>LS990919.1:29617338-30290842 GCA_900464855.2 Musa schizocarpa
ATGCCGAAGATCTTTAGCTAATAGCAAAATTGAAATTGATAAAAATATAATTTTTTCTTCGTGTAAAGTGTTCCATTTTGAGATCGTTCTCCATACATGATCTTGAGTCTCTAATAATCTCTATCAAGAGCTGAGCATTGTTTAAAGACACTCAAAGATTCTGCAACATCTTTCCTTCCACATCCACCAAATAGCGCATCTGAATATAACTTTTGCCAATTGTGTAAGAGGCTCTTTTCTTGAAAAATATTGCATGAGGTCACCTAATTCTTGATGCAAGTTTGGTTGCAAAATTCTATTGAGTTCAATCATTGGAGAATCTCCTTCTATATCTATTTAGTATAATCACAAGCAAAATAGAGGTGGTCAACAGTTTCTTCTTTTTGCATGCAAAGGGAGCATCGATTAACATGATGAATAACTCTTCTTTTCATATTGTCTATTGTAGGTAGTTTATTCAGAAGGGCCTGTCATGTACATAAGGAATGTCTCTGTGATCCCGGTCGATCCCATGTCTAACTGCTTGGGAGCCACTTGTTATTTCTTTGCCTAATTTGATTCTATGCAGATGTGGCACTAAATTTGCCATTGTCATGAAGCCAAATAAGTATATCTGAAGAGTTGTTCCTAATTGGAATAGCTGTGATAGTCGGCCAAAGTGATAACATTTCAGGAGAAATAGGGGTAGGGAGACACCAGATACCATTAGCAATGAACTCGGAAACCTTCCAATCTTTGGGAGCCCCAGGGTCTTTTCGTATTCTGCCACCATATAATTGAAATATACTTTTCCCGTTCACCCAAGGATCGTACCACATATTAGTATTAGTTCCAGTAGAGATTGCGTACGAAATGTGTTTGATTAGCCAATTCCTTGCCTTTAAAATTCCTTTCCAAGCTGCAGAGTGGTATGTTTTTGTTGAAATTTCCCAAATCGATTCATTTGAAAGATACCTAGTAGAAACTCATTGTGACCATAAAGAACATTTGTTTTGTAAAAGGTCCCATAATTGCTTTACCAAACATGCTTTATTCCAATCTCTAGTATTTCTTAGGTTCAGCCCCCCTTCATCTTTCGGTTTGCAGATGCTGTCCCAATTTACCATACGCATTGTCTTATCATTTGTGTCATTCCAGAAAAAGTTTAATAATAACTGTTCAATATCTTGAAGAAGTCCAACAGGCAAAAGAAATGCATTAGACCAATATATAGAGTAAGAGTGCAACACCGAATGGATAAGTTCAAGTCGTCCTGCTTTTGAAAGAAGCCTATTTTTCCAGGAGGAAATTATGTTCTTTATTTTTTGTAGGATAGGCTGGTAGTGGGTTTTGTGAATGCCAGTGGATATGAGTGGGAGACCTAGATATGTAACTGACAGATTTTCCTCACTAACCCCTAAAGTATATGCAATAACGACTTTATCCTCAATGTAAGGGCTCATATAGACTTTACTTTTCACATAATTTAATTGAAGGCCAAAAATTATACCAAAATCATTTAGAATAGTAGCCAGGTTTCTTACTGAAGTTGAATCATTTTGAAGAAAGATAAGATTATCTGCAAAGATTATATGTGATATATGAATAGGGCCAACATGGGGTACCTTAATACTGCCATTAGAAATCGCATATTCCAACATATAGCTGAGTCCTTCCATTGCAATAGTAAAGAGATATGGAGAGAGTGGATCACCTTGACAGATGTCATTCTTGCTCCCAAAAAAACCAATAGGTGAGTCGTTGAAGAGTATTGAAAACTTTGGAGTTTCTAAGCAACATTGAATCTAATTAACCCATTGCTGAGGGAAGTTCATACTCGGGAGCATCTTATAGATAAAGTTCCTATTAACTGAGTCAAAGGCTTTTCGTAGATCAGCTTTAAAACAGATTTTTGTCCCTCTTGCTTTTTAGTGCAGATCCTTGACCAAGTCATTAGCAAGTAGAATATTATGATGTATACTTCTCCCTTTGATGAAAGCAGCCTGATATGGACTAATTATCTTGTGTATTACCTTTTGCAATCTATCTGCTAACACTTTGGAGATGATCTTGTAAATAAAGTTACATAAAGATATGGGTCGATAGTTCTCTAGTGAATCAACCCCTGCATTCTTGGGAATTAAGGAAATAAAAGTACAATTCATCTCTCTAAGAATATGACCCGAAGAGAAAAAGTGTTGGCAAGCTTTAATCACATCATTACCAATAATAGACCATGTAATTTGATAAAATTCAGTAGAAAATCCATTTGGACCAGGGCTTTTGTACTTTGGTGACTTAAAGACAACTCTTACTATTTCGTCATCTGTAATTGGGGCATTGAGGATAGAAATGGCACCCGAATCAAGCTTTCCAGTTGGCTCCACATGAATATTATTATGTTGCCCTGCTTGGTTGAGTATGGAATAAAAGAATTGCTCAGTGTATGCTTTAACCTCATCAAAATTCTCAATAAGATTGTTATCTTTGTCTCTACATTTCCTGATATGGTTAACGACTCTTCGAGTAGCAATGAAAGTATAAAAAAACTTAGTATTTAAATCCCCTAAAGTAAGCCAATGCTATCAAGACTTCTATTTTGCAAAACTTTCCCCCTGCTTTAAGGCATGCATGAAGTTATTTCTAGCTTCTGTCTCTTTGTCGATAAGATTCTCATCATGGGCTGAAGTTGCAGCTCATGTTGCATTGCCTATAGTTCATTTCTGCAAAATTGAACTTGGGTCGTAATATTGCCAAAGGTATTTGTATTCCACTCCTTAAGTGTTGCTTTGCAGGCTTTGAGTTTTTGACATAAGATGTAAGGGGGGGATTCATGCACATTAACATTCCAAGCTGATATGATAACATCAAGGAACTGAGGATGAGTACTCCACATGTTAAAAAATCTAAATGATTTCTTGCCTTTTGGTGTTGCTTTATTGACGTGTATGTACATTAAAGAATGATCAAAAAACAATGGAGCATCATACTCAAGAAGTGAATTAGGATACACTATTAACCATTCTTGATTAATCAGACATCTATCGAGTCGAGCCATTATTTTTCTGTTAGCAGCACCTTGATTATTCCAGGAGAGCCAATTACCCACAGATTTCATATCAGTCAATGCAGCAGTATCTATGTAATCATTAAAACTTTGACGCTGACTTTCTGAAAGTTGTCTACCCCCCACTTTTTTATTTGTGTACCGAACAATATTAAAGTCACTAAGAACAATCCAAGGTACATTAAGATAGCCATCTGCAATGGTATTTAAATCAGTCCATGGTGTATTTCTTTCTTGCATACTGTTTGAAGCATATATACCCGTGAAATTTAATTGACAGTCATTCTTTTTGTCCTCTACCTTAAGATGGATGAATTGATCAATAGCAGAAATAAACCGAGCATTAATAGAGTTAGGATGCCATAATACCCATATTCTACCAAAAGTTTCATGAGAGTCATTGGTAAATAGTTCTGCATCCGGCCATATTAGATTCTATTGAGCTTGAACGCACGATTATTTAATTTTTGTTTCCACTAGAATAACAATATCACATACGACATACTTGATTATTCTATTGAGCTCCCGATATTTTTCAGGCTTATTTAGTCCACGAATATTCCAACAGGTTATCTTCATCAGAAATATAACGAATGGAAAAGGTAGTAGGGTATTCATCCTACGACTTTGGATGGACAGTTCCATCCTTTTTCTTATCCTTCGATTTTGCATTTTCCTCCCGCATAATATCTTTACCTTTTAAGACTTTATTCCTATATTTATCCACTTCATCCACAACTTGCAGATGTTTAAACTTTAAAACACCTTGAGTCAAGTAGTCATGGTTAGCAGAGTTTGTTGAAGCGCGATAGGATTGTTGAGGCACAATATCTTGGTTAGTACTTGTTAGGACAACTTGGCTAGAGAGGTCAGTTGGGGCATGAGTTTGTTGAGACAGAATATCCTTGTTGGCGAGGTTTGTTGTGGCCTGAGTTTGTAGAGTAAGAATATCTTTGCTGGTGAGGATTGTTTGGGCCTGAGTTTGTTGAGACACAAGGTCTTGGTTGGTGCAATGAGTGGATATTGGAATTCCAATTGTCGACGGATCCGATGATATAGGAAGAGATGAAGTTCCTGACATATGTTTTTCCTGTTCACGAGTACCATGGGAAACTTCAGTTGTGGAAGGCTTCGATGTAATTGGAAGAGATAAAATTCTGGATTTGTCCTTCTGTCCGCAGTGTTGTCCCTACGTGTCGGAAAGCTCAATAGTCTTCGCCACCACCGGTGCTACTGCCACTAGAGGAGACTCGCCTTGTTGTTGAGGCGCCTGGCGTGACCGATAGACCTTTGTGATCGGTTTCGGAGTTTATTGACAAGCTCTATTTGAATGGCCAAAAGATAAGCAACTCTAACATCGTTGTGGCTTCCAGGAATATGAGACATGTACCTTCCAGGTGTTCCCATCAAGATCGCGATAAAAAACCTCATTAGGAAGATCTTCATCGAAAGAAACCAGTATACATACTCATGCAAATGCTAATCTTGGCTGAGCTGCTGTTGCTTTGTCGATGTAGAGTAGTTGTCCCAGAGTGCTGCATAACTTTACAATAAATCGTCGACTCCAAAGATGTAGAGGAAGACCTTGAAAGGATACCCATAATGGAATAGACTGTAGGCTGTCTAACTCCAAATGGACATCAGAGGACCAACGTCGTAGAATCATTGGATGGCCACGAATAGTCCAGAACCCTTCCAGGATCCGTTGCAAATCTTCTTCAGAGTATAGTTTGCAAACAAAAAAATCATTCTCCAGCATATGGAGGTCAAATGCCGATATTCCCCATCGAGTTTTGAGACCTACCACATAGCCAACAATCGCTCAACTGTCTCGTATATAGCAATCTTCTTGTTGGCCTGAACTTCTGGAGTAAAGAATTCCAGGCTAAGATCCAGACTTCCAATCGGAGCCTTGAAGAGGCTAGTCCAAGGCCGAGGGTCACTGGAAATGAGGGTTGGATATCGCGATCTAGAGCGCGACCTGCTTCGATGCTGCTTCTTCGAAGGAGCATCTCTCTGGAGAGAATATAGCGGAGGAGCAACTGCCCTAGGGACCATCGCTACCTTGTCTAATCCTTCCTTTGGTTGTCGCTACAGTATTGTCGCCATAGGGAGATGCCGTCGCTGTAGGAGTCTGATCACCGCTACGATAACATCGCCCTAGGGAGAAGCTGCTGCTACAGTAGTCTGATTGCCGCTATAATGCTATCGATAGTAGTTGACGAAACCAAAGAAATATCTTAACTCTAGCACCTTCTTTGGAGTTCGTCATTCCACAACCGCTTGCACTTTTGATTTGTCCATGCGAATGGAACCATCACCGATTCGATGCCCCAAAAATAAGATCTTCGTTTGGGTGAAGTAACATTTCTCCCTTTTTACGAACAAAGTGTTCTCCCTGAGAACCTTGAAAATTGTCCGAAGGTGCTAGACATGCTCCTCGAGCGTTTGGCTGTATACAACGATATCGTCTAAGTAGACGACCACGAACTTGTCCAAATACTCCTTGAATAGTTGGTTCATGAGAGTGCAGAACGTGGCCGGAGCGTTGGTTAAGCCGAAAGGCATCACCAAGAACTTAAACGCTCCAAACCTTGTTACACAAGTAGTCTTCGCTTCGTCGCCTTCAGCGATGCGCACCTGCCAATACCCCGACCGAAGGTCGAGTTTCTAGAAATACTTGGCTTTGCCCAATTGGTCGAACAAGTCCGCGATGAGCGGGATGGGATACTTGTTCTTCACTATCACTTTGTTAAGGGCTCGGTAATCGACACATAGTCGGAGGCTCCCATCTTGTTTCTTTTGGAAGAGAACTGGAGCTCCGAAAGGTGCTTTAGAGCTGCGGATGAGACCACCGCTTAGTAGTTCGCCTAATTGCTTTCTGAGTTCCTTCAACTCTGGCGGGGACATGCGGTAGGGTAGGCTCGCTGGAGGTTTCGCTCTTGGCTCCAGCTCGATGCTGTGATCCACGCCTCTGCGTGGTGGAAGAGTCTTCGGCAACTCGGGTGGCATAACGTCATTGAATTCTTTCAGGACGTTCGCCACCACAGCAGGTTCTTGAATGGCCTTCTCATCGAGTGGCTATAGCTTCATAGCAGCCACGAATGTTAATTCACCTTTTCGCACCCCTTTCTTCAGTTGTAATGCCGATATGTGTTGGGGCTCCTTGGTTCCTCTCCGAGAGACGGGAACCACGCAGGGGTCATCACCTCCCATCATACACAGGGAGTTCAAGAATGGCATTGGCACCAACTTCGCCGCGTGCATAAACTCCATTCCAAGAATCACTTGGAAGTCATCCGGTGGCACTGCCATCATGTTGGTGTTCCCGCTCCAAGTCCTGATTTTGATGGGAACTCCCTTCGACAACCTGGAGATTCGCCTAGCCTCCGAGTTCACCGCCTTCATTCGGCTTGGGCTCTTCTCCAAGATCAACCCAAGTCGCTGTGCTTCTCAATCGGCTATGAAGTTGTGGGTATCGCCCGTGTCCACCATTGCACGGGTCGTTTGGCCATTTAGCTTGATGTCCACATACATCAGCTCACTACTTCCTACTTTTTGTAGCTTTGTCTTCATGTTCTCCCCCACTTGACCCCACATGGCATTCAACAAACGCATCGCTCCCATCCTGGGTCCTTGCGACTCCTCATCGTCGCTGCTAGATTCAGAACTGCTCGAACTAATAACAACAACTTTGCCCTTGTCCAATCGGGGGGGGTGGATGGAAGCCGTCAAAGCATTGAGTACCTGTTTTTGTGGGCACTCCCTCACCATGTGCGGTCCTCCGCACAAGAAGCATCCTCCACGTTTGGCCCTTTGTGGAAACTCTTCTTCTTTTGTTCGCCCCCGAGCTCCTTCCCTCGAGAATGTTTTGGAGGGCGATTGCCTGAAGATTGTTTCCTTCTCCCTGGGTCTTCAGAGAAAACAAAGTCGATGAGCCTTTCAGAAGCAGCAATTGGCCCGACCACATCGGTAACATTCCTTCGATTTAGTTCTTGTAGCGGCGATCTGATATACTGCAGCGGTAGCTTTTCCCTATGGCGATGATTATGTAGCGACAACCAGAAGAGGGATCAAACATGGTAGCGACGACCCCTAGGTCTGGCAACGGTGGTGGGAGGGTTGATACGATGGCAAGACTCCCTACCGTTACCCCTCAATTGCTCCTCCACCATATCCTCTCTAGAGAGAAACTCCTTCGACGAAGTAGCATCGAAGCAGGTCGCGCTCTAGATCGCGGCAGCCTGCTCTCATTTCCAATGACCCTCGGCCTTGGACTAGCCTCTTCAAGGCTCCGGTTGGAAGTCCGGATCTAAGCTTGGAATTCTTTACTCTAGAAGTTCAGGCTGATAAGAAGATTGTTGTATACGAGATTGCTGATTCAGTAGAGCTTATTGAGACATGGTCTATGGCGATTGTTGGCTATGTGGTAGGTCTCAAAACATCTTATTTCCTAATATCCTCATTTATCAAAACTCGATGGGGAATATCATCATTTGATCTTAATATGCTGGAGAACGGATTCTTTGTTTGCAAGCTATACTCTGAAGAAGATTTGCAACGGGTCCTCGAAGGATTCTGGACTATTCGCGGCCATCCAATGATTCTACGACGCTGGTCTCCTGATGTCCGTTTGGAGTTAGATAGCCTATAGTCTATTCCATTATGGGTATCCTTTCAAGGTCTTCCTCTACATCTTTGGAGTCGACGTTTTATTGCAAAGTTATGCAGCACTCTAGGACAGCCACTCTACATCGACAAAGCAACAGCAACTCAGACGAGATTAACATTTGCATATGCATGTGTACTGGTTTCTTCCAACGAAGATCTTCCTAATGAGGTTTTCTATCGTGATCTTGACGGGAACACTCGGAAGGTACATGTCTCATATTCCTGGAAGCCACAACGATGTTAGCGTTACTTATCTTTTGGTCATGCAAATGGAGCTTGTCAGCAAACTCCAAAACCGATCACAAAGGTCTATCGACCACGTCAAGCGCCTCAGCAACAAAGTGAGTCTCCTCTAATGGCAGTAGCACCGATGGTGACGAAGATTATTGAGCATTTCGACTCGCAAGGATAGCACCGCGGACAGAAGGACAAATCCAAAACTTTACCTCTTCCTATAATGTCTGATCCTTCCATAATAGAAGTTTCCCATGGTACTAGTGGACAAGAGAAGCATAAGTCAGGAACTTCATCTCTTTCAATATCATCGGATCCGTCCACAATAGCTCAACGAACTCAGGCCAAAACAAATCTTGCTAGCAAAGATATTCTTCCTCAACAAACTAAGGCCGCAACAAACATCGCCAACAAGGATATTTTGTCTCAACAAACTCATGCCCCAACAAACCTCTCTAGCCAGGCTGCTCCAACAAGTACTAACCAGGATATTATGCCGTAATAATCTTATCATGCTTCAACAAACCCTGTCAATCAAGACCACATGATTCAAGGTATTTTAAAGTTTAAACATCTGCAAGCTGTAGATGAAATGGATAAATATAGGAATAAAGCTATAAAAAGTAAGGATATTGTGCGGGAGGAAAATACAAAACCAAAGGAGCTTGTGATATTGTTATTCTAGTGGAAAGAAAAATTAAACAATCACGCATTCAAGCTCAAAAGAATTTAATATGGCCGGACACAAAACTGTTTACCAATGACTCAAATAAAACTTTTGGTATAATATGGGTCTTATGGCATCCTAACTCTATTAATGCTTGGTTTATTTCTGCTACTGATCAATTCATCCATCATAAGGTAGAGGACAAAAAGAATGGCTGTCAATTCAATTTTACTGGTATATATGCTTCAAACAGTATGCAAGAAAGAAATACACTGTGATCTGATCTATCTAACATTACAGATGGCTGTCTTAATGTACCTTGGATTGTTCTTGATGACTTTAATACTGTTCGGTACATAAATGAAAAAGTGGGGGATAAAAACCTTTCAGAAAGTCAGCTTCAGAGTTTTAATGATTACATAGATACTGCAGCATTGACTGATATGAAATCTGTGGGTAATTGACCCTCCTAGACTGATACTCCTAGAGTAATCAAGGTGCTGCAAACAGAAAAATAATGGCTCGACTCAATAGATGTCTGATTAATCAAGAATGATTAATAGTTTACCCTGATTCACTTCTTGAGTACGATGCTCCATTATTTTATGATCATTCTTTAATGTACATACACGTAGATAAAGCAACACCAAAAGGCCAGAAACCGTTTAGATTTTTTAACATGCGGAGTACTCATCCTCAGTTCCTTGATGTTATCAAATCAACTTGGAATGTTAATGTGCATGGATCCCCCCTTCTTATGTCAAAAACTCAAAGCCTGCAAAGCAGCACTTACTGAGTGGAATACAAATATCTTTGGCAATATTACCACCCGAGTTCAATTTTGCAGAAAGGAACTATTGGCAATGCAACATGAGCTACAACTTCAACCTCATGATGAGAATCTTATCGACAAAGAGATAGAAGCTAAAAATAACTTCATGCAAGCCTTAAAGCAGAGGAAAGTTTTGCAAAACAGAAGTCTCGACAGCATTGGCTTACTTTAGGGGATTCTAATACTAAGTTTTTTTATGCTTTCATTACTACTCGAAGAGCCGTTAACCACATCAGGAAATGCAGAGACAAAGATAACAATCTTATTGAGAATTTAGATGAGGTAAAAGCATACACTAAGTAATTTTTTTATTCCTTACTCAACCAAGAGGGGCAACCTAATAATATTCATGTGGAGCCAACTAGAAAGCTTGATTCGAGTGTCATTTCTATCCTCAATGTCCCAATTACAAATGACGAAATAGTAAGAGTTGTCTTTAAGTCACCAAAGCACAAAAGCACTGGTCCAGATGGATTTCCTGCTGAATTTTACCAAATTAATGGTCTATTATTGGTAATGATGTGATTAAAGCTAAGAATGCAGGGGCTGATTCACTAGAGAACTATCGACCCATATCTTTATGTAACTTTATTTATAAGATCATCTCCAAACTGTTAGCAGATAGATTGCAAAAGGTAATACACAAGATAATTAGTCCAAATCAGGCTGCTTTCTTCAAAGGGAGAAGTATACATCATAATATTCTGCTTGCTAATGACTTGGTCAAGGATCTGTACTCAAAAGCAAAAGGGACAAAAATCTGTTTTAAAGCTGATCTACGAAAAACCTTTGACTCAGTTAATAGGAACTTTATCTATAAGATACTCTACGGTATGAACTTCCCTCAGCAATGGGTTAATTGGATTCAATATTGTTTAGAAACTCTAAAGTTTTCAATACTCTTCAACGGCTCACCTATTGGTTTTTTTAGGAGCAAGAATGGCATCCGACAAGGTGATCCACTCTCTTCATATCTCTTTACTATTGCAATGGAAGGACTTAGCTATATGTTGGAATATGCGGTCTCTATTGGCAATATTAAGGTACCCCATGCTGGCCCTATTCATATATCACATATAATCTTTGCAGATGATCTTCTTATCTTTCTTTAGAATGATTTAACTTCAGTAAGAAACCTGGCTACTATTCTTAATGATTTTGATATAGTTTTTGGCCTTCAATTAAATCATGTGAAAAGTAAAGTCTACATGAGCCCTTGCATTGAGGACAAAGATGTTATTGCACATACCCTAGGGGTTAGTGAGGAAAATCTGCCAGTTATATATCTTGGTCTCCCACTCATATCCACTGGCATTCACAAAACCCACTGTCAGCCTATCCTGCAAAAAATAAAGAATAGAATTTCTTCCTGGAAAAATAGGCTTCTTTCAAAAGCAGGACGACTTGAACTCATCCGTTCGATGTTGTACTCTTACTCTATATATTGGTCTAATGCATTTCTTCTGCTTATTAGACTTCTCCAAGATATTGAACGGTTATTAATAAACTTCTTCTGGAATGATACAAATGATAAGACAATGCATATGGTAAATTGGGACAGCATCTGCAAACCGAAAGATGAAGGGGGGCTGAACCTGAGAAATACTAGAGATTGGAATAAAGCATGTTTGGTAAAGCAATTGTGGGACCTTTTACAAAACAAAAATTCTTTATGGTCATAATGAGTTTCTACTAGGTATCTTTCAAATGAATCGATTTGGGAAATTTCAACAAAAACATACCACTCTACAGCTTGGAAAGAAATTTTAAAGGTAAGGAATTGGCTAATCAAACACATTTCGTACGCAATCTCTACTGGAACTAATACTAATATGCGGTACGATCCTTGGGTGAACGGGAAAAGTATATTTCAATTATATGGTGACAGAATACGAAAAGACCTTTGGGCTCCCAAAGATTGGAAGGTTTCGAGTTCATTGCTAATGGTACCTGGTGTCTCCCTACTCCTATTTCTCTAGAAATGTTATCACTCTTGCCGACTATCATAGCTATTCCAATCAGGAACAATCCTTTAGATATACTTATTTGGCTTCATGACACTAGCAAATTTAGTACCACATCCGCATGAAATCAAATTAGGCAAAGAAATAACAAGTGGCTCCCATGCAGTTAGACATGGGATCGACTAGGATCACAGAGACATTCCTTAATTACATGATGGGCCTTCTGAATAAACTACCTACAATAGACAACCGATGCTCCCTTTGCATACAACAAGAAGAAACTGTTAACCATCTCTATTTTGCTTGTGACTATACTAAATGATATAAAAATAACTGGTATAAAAATAAAATTATGTAAAAGAAACTAACATGGAAATAAAATTAAGCAAAAGAAACATGAAAATAAAATTAAATAAAATAAACTGATAAGAAAATAAAAATAAACAAAAAATATTGATATTAAAAGAACTAGCATGAAAAATAACATGGACAAAAAATTAATTAAAAGAAACTGATATTAAAAAAAATTAAACAAAATAAACTGACATGAAAAAAAATTAAACAAAATAAACTGATATGAAAAAAAAATTATGCAAAAAAAACTGGCATAAAAATAGAATTAAGCAAAAAGAACATAATTGAAATAAAATTAAGTAAAATAAATTAACATTAAAAAAAACTGATATGTAAATAAAATTAAGTAAAATAAACTAACATGGAAACAAAAATAAGCAAAATAAAATTAAAAAAAGAAACCGACTTTCAATTAAAATTAAATAAAATAAACTAACATAGCAAAAGAACTGATATTGAAATAAAATTAAGCAAAATAAATTGACATGACAAAAGAGCTTATATTGAAATAAAATTAAGCAAAATAAACTGACATAACAAAAGAACTAATATGGAAATAAAATTAAACAAAATAAACAAACATGAAAATAAAAAATAAATGAAAGAAATTGATAATGTAATAAAATTAAACAAAATAAACTAGTATAAAAATAAAATTAAACAAAAAAAACTGACATGGAATCGAAATGAAACAAAAGAAACTAGTATTGAAATAAAATTAAACAAAATAAACAAGTATATAAGAAAAATTAAACAAAAAAAACTAGCAATAAAAATAAAATTGATCAAAAGAAATAGAGAAGGGGACAAAATTAAGTAAAAGAAATACTAGATCTAAAATTAACTAATAGAAATAGGTGTGGAGATAAAATTAAGTAAAATAAATTAGCATGTAAACAAAATTAAGCAAAAAAACTAGCATCGAAATAAAATTAAGAAAAGAAACTAAAATAAAAAAAATTAAACAAAAGAAACTGACATAAAATTAAAATAAAGCAAAAAGAACTGACATGGAAATAAAATTAAGCAAAATAAACTTACATGGTAAAAATACTAACATAGAAATAAAATTAAACAAAATAAAGTAACATGGAAATAAAAATAAACAAAAGAAATTGACATTGAAACAAAATTAAACAAAAAACACTAGTAGTGAAATAAAATTAAGCAAAAGAAACTGAAATGGAATCAAAAACTTAAATAAAATTAAGCAAAAAAAACTAGCATGGAAATTAAATTTATTAAAAGAAACAATGAAAGAGACAAAATTAAGTAAAATAAACTGACATGTAAATAAAATTAAGTAAAATAAATTGAAATAAAAATACAATTAAGTAAAAGAAACGAGCATAAAAATAAAATTAAGCAAAAGAAACTTGCATTGAAATAAAATTAAGCAAAATAAACTGACATTGAAATAAAATTAAACAAAATAAATAGACATATAAACAAAATTAAACAAAAAGAACTAAATTTGAAATAAAATTAAGCAAAATAAACTAACATGATAGATATTGAAATAAAATTAAGCAAAATAAACTAACATGACAAAAGAACTAATATGGAAATAAAATTAAACAAAATAAACTGATATGAAAATAGAACTGATATTTAAATAAAATTAATAAAAATTAACTGATATGACAAAAGAACTAACATGGAAATAAAATTAAACAAAATAAACTAATATTGAATAATAATAAGTAAAAAAAATTGATATTGAAATAAAATTAAACAAAAAAAACTGACATGGAAACAAAATTAAATAAATGTAACTGACATTGAAATAAAATTAAGCAAAATAAACTGACATGACAAAAGAACTGAAATGAATATAAAATTAAGAAAAATAAACTAACATGATAAAAGAACTAATATTTAAATAAAATGAATAAAAATTAACTGACATGATAAAAGAACTAACATGGCAAAAGAACTGACATGGAAATAAAATTAAGTAAAATAAACTAATATGAAAATAAAAATAAGTAAAAGAAATTGACATTGAAATAAAATTAAACAAAAGAAACTAACATGAAAGTAAAATTAAATAAACGTAACTGATATTTAAATAAAATTAAGTAAAAAAAATTGAAATGACAAAAAAAATTCATATTAAAAAAAATTAAGTAAAAAAAACTAACATAGAAACAAAATTAAATAAAAGGAAATGACATTGAAATAAAATTAAGCAAAATAAAATGACATTGCAAAAGAATTAAAATTAAAATAAAATTAAACAAAATAAACAAATATACAAACAAAAAAAATTAATATTGAAACAAAATTAAAGAAAAAAACTAGCATAGAAACAAAATTAAGCAAAAGAAACTAACATGGAATCAAAATTAAACAAAAGAAACTCGTATTGAAATAAAATTAAGTAAAAGAAACTGATATGAAAACAAAATTAAACAAAAGAAACTGGCATGGAAAGAAAATTGATCAAAAAAACAATGGAGACAAAATTAAGTAATAGAAATAATAGATCTAAAATTAAACAATAGAAATCTCTCAACACGTTTTTCTTACACATGATAACATAATTAGTTAGCTTCGTCAAGGTAGAACAATAACATATACACTGTATTCTCAAAACAAATAAATCTCATACATTTGAATAATAGCATTTTTAGAGAAATAATTGTATACAAAATGTAATAGGATATGATAATAAATCTCTCAACTCTTTTGTAAATCTCTTTTTTTTAGTAAATAATTATATACAAAATAGAAATATTACTATGATAATATGAATAATAAATTTTTTTAGAAGAAACCAAAGTAAACCATATGTTCTCAAAGATTTCTAACATCAAAGCAACATATGAAAAATTACACAGTTAATCAAGGAACTTAAAATAGAAATGATTAAAGGGCATAAGCCATTCGTAAGCTTCTAAGAATAAAGAATAAGAAATTGATCAAATTGTCCAGAAAAAACTAGATTAGCAAAGACAACCATGACAAGAATAATATATATTGTGCCTAAATGGACTTAAATGACCAATATGCTCTAGGATTTGGGATTTGGGATTTGTTAGTTGGCATTGAGAGAATTATACGTGAATACAAAATGTTTCATTTTATATAAGAATATTTAGCACAACAAAAGGGAAGCAAAATAAGACTTAAAAGTTATTTTCTGTTTTTGTTCAATATTAGAATGTCTAACTCAATTTGACTATATATGTCCTACATTATCAACTGCAACTAAATGATTATTGCAATAATGGCTCCTCATGCATTGTTTACCAATCACAGGATTAAAATTCCTTGAAAAAAAAATGATAATTTGAACATACCATTTTCTTTACTTTTCTTCATCATAGCCCATGGCAAGTGGATAACTTGATTTGTAAACATCTACTTGTTATGAACTGATTTATTCATAACAACTTACTATGCCTCGCTGAGCTCAAGAGATTTGAAATTTTCTGAAACATTAGGAGCATCTTCCTTTGGCCTATTGATGTTGAATGGCTAGGATTACAACTAACACCTATAGAACTTGTAGACTGCAAGTACACAATATGATTGTAAGAAATAAATTATATTAAGAAATTAGTCTCTAAGGGAGAAAAAGGAGTTCAAATATCCTTCATCATTAGATAGAAAATTAATGTTAATGGTAGACTCTATTGTAAACTGACTTCAATAATATCTTTTGTATGAGGATAGATAGCAAGACATAAGAGGAGCAAATTAAGACTTAAGATTATTCTTTGTTTTTGTTCAATATTAAAAGGTTTTGACTAGAGTAAGTTGTATATATGTCCCACATAATCAACAATAATTAAATGATCATTGCAAGCATAGTTGCCTATATCTAGTATCATCTCCATTTTTAAATCATTGGCGATGATAGAAGAGAAGGAAGAGTAGAGAAAGGAAGGAGGAAGAGAAATAAGTAGAGTATTTAAATTTCAAGAAGAAACAATCACCCTAGAGTAAATTTTTTGAACAATAACCAAGTTTGTTGGACTTAATTTCTTCGAACAAAGGACATCTTTGTCCAAGTTTTATCAATATCAAGCCATATCCAAATAGTATTCATGGCAAGGCTGTTTAGCATTCCATGACCAAACCACTTATAAAGGTCTGACAACGAGAACCATTTACCTAAGATAGATACCTTCTTTATGAAGGATAATGAACCACAAAAGATATACCATGGTACTAACATAGATGGTCACCATTCAAAATGATGTGAGACAATGAAAATTTGTTAATAAATGACATCTTCAAATCCAATTTCGAGGGTTCTTTCTATATCCAACATATAACTCATAACATACAGCATGTTTACAAGCATGTCACAAAAACTCCATTGTTCACAAGATAAGGATTAGTGTGTACAGCTGTGCCAAATGTGCAATAACCCTCACAGGGTATCTAATACTTACTGATAAAAAATCATATAATAAACTTAAAGGAATACTTATAAATCAAAGATAAATTTCAAAATGGGCCAAAACATGTGGATACATCTTCTACGATGATTTTTGGAAGACTTAATTTCTTGAAAGTGCTCTTACTAATACATAAACCATTCTCAAAGTCAAAAGAATAATCTTTAATTAAAAAGAAATAAGCAAGCCACTACCTAGAAAATGGTTGCAGGTCAATGAATATGAACTATAAGCTGACACACCCGTATTTCTTGAATATATTCCATACTTTGATTGGTGAACTTCTGATTGTTCTATAATAGGAAATTAAGCCACACCAACAAAATGTTTTTACCATAATATCAAAAATTGATGAACCCAGCACTAACTTGTAAAGAAGTAACAATTGGCAAGCAGACTATCTCTAGAGCTTTTGGGAAAGTTCACGTGGAAGTTCATTGATGACCACACTCAATGCATTCAGTTATGATAAGTGGAATCCTGGATTATAATGACAATTAGATACTTGAAAGTGGAACAAATTTGATGCTTCAACCAAATGCATTAAAATATCAAAAGACATTTTGTACCACCCCTTCTCTACTAATGGTTATATGATAAATACAGAAAAGGCCATTCAATGCTCCAAGAAATTTCCTGTTGTAGAATAGAATTTAAATGAACAAAAGAATGATCTTCAGTCAAAGCAAATAGAGAAAATAAAGACACAGTATTTGATTTACCATGAACAATATTGGCACTTAGAGCCGAACCTCTGAATCAAATGAGATTATGAGGGAGCAGAAAAAACTAACAAAAAACATCAAACTAAAAAGAAAATATTTGATATAATGGTTTGTATGCTAAAGTAACAATTGACAATACCCAAGGTAATGAAGACAAATAAGAGTCAAATTAGCAAAAGATATACTTGATGTCTAGGGATATGATACATACTAGTACAAGTCTATGCATGGTCCGACATATGGATCATCCCATTTCGGGCGGTCCAATCCAACTCAATATAAAAACGATTAACTCATGAACATGAGCCCTCTTCTCACCAAGGGTCATTGTCGCTACCATTTGACATCACCATGAGCAACTAGTTATCCTAGTGATATCATGTACAAATAGAAAGTGAATTTCTTGAGTATTTCAGAATTGAAAAAACTAGCTTTCACCGTCAACATCTAAATCAAGGTAGATAAAATGTCAATAAACACATGCAACAATGACTTTGTTCCTTCACATATATACTTAAATGCAATAGCAACAGTTGCTGCAGAGCCAGCTGATATTCACATACCCTTGGTAAGAATATCAACTAGTGATCGGAAGATTCATAGTTCAACTGGAGCATCATGGATCCATTTGGAATATGCTCCAATTGTAGAAGAGGCTGGATGGATTCTGAACAATTTAAGCTCAATTATTATTTACTAGTACTTGTACACTGTTGAAACATATTTACTGGTATTGATAATGAGAAAAATGTGTGTAAGTATGCTGAAAATTACTTGTCTATAGCATGTCAGGTAATGAGGAAGTTGTGGAAGTAATATCATGATCTGAAGTTCTGAACAATATATGAGTTGACTACCTTCCACCAAGAATATCCATAAACAATTACTTGTGAGCTACTGACAGGCATATTCACCAGATATCACATGATAATTCCTTCAGCTCTCATAACTACCAATCAAATGTACAAGGAACCAGCATATCAGTAAATTTAAAGAAATCTATACTTATTTATCAAATAGCCTAGACAAGTGCATTTTACTCACTCTGGCACGTTATTTACCAGATTAGCACATAACAGTACACTACAACCAGTATTTACCAAATTGGGTGCGAACTGGGATGCAGGCAATCCCTTTTTGGGTGATCTAGGTGTAGTAAAAAACTTTTACCAAATAAGCCTAGTGACCTGGGCATACCAAATGATTTATAGAAATCCAATATGACCATAATAACCTACAAATGAACTATTTTTATAGTATGTTAAACTATTGTTTGTACTTTGTAGAAAACTAGTAGCCTAGGCTGTAAGATTAGTGACAATAGTTTGAAATTGGTGATACCAGTAAAATCTCGTTCTGGATAGAAGAATAATCTAAGAGAGGATGTTAGCAAATAGTCCGCATACCTATTCATGTCTGGACTAGTACATGTCATCTGTTTCATACTAGTCCGAGTGAAACGATTCATTCCACAATATTAGACGATCAATATATAGAAAGATTACACAAAACAAAAAATGATACAAGCTCATAAAACAATACAAGTCAAAATTCATTTAACTGCAATATAAATAGCAAAGTAATCCTATTGGTCAATTCTAACTCAAGTTGATCATCCAAAATGACTTTACATCATAATTACCCTTTGATTTATCATGAAACTCTCCCTTTATGCAACATATTCACATCACTAATATCCTAAATGAACAACTGATAAATGATTATTATTACTTCTATAATGTCCTAAATAAAGTAAATTCAAGTGAAAAACAACATAAATTAATTTTTCTGCATAAAGGAATATTCTACCAATCCACTTGTTGCTTGCCCAATATGAAGTTTAATAAAAGATAGTTTCAGTTGCAAAATGCATACCCACAGCTCAAGCAAAGCCATAAAGCAAAATAAACCAATACTTGACCAAAAAATATGTTGGTACCATAAAAAAAATCACAATGAAGGTGATTCTTGGTGTCACAATAAAGTTGCTCTCTTAAACTTACACGATCAGGGATTCAATCACAAAAAAGCAACCTGCATATATGAGTAAGGCTGCACACATTTACCCACCTATATAACCCACATTGACAACAGCAAAACTTTTTTCACCATTAATATTTTCACAAAGTCAACATTCTTGTAAACAACAATATGATGTGACCTACCACACATTCTTCGGTAAGTTTCTTAACAGATTTTACATACTTCCCATTATTTGCAAGTTTCAATAACATATTATTTTGCTCTAACAAATAACAATAAAAAGGGAAAATGAAAAACTTCAGAAGTTAAGTCAGTCAAACAGATTGTAAAAGTTGGCCAAGCTTAGACAAAATGGGGCTTCATGTGTAACCACTTAAATGCCATCAGACACGTGTGTTACATTTGGGACTAACATATACCATCTTAAAATTTAATCACATTATAAGTACAAGGAACTTAAAAATTGTTTGCAGATGTATGAATAGACTGACTAATAATAGATAGATTATAAATGACAAACGATGAAACAGTGAAGATCAAGCAAAAGAAGGCTGCCAGCATTGTTCTAGTTAAGCATATTGAAAAAGCATTTATATGTATATGGTGCAACCAAGACAAGTATTATGACTAGAGAACAGATAAAAGAGGATTTAGAAAGATGAAAAAAATATATCGATATTATACTTGACCCAAACTAATAAGCAAGAGATCAATAACACTATTTAGGTCAATAACAATTAACTTATTAAACTTCAAGAAAAGCAACAGTGAAGCCTTTTAAAGAGATTGATAAAACCAAAGTTTTCTTCAAATATTATTATCTAACAACTATCTAAATAATTTAATCAAAAAGCCAAAATTAGAGACTGAAATTAATGACTACCAAATGAAAACATTTATCTAACTTACAACAATTAAACTCAACCATCCTAGATTAACATGGTCCTTGAAGCTTAACCTTGTGCATGAACCACAGCTGAGGACAAGAACTGGACCCATATCAATCCCTAGCAAAACCGGTATTTATGGGCTAGTATTAGTGTATTGCCACATGGCCCACTGAACTGGTGCAATCATCAAGCTATTAAAAGTAAGAAAGCTATAAAGAGTATAAAAGATTAGTAATGGCCAAAGGGAACTCTATACAATGTTAAAATTCGTAGAAAAGCAAGAAAAGTCATGGTTGTAGTCTTTATCAAAAAAACCATAAGAGTTATTTCTAGTGCTAATATGAGCAATGGCCAAACTCTGGAGACAATCGGTTGGGCCACCTAGGCTTGTGTTAATGATTGTTCAACCCATATTGTTGGGTGGCCCTGCTCATAACTTAAGTGGTGGAACCCATGGGGTTTAACTAAAAATCCTAACACTAATCTTATAAGGGTTAAATGAAAAAAAACCTAAAAGGTAATAATCACAAGGAAGAAAAGAGGCTTTCATCTGGGGAGAAGAATGATTCAACAATTGGTTAGTGAAATTAGTTCTCATTGATATGATTTTCTAGTATGCTAATCTATCCATCATGCTCTCTGAATTAATCGATGTAGATCTTTGAGATTTCTTCTTCTGTTCAGTTTTTCTCATGGTATGCAATTTCAAATAGTATCGCCCGGTATGGGCGGTACGTACCGGTCCGACGGCATACCAGTACACGGACCGCCCACTACCGGACGGAACGTGCTACATTGCTATAGTAAGAGAAGAAATATTTAAAACCACTCGGTACGCCCTGGTGTACCGAGCGGTACATGGTACCATATCGTACCGAGCCAACCTCGAAACACCGATACGATACGGTATTACATACCTTGGTTTTTCTTCCTTGTTTCTTGAAACTTATCTAAGTGCCTGGATTTCATATGATATTTGATATCCTTTGGTTAGTCCAAGGAGCATGAACTTTGTAATCCCATTATTTTATAAAACATATTTGATATCCTTTGGTTAGTCAAAGATCTTAATTACTCCCTAATTAATACTATTCTACCATCAAACAATATATTAGATATTGAGTCATACACCAAATAGAATAGGCTTAATCATCTCTTAAATCAATAAAAATCGAGAAAGAGAATACATACAGGAAAGGAACTAACAAACAAACCTATCATCATGTTGAAAATGTTAAGATCAAAAAGAAATAGTGTACAAAAAGAATATGTTGCTTGCTTATTCTATAAAACATAAAAGAACTAACAAACCTATTTGCGGTTCATGAAGTAAAGGAACTGCTAATCAAAATCCTGATCTTTCAGTGAAGAAAATCAATGTTGGAATGAGAATTATGGTCAACCAAATAGAGAGTTTCTTCTCTTATGTTTCACAAATAGGCTCCACAAACATGACCCTATCATAAGAGTGAACAGCATTTAAGAGGAACATTTCATCGATAACATAGGAGAAGTAAACAAAAAGAAAATAAGTGACCAAATAAAACAACCAGAAAGCTTTAATAGAACATATTTTCATCTTTTGGGACATATATTCATGATGGGGCCAAATAATCATAAGCCTTATGCCAAAACCATTAATGGTGGCATTGTCAATAAGGTAACAGTAATAAGATATATAAAATGAAATGCAAGCAACAGTAGCAATGGTTGTATATCGGGTAAGCAAAGCATTGAGTTATTGACCTCCAGCAAAAACCATTAGAGTTGTCACATTGTTGATTAAGTAGATTAATTTATCAATGGCCCTAGAAAAAGGCAGTTATTGCAAGGTTTTCTTTTACAAATAAGTTATCGCGAGTCATTGCAAGGTTGCATATAATAGCTTATTGATGGCCATGAAACACATACAAAACTTATCTGAGAAGCTGACAGCAAAGCAAGGCTTACCATTTCAAGATATTCATCACTCAAAATAAGTTTGGCTGGACTCTGGAGATATGCATTAAATTTTCAACAAATAGAAGGAAAACCTAATTATAGTTAGTTACTTACAAGAAAGAACCAATGCTCTAACTCCATTCAACCAAATCATCTTCCCTAACATTTTCTACCTTTGTAAAAGTTTTTCTAAAATACTTATAGTTAGGAAAAGCATCCCTGCCTGTGTCAAGGAATGACTTTAAATAATTAAGCTAAGTTTGTAAAACAAAAGAATGATCAATAATGACTATAAAAATCAAGTGTTCATTTATGACATATCTATCTCTGTCAAACAATTAACAAGGAAAGCCCATATATTCATGGATGTTAAACTACTTGGACTACAATTAGGCTTTCTTAAAACTGGCAAGTATCCCTTTGTTGTATTTGGGCCAATGATTTACATTACTTTACATATAACACAAAATAGATTAACAAGTTTGTATGTATGGAGAAAAGATGAGCTCAGATATTTCACATCATCAGGAAATTAATGCCAATGCTAGACAACTGTATGAACTGACTCCATTAACATCTTCCTTTTTTGTTTATAGAGAGACGAGATGTAGAATCAACTCGTATATAGAATTACTAATTGTTCACATTCTTGTTAATAAAGCAATATACATTTGAAAGTCTATCTCGGTAAGTGTATGAAGGTCTATAAATACCTTCTAGGACATTAGGAACCACAATAGTTAGAATCAGGGTTCTCAATTTCGATGTGTACCGCTATGTACGGGCGGTACATACTAGTCCGAGAGGATACCGGTACGCGAACCATCCTCTACCGGGCAGTACCAGTGTTTTGACCGGTACCGAGGCGTACCGACAGGTACCGCAGCGTACCGACCGATACCGAGATATACCAACCGGTACTGTCCCAGATTTCGACCGTTACAAAGGCATACTGATCGGTATGCCCTGGCGTAGTAGGTGAAGGTACTTTTAAGGTTTTAGGGTCTACCATCGGTACGCCCTAGCGTACCGTACCAAGCAGAGCTCAGTATGCCGATACGGATCGGTATTCAGAACCCTAGTTAGAATCACTGCAACCATGGCTACCAATAACACAACAGTCTCCATTGAGGGTCCTACACTTCAATCAACTTCTTCATATTAAAGTTATACCTCAACACTGATTGCAATCATAAGTAGTTGATCAGTTAAGCACGTCAATCGAACGCAAATATTGAGAAACAAAAATAAATTCAGACTTAAAAGCTAATTTTTGTTTTCATTCATGTAAATAAAGCAACATACTACTAGAAGATCTAACTCAGCTTGTTCATAGAAGTTGCATGTATCTTATAAATTATTGGCAATAATTGCAATAATGGTTGTTATCGAGGATCATCTCTAAGAGAAGGTCCTCCATTTTAAGCTGCATGACATCATAGTTATCTTGCATCATTGGTTGTAATCAAAGTGATAACTCAGTGAAGGCATTACCAATTGCATCTTTACTTGCAAGCTAGAAGTCTTATTTCAATTCCAACCAACCAAATCTTCTTCATTAACACTAACCTTCCTTCTAAGAATATTCTAATGATGTTTACATCTAGTAAAAAGCATCTCATATGTTAGTTCAAATTTGTAGTGCAACTATCCATGAATGATTTAAAATAATCAGGCAAAGTTTGTAAAACAGAAGAAAGAACGATAGTGGCCTTGAGGATCAAGTATTTATTTACAAGACTTGTCTGCCTCTTCAATCAACTAATGAGAACAACTCACCATTACCTATTGATGTTGAATGGCTAGGATTACAACTAGCACCTATAGAATGTGTAGACTGTAAGTACACAATATGATTGTAAGAAATAAATTAGATTAAGAAATTAGTCTCTAAGGGGGAAAAAGGAGTTCAAATATCCTCCATCATCAGATAGAAAATTAATGTTAATGGTAGACTATATTGTAAACTGACTTCAATAATATCTTTTGAATGAGGATAGATAGCCAGACATAAGAGGAGCAAATTAAGACTTAAGATTATTCTTTGTTTTTGTTCAATATTAGAAGGTTTTGACTAGAGTAAGTTGTATATATGTCCTACATAATCAACAACAATTAAAATGATCATTGCAATCACAGTTGCCTATATCTAGTATCATCTCCATTTCAACCTCTTTGAGATTAGAGCTATACTGTAACATCAATTACAATCAAATGGTAGGTCAATTTATGAATATTTACCAATCATGGAAAGAATCTAAAAGAAATCCCAAAAGAACATAAAGGAATAGGAAAGAAAACAATATGAGACAGAGATAAGGGAGAAAAAACACGATCACGACAAGACTTCAACCAGCAGATGCCCTAGACCTAGTCTTGGAGGATGAAGACATTTAGCTTGACCATGTCTACTCTTCTAAAACCTCAAGGGCATTTAAGTCTTCTATCATTAGGATGAAGACAGGAAATCCCTCACTCATTTTATTCACATGTCTACTCTTCTAATTCTAATCATCTTGTAACTGCTTGATAATAATTATTTCTATGAGATTAATTATATGTTCTATATTTTTAACATAACATATATGTTTTAATTCTATATTTCAAAAAATTATAAAACCTAAAGTCTGACTAGTTCATTCAATTCAACTAATGATCCAGTTACTTGACACTAGACCTGATCAATATGTGTAGTCCGATTTTGATAACCATACAACATAGTTCTACAAGTATAATATTAGACTGATACTAACAAACCTTGATAATTTGTGCATGCTTACTTCCTTCACTGAGTTTCAACATTGTTTCTACGGAGATCAACACAAAAATACCAAATTCAAGAACAGAGAAACTAACGAGGCAAACGGCAACATTTTCAATTTTCAAAGTATAGTCCCACTCTTAAACAAGACTAAGGCTGAAACAGATCTTGAAGTTTTGTGATCTCCAAAGTGTCATCTTAATGAACTTTTCCATCCTAAACCTCAATTTTACGAGTTAAGAAATCATGTTCACAACCCTTGCAAAAAAAAAAGTCAAGAAAAGACAACAGAAAAAAGGAAAGAGATCAGCAGAAATTAAACAAAGGAGTGGAAATTGTTTCTTGAACACTTCTTGAAGATACCACCTTCTGATCCCAAAGCTGCTCGAAATCATGTTCAAATCTCCAACATAGAACCTAACCACCAGAACCATAATCTTCAACATAGTTTCTTGAATGCTTCTCCAAGCATATCTCACCTTTTGATCCCTGTTTCACTGTGAAACCTCAAAATAACCCGCAAGGATATTGAGGATAAAAGTGTCTTTATAACAAAAAAACAAAAATCGAAAGTATCAACTTCAAGAAATCTTCAGAAAGTTTCTTTAGTACTTCCCTCAGATGTCACAGTTATATCCCCTATTCCACTTCAAAACCTCAAAGCATGCCGAAAAAGAAAACAGAATTCGGATCTTGCACATTCACTGTCTTTTGGAACCCAAAATCCATTAAAAAAAAAAGAAAGAACTATCACCTTCAAGACATCTTGTACAAGTTTTTGAGTACGGCTCCAATATACATCTCTTGATCGCTATTCGACTCCAGAAATACAGAACAATCTGATAGAGTCAACCGAATCAATCTGATAGAAAATAACCATCACCTTAAGGGTATATTGCAGAGGTCTCTTGGGTAGTTCTCCGACATATTCCGAAAAATAGAAAATCTGATAGTTGTCCAAATCTTTCACATGAAACTGCCTCCGGGACCCACAAAACCCATCAAAGCAGGGGAAGAAAAGAAAGAAAGGAGCAATGTTTCTTGATCTTTTACCTCCCCGAAGTGATGGACGCTCATCTCCGGCAGTATGGAGATGAGGATAATGACAGCACACGCGACGGCAACTGCCCACGTCGGGGTGTGGTCGAGCTCTCTTGAGTTCCCGCCTCCGCCTCCAGCCATCTCGAGATAAATCTTGAACACTTTTCTCTATCCAAACCCACTGATTCTGAGATCGCTCGTGCCAAAGGCGTTGCCAGGAATCACACGAGAAAGGCCTTCGGAGATCGTCGGGCCAGAGGCGTTGCCAGGAATCCCCACGAGAGGTGAGCCTTGTAAGAAGACGGGCGTCGGAAGTTAGACTCGAAAACATAGGTTTCTTCTCTTGCCCTCTTCCGAGTCTTGCCTCGGAAGTTTGGATTTTATAAAAGCGTGGGGTATGAATGACGTCATGTCACGGGGACCCAGGACAGGTGAGAGACCGTTGAGGGTAAATATCCGTATAATTGGGGATGAGATATTCTATGTTTTATGATGCTTTTCTCTATATACATTGAAATTATAATCCATAATCTTCATCTGAAGAGTCAAATTCATTTAGTAATTGATTATTTGAAAATATTTTATACATGTATAAATATCTTAACCTATCATTTATTTTATATTATTAACAAACTTTCATTTTTCATCGAATAAATTATTAAATTATTATGAAACTAAACTCTTTAGGATTCAACTATATGTTATTTAATAAGCTTAAATATATTTTTTTTTAATGAAACAAATTGAGTGGTAAAAGTGCCTTTTATTTGTGAACAAAATATGAACATAGAATTTTTATTTTTTTATATTTAATATAATTTCATATCTTACTATCATGATGCTCATTAATGACACATCTTTTGTCGAATAATAATACGTATGAAATCTTTTAGAATTTTTTTGTACTTACAATTTATACTTAATGGTAGAGTGGGTATTTAAAAAGGATATTCTGTTTTATATTTTGATCCTGTAATAAATCTTGTATCTTCTCCCGTCGACTTAATTTAACAAGTATCGACACTTAAAATCTCCCTCTATGACTTTGACTCTGAACAAGACATTCGTCATTTAATCTTGCTTTAGAAACAAGGGCAAATAAGACTTTTGAACATCAAATTTATCATCGTTTAACCTATGCCTATACCTCTCTCTATGCTTGGTCTAATAAGGTGTGATGCGGTGAACTCATATTATCTTAGGCCTTACTTAATTCTCTTCTTGATTTTTTTAGGATGAATGATTGTCTCGTTAGGTAACTTCTCATGTTAAAAACTGGACTTATCCTGGGCTGATAAACTTCAGCACTAAGACATGTCACTGATTGTTTGAACGCCCCTATTCCCTAAACTTGGACGAGACCACTACATGAGTATTAAGGTTAAGAACCACTTCTTTTGAGTTGTTTAAACTAAGAGAAACTCAAATTAGAGGTAAAGACACATTGGCCCATCAAGCTATTGAAATGCATTTTAACCAAATATCTTTGACTTTCTAGGAACAAGCTTAGTGCTTCAATTGCGCTTACGTGAGTTGCATCTGACACCAATCAAATAGAAAAGGCAAGGTGTGAGTAATTCCGGTTCTAATTTAAGAATCAGGCCAACAATTAGAGAATAAGAGGAAGAAGCTATTTGCAAGTCAACAACAATATATGAGTTTCCTTCTGTTCTAGTCTTTGTTGGCATAAGTGCAATAAATGTCGATGAGAGAAGTGATTGACTTTCTCCTATGAGCCCAATGTTAGGATCGTTTCGGTACTAAGAGGGAGAGGTGAATTAGTATTGTCATAAAAACGTCGGTTTGAAAAATTTTGTTCGATGAAAATCGATAACGTAAGTGTGTTTAACTTAGAGTAAGTGAGCTAAGTAATTAACTCATAAAGTAATAGCAACGAAGAACAAAACAGAAATGCAAACCGAGTTTGTAATAGTTCAGTCGTCATGACCTACGTCCACTCTCGATTCCTCTTCCGTCGAGGCTACTAGCGTTCACTAATGATCTTCTTTCAATGGACGAAGACTAACTACCCTCTGACAATTCTTTCTCCTTTTGACAAGCTCATGAGAGAACCTTTGTAACCCTCTTTTACAAGAAAATCCTCACAACCTCTCTCAAAATAACCTTTAAGCTCAAGGAGGAAGGACTCAACTTTCTAACATAGTTTTCATGCTCTAAAACACAAGTTTTCATTCTCTATTCTTACTTAACCAAGCAGGAAAGAGTGGAATATTTATAAGCCCCAAATGACTTATAAATGGGCGGTGCCACCACTTGATCTATCTGTGGGTCACTAAATGGTCCTCCTAATGAATCCAACTTAACCCCAAATCAGCCCAATGGGTCCTTAATTGAGTTGGCATGGTTACATTCCAAATCGACTCAATTATAACTAAACTACTTCAATCTAGACACACACATTTACATAACGAGAATACTATGTGTTAGGATCAGGGGTTGGCACTAAGAGGGGGGTGGGTGAATTAGTGCAGCGGTAAGATAACGACAATTTAAAAATTTTCGTACGATAAAATCGTTTCAGACGTAAAACTGTTTTCAGAAACTTAACTTGAAAGTGAGTTCGTAAAAGTATTGAAGGCAGTAAGCACTTAAAGAGGTTTGTAGTAAAGATAAATTGTACAAATGTAAATGCAAACTAGATTTTAGAGTGGTTCGGTCAACGTGACCTACATCCACTTTCGGCTTCCTCCTCCGACGAGGTCAATGGCATCCACTAGAAGTCTTCCTTCAATAGGCGAAGGACAATCACCTTTTTACACCCCTCTTCTCCATTTCTCGGGTTTAGGAGAAAACCCTTACAAGCACTCACTCCTCTCAAACTATTCTAACACTTAGACTCAAAGAGGAGGATTCTAAAGAGATTACAGTAGTGTTTTCTCACTTTTGAATACTTTGTGCTTGTGTGCTTTAACCAGAGATGAGAGGGGTATTTATAGGCTTCAAGTTGATTCAAAGTTGGAGTATAAAAACATCTCATCCCGGGTTCCCTGGGCACGGGTAGTACCACCGCCTGTGCTGGGCGGTACCATCGTCTAGTGTCAGTTTCGTTGACATTGCCCTAGATAGTACCACCGCCCAGGTCTGGCGGTACCACTGCTTGGGGGGCAGTGTTGGGTGGTACCACCGCCCAGATTGGTGGTACCATCGCCTGCACCCTGCTAGGGGCAGTACAACCACCCAAATTGGAGGTACCACCGCCTAACATAGTCTCAAAGACTGTGCCATGACGATGAGACTCCATGGGGCACTGTTTGAGTTCCTTATTAGGCTCAGCACAGTTCTTACATGGGCCTAGCTAGCTTGTAATTGGGTTGGCCTAATCCAAGCCCAATTACGTGCTAATTACGATTCCTAAGACATTCTAAGCTAAACAAAGTTCGTAAGTCTATTCTTCCGGCGAACTTCAGACGATCTTTAGATAATGTTCCGGCAGACTCCCAGCAAACTTCTAGACTTCACGATGATCTTCTTGGTGAGTTCGATGAGCTTTCTCTAGCAAGCTCCGAGACTTCTTGGCTAGTTCCTCTAGAACTTCTGACGAACGTCTGGACTTCCGACGAACTCTCGAACGCCCAACGTAATCGCGTCCTTAACTCCGGGACTTCATTTTGCTTCATGCCTTACTATCGTAGTTAATCCTGCACATGTAAAACAAACTTCGATCTAGACAATTAATACTAAGCATTAATCAAGTTGTCCGGCATGTTGTTGGTCTCTCGACGCTTCGTCCGGTTCTTCGAAGCATCGTCCTCTCCTACGGCCTATTGCCCAATCGGCCAGTTGACTCTACAACTTCGATATCCTTGGCGTAAAGTCCGCTCTTCTTGGCCCGATACCCGAATCCACGGCCCGAAGCCTTCTGTTGATACTCGACCAATCCACCGGCCCGATGTCCAATCTTCTGACATATTCCTCTAGCCCAACATGATTTTTCCTGCTTTAATTATCTCATCCTGATCGAAGCATCCTGCGTCACTCAAAATGCATATTAAAACATAAACACATATTGATTGGTTTTATTATCAAAATCTGAGATTCAACAATCTCCCCTTTTTTATGATGACAACCAATCGACGACGGAGTTAACCTTAACTCCCGGAGTTTAAACAAACTCCCCCTATCAATATGTCATATTGATAGAAACTCTTGGATTCAAAAATCCAAGTAACATGTCATGATAAAATCATGACATATAATCAACATACTTCTCCCCCTTTGTCATCAACAAAAAGGAGAAGTACCACAATCAAGTGTTTGTGATATAGGTTCTAATCGTTGCATGAAAAATCTTCAAGTTCTATCATCATGCAATTTTGTAAGCTAGAAAATTTAGTAAGTTCTATAACATATAAGTTAGCCAATTTTATAATATTTTAAAACATGCAAGCTAGCAGTTTTGAGATGTTCAAGAAAGCAACTCTTGCTTCTTGAAATATGCAAGTTGTAAGCTAGCAAATTTTTGCTTCCTTTGCAATGTTTGAGCTCACAATTTTGCTTCCTTTGCAAAGTGAAAGTTTAGCATGTTTAGCATCTTGAGATAGGCAAGATAGCACATTTTTGTATTTTCTTGAGATTTTAAGCTAGCAATTCTCGGTGATGTTTAAGATAGAAATTTCTTCTCTTTTGAGAAGTGTAATTTTTTGCTTTCTTCTTGAATCGTGCAAGCTAGCTATCTCTCCCTTTGTTATTGTCAAAAAGAAGGAAAGACCTATTACATCAATTTTTAAATTATGACAAAGGTAAGTAATTATTCTTATTTATACATCATTATATTTTTAAATTAGAACATGCACAATTTCAAAATCTTATATTTCATTTTTCATGCATGATGTGGAAAAATAAATCATTCATGAGCATATCATACATGATATTAAAACATTAAGCATTTATCAACATTTTGATCATGATACACATCATATGCATCACACATATCAACACAATAAAAGCATAAGTATTGCATGTATCATTCCAAATGATAATTATCATTTTAGAAAATGATAATTATTGATTTTCACATAATTTTAAAAAATCATAGTGTTGCATGCATTTTTATATAAGGGAAAAATCATAGTGTAGCATGCATCATTCCAAAACATTTCAAGCTATAGAAGCCATAAATACAAGGAAATCATGTCATGAAAGATAAGACTACGTAAATACCAAAAGGTATGATTCATAAATAATTTTTTAATAAAATGCAAGAGGTCATGGTGAATGATCTTGATTTATATAAAGTTTCATAATTATCAAGATCATGGTTAGTTTTATAGATCTCCTCTTTCGTAAATGGTAAAAGGAAACATAGGAGTACAAAGAAGAGATTATGATTAAAAAAAAATCTCAAATAATTTCAAGAGATCAAGATCATGATTTGAATAAAACTCATTCAAATTCAAATCATCAAATCAAAATCATTTTCAAGAGATTCATACAAATCAATAAGATAGAGAAAAATTTTATTCAAGAACGATGCTTTTCTCTTTTTAGTTTTTTAAATTCATGTGATTTATTTCATTTATGCCAAATAAAAATGTGCATTAACGTTTAGGATTGAAAAATAAATTTTATCATAAAAACCATCAAGTCCAATAACTCACAAAATTCATCATGTATAACTTTAAAATTCTATGCATAAAATCATCAAATCATAGTATCAAAACTTCAATATTTTAATTACAACATCGAGCAAGGTTTGATTGAACATAATTTTGAATGATTCTTACATATATCTAAAACTTCTTTAGTTTTAATTTATATGATTGACTTTATATTAGCATGCTCAAATTTTTGTTTTTGTATTTTCATTAAACATGTAATTTTCATTATCATTTTCAAAATTACTAGCATGATCATAATATTTTATTTTTATTTTATTATTTAAACATGTAATTTTTAAGAAAATTAATTTAAAACTAAATTATAAAAAAATATACATCATGAAAAGCATCATGTAATTTCGAAGTAAATTAGGGGGATTTCGATTACCTCATCATTAAAAGCGATTAAGGCATAATTTGCCACATCGCCTTTCTTGATTTTCTCCTCGTCTTCGGAGGAGCTCGATTCATCACAATTTGTGTCTTCTTCTTGCATTCATAGCAAGTAGTTTCGTTCTTTTTATTTTTTAATTTTTATTTTATGAATATTTTAAATTTCATTTGTAGTTCAAATTCACCATCACTTGAGCTTATGCTCAAGTGGTTTTCGATTGTTCTTAGTCCAAAGTCTTCCTGTTCTTTGGAAGGTGGTTCTCAAGTTCTTCATGTGCATTACACGTTGTTTCATAAGTTATCAATGACCCGATAAGTTCTTCGATCAAAAAAGTATTTAAATTTTTTGATTCTTGAATAGCGATTACTTTTGAATCCCAAGTTTTAGAAAGTGAGCGCAAAATCTTGTTAACGAGTTCAAAATTTAAAAAGCTTTTACCAAGTGCTTTTAGACTATTGACGACATCCGTAAAACGGGTGTACTATGTCTTCAATAGTCTCTCTTGGTTCCATACAAAACATCTCAAAATCATGCATCAAAAAATTTACTTTAGAATCTTTGACACTACATGTGACTTCGTGTGTGATTTCAAGAGTGTGCCAAATGTCGAAAGTCGTTTCGCACAAAGAAACCCGATTAAACTCCATTTTATACAAGGTGTAAAATAAGGCATTCATAGCTTTTGCATTTAGAGAAAACGCCTTCTTCTCTAAATCATTCTAATGGTTCATTGGAAGAGAACATTTGAAAACCAGATTTGATAATATTTTATAAATTTAAATCCAACGAAAGCAAGAAAACTCTCATTCGAGTTTTCCAATAAGTGTAGTCTGTCCCATTGAAAAAGGGAGGACGAATGAGAGAGTGACTCTCTTGAAAGCCGAAAAGAGTCATTTCTATTTGGGTGTTAAGCCAAATTAGAAAACCGTGGCTCTGATACCAATTGTTAGGATCAAGGGTCGACACTAAGAGGGTGAATTAGTGCAGGGGTAAAATAACTACGGTTTAAAAACTTTCATACGATAAAATCATTTTCGACGTAAAATCGTTTTCGAAAACTTAACTTGAAAGCGAGTTCGTAAAAGTTTTGAAGGTAGTAAGCACTTAAAGAGGTTTGCAATAAAGATAAATTGCACAAATGTAAATGCAAACCAGATTTTAGAGTGATTCGGTCAACGTGACCTACATTTACTTTCAGCTTCCTCCTCCGACGAGGTCACCGACGTCCACTAGAAGCCTTCCTTCAATAGGCGAAGGCCAATCACCTTTTTACACCCCTCTTTTCCTTTTCCCGGGTTTAGGAGACAACCCTTATAAGCACTCACTCCTCTCAAACTATTCTAACACTTAGACTCAAAGAGGAGGATTCTAAAGAGATTACAACAGTGTTTTCTCACTTTTGAATACTCTGTGCTTGTGTGCTAACCAGGGATGAGAGGGGTATTTATAGGCTTCAAGTTGATTCAAACTTGGAGCCTAAAAACATTTTATCCTGGGTTCCACGGGCATGGGTGGTACCACCGCCTACGTTGGGCGGTACCACCGCCTAGTGTCAGTCTGGCAGATATTGTCCTAGGCGGTACCACTGCCCAGGTCTGGCGGTACCACCACATGGTATAACACCCCTCATTTCCGAATTTTCGTATAAATTTCTGGTGATAATGTAAGCATTTATTTTAAATTGACAAAAGAAATGGAGTATGAATCAGAGCTAACTTATTTGTAAGATTTGGGAGATCTGTTCAAAAAAAAAAAGAAATCTGAGGACCTATATGTAAACCGTAAGGACCTAATCGTGAATATGATAAAAACAAGGACTAAATTGCGAAACACACAAAATGACAAATTTCACCGTTTAAGCCTCTCTGCCTTCATTCTTAAGGAAGCAGAGAAGGCAACGCGTGGATGATCTGGGAAAGAAAGAAAGAAAGAAAGAAGAAAAAGAAAGAAAAGAAGAAGAAGAAGAAGCAAAAAAAAAAAAGGGGGGGGTTTTAGGGTTCTTGCTTTAATCTTTTCACTTCGGGTCAAAATTCTCAAAGGCAAGTGTTCTAACCCCATCCTACAGAATTTTCAGTCTCTATTTTTATGTTGATTCAAAATAAATTGAAGGATTTCTAATTAGAAACTGATATGTCTCTCTTTGGACATAGAACCATGGATTCTGAAGTTTTTTTTCGATAAACTGACCCCTATACACTGTTTCAGCTATAAGTTTTAGTACAAAATGTGAATTCGGGTAGGAACTATTTTGTTTGAAATTAAACTCTTATTTCTTCCTTTTGACACTGATTTTGTAGATTTTGAACACCGAATACTTACCCAAACATCTGTTTCAATTGAGCCTATAGACGCTGTAAAATAGGGTTCAAGATTTCTGACCTGTCGATATTAAAATGCCTATAACTCTCTGTTGAAAATTCTGAATTGTACCAAACTGATTTTATTTGAAACTAGACTTGAAAATATTTCTTTTGACATATAGTTTGAAAAATTTGGATTTCAATTGCCTACCCTATTATCTGTTGAACCCGACCCTATAAATTCTGCAAAACAGTGATTGTGTTTTTGACCTTGTGTTACCAAATCAAAGGTAACTCCGCGTTGGGAACCCTGTTTCATATGAAATTTGTTCCATCAGAATATAGATTGATATATGGTTCAACCATAATTTTCTTCTGGGTATTGGAGCATAATTGAAATTCTGAAGTATTTGTTTGATGTGCCACTGGAATTTTGTCCGAAATCGAGCTTTGGTCGATTTCGCGTATTCTGCTTCGTTCCTTTGGATATTTGAATTTGTCTAACCTTCTTATTGGAATTGAGCTAAATATAATTGCTTGGAATCCCTGTACACTCTTGTTTTTATTTCATTCCAAATCTGAATACATTTGTGAGAGATTTGTTCTTTGTTTCGTATTGTCTCGAAAAGGCACATGCACGTTTGTTGTTCCGCGTGTGCTTCGATATATATGCTACTTATTGTTAAAACTGCCCTCTTGTACTCTGGTGTGTGGGATTGTCTGGACCTTTGCCAGAAATGGTAAAGGGTATCGCTTATTACCCGCTCTATGGGGTCCCCTTTCGTGGGATATTTCGGACCTTTGCGAGAAATGGTAAAAGGGTATGTGCTTAGAGCTGCGATGCTCTGTAGAGCCCCTCGACTTCACCTAGACGTGGGTGGATGGATCTCCCAAACATGGGAGACTTTTGTCAGTGGTCATTCAGAAATGGATGAATCACATTCTGACTGAGATCCTACCACACCTTCTATATGTTTGATATGACATCGAGTTTTGGTGAGTTGTTTCTATTCATGCTCTGGATAAGAATGATATGATTGCAACGTCAAGGACGACGTTTGAGCTTTTTTATGCGATATTTGTTTTTTGATATGCTCTGAAATGCTTCATTCTTTGATGATTTTGCTTGAAATGTTCCATATGCCGTTGATATGCTTTGAACATTTTATATGCCATTGATAAGCTCCGATATGTTTCCTTTGTTCTTGATATGCTCCAATTACTCTATGCCCTAATCATGAGGGAACCAAATATGTAAGATTGAAAGGACAATTGTGTTTCTGCTCTTAATGATATTATGTCTACGAAATCATTATATATTCTGCCTTGTATTTTGGAACTGTATCTCTTTGGAAGTTGTACTATTTTGATATGGATATGTTAGTCACTTGCTAAGCTCTTTATGCTCACCCCGTTTATTGATAAATTTTTTTAGGGATAGCATATTGCTTGCTTAAATGTTAAGATTGGATGGCGAGGTGGAAAGTTTAGAAGAATTTGGGCAGATCTTTGTTAGCATATGTGTATTTGTTGTATAAGATACTCTGCATCTTATGAAATGTGACGATAAATCTAAACCTGTGGATTTTGTGTAAGATAAAGGATCCCTCATGTATAGGATTTTTGGTATGTTAAGTTAAATTCGTGTAATGATATGATCTTATGGTAATCGTTGGTTTGGTGATTGCATAGACTTCCCATTTGTGAATTTATATTGTGGTTATTATTTTGATGAGTTGAGTTATGATTGTATGAATTATCGAGTGATGTGTGGTATGTTTATGAATTGCGGGGGTTATGAATTTGTAGACTATAGAGGTGAAATTTTGATCTGAATGTTTTCTTAGTGACCTCAAATTTGAGCTTGGATCTGGGTTAGTTATGATGAAAATTTTTAAATATTGTCGATATTTTGAGGGGCGAGACAGGTGGTATCGAGGCGTGATTTGAGAATCACTAAGAATATCATTTTTTTTTTTAGGTTTATTGACTATCAATTAGAGATTGATCAAAGAAAATGTTCCTTTGATGTTTTAGGAAGCGAGGATGACGAGATCATCTGGTTCTCCTGTTGCGTCTAATGCTGATCAATTGAGTGGTATCATGCGGACTTTGGAGACTATGACACAAGTGATGCAACAACAACAACAACCTGCCCAACAAGGAAGTAATGATGGAATAGAGACATCAAACCAAATGGGGTTGGGAATTGGACAATTTAAGAAGCTTAGTCCTCCCAGTTTTAGTGATGAGTCTGATCCAATGGTGGCAGAACGATGGATGATGCACATAGAGAAAATATTTGATGCTTTAAATTACCCCGATGATCGAAAGGTTTTTCTTGCCACCTTTATCTTTGGAAGGGAAAAGTGAACACTGGTGGAGAATGATTAAGAGGATGTCTGAAATCAAACATGAGCCAATGACATGGAAGTTATTCAAGAAAAGTTTAATGATAAATATTTTCAGATTGTATGAGAGAGCAAAAAGAATTGGAGTTCTTGAATCTTATCCAGGAAGTATGTGGTTACAAAGTATGAATCTAAATTCTTGAGCTCTCGGGTTTGCCACACATATGGATGATGATGAATCTAGGAAAGCAAGAAGGTTTGGAAGGGGATTCTGACCAGCAACATAAAAAAGAATGTCACTCTAAAATTACAAACATATCTTTGTCGATACTAGAAAGAGCTTTGAAAATTGAAAGAGACATGGAGGAAATTCAAGAAATCATTGGCAAGAACAAAAGGGACAAATTCTCGGCAAAAGTAGGAGAGAAAATGAATATGAAGCTAGTAACAAGAGGTTTAAGACATCTGGATTTGAGAAAAGGAAACCATTGTGGAGGACTCGGTCATGTGCAAATTATGGATTAAATCATGAAACAAGTCAAGTGTTTTCGGGTGACTGGGGCATGTTTTGGTTGTGGAAAGTTGGATCATCAAATAAAAGATTGCCCTTTGAGGAAGAAGAAAGAGCCACTTGTCTCCTAGACCCTCAGCCCATGCTAGAGTGTACACATCCTTTGAACAAGATTCTAAAGCTTCTAAATCGGTGGTGGAAGGTATTCTTCATGTTTCTAAAAAGAAATGCAAAAGTTTTGTTTGATCCCGGCTCCAACTTATCGTTTGTTTCACAATACTTTGCTTGTCACTTGGATATTCTACCTAAACCCCTGGATTATATGTTATATGTAACAACTGGCTTTGTTGGAGATTCATTGGCAACAAACTTGGTCTACCCATCTTGTTTGATCTCTATTGGGGACCACGAACTCCTTGCTGATTTGATTCTCCTAGAGATCCGGGGCTTTGATATTATACTTGGCATGGATTGGTTATCTTCTCATCACGCTAGTATTGATTGTTACAAAAAAATAATTACTTTCTGCATACCGGATCATTTATATTTTTTCTTTGAGGGCATTAGGCATGATTTGCCTCCTTGCTTGATATCGACACTTCAAGTTTATCGTCTTATGCAGAAAGGTTGTTTTTTTGTTATATGGTGTGTGTAAAGGAGCATTCAAATCAGGAAACCCATCTAGATGAAATTGTAGTGGTCAAAGAATTCCCCGATGTATTCCCGGATGACTTGCACGGTTTACCTCTAGATAGAGAGGGTGAATTTGCTATTGATCCGGTCTCCGTACCACCCCAATATCTAAGCCTCCCTACAGAATGGCACCACTCGAGCTAGAGGAATTAAAGAAGCAAATACAAGAATTATTAGATAAGGGTTTCATACGACCCAGTGTATCCCCATGGGGTGCTCGGTACTTATTAGTGAAGAAGAAGGATGGAACATTGAGGCTTTGTATTGATTATAGGCAGTTTGAATCGGTGACCATAAAAAAATAAGTATCCCATACCTAGAATTGATGATTTGTTTGATCAACTGCAGGGTGCACAAGTATTCTCTAAGATTGACTGAGGTGAGGTTACTATCGGTTGAAGATCAAGGAGGAGGATATTTCAAAAAAAACTTTCAGAACTCGATATGGTCATTATGAATTCTTGGTGATGCCTTTCGGTTTGACAAATGCCCCTGTAGCTTTTATGGAACTAATGAATAGGATATTTCAACCGCTTTTGGATATCTGTGTAATTGTATTTATTGATGACATATTGGTGTATTCAAAGAGTAATCGAGAGCATGAGGAACACTTGAGAGATGTGTTGTCCATACTAAGAGAAAAGAAGTTGTATCGAAGTTCAGCAAATGTGAATTTTGGTTGAATGAAGTTGCTTTCTTAGGCCATGTGATTTCAGGGAAGGGTATATCTATTGATCCAAGGAAAATAGAAGCTGTAGTTGAATGGGAAGTACCAACAAATGTAACAGAAGTTCGAAGCTTTTTGGGCATGGCAGGTTATTACAGGAGATTTATGGAGGGATTTTCTTGAATCGCTCAACCTCTCACCAACCTCACTAAAAAGAATATGAAATTTGTATAGGGTGATGATTGTGAGTAAAGTTTTCAAGAGTTAAAAAGAAGATTGACTAGTGCCCCTATTCTCACTATTCCAAGTGGTAGTGAGGGATTTGTAGTTTATACTGATGCTTCAAGAAAAGGCCTAGGATGTGTTTTGATGCAGGAAGGGAGAGTAATTGCTTATGCTTCTAGGCAACTTAAAGGTTATGAATTGAATTATCCAACTCATGATTTGGAATTAGCAGCAATTATTTTTGCTCTAAAGATTTGGAGACATTATTTATATGGTCGACAGTTTGAAATCTTCACTGATCACAAGAGTTTAAAATACATTTTCACTCAGAAAGAGTTAAACATGACGCAGCGAAGATGGATAGAACTTCTGAAGGATTATGATTGTGCCATCCGCTATCACCCGGGCAAAGCCAATGTTGTAGCTGATGCACTTAGTAGGAAATCTACAAGTTTTATGGCTAGTCTGGTTGTGAAGCAATGGAAGTTATTAGAAGAAAATTTTGATTTGAAAGCTTTGAGGAAAGAGCAAGACTCGATGATATTGATGGCCTCCATTCAAGTGCAATCCGATCTTATTCAACAAATTAAGGAAGGACAATTACGAGATCCATATTTAATCTACTTGAGGAATAAAGTAGAAAAGGAATTGAAGCCACAATTTCAAGTTTCAAAGGATGGCCTATTGAGATTTGGGGAGAGGGTATGTGTACCAAATGAACCAGATATCAAGAATCAAATCCTAAAGGAAAGTCATACTTCAAAGTACACCATACATCCTGGGAGCACTAAGATGTATAGAGATCTTCAAAGTCATTATTAGTGGGAAGGCATGAAGAAGGAAATTGCAATGTATGTTTCAAAATGTTTGACTTGTCAGCAAATCAAAGTAGAACACCAAAGACACGGAGGGTTGTTAAAACCTTTAGATATTCTGAATGGAAATGGGAATGCATTACTATGGATTTTGTTTGGGACTACCCAGAACCCTAAAAAAAAAAGCATGATGCTATTTGGGTTATCATTGATAGGTTAACAAAATCTGCACATTTCCTACCGATTAATATGACTTATTCGCTTGATAGACTTGCAGATTTATATGTCGGTGAAATAGTAAGACTTTATGGTATTCCAAAGGAGATCATCTCGATAGAGACTCAGATTTCTCTCTAGATTCTGGAGAAGATTACAGAGAATCTATGGGCACTAAAGTTAAGTTTAGTACTGCATATCATCCCAGGGCCGATGGTGGGTCGAAAAAGAACAATTCAAACACTTGAGGATTTGCTTAGAGCCTATGTTATGGATTGGAAAGGTGAATGGGATAAGGATATTTCACTTGTTGAGTTCACTTATAATAATAGTTATTATTCAAGTATTGGATGGCTCCTTATGAAGCTTTATATGGGCGAAAAGTGCATAACACCTATATGTTGGGAAGAAGTTGGTGATGTAAAGTTGTTAGCATAGGACAAAGTACAAGAAACTTCCGAGAAAATTCAAGTTATAAGGAAAAGGTTAAAAACTGCTTAGAGTCGTCAAAAGAGTTATGCCGACAATAGAAGGCGAGATATTGAGTTTGAAATCGAAGATTTTGTATTCTTGAAAGTCTCCCCTTCCAAAGGCATTATTAGGTTTGGGGAAGAAAGGAAAGTTAAGCCCCAGATTTATTGGACCTTTTTTTGAGGTTCTCGAGAGGGTTGGTTACATAAACTACAGGATTGCCTTGCCACCAACATTGAGTCATGTCCATGATATATTTCATGTCTCGATGATTAGGAAGTATATATATGACCCTTCTCACATCATTAAGTATGAGCTGGTGGAGATTGATAAAGATTTATCTTATGTGAAAGAGCCTATTCAGATCGTTGATAAGAAAGAAAAAGTCCTAAGGAATCGGGTCATCCCACTAGTTCAAGTAAATTGGAGACATCATTCTGGAGAGGAGACAACTTGGGAGCTAGAGGAGGAAATGAAAAAGGTGTACCCCCGTCTTTTCATCGATAGAGGTACGATAAATTTAGAGGACTAAATTTTTCTTTTAAGGGGGGGAGAGTGTAACACCCCTCATTTCCGAATTTTCGAATAAATTTCTAGTGATAATGTAAGCATTTATTTTAAATTGACAAAAGAAATGGAGTATGAATCAGAGGTAACTTATTTGTAAGATTTGGGAGATCTGTTCAAAAAAAAAAAAAAAAAAAAAAAATCTGAGGACCTATATGTAAACCCTAAGGACCTAATCGTGAATATGATAAAAACAAGGACTAAATTGCGAAACACACAAAATGACAAATTTCACCGATTAAGCCTCTCTGCCTTCGTTCTTAAGGAAGCAGAGAAGGCAGTGCGTGGATGATCTGGGAAAGAAAGAAAGAAAGAAAGAAGCAGAAAGAAAGAAGAAGAAGAAGAAAAAAAAAAAAATTGGGGTTTTTAGGGTTCTTGCTTTAATCTTTTCACTTCGGGTCAAAATTCTCAAAGGCAAGTGTTCTAACCCCATCCTATAGAATTTTCAGTCTCTGTTTTTATGTTGATTCAAAATAAATTGAAGAATTTCTATTTAGAAACTGATATGTCTCTCTTTGGACATAGAACCATGGATTCTGAAGTTTTTTTTTCGGTAAACTGACCCCTATACACTGTTTCAGCTATAAGTTTTAGTACAAAATGTGAATTCGGGCAGGAACTATTTTGTTTGAAATTAGACTCTTATATATTCCTTTTGACACTGATTTTGTAGATTTTGAACACCCAATACTTACCCAAACATCTGTTTCAATTGAGCCTATAGACGCTGTAAAATAGGGTTCAAGATTTCTGACCTGTCGATATTAAAATGCCTATAACTCCCTGTTGAAAATTCTGAATTATACCAAACTGATTTTATTTGAAACTAGACTTGAAAATATTTCTTTTGACATATAGTTTGAAAATTTTGGATTTCAATTGCCTATCCTATTATCTGTTGAATCCGACCCTATAAATTCTGCAAAACAGTGATTGTGTTTTTGACCTTGTGTTACCAAATCAAAGGTAACTCCGCGTTGGGAACCCTGTTTCATATGAAATTTGTTCCATCAGAATGTAGATTGATATATGGTTTGACCATAATTTTCTTATGGGTATTGGGGCATAATTGATATTCTGAAGTATTTGTTTGATGTGCCACTGGAATTCTGTCCGAAATCGAGCTTTGGTCGATTTCGCGTATTCTGCTCCGTTCCTTTGGATATTTGAATTCATCTAACCTTCTTATTGGAATTGAGCTAAATATGATTGCTTGGAATCCCTGTATACTCTTGTTTTTATTTCATTCCAAATCTGAATACATTTGTGAGAGATTTGTTCTTTGTTTCGTATTGTCTCGAAAAGGCACATACACGTTTGTTGTTCCGCGTGTGCTTCCGATATATGCTACTTATTGTTAAAACTGCCCTCTTGTACTCTGGTGTGTGGGATTGTCTGGACCTTTGCCAGAAATGGTAAAGGGTATGTACTTATTACCCGCTCTGTGGGGTCTCGCTCTGTGGGATATTCATGACCTTTGCCAGAAATGGTAAAGGGTATGTGCTTAGAGCCTGCGATGCTCTGCCGGCCCCTCTGACTTCTCCTAGACGTGGGTGGATGGATCTCCCAGACGTGGGAGACTTTTGTCAGTGGTCATTCAGAAATGGATGAATCACATTCTGACTGAGATCCTACCACACCTTCTATATGTTTGATTTGACATCCAGAGTTTTGGTGAGTTGTTTCTGTTCATGCTCTGGATAAGAATGATATGATTGCAACGTCAAGGATGACGTTTGAGCTTTTGTACGATATTTGTTTTTGATATGCTCTCGAAATGCTTCATTCATCGATGATTTTGCTTTGAAATGTTCCATATGCCGTTGATATGCTTTGAACATTTTATATGCCATTGATAAGCTCGATATGTTTCCTTTGTTTCTTGATATGCTCCAATTACTCTATGTCCCAATCACATGGGGAACCAAATATGTAAGATTGAAAGGACAATTGTGTTTCTGCTCTTAATGATATTATGTCTACGAAATCGTATATTCTGCCTTGTATTTTGGAACTGTATCTCTTTGGAAGTTATACTATTTTGATATGGATATGTTAGTCACTTGTTGAGCTCTTTATGCTCACCCGTTTGTTGATAAATTTTTCAGGATAGCATATTGCTTGCTTAAATGTTAAAGATTCTTTGTGAGGTGGAAAGTTTAGAAGATTTTGGGCAGATCTTTGTTAGCATATGTGTATTTGTTGTATAAGATACTCTGCATCTTATGAAATGTGACGATGAATCTAAACTTGTGGATTTTGTGTAAGATAAAGGATCCCTCATGTATAGGATTTTGGTATGTTAAGTTAAATTCGTGTAATGATATGATCTTATGGTAATCGTTGGTTTGGTGATTGCATAGACTTCCCCATTTGTGAATTTATATTGTGGTTATTATTTTGATGAGTTGAGTTCTGATTGTATAAATTATCGAGTGATGTGTGGTATGTTTATGAATTACACAGGGTTATGAATTTGTAGACTATAGAGGTGAAATTTTGATCTAAATGTTTTCTTAGTGACCTCAAATGTGAGCTTGGATCCTGGGTTAGTTATGATGAAAATTTTAAATATTGTCGATATTTTGAGGGGCGTGACACCTGGGGGGGGCAGTGCTATGCAGTATCACTGCCCAGACTAGCGGTACCATTGCTTGGCACCCTGTCAGGGGTGGTACAACTGCCCAGACTGGCGGTACCACCGCCTGACACTGTCTCGAAGACTGTAGCACGATGGTGAGACTCTTTGGGGCACTGTTTGAGCTACTTATTGGGCCCAACATAGTTTTTACATGGGTCTAGCTTGCCCGTAATTGGGTTGGCCCAATCCAAGTCCAATTACGTGCTAACTATGATTCCTAAGACATATTCTAAGCTAAACAAAGTTCGTAAGTCTATTCTTCCGGTGATCGTCCGGCGATCTTCCAGCGAACTTCTGACGATCTCTAGATAATGTTCTGGCGGACTCATAGCAAGCTCCTAGACTTCACGATGATCTTCTTGGCGAGTTCGATGAGCTTGTTTAGTAAGCTCTGAGACTTCTTGACTGGTTCCTCCAAAACTTCCGACGAACTCTCGAACTCCCAAAATAATCGCGTCCTTGACTCCGGGACTTCATTTTGCTTCATGCCTTGCTATCGTAGTTAATCCTGCACATGTAAAACAAACTTTGATCTATATAATTAATACTAAGCATTAATTAAGTTGTCCGATATGTCATTGGTCTCTCGATGTTTCGTCCGATTCTTCGGCGCATCGTCCTCTCCTGTAGCCTATTGTCCAATCGGCTAGTTGACTCTGCAACTCCGATATCCGTGGTGCAATGTACGCTCTTCTTGGCCCGATGTCCGAATCCATGGCCCGAAGCATTTTGTCGATGCGTTGACAAATCCATCGGCCTAATATCCAATCTTCTGACATGTTCCTTTAGCCCAACATGATTTTTTCTGCTTTAATTGTCTCATCCTGATCGAAGCATCCTGCATCACTCAAAACACAGATTAAAACATAAACACATATTGATTGGTTTTATCATCAAAATTCGAAATTCAACACTATGTTGTTCGGCATATCATTGGTTCATCTGACACTTCGTCCAAGTCTTCGGCACATCGTCCTCTCCTTCGGTGTATTGGCCAATCTATCATAGACAAAATTGTAAATGAGGTGTTTGTATAATGCTTATGTATGTCCGTGACTTTTGGTTTGTTCATACTTTGCATAGGATATAAAGAGACGGTCGAAGGCTTAATAGCCTAAATTTAGTTAGGTTTGATAGTCATTTTAGGCTTGTAAATAAAGGTTATGCATATGGATAATTGTGGGAGATTTCGGTTTGTAGTGAACCATTTTGGACCCTTTGTTGTGCGACCGTTCATAGCTTATGAAGTTTGTTTGTAATTTGCATTGGCTATGAAGTATTTATTGAAATGATTATTTATGGATCCCGAGTAAGATGTTTTCTCTAACCCGTTTTCTCTTTTGTAAGTCTTAAGGGACCATAAGAGTTTTCGGGGAGGTTGACCTTTACGGATAGACATGCAAGAGTGCCGCACGACTTAGGCAAAACCAACTAAGTGCGTGGCATATAGTATCAAAGCGAGACAAGCACTCATGCAAACACTTGGCATGCAAATATGGGGGACCTAGCGAGACTACGTTGAGGGCATCCAGCATGCGTGATCATTTGGGAGAAACGAGCATGGAGATGTAGGGAAAATGAGTCACTTAGAGGAGTAGGCATCTAAGATTGACATTTAGGCCAACCCTTCGCGCAAGAGGCACTACGAGGACAAGCAAGCTTGGAAGAATGCTTAGCGCACAAAGGTTGGGATGATTGAGTTCGAGCTACGACTCAACGTTGACAACCATACTTGGTGATGCTCAAGGCAAGTGAGGCGCTTGGTAAAGGATGAGACATTGCAAAGTGGAATGGGTTGTGTTGGAAAATCCTTGGGGGCGACATCATATGCGCAGTGGAAGAACAAGAAAAATAAAATCCCCGATTCCTAAAGAGATGTTCGTCGTCGTGCGAAGATTGGTACGTAAAAATCCACGAAACATAAAACTGCGTATAGAGTAGATTGTGTTACCTAGGGAGATCGTATATCCCTGTTTCCTTGCAGATCCTTAGGAGAGGGTGAAGGAGGTCAAGCGTCCTCCTCTCTAGCAGTCCTCCTCTCTAGCGGTGATCCACACAGCAGGGTTGCGACGACGCTCCTCAAAACTCCAGACCTACTCTGAGGTGGAGATGGAGAGGAGAATAGGAAAAGGCAAACAAAAGCTCTCTAGCCCATGGGGCTCTGAATCCCTCCTATTTATAGAGGTCCCCTGTCAAACCCTAATGGGTCCTCCCCTAGTGGGTATTGGATCTGCATCCAATAAGACAAGGGGCTCCGTGGGATATCTCATATCCCAACCTCTATTCATCGCAATGCCTACCATATGTGTGTGACCCTCTAGGCCTAATATCAAGCTGGCCGTGAGTCATACCGCCGGAACTCCTTCTAACTTTCGGTGAATTATTATCTCTGTAATAATTCACTCGACTCATCGACCACTGGGGACGTACTAGGCCACTACGCGTAGTAGTCCCTGACGATACAAAGGAAATCCAATCCATTGGACTTGTCTGTCCCTCATTACCGTGTACCTATAGTCCCTCATCTATCTAATATACCAAAGACAGGTATATTGAGCATGGTGTTGTCGGACCCATACGGTTTCTTCTCGAAGTCTCGCTCTAATCGGATTCTCCCAGGAGAACTCTTTTCTCTCAACCAGAATGACCCCGCCAGGGGATTTGTTTGAGCAAGAACACATGGGATATTCCTCTCATGACGCCGAGAGTGGATGATCCTCTATCGACACTCAATAGCTCTCATAAGGTCGACTACCACTCCCAATGACCAGCTGTACTAGATCTGGGACAGCTAAACCTATAAGTCTGGTATCAAAGAGTGGATTACTCATATAAGACATCCTTGGTGTCTCAAGTCTAAGGACCAAATACACCACTAGGACTACGGAATCGCTGTCTGACAATAATGCATCATCAACCATCCATCATTCCATAAGCGGATCAATCAGTGAACTCATTCTCCAATGAGCACCTGTATTGTATCCCTAGTGTCCCCACACAAGCAGCTATGAGACCAGCTACATCCATCATATGAACGGGTATACAGCACACCAGTCTGTCCGGTTATCACGATATCCCTCTCGAGTAACCTATGACCGGGATTATTTAGGATATGTGTTTAAAGGTGAATCGATCTCACTATCGTGATCTCATCACGATCCGATTCCCATTGCACAAATCCAAAGACATCACAATATATGTATGCATATATGCAATAGTTGATAAAGTGATATATGCCAAAATATAATAAGCAAAAAGGTTCTATATTAAGTCACACGTGCTATCACTCACGTGATTGGCTTGCTGGGCACCTATGACTAGCAGGTTGTTCGATGCCGAAAGAGTTGTGCAAAGCTTTAGAGGTGAGGGAAATTGCTAAATCAAAGAATTTGGTGTTAGGATCGAGAGCACTAAGAGGGGGGGGTGAATTAGTGCAGCGGAAATCTTTCAGCGATTTAAAAACAAAAGCTGCGTTCGTCCGATAAAAATGATTTCGATGTAAAAGCCGATTCACAGTTTGTATCTAAGTGCAGTTTACGCAGTTTGCGTCTCAATGCAGTTTTGCGTCTAAATGCAGTTTGCGTCTAAATGCAGATTGCGTCTAAGCGCAGTTTGCATTTAAGCGCAGTTTGCGTCTAAGCGCAGATTGCGTCTAAGAGCAGTTTGCGTCTAAACACAGTTTTCGTCTAAACACAGTTTGCGTCTAAGCGCAGTTTGCGTCTAAACACAGTTTGCGTCTAAACACAGTTTGCGTCTGAGCGTAGTTTGCGTCTAAACGCAGTTTTACGTCTAAGTGCAGTTTTACGTCTAAACGCAGATTTGCGTCTAAACGCAGTTTTACGTCTAAACACAGTTTTACGTCTAAATGCAATTTTACGTCTAAACGCATTTTTGCGTCTAAACGTAGTTTTACGTCTAAACACAGTTTTACGTCTAAACTCAGTTTACGTCTAAACACAGTTTTTACGTCAAAACGTAATTTTACGTCTAAACGCAGTTTTGACCTTTGAAAAGCGTTTTATGAATACGCAGAAAGCAATTTGCAGTTATAAATGGAATCAAAACGTAAGCGTAAACTGCAGTGTAAAGATAGTACGAAAACACCGATTTACGTCTGAATACAGATTCGGAAAGATCAGAACTTAGAGACTCGTTTGTAAAAGCGCAGAGGGCAGTAGCTATGTAGGAGGTTTGCAGTAATGATAAAGTGTTCAAAGTAAAAGCAAACCAGAGATTTAGAGTGGTTCGGTCAGTCTTGACCTACTCTACTTTTGGCTTCCTCCTCCGACGAGGTCACCGACGTCAACTAGCTGCCTTCCTTCAATGGGCGAAGGCCAACTACCCTTTTACAATTTCACTCCTTTTGATGGGCTCAGGAGACAACCCTTACAGAACCTTTCTCTCCTCACTTTTACAATTCAGAAACTTAAAGAACAGAAGGAGACTTAAAGGCTTTACAACAATTTTGCGCTCAAGAATCACAGAGAAGATCAAGATTTGATGTAGGTCTCTTTGCTCTTTCTGTCTTTGAATGGGTGGGGTACTTATAGGCCCCAACCCAGTTCAAATTTGGAGCTCAAAACGATCAAATCCGGAATTCGGGATCGGCGGTTGCACCCTCGGCTAGAGAGGTTGCACCTTTGGCAGAGCTTCGGAGACTAAGCCCGAGGCGGTTGCACCTCTCTGTCGAGGCGGTTGCACCGCCGAGTCGCTTTCGAGATCGAGCCCTGGGCCGGTGCCACCTCTTGGCGAGGCGGTTGCACCCTCTGCACGAGCTTCAAGACCGAAGCTTCGGCGGGTCTACCTCTCTGTCGGGGAGGTTGCACCGCCGATCTAGCTCGAAGAGCGAGCTCAGGCGGTTGCACCTCTTGGCTGGTGCGGTTGCACCGCCCGGTCTCGCTAGGAGACATAGCCCAGCGGTGCCACCTCCTCGGCCTAGGGCGGTTGCACCTCTGGTGCAATCAGGGTCCGAATGGTTAGCTCCATTCGGCCCAATTTCAATCTTTTCGGGGGCCCAATTGCCCCAAGATTAAGCTAATGGGATCACCTCCCGTTTTCCAACTTAATCAGCGTGCTAACTCACGATTAAATCTAAGACAATTTCTGCAGCTTTGCTCGATCGTCAATCGCTTCTTTGGCGAACTTCCGTCGATCATCCGATGAACCCTCGGTGATTCTTCTGCGGACTTCCGCAAACTCCTGGACTTTTTGCGACGATCCACTTGGCGAGTTCCGAAGCGAGCTTGGCAGCAAGCTTCGGACTTCTCGGATCTGTTCTCGCGAGAACCTCAGACGGCCGTCCGAACTTCCGTCGAAATCTCGAACTCCCAGCGTGATCATGATCTTGACTCGGCGCAACTCCTGCTGCTTGTCTAACTTTCATTGTAGTTAATCCTGCACACTTATCTCAACACATAGATTAGACAACAACAAATGACAATTGACTTCATCATCAAAATCTGAGATTCAACAATCTCCCCTTTTTTTGATGATGACAATCAAATGATAATGGAGTTATCCTTAACTCCCCTATCTATATGCCATAGTTGAGATAAGTCAACCTTGAATTCAAGACCTAAGAATTCAACTGACGTATTGATAAGTTAGATCAGTTAAACTTATCAATACTCCCATCATGATACCCATCATGATGTATCTCTTCAAGAATGATGTCAAGGCTTGACATACATCATCAAGTTTGTATGATTGTGTTTGTAACTATTCATCATGTAATCATATAAAGCTGCGAAGGACTATTACATGATGCACACATAGGATATCAACTCAAGACATAATGCAAACTATAGCACATGTTCATATATCTCTTGGTGATGCAAGGATGGCATAACCATAACATTGTTTATAGCATCACTCAAGTATTTGCAACTATGACATAGACATGATTATGGCAGTGTTTATCAATTCATATGTTTCTCCCCCTTTGTCATCAACAAAAAGCATGATAGCATTATCAAAAAGCATGGTAGATGTGATTCCAGCAGGTTATCACGCACATAAAGGAAGGCATGACACATATAATACTTTGAATATCTCTTCTCCTTGTTATAGTTCGTTTGTTTGAAGGAGGAAAGTCATTTTTCAAAAGTTTTCATAAGAGTGTACAGGAAAATCCCATTTTTAGCATTCAAACCGAAAAATGAACTTCTTACATGCATTCGGTTATGAGTAAGCTACTGATTTTTAAAAAACATTTGTCACATAATTTCCAACATGTTATTTGATCAAGTGATGCCAAGGCATGTAATAGTAATAACGTCCAGAAAAATAATTTTAACTAGTTTAAGTATTAGGACACATCAACATTCTAATTCTCTTCTTATGAAATCAAATTGTTCTTCACTTAGGGGTTTTGTAAAGATATTAGCTAGTTGATGTTTTCAGTATCAATGAATTCTATGATTACATCATGATTAAGTAACATGACCTCGTATAAAGTGATGTCCGATGTCAATATGTTTTGTACTTGAGTGTTGTATAGGGTTTTTTTGTTAGGCATATTGCACTTGTGTTATCACATTTAATGGGAATATTTTTAAGATGAACTTTATAATCTTCTAAGGTATTTTTCATCCAAACAACTTTGTACAAACATGCACTTGCTGCAATATATTCAACTTAGGTTGTTGATAGTACAACTAAGTTTTGTTTCTTGGATGACCAGGAAACAAGGGCATGTCCTAAGAATTGACATGTTCTGATGTGCTTTTTCTATCTAATCTGACCCGTCAAGTCCAAGTCGGCATAAGCAGTTAACTCAAGCTCCTCTGATTTTGGGTATCATAATCCTAGATTTATGGTACCATTAAGATATTTGAGTATTCTTTTAACTGCTTTTGAGATGAGATATCTTAGGGTTTGATTGAAATCTAGCACAAAGTCCTACACTAAACATTATGTCTAGTCTAGTTGCAGTGAGGTAAAGTAAACTTCCTATCATACCCTATAGGTTTTGATGAAGCTTTCTCCATTTTCATCAATTTCTAACTTAGTGGAGGTGCTCATAGGAGTGTTAATAGCTTTTGAGTTATTCATATTGAACTTCTTTAGCAAACTCATAGCATATTTGGTTTGACTAATAAAGATGCCATTGCTTAGTTATTTGATTTGTAGACCTAAGAAGAATGTTAACTCTCCCATTAGACTCATTTTGAATTCACGACTCATAGTTTTTTAAAGGATTCACAAAGAGATTCATTAGTAGAACCAAAGATAATATCATCAACATAAATTTGAACAATGAGAAAATTATTTTCAAAGTTCTTGATGAATAATGTAGTATCAACCTTGCCTTTTATGAAATTATTTTTAATAAGAAAAGAACTAAGTCTCTCATACCAAGCCCTTGGAGCTTGTTTTAAACCATAGAGAGCTTTAGTTAATCTAAACACATGATTAGGGAGACTATTATTTTCAAATCCAGGAGGTTGTTCAACATAGACTTCTTAGGAAATAAAGCCATTAAGAAAAAAGCTTTTAACATCCATTTGAAACAACTTAAAATTATTACTGCTAGCGTAGGCAAGGAGCATCCTTATGGCTTCCAATCGAAGCCACAGAGCGAAAGGTTTCTTCATAATCGATACCTTCTTCTTGGTTGAAACCTTTGGCCACTAATCTAGCCTTGTTTCTAACCCGATACCATTTTCATTTTGCTTGTTTTGAAGACCCATTTAGTACCAATAACTAAATGGTCATTTGGCCTAGGAACAAGCTTCCACACTTCATTTCTCTCAAATTGATTTAATTCATCTTGCATTGCGATAATCCATGAATCATCTTTCATGGCTTCATCAATGCATTTGGGTTCAATTTGGGAGAGAAAGGCGGCATTTGCACAAAAGGTTTTAAGAGAAGATCGTGTTTGAACCCCCTTTGATGCGTCTCCTAAGATTAGCTCCTTAGGATGAGCATCTACATACTTCCAATCCTTGGGTAAGGAAATCTGAGAAGTGGATGCATCCAAGTTGCTAGTTGGAGATGGGGTTTCGTTTAAATTCAAAGAATTAACATCATCGTCAAGATCATTTTTTGTGATTTCAGAAATCTCATTGAAAACAACATGAATGGATTCTTCAATAATTAGAGTTCTTTTATTAAAGATATGAAAGGCTTTAGAAACTGTAGAATAACCAAGAAAGATTCCTTCATCGGATTTAGCATCAAATTTTCCTAAGTTGTCTTTTTCATTCAAGATAAAACACTTACACCCAAAGACTTTAAAATATGAAACGTTGGGTTTTTTATTGTTCCATAACTCATAGGGAGTTTTGGTTAGTAGAGGTCTCACTAGAACTCTATTTAAAATGTAGAGTGCAGTATTTACGGCTTCGGCCCAAAAATATTTGGGTAGGTTGTGTTCATTCAACATGGTTCTTGCCATTTCTTGTAAATTTCGATTTTTTCTTTCTACAACTCCATTTTGTTGAGGGTTTCTAGGAGTAGAGAAATTATGGTTGTATCCATTGAGTTCACAAAATTCCTGGAAATCATGGTTTTGAAATTCACCACCATGATCACTTCTAATTGACGAAATCATAGAACCTTTCTCATTCTGAACGAGTTTGCAAAACTTGGTAAAAGATCTAAGGCATTCACTTTTCTGTTTTAAGAAGTAAGTCCATGTGTATCTGCTATAGTCATCCACGATAACGAAAGCGTATTTGCTACCTCCTAGGCTTGATGTGGAGATGGGTCCGAACAAGTCCATATGGATCAATTGTAAGGGCCTAGAGGGTGCTTATTTGATTTTTAGATTTGAAGCTACTCTTAATTTGTTTACCTAATTGGCAGGCATCACATACATTATCTTTGATGAACTTGATATGAGGAATTCCTCTTACAAGTTCTTTGGATGATATTTGAGTGATTAGCTTCATGCTAGCATGACCTAATCTTCTGTGCCATATCCAAACATTCTCATTTAAAGCAGAAAAACATATTTCATTACATAAATCATTGATGTCAATAGTGTATACGTTATTTTGTTTTAATGCAATCATAGATATGTTTTTGTGTGGTTTTTCAATGATGCAAGCATTAGATTCAAATCTGATAATATATCCTTTATCACACAATTGACTAATGCTCAAGAGGTTATGTTTTAGACCATCAACTAGCAAAACATCTTCAATAGAGAAGTTGGATTTGTTACCTATGGTTCCTTTGCCAATGATTTTACCTTTGTTGTTGTCTTCGAAAGTGACATATCCTTCATCTATGCTAGTGAGCTTCGAGAATTGGGATGGATCTCCGGTCATATGCCTTGAGCATCCACTATCAAGGTACCATCTCTTGCTCCTAGCTTGCGATGGTTTAGTTTTCTACAAGAAAGGATGATGTTTAGGTACCCATTTGCTTTTGGGTTCCTCATAAATAGATCTACATTTTCTATCATGTTGCATAGAATTTGTCATGGTTCCTTTAGGAACCCAAATCAATTTGTTTGGACTAAATTTCCTGAATGGACAATAATGCGTCCTATGTCCGAACTTGCAACAAAAGTTGCATTTGCTTTGATGTCTAACATGTAAGATGAGGTCTTTTACGAAGGTAGTTGGATTTTGGTGAGGACTCCTCACAAATCCAATCCCACTTCTTTTGGGAACATGACCCTTGTTTGTAAGGATCATGTTTAATGACTTGCTACCAACCTCGAATTTCTTCAAGGTGTCCTTAAGTAGCAAGTTTTCTTTTTGAAAAGTTTCTAGATCATGACATTTGATACATGAATTTAAACTATCATGATATTTAATTTTTAACTTATTAAAATCACAAGTAAGACTATCATGCTCCTTTTTTTAGCAATTTGTATTTTCTATTGATAATCTTGCATTCATCAAATAAGTCATGGAAGGCATTTAATAATTCATCGAAAGATAAATCAGCATCTAATAAATTCGTTACCTCCTCTCCGATGGCCATTACGGCGTAATGAGCAACTTGCTCGGTGTTGGACTCCTCTTCTTCATATGCGCTCGAGTCATCCCATGTTGCTTGAAGAGCCTTCTTCTTTGATGTTCTTCTTTTGACTTGGGGACAATCACTCTTGTAGTGTCCTGGCTTTTTACATTCATAGCAGATCACTTGGTCCTTCTTGGGTTCAAGTTTATTTTTCGCATCATTCTTAAACTTGTTTCTTTTGAAGAATTTTTTAAACTTTCTTGTTAAAAGTGCCAAGTCATCATCACAGTCCTCATCACTTGAGTTTTCTCTCAAGTGGCATTCAGAAGTTTTAAGTGCCATATCCTTCCTGTTCTTTGGAAGGATGTCTTCTTGCTCTTCATGAGCTTTGCAAGTCATCTCATAGGTCATTAATGACCCGATTAGTTCTTCAAGAGGGAAGTTGCGCAAATCTTTTGCCTCTTGAATAGCAGTGACTTTAGGATCCCAACTTTTAGGAAGGGATCTTAGTATCTTATTTACGAGTTCAAAATCCGAAAAACTTTTTCCGAGTCCTTTTAGACCGTTGACGACATCCGTGAAACGGGTAAACATGTCGCCAATGGTTTCACTCAGTTTCATTCGGAAAAGTTCAAAAGAATGCAACAACAGATTGATTTTTGACTCTTTCACTTTACTTGTGCCCTCGTGGGTCACTTCAAGTGTGTGCCAAATATCAAATACAGTTTCGCAAGTTAAAACATGATTAAACTCGTTTTTATCAAGTGCGCAAAATAAGGCATTCATAGCCTTTGCATTAAGAGCGAAAGCCTTCTTTTCCAATTCATTCCAATCGATCATTGGAAGAGAAGACTTTGAAAATTCGTTTTCAACAAGGTTCCACAGTTCAAAATCCATAGAAATAAGAAAGATCCTCATTCGGGTCTTCCAGTAGGTGTAGTCCGTCCCACTGAACATGGGTGGACGTGTAATAGAATGCCCCTCTTGGTTTCCGGCGTATGCCATCTCTCTTGGGTTTTAATCCGTTAGAGAGTTATCCTTGCTCTGATACCAATTGTTAGGATCGAGAGCACTAAGAGGGGGGGGTGAATTAGTGCAGCGGAAATCTTTCAGCGATTTAAAAACAAAAGCTGCGTTCGTCCGATAAAAATGATTTCGATGTAAAAGTCGATTCACAGTTTGTATCTAAGTGCAGTTTAAGCAGTTTGCGTCTCAATGCAGTTTTGCGTCTAAATGCAGTTTGCGTCTAAATGCAGATTGCGTCTAAGCGCAGTTTGCATTTAAGCGCAGTTTGCGTCTAAGCGCAGATTGCGTCTAAGCGCAATTTGCGTCTAAACACAGTTTGCGTCTAAACACAGTTTGCGTCTAAGCGCAGTTTGCGTCTAAACACAGTTTGCGTCTAAACATAGTTTGCGTCTGAGCGCAGTTTACGTCTAAACGCAGTTTTACGTCTAAGTGCAATTTTACGTTTAAACGCAGTTTTGCGTCTAAACGCAGTTTTACGTCTAAACGCAGTTTTACGTCTAAATGCAGTTTTACGTCTAAACGCAGTTTTGCGTCTAAACGTAGTTTTACGTCTAAACGCAGTTTTACGTCTAAACTCAGTTTACGTCTAAACGCAGTTTTTACGTCAAAACGTAATTTTACGTCTAAACGCAGTTTTGCGTCTAAACGCAGTTTTTGAACTTTGAAAAGCATTTTATGAATACGCAGAAAGCAATTTGCAGTTATAAATGGAATCAAAACGTAAGCGTAAATTACAGTGTAAAGATAGTACGAAAACACCGATTTACGTCTGAATGCAGATTCGGAAAAATCAGAACTTAGAGACTCGTTAAGTAAAAAAGCGCAGAGGGGCAGTAGCTATGTAGGAGGTTTGCAGTAATGATAAAGTGCTCAAAGTAAAAGCAAACCAGAGATTTAGAGTGGTTCGGTCGGTCTTGACCTACTCCACTTTTGGCTTCCTCCTCGACGCGAGGTCACCGGCGTCAACTAGCTACCTTCCTTCAATGGGCGAAGGCCAACTGCCCTTTACAGTTTTCACTCCTTTTGTTGGGCTCAGGAGACAACCCTTACAGAACCTTTCTCTCCTCACTTTTACAATTCAGAAACTTAAAAGAACGAAGGAGGAGACTTAAAGGCTTTACAACAATTTTGAGCTCAAGAATCACAGAGAAGATCAAGATTTGGTGTAGGTCTCTTGCTCTTTTCTGTGCTGAATGGGTGGGGTATTTATAGGCCCCAACCCAGTTCAAATTTGGAGCTCAAACGATCAAATCCCCGAATTCGGGATCGGCGATTACACCTCGATTGGAGAGGTTACCCGCCCGGTAGAGCTTCGGATCGAGCCAGGGCGGTTGCACCTCTTTGTCAAAGGCGGTTGCACCTTTTGAGTCTGGCTTCGGAGGCCGAGCCCCAAGCGGTGCCACCTCTGACCGAGGCGGTTGCACCCTCTGCCTGAGCTCGAAGGCCGAGCTCAGCGATGCTACCTCTCTGGAGGGGGAGGTTGCACCTTGATCTAGCTTCGAAGACGAGAGCTGCAGGCGTTGCACCTCTTGGCTTTGGGGTGGTTGCACCGCCTAGTCTGTTGGGGAGACATAGCCCGGCGGTGCCATCTCTCGGCCTGGCGGTTGCACCTCCCCTGGTGCAATCGGGGTCCGAATGGTTAGCTCCATTTGGCCCAATTTCAATCTTTTCGAGGGCCCAATTGCCCCAAGATTAAGCTAATGGGATCACCTCCCATTTTCCAACTTAATCAACATGCTAACTATGATTAAATCTAAGACAATTTCTGCAGCTTTGCTCCGTCGTCAATCGCTTCTTCGGCGAAGTTTCGGCGAACTTCCGTCGATCATCCGATGAACCCTCGGTGATTCTTCTGCGGACTTCCGACAAACTCCTGGACTTTTCGACGATCCACTTGGTGAGTTCGGCGAGCCGGCGGCAAGCTTACGGACTTTCGGATCTGTTCTCGTAGAACCTCCGACGACCGTCCGAACTTCCGTCGAACTCTCGAACTCCCAACGTGATCATAATCTTGACTCCGGCGCAACTCCTGCTGCTTGTCTAACTTTCATCGTAGTTAATCCTGCACACTTATCTCAACACATAGATTAGACAACAAATGACAATTGACTTCATCATCAAAATATGAGATTCAACATTTGGTACTCATACAAGGTCTTGTATACGGATTATGGAATGTTTGTGGCCATCCCAAGGAGACCAAAACTTAGCACCATGGAGCATTGAAACTTTCTCTTCAGTATGAGAAGGATACGTCCGTATGAGGCGAAAGTGTGCAATGAGTTCAGCATGTTGTTAGGCCTTGAGTGGTGCAATAAGGGCTCTATTAACTTGGAGTCGCAATCTAGTAAGTGCGTTTGCGGGAGGCTGAACAATGCATAGTTGGTTTAGAAAGGTGGAGTAGTCCAATGAGATGATAGTCTCCAAACTTCAAGAGGGAAGGAAAGCGTAGAGAGAAGTTGCTCTAACGGGACAGATATCTAAGACGGATAAGTCTCAGCTCTTTAGAGGGGGAATCATATGCAGTGGACTGCACATGTTAAGGAGTACCTCAAAACTATTGAATCTTGAATTTTGATGATAAAATCAATTGACAAATTAGTGATCTAATCCATGTGTTGAGATAAGTGATGCAGGACTAACTATGATCATGAAAAAGGTAAAATAATTAAAGAAGAATCGAATGTTGGGCCGGAATCAAGATCAGGCATCGGGTTGAAAGAATCGGGGGATACATCGAAGGTTCGAACGATGCATCAGAAGCTCACCGAGAGTTTGTCAGGGGTTCATCGAAAGCTCGCCAAAAGATCACCGGGAGTGCGCCAGAAGTTTCGCCGGAAGTTTAGATGAACAATTTATGTGCCGGACAACTAGGATTGCTTGCATTATAATTTTCTAGCCTTAATTATCATAGTTTGGGTTTCAATTTGAGTTAGTTTTGGAAGAAATCTCACTAACTCAATTAGGGGCCAACCCGGCCCAAATCAAGGCTGAATTGGGTCGATTGGATGACCCATTCAGTGACTTGAAGCCACGTCAAGTGGTGGCACCGCTGGAGCTGGCGGTCAACCACCGATTGGGCAATAAGCCACAAGAGAGGATGATGCACTGAAGAATCGGACGAAGCGCCAACCAATGACGTGCCGAGCAATAGAATGTCAATTCGCATTGTAATAATTGTATAGATCAGAGTAGAGTTTTAGTTTGTGTGTGCAGGAATAACTATGATAATGACAAACTCATAAAGCGAAACAAAGTGTCGGAGTCAAGCGCAAAGGATTCGTTGGGATTTCGAGAGTTCGACAAAAGTCCGAAGGTTCGTTGGGAATGCTGTCGGAACTAGTCGAGAATGAGTAGGGAGCTTGCCGAAGGGTTTTTCGGAAGCTCGCTGGAAGGTTCGTGGGAAGTTCGCGGAGCTCGTCGAGAAAGATCGGAGCTTGTCGAAGAAGCTCGTTGTAACTCACCAAGATCAAATCGTGAAGTTTAGGAGCTTGCTAGGAGTCCGCAAAATGGTTTCCGAGAGTTTATCGGAAGATCGTCGGAAGTTCGTCGAAAGCTCGCCGGAAGAAGTCTTGACTTATGGACTTTGTAATAGCTTAGGAAATATCTTTAAATTCATAGTTAGCACGCTAATTAGGGTTAGGATTAGGTGTTATTCCTATAACCCAAGTAGGGGCCAATTGGGCCCGAGTTCGGATTGGTTTGGGTCAAGTTTGGAGCCCAACCAGTGAGCTGAAATAGTGTAGGCGGTGGCACCTCCCAGAACCTGAGAACTGAGCGGTGGCACTGCCCAGCACCCGAGAGGTCCGGCGGTGGCACCGTCACCCTCGGAAACCCAAGAAAATTCAAAATTTGGAGCCCAAATTTGAATCCTCTTGGGGCCTATAAATACCCCTCAATTCTCAGCAGAGAATACAACTTTTGCGAAGTAATAGATTGAGATAAGAGCCTTAGCAAAGTCTTAGCAAGTCTTGTTTTCAATTGCTTGAGTTTTCACCTCCTTCTTTCTCTTTGAAAATTTGTAAGAGAGTGAACCACTTGTAAAAGGTTGTAAGAGGGGTATTTGTCTTTCTCCTTCAAAGTGATTTGCTAATGGAAGTTAGGAGCCTCATTGAAGAAGGCTTCGCAAGTGGATGTAGGTCACATGACCGAACCACTATAAATCAGTTTGCGTTTATCTTATTGTCATTTATATTACTGCAAACCATCTTCACTTTGATGCTCTACTTCTTTGTCTCCTTCTTACGTATGCCTTCAAGTTAAAACGCAATCAAAATGGTTTCAAACGAAACGTTGCTTTTATCGTACAAAGTTTCTGAAAGTGTTTAAATCGTCGAAAGTTTATCATATTTTACCGCTGCACTAATTCACCCCCCTCTTAGTGCTGCTCCGATACTAACAATTAGTATCAGAGCCACGATTTTCTACTTTGGATTAACACCTAAATAGAAATGGCTCTTTACGGCTTTCAAAAGGGTCGCTCTCTCATTCGTCCTCCCTTTTTCAATGGGACGGACTACACTTATTGGAAAACTCGAATGAGAGTTTTCTTACTTTCTTTGGATTTGAATTTATGGCACATAGTCGAAAATGGATTTGAAATGTTTTCTCTTCTATTGAACCATCGGAATGATTTGGAGAAGAAGATGTTTTCTTTAAACACAAAGGCTATGAATGCCTTATTTTGCGCTTTGGACAAAAATGAGTTCAATCAAATTTCTACGTGTGAAACGACTTTTGATATTTGGCGAACACTTGAAATCATGCATGATGGAACTATTAGAGTCAAAGACTCGAAAGTTAACATTTTATTGCATGATTTTGAGCTTTTTCGAATACAACCAAGCGAGACTATAGGCGATATGTACACCCGTTTCACGGATGTCGTCAATAATCTAAGAGTTCTTAGTAAATCTTTTTCGAATTTTGATCTCGTAAGCAAGATCTTAAGATCCCTTCAAAAAAAGTGGGATCTTAAAATAACTGCAATACAAGAAACAAAAGATTTAAATATTTTTCCACTTGAAGAACTAATTGGTTCGTTGATGACATATGAAATTGTGCATAATACACATGATGAACAAAATCACCTTCCAAAGAACATGAAGGATTTGGAACTCCGGACAAATGAATACCACTTGAGCGATGACTCAAGTGATGAGGATAATGATGAACTTGAACTTCGAACACTAAATCTTAATAAGTTTATTAAACAAAAATCTAAAGTAAACAATGAACTTGAACGGAGGAAGAGGCCAAAGAAGAGGAAGGCAACCAAGGATGAATCAAAAAATTCCAAAGGTGAAACGGTGAATTGGACTTTGCCGAGCTTCGACTACAAGGTAAGTAACTCAACTCTCTTGAATTATTTTGAAATTACATAATACTTTTCATGAGTTATTTTTAATTTAGTTTAGGATTAATTATATAAAAATAAAAAAAATAGAAATCATGCTTATCATTCTAGTAATTTTGAAAATAATCATAAAAATTGTATGTTTATGATAAATAAAATGATTTTGATTAAAAATGCCTTATGAAATATGATATCATGCCTAATAAATTTATTTTTTTGAAGCTATGCATGATGATGATGAGTTTTGGGTAATTTATATTTTATTGATTATTGATGATTTCCATAATGATCTTTTACGATTTATGGATTATCGATTTATACCATAATGAAAGTTGCTTTCAAAAATGATGCACAGCTTTTGTATGCAAACTAAGCATGAAAAGATAGATTCACCTAAAAAGAAAAATGTATAACTACAATAAATAACAAATGATTTTGATTGAAAATACTTTATACTCAATGAAACCATCATTGATGAATATGCTTTATGTTTAATAATTTCTTTGGCTTATATGCTCTATCATGATAAATATTTTGAAAATAAATGAAATCATGTTTGATTTGAATTAATGCATAATGATCATGCTTAATGATTCATTTTTTGATTTGACATAAAAGTGGCTTTAAAAAATGATATATGTTTTAATTTGACGTAAATGAAATAGGCATGCTTATATGAAATAGTGAAGTGTCATGCTTGACAATTGTATACTTAATGATGCATAAAGTTGTAATGAAAATATTAATATTTTAATACTATGATTTGATGATTTTATGCATGACATTGTAAAGTTATATATAATGATGCATAATGATGAAATTGTGTAATAAAAATATTAAATATTTTGAAACCATGTTTTAGTGTCATGCATATTGATCATGCTTAATAAAATTTGAAATTATGCATGATGAATCTTACGATTTATGGATTATTGATTTTTCCTATAATGAAAGTACCTTATTGATCTTTGTTGTAATAAATCTTACTCTTTCCGTTTTAAACATGATACATGTTTTTATTTGGCATAAATGAAACAAAATCATATGTTTTGAAACAATCGAAAAGAGGGAAACATTCTTGAAAATTATTTTGCTCAATCTTATTGATTTTGATGAATCTATTTGTATCATCTTTACGAATCTCTTGGATTTTGATAATGATTTTGATGATTTAAATTTGAATAAATTTTTATCAAAATCACGATCTTGATCTCTTGAAATTTATAACATGAAATCCTTTATGAATCAAGATTGTTTTCTATTTAAAAGGAGATTTGTCGAAATGTTTCATAGTCTTTTAGTATTCATGATCTTGATAATTATGTTTTGAAACTTTATGTAAACCAAGAATGTTCATCATGATTCTCTCTTTGAATATTTAAATAGGAGAATTTTCTAGATGAATCATGATTTTGATGATTGAATATTTGATGTGCATGAATTGAGATCTTGCTCTCCTACTATTCTTTTTGCTATTCACCAAAAGGAAGACTAATTCTAATAAACCATGATATGCTATATGAATTTTATTGTATTCATGAAGTAATATCTCATCACTAATTTCTGTTTATATTCCTTCATGTGATGATATGAATGTATGAAACACTTATGATATGATTTTTTATACAATTCCATGTATTCATTAAATATTTATCTCATCACCCAATTAATTCCTCTTGATACTCCTAATGTGATGAAGTGAAATTATGCATGAAATACAAATGGGGAGAAGTTTTGATCATGCATGGCAGGATATAATTTGACAAATTGATACCATCATGATATGAAACATTTATGATTTGCAATGATGTATGCAATACATGTGCCTTCTAATTATGATGTGATGTATTACATATGATGTAAATCATGATTTAAAATACTATGAGTTGTTGCTAAAATGATGTATTATAAATATTGATTTAATGTTTTGTATCATGAATACTCTAAATGATGAATGTTTGGTATATGATCAAAATGTTGACAAATAGTTAAAAATTTTAGTATCATGTATGATATCCTCATAATGTTGATCGATTTATTCAATATCGTGTATGAATGAATATAAGGTTTTTGAAAATGTGCATATTCTAATTTGAAAATATGATGATACACAAATAAGATTAATACTTACCTTTGTCATAATTGATGTAAAGGGTCTTCCCTTCTTTTTGACAATGACAAAGGGGGAGATAGCTAGCTTGCACAAGTCAAGAAGATGCAAAAACTTGATTGCTAGCTTGCCTATCTTAAGTAGCAAAGATTGCTAACTTGCTTATTTCAAGAAGCAAAAGTTGTCTTCTTGAACATCACTATCTTGCCTATCTCAAAACACAAAACATGCTAACTTGTTACGAAAGCAAAATTGCTAGCTCAAACATTGCAAAGGAAGCAAAAATTTGCTAGTTTGCAACTTACATATCATGAAAATTGTTAGCTTGTAGTCTAAAGAGAAGCAATTAGTTGTTATCACAAGAAAAGCAAACATGCTAAACTTACACATCTTTAATTGCTAGATTGCATGATGATAAAATTTGATACTATGTTTTGCATGCAATGTATGGAACTTTTTATCTCTAAACACATAAGAGTAGGAACTTCTCCTTTTTGTTGATGACAAAGGGGGAGAAGTATGATGACATGACATGTTATGCATAAGTTTATGATGACATGTTGTTTGGATTTTTGAATCTAAGAGTTTCTATCAATATGGCATATTGATAGGGGGAGTTTGGTTAAACTCCGGGGAGTTAAGGTTAACTCTGTTAGTCATCAATTAGTTGTCATCATAAAAAAGGGGGAGATTGTTGAATCTCAAATTTTGATGATGAAACTAATTGATTGTGTTTAGATGTTTAACTGCATTTTGAGTGATGCAGGTCTACTTAATCAGGATTAAATAGTTGACACAGAAGGAATTGACGTTGCGCCAGAGGAGATCACATCAAGATATTGGATGGCAAAAGACTTCGGGCGTCGGTCGGGCATTGGGCCAAGGAGAGTTGAATTGTGCCAAGGATATCGGGGTTGTGGAGGTCAACCACCGATTGGGCAACAAGCCGCAAGAGAGGATGATGCACTAAAGAATCGGACAAAGTGCCAACCAATGACGAGCCGAGCAACATAATGTCAATTCACATTATAATAATTGTCTAGATCGGAGTAGAGTTTTAGTTTGTGTGTGCAGGAATAACTACGATAATGACAAAGACATAAAGCGAAACAAAGTGTCGGAGTCAAGCGCGAAGGATTTGTTGGGAGTTCGAGAGTTCGACAAAAGTCCGAAGGTTCGTCGGGAATGCTGCTGGAACTAGTCGAGAATGAGTAGGGAGCTCGCTAGAAGGTTCATGGGAAATTCACGGAGCTCACCGAGAAAGATCGGAGCTTGTCGAAGAAGCTTGTTAGAACTCGTCAAGATCAAATCGTAAAGTTTAGGAGCTTGCCAAGAGTCCGCAGAATGGTTTCCGAGAGTTTATCGGAAGACTACCGGAAGTTCATCGGAAGCTCGTCAGAAGAAGTCTTGACTTACGGACTTTGTAATAACTTAGGAAATATCTTTAAATTTATAGTTAGCATGCTAATTAGGGTTAGGATTAGGTGTTAATCCTATAACCCAAGTAGGGGCCAATTGGGCCCGAGTTCAGACTAGTTTGGGCCAAGTTTGGAGCCCAACCAGTAAGCTGAAATAGTATAGGCGGTGGCACCGCCCAGAACCCGAGAACTGAGCGGTGGCACCGCCCAGCACCCGAGAGGTCCGGCGGTGGCACCGCTAGCCTCGGAAACCCAAGAGAATTCAAAATTTGGAGCCCAAATTTGAATCCTCTTTGGGCCTATAAATACCCTCAATTCTCAGTAGAGAATACAACTTTTGCAAAGCAATAGATTGAGATAAGAGCCTTAGCAAAATCTTAGTAAGTCTTGTTTTCAATTGCTTGAGTGTTCACCTCCTTCTTTCTCTTTGAAAATTTGTAAGAGAGTGAACCACTTGTAAAAGGTTGTAAGAGGGGTATTTGTCTTTCCTCTTCAAAGTGATTTCCTAATGGAAGTTAGGAGCCTCATTCAAGAAGGCTTCGCAAGTGGATGTAGATCGCATGACCGAACCACTATAAATCGGTTTGCGATTATCTTATTGTCATTTATATTACTGCAAACCATCTTCACTTTGATGCTGTACTTCTTTGTCTCCTTCTTACGTATGCCTTGAAGTTAAAATGTAATTAAAACGGTTTCAAACGAAACGTTGCTTTTATCGTACGAAGTTTCCGAAAGTGTTTAAATCGTCGCAAGTGGATGTAGTTTATCGTACTTTACCGCTGCACTAGTTTAAATCGTCGAAAGTTTATCGTACTTTACCGCTGCACTAATTTACCGTCGAAAGCTAGATTCACTTTTTTTCTCTCTTCATATCCTTCCAGTATCACTATTAGCAATGAATTAAAGGCAAAGGGGAGATGAGAAATATATATAATCTCTTAATAAATAGTTCATCTTTTAATAATATCATATATCTATATTGAGTCATGAGATCCTATTCTTTTGTATTGGTGTATATTAATAATCAAAATTCAATCATATGTCTAAAATTAGACAATGATCATATAATCCAACCACTCTAGATTCAAGTCAGATCTTCCTTCAAGTTTAATACTTGAGTAGAACCCCTCTTCCAACTCACCACTGCTCGAACATGCAAGTGTTCCAAGCTTCCTACACGGTTTTAGCAATGAATCTTCCTCTTAATAAAGACATTTTTGCTGGTTCAGCAAGTAGCAGCCATCGCAGCCTTAATGGACTCGATACCATGATCTACGAAAGCAGCAGCAGGCACCCACCATGCCTCAAATCCACCCCCGGCTAAGTGCATTCCTAATTCATCGACTGTTTACTGTGATGGATCCTTCTTTCGCTAAGATGTCAAAGCAAGTCTACTGTTTACTGTGATGGATCCTTCTTTCGCTAAGATGTCAAAGCAAGTCTGGCTTTTGCTTTGTGGATGGTAACGACAACGTAATCATAGAAGACAGCAACATACATCAAGCTTCATCTCCACTCCAAGTTGAATTCTAGGCTATCTCAAGTTGATGCACTCACAAAAGCCTCCCATCTGAATTTGCGAAACTTTATTCTCAAATCCTATTCTCTTAAGACAGTTTTGTTTTATAATAAATCTAGGATATTTTTTTAACTCGCTGAATCTGTGGGTGTTTTATCTTTTGAATATGTTAATATGAAAGAAAAAGAAACGATCACATGTAAATATAATCAATTCTCGAATAGTAGTAAAAAGTTACTATTAGCTCAAAATTAAACCGTGAAAAATAAATTATTAAACTTCTTTAAAAAAATAATTACAGATTTTAAAAGACTCTTATACTTCAGTTCTGTTGGCTTGAATACTTTAGATTTGAATTATCTAGGAGATGTCAGATATTTATAGATGTGAAATATAAGAATTCTTAATCTTTATGATTCTATCTAATCTAATTTTAAATAATAAAATATCAATTTAAGATCTTTCAAAATATATTTTAATCAATAAAATTAAGAACTCATTATCTCTCTAAATCTATTTAATCTTATTTAAAAGATAAAATATTAATTTATAATATTTTAAAATTTACTTTTAACTTCTTAACCGTTAAATTGTTAAAAAATTCTATAGCTCACAACCTTATCAATGGAGCATTTTTGTTCTTCTCCAACCTTCCTTGGAGGAGAATTTTTTTTAATTTTATGGACTAATAGGGTCTAGTTAGTTAATTGATGATATGATTTCTTTTGACAAAAATAACACTCTTTCTCCCATTACAATCTGTATAAATTATTAGATTATTTTATTGGTGTGTATTTTAGTTATATTTATAACATAGTACAAGAAATTATTTATATATGAAATTATCGAAGTCATTTATAAATTATTGAAAAAAATATCTTCGACTACTGAGTCGGTTTGATTAGATATTTATCAAAAGTGCTAAGTGTCTTTTGATAATTTCTCCCTTTTAATGTAGAGTGCTGATGTTGCGAACTGATGAGTGAGATCTGTTGGGGGGATCGTTCATTGGGGGTGATCTAGTCTTGTGACAGAGAGGTCGAGTAGAAGAACAGGTCTCCCTTACTATGGTGTCATCTCATAGTCACTGATAGTCTTGCATAACAGGTCTACGTCGGAGACTTCCTTGCTTGACCCCTTCAATGCTTAAGTTAGTGAGAGGCAGAGGGGGAAGAAGACAACAACATGAGCTATGTAAATGAGAGAATAGAGAATAGAGAGACTATTGCCTACTTGGCTTGGGGCGTGGCTTTTATACCTAGGCACTGAGTGATCTGATCATGCCTTAGCCAAGGCCCTCCTTACTCTAAACTACGAAGGCTTTCATGAGAATGATTTGCAGTCAATCGTTAATGCCTAGGGAAGCTAAGGCTTGCTGTCATTAATGATCGTTGATTCTTATTCCTTCGTTCTCTATTAGTCCATATAGTGGAGAGAGTTGGAGGGTGTCAATATTATCCCTATCATTTATGGAAGTTGAGACGTACTATCGTTAATGATCATTAGTTCCCATGCTTTTATTGTTTGTTAGTTCACGTAGTCGAGGGAGCTGGAGGGTGCTAATATTATCCCTATCAAGTGAATGAGTTGGAGGGTGCTAATATTATCCCTATTAGGTGGGTAACACGTAAGTTCTCTATATTCTCATAATTAATTTATTTTATTTTTTAAAAAATAGAATTATTATTAAAATTAGTTAATAATATAAAATTTATAAATAATAACAATAATATTTATGAAGTTTTACATGTCAAAACAATATTGAAATATAAAACTGTCTAAATCATCACTATATATACAGTTTTGCTTCGAAATTTACATGACCATTGTGTTCAATAATAGCATGAATAACCACAGGAACGATGGATAAAACTCTGATCACCAAATGAAAGCGTAGAGGAGTCACAGTTACATCGCTTTTTGTATTATAAGAACTCGGAGCAATAGTGATGCATTTATTTTTATCTTTGGGAGTAACTATTCGGCATTGGCTCATCGTCAACCCTATATCTTCAATCTCACGACAACTCCTAGGAAGATAACTTCTTTGCGAGAGTTCAGTGTTTGGTGTACTAAGAACCAATATACTAGTAGTTGCAATCCATTTAACAGCCAATCTTGCAACTTCATCAAAATATATCCTCCTCTGAGAAAAAAACAAGAATCCATGGGATTAATATAGAAGTAAAAGTGTAAATTTATATCAAGATGAGGTGCTAAGATCTTACAGCAAATTTGTATATGTAGACTGTTATGAAATATGGTCCTACTGTTAGAACCCTAACTTCAGAAAACATCACTTGCATATAATAATCAACTTCTCATGCTCAACCCAAAATGTCAATGAAAACAATCAAATATGATCACTGTTTTGTATCTACAGAAACAAATTAACCATAATATGATCAATTTCTCTCTCTAAAACTGCAAGAAGTAATATATCTTTTGTATAATCACAGTATATATGCGATGTTACCACAATTTAATTTTATAATATAGAAAATTCTTTTTATCAGATTTTTTTTATCTCTATTATACAATCTCATTTTTGAAAGTTAGATATATCTTATGGAATATTTTAGAACTTGTGTTCATCACTTATTCTTTATAAAAAAAAGAAAAAAATCATAATTAAAAAAAAAAAAAAAGGAAGAAGATTACCTCCTTATTCTTCAACAAAGACCAGAGATGAACATATTCTGCAGATTGCTCAGCATGCTTGCTAGCTCTTTTTCTTTCATTACGATATGGAGCAACTTCAAATACCAATTCAGATACCATTATTATATGCTTCTCTACCTTCCTCAGATTCTGCAGCCTCCTTATCAAAATAAAGACCAGTAAAACATCTATTGTCAATCCCATCACCTGCATCAGATGCACCACTACTCTGTCTTTTCTCTACGTAAACCTCTTCAGTTTTAACCACTGCAGCCAATGTTCTATGTACAATAATGTCAGCATACCTTCTCAATGGAGAAGTGAAATGTGTGTAGAGTGGGATTGGCAGTCCATAATGAGCCCACTCATCTTCTCTGCCTCTCAAATCTCCTGTGCAAAATAGACTGCTAATTGCATCGTCCTTGCAGCACGTGGCAAAAGAATTTGAAGCAACACAGGATCATTCTTCAGTTTCTCTCTCATCTTGGGTAGTGCGAGCTGAAGTTTGTCGGATGACGAAGCATCCAACTCGTGTCCACGTTTCCTACAAAATTCTTGGAACTCTTTGAGCTTCATCGACATAGGCTCAGCATGCCTGCGAAGTAGAGCACAGTCTGGTAAAGCCTTGGATATGACCTCTGCAACTGATCTATTTGCCAACAGCATCAACTCCTCAACAAGACAACTTGACTCCTTCCGCACATCAAGTAAGCTGTCATATGGATTCCCACTCTCATCCAACAAGAAGACAAGCTTAGGAGTCTCAATCCAAAATGCTCCATTTCTTAATCTGATCTCCCTCATCTTCTTGGTGATCCCATGCAGGCTTCTAAGAGAATCAACAACATCCTTTAACTCAAACTGCCCATGCAATTTAGGTACCGTTTTCCCTGAAACATCAACCTCAAATCCTCCATCAATGATGTCCTGCACATCATCGTATGATAGCTAGCAGCATGAATGGATCACGGATCGGCCGATCCACCGCACGGTGATGTTTCCGGTGTCATCAATGTCCCAAGTGATGGAGAAGGCAAGCCTATCCTCACCTGGTACAAGTGAACAAGCTTCCTCAGAAAGCTCTGGAGGCAACAGTGGCAGCTTGTGCTGCGGTGTGTACACACTGGTGGATCGAATTCGTGCTTCTCTATCTAATGCAGTGTCTGGAAGAACAAACCTCGAAACATCAGCGATGTGGACACCGATTCGAGGTCGGTAGCAGATGCAGGATCGATTGTGAAGGTGCAATTGTTTCTAAGGTCCTTTCTGGTCTCATATTCCTCCGTAGGGATCTTCGATGGTGCTTCTGGAAGACAAGACAAAGACTCCGAAGAGAAGTCTGCAGCTCTGATTGCATGCTCAAACAATACAGCACTTATCTGTGGCCCAATTTCCTCCGCTCGCCCCAACATGCGGATAACCTGTACTTTGGGGCAAACACTTCCTCCTTCGACTCCTCTATTCGAGCAGCTACCAATTCCCTTTCGATTGATACATCGCCATTGATGAGCCTTTTCTTTGCACAACCCGGAAGACTTTCCACAGTGATTACCATCATTGGCAATTTGGCATCTGTAGGCATCAGCTGTACGTAATCCAACTCTCTTCCATTGTCTTCTCCTTCAGGAAGCCATGGATTCAAAGCAAGAAGACCGATCACTGCTCCACGACGAGGAGAGCTTCTGATGATAGACAAACTCTCCCAGTTGGTCGCTTCGATGGATTGCAACTCAACGTATCACGTATTCTCTCCAAAGCTCTTGCAGCTTCTCCCTGCTCGGGGTCCCTGTTCTTAGTTGAATCGGTTGATGTCTTGGAGATCAGAGCATCATTCAATCCTCTCAACTTGGTCCAGTACACAACAGGATCCAACATTACAGCAACCACATCACCTTCTATCTACACATAATAACGTAAAGGAATCATCACACTGCGCAAATGTGATCCGCAAAGAAATACCGAAAGAACATACCGCTCTGTTTTGTGCATCAGCTCCATTAATGAGAACGTCCGCCGGGAGACCGTCGACTGTACAGAAGGCCTGCAGCAGCCAAGAAACAAACACCCAATAAGAATTCTGCAAGAACAGTAAAGAACAAGCTTTGTTACTGACCTCTTTCCGGTCATATGCGTTCACGCGAAATGTTGCTTTAAAGGCACGACCTTTCTGCAAGATCAAAGACTCGATCAGTATGGTTTCCACCGCAAGAGTTCATCTCCTATTGTAGCAGACAACAGGTTTACCTCGATCGCCTCTTTGACTGCCTGTTCTGGTCAATGAAGAGCAAAGTTCATCTGCGAATTGCGTGGAGGAGCTGCCACAGCAACAGGAACAGAGGAAGTCGGCAAAGGGTGGTTATTCGGGATCCCTGCAGAACATCAGACAAAAGAAAAAGAACAGATTTTTTGGTCAAATCTTGAAGGAGAGCAGATGGAACGAAGAGGATGGAGGCGCTAAGGCCAACCTGGTAGGAAGGCCATGGTGTCGCCTGCGCCGCTGCTACGTCGGCCTCTTGGCAGCTTCATCGAGATAATTAATTCAGATCATTGACTGAACGTCGTTAATTAATTCATATTTTATTTTGCTTATATAAATTAAAATAAAAAACTTCGAGAAGAGGACTCGATCTTTTTCTTTATCTGAATATAAATAAATAAATAAAATAAAATAATTCAGTAATTTTAGGAACTAGAAAGTTTTGGAAGAACCCTGAAAAATCATAAGACAATTATGTGAAACATTTTTTATTATTTATATTAAGAGTTTTATATATCATGAATACACATAATTCAGTATGCTTGACTTAGCCAACCAAAATGGTCAAATGAATTTGTTAGGATCAAGAGCACTAAAAGGGGGGGGGGGGGTGAATAAGTACAGCGAAAAACTTTCGACGATTAAAACTGCGTTCGTATGTTAAGGGCGATTTCGGTAGAAAAGCCGATTCGTAAATCACTTTAACTTGTGATCAAGCAAGATACAGTTAAAGCAAGTCTATGAAGGCAGTTTGTAGTTATGATGAAAATTAGAATGTAAGCGCAAACTGAAATATGATGTTCGTACGATAAAACTGATTTACGTCTAAACACCAATTCAGAAAATACTGAACTTTGAAACACGATCGTAAATACGCAGAAAGCAATAAGCTATTGAGGATGTTTGCAGTAAAGATAATATGCTCAAAGTAAATACAAACCAAGATTTAAAGTGGTTCGGTCAATCTTGACCTACATCCACTTTTGACTTTCTCCACGGACGAGGTCACTGGCGTCCACTAGAGACCTTCCTTCAATAGGCGAAGGCCAACCACCTTTTTACAGTTTCACTCATTTTGACGGGCTTAGGAGACAACCCTTACAAAATTTTCTTTCCTCTCTTGACAGATCAAAACTTGGAAGAAAAGAGGAAGGAGAACTTTTAACTCAAACAACACTTTTGAGCTCTAAAAATCACAGAGTAAATTCAGGATTACGGTGGTTTTTGGGTGTTCTTTCATTGCTGAAAGAGTGGGGTATTTATAGGCCCCAAACCAGTTTGAATTCCGAGCTCAAAACTGTCATCTCCCGGAATTCCAAGGTCTGGCAGTTGCATCGCCTAATTGGGGCGGTTGCACCGCCTGGCAGAGCTCGAAGACTGAGCCTCTGGGAGGTTCCACCTTCTGTCAAGGGCGGTTGCACCTCCTGCCAGAGCTCAGAGACCGAGCTCAGGCGGTGCCACCACCTAATTGGGGCGATTGCACCGCCTAGCCAGAGCTCAGAGACCGAGCTCAGGCGATTGCACTGCCCAACCAAAGCTCAGAGACTAAGCCTTGGGCGGTGCCACCGCCGACCCAGGCGGTGCCACCTCTGGCCAAGTAACTTGGGTCCGAATGGACTGATCCATTCGGCCCAATTTAGGTATGTCAAGGGCCCAATTGCCCCAAAATTAAGTTAATGGGATCACCTCCCATTTCTAACTTAATCATCGTGTTAACTACGAAATTTTTAAGACATTTACTACAACTTGCTCCGGTGCATCAATCGCTTCTTCCGGCGAACTTCCGGCGAACATCCAACGAACCTCCGGCGATGCTCCAACGGACTTCCGACAAACTCTTGGACTTACGACGATCCACTTGGCGAGTTCCGACGAGCTTCTTTGGCAAGCTCCTGGACTTCTCGGATTTATTCCCGCAGAACTTCCAATGATCGTCCGGACTTCCGTCAAACTCTCGAACTCCCAACGTGATCATAGTCTTGACTCCGGCATAACTCCTACTGCATGTCTTTCTTTCATCGTAGTTAATCCTGCACACTTAAAACAAAACTTCGATCGAGACAATTATTCCTAAGCAATTAACTATGTTATCCGACATGTCATTGATCCCTCGACGCTTCGTCCGATTCTTCGGCGCATCGTCCTCTCCTGTGGCCTATTGCCCAATCGGTCAGTTGACTCCACAACTCCGATATCCTTGCGCAATACCCGCTCTTCTTGGCCCGATGCCCAAGTCCACAGCCCGAAGCCTTCTGTTGATACGTCGACCGATCCATCGGCCCGACGTCCAATCTTCTGATATGTTCCTCCGGTACAACATGATTTTTCCTGCTTTATTTTTCTCATCCTGATCGAAGCATCCTGCGTCACTCAAAATACAGATTAAAACATAAACATAATTTTCAATTGGTTTCATCATCAAAATACGAGATTCAACAATCTCCCCCTTTTTTATGATGATAACTAATTGATGACGGAGTTAAACTTAACTCCCGGAGTTTAAACAAACTCCCCTTATCAATATGCCATATTGATAGAACCTTGAATTCAAACTGAATTCAAGTCATTGCAATATTCATCATGAATACTTGCAACACGTCATCATAAACTTATGCATAGACTTATGCATTAATATGTCATGTCATCAATATACTTCTCCCCCTTTATCATCAACAAAAAGGAGAAGTACAACTATTCTTTGTAATATAAGTTTAACTCATTGTATGAAAAAACATAATATCAAGTTTTATCATCATGCAGTTTTGAAGCTAGAAAATTTAGCAAGTATTACATCATGCTTAGAACATTCAAGCTATCAAGTTTTAGATATGCAAGTTTTACAGCATACAAGATAGCACTTTTGGTAATGTTCAAGATAGCAAGTTCTACATCATGCAAGCTAGCAATATTATAACATTTTAGAACATGCAAGTTAGCAGTTTTGATTCAAGAAAGCAACTCTTGCTTCTTGAAATATGTAAATTTGTCAAATTTTGCTAGATGTGCAAGTTAGCATTTTTACCTCTTGAGATAGGCAAGATAGCACATTTGCTTTTTTTGAGATAGCAACTTTTTGCTTCTTTTTAGACTACAAGTTAGCAATTTTTAAGATATGCAAGTTTCACAATATACAAGCTAGCAAAAATTTCGAAAGCAAATGCAAGATAGCTTTCTTGTGTAAGCTCATGATTCTTGCTTCCTATTGCAATGTGCAAGTTGCAAGTTTTGCTTCTTGAGATAGGCAAGATAGCACTTTTGCAATTTTTGTTTCTTAAGATAGGTAAGCTTGTGATGTTCAAGATAACAAGCTCTTTCTTCTCTTTTGAGAAGTGTCATTTTTGCTTTCTTTGCAAAGTGCAAGTTAGCAAAATGCCAAACTAGCAAGAGATAATATTTTACATGAGGCAAGCAAACAATTTGGCAAATGTTATATTTGCATCTTCTCTTTTGAGAAGTGCAATTTTTGCTTTCATCTTGAATTGTGCAAGCTAGAAATTCTTGCTCCCCCTTTGTCATTGTCAAAAACAAGGGAAGACCCTTATATCAATTTTCATATTATGACAAAGGTAAGTATCAATCTTATTTATGTATCATTATATATTCAAATTAAAACATACATAATTTCAAAAACCTTATTTTTCATGCACGATATCGAAAAATAAATCAATCATCATTAATGGGCATATCATACATGATACTCAAACATTAATATTATTAAGCATTTATCAATATGTTGATCATGATACCAAACATTCATCATTTAAAGCATTCATAATACACATCATATGCAATACATCATGTATATCATTATCATAAGTATTTCATCATTGCATGCATCATACCAAAACATTTCAAGCCATACAAGCCATAAATACAAAGAAATCATGTCATGAAGGATAAAATCATTTGAATACTAAAAGACATGATTCATATAGTAAATATCTTCTTTAAATAAAATATCAAGAAAAATCATATGAGTACAAAGAAGAGATCTTGTTTTAAAAGAAAATCAAGTAATAACTCCAAGAACTCACAAGGAAAAATCATGATTCATTTAGAAAATCTCCTCTCAAGAGAATATCAAGTAAAATCGTAGAAGATCGATGAATAAGAAATTTTGATTTATAATAAAATCTCATGTATCGAATGTCGAGAAATCAAAATAATGATCTATATAAAAAATATCACAAGTTATATTCAAGAGAAAAATCATCATTCATTTTCAACTCATTCAATTTGTCACATCAATGTTTCTTAGATATGCATGATACCAAAGTATGGTTTTAAATCTTCAACATATAACATGCATAAATTCAAAAATTGAAAGGAGAAGGGAAGAATTCAAAGGTACGAAGATTTCAACCATCTCATAAACAAATGTAAGACCAAGTCATGAATCCAAAATTCCATGAATCAAAATGATCATCAAAGGTAATCTCATGTTATTCCAAGAAATCAATATCATGATTTTGATAAAAACTCATTTCAAATTTAAATCATCAAAATCACTTTAATAGTTCACAAAATTCATAACATAGGTAGATTCATGATTTTATTGATAATATATTTTCCCCCCTTTTTTTAAGTATTTGATTTTATGTAAGCATGCTTTTTCATTTATGTTAAATAAAAACATACATCAACATTTAGGATTGAAAAATGAATTTCGTCATAAAACCATCAAGATCAATAGATTCTCAAAAATTAATTGTTATGGTCAAGAAAATCCGAAAATGAAATTTAACACTTTCATACATTCGGACATGGTTTTACCATATGTTTTTCAAATACACTCATGAAAATAACACATGCTTATCATCATGTATAACTTAAAATCTCATGCATAAAATTGTCAATCATTATATCAAAAACATTTAATATTTTCATTACATCATTATGCATTACTTCAAATTAAACATGATTTCATTCAATAATGTTAATCAAACATGATACACATTATTACTTCTTAACCATGATTTCATATTTTCAATCAAAATCATTTTGTTTGTTTATCATAAAATATGCAATATTATCATTTTCGAAATTACTAGCATGATCATAATTTTTGTATTTTTATTTTTAAATATGTAATTTTCAAGAAAATTAATTCTAGACTAAAAAAGAAAATACATCATGAAAGCATCAAGTAATTTCAAAATAAATCAGGGGGATTTTGATTACCTTATCATTGAAAGCGGTTAAGGCATAGTTTGCCACCTCGCCTTTCTTGATTTTCTCCTTGTTTTTGGAGGAGCTCGATTCATCCCACTTTGTATTCTTCTTCTTTGACCTCTTCCTCCGTTCAAATTTATTTTTTATTTTAGATTTTTGTTTAATAAACTTATTAAGATTTAGTGTTCAAAGTTCAAATTCATCATTGTCCTCATCACTTAAGTCATCGCTCAAGTGGTATTCATTTGTCTAGGGTTCCAAATCCTTCCTGTTCTTTGGAAGGTTATTTTGTTCATCATGTTCATCATGTGCATTGTACACCATTTCATATGTCATCAACGAATCAATTAGTTCTTTAAGTGGTAAGTTATTTAGGTTTTTAGTTTCTTGTATTGTAGTTACTTTTGAATCCCACTTCTTAGAAAGAGAACGCAAAATCTTGTTTATGAGTTCAAAATCCAAAAAATATTTGCCAAGAGCTCTTAAACCATTGACGACATCCGTAAAACGGGTGTACATGTCACCAATGGTTTCATTTGGCTTCATTTGAAAAAGCTCGAAATCACACATCAAAAAGTTGATTTTCGAATCTTTAACTCTAGAAGTGCCTTCGTGTATGATTTCAAGAGTGTGTCATATGTCAAAAGTCGTTTCGCACAATGAAACCCGATTGAACTCATTTTTGTCCAAAGCGCAAAATAAGGCATTCATAGCCTTTGCGTTTAAAGAAAAATACTTCTTCTCCAAATCCGATCATTCGTTCATCGATTTAGAGGGAAGTTGAAAACCGTTTTCAACAATATTCCATAAATCTAAATTCATAGAAATCAAGAAAACTCTCATTCAAGTTTTCCAATAAGTGTAGTCCAATCCGTTAAACAACGATGGATGAACAACCGAAAAACCCTCTTTAAAGCCATGAAGAGTCATTTCTCTCGGGTGTAAATCTGAAATGAGAAATACCGGGCTCTGATACCAATTGTTAGGATCAAGAGCACTAAGAGGGGGGGGTGAATTAGTGTAGCGGAAAACTTTCGACAATTAAAACTACGTTCATACGATAAGAGTGATTTCGGTAGAAAAGTCAATTTGTAAATCACTTTAACTTGTGATCAAGCAAGATGCAATTAAAGCAAGTCTATGAAGACAGTTTGCAGTTATGATAGAAATTATAATGTAAGCGCAAATTGAAATATGATGTTCGTACGATAAAACTGATTTATGTCTAAATGCCAATTCGGAAAATATTGAACTTTGAAACATGATCGTAAATGTGCAGAAGGCAGTAAGCTATTGAGGAGGCTTGCTGTAATCACATCAAATATTTAAGTTAGGAATTGATTTTCTTTCCTTACTTGTTATTATAATTTAATGAAATCTTAATCTACTTCTTTGTTTGTTGATATGAATTAAGGAAATAACTAGTAAGTATTCTAAATATGATGATATTATATTTGTTAGTATATTAAATAGAAATAATTTATATTAAATAAATATAAAATTAAAATTTATTTCCCTTAATAGAGGCTCACCTCCTATTTAAAGGGAGGGATTTCTCTCCTTCGTTCCTCACCTAGTCGAGCCTGGCAACGGGAGGAACGAGGAGTTACACCCTGTTGACAAGAGAACGAGAGTTACACCCTGTTGACAAGAGGTAGGTTTCCCTGCCTTTCTTAAATTTAAAAGTTTTAGTTTTTATTTTGATTCTTTGAATGTTGAAAGCTTGTAGTTTGAAAAATGTTTATCAATTCTTTAAATGTTAAATTTTTTTATTATTACATTAAAGTAATCGCTTGTATAATGTTGACCCATGATTAAGTTTTTATTGTAGATTTAAAGATGTTAAAAATTTATATGTTTTATCCGATATTTCCTGATATTATTGTTTATCCTTAATCTTATCTGGATTAAAATATTATTAGATTAAAATATGTTATCTAAAATCTTTTGTGATATTCATTAATTTGAAATTTAAAATATGCTGTTCTGAATGATTTAGAATTTGACTAGAATATGTTGAAATTTTATATGTATTGAAAGCATGATTTTTATGTGAATTTAGAATGTTATTTCATTATATTAAAGTTTATGTCTTTTAATGTATTATGATTTCCATTCAAATTAGAATGTTATTTCCTTGTTTTAAAGCTTATCTCCTTGTCTATCATTGCGTTATTATGTTTTTTGTTTATATTACTAATGAATATATGTTGCGGTATGAAATTATATATTATTTGGATTGAAATTGCTCACAGGCCAGGCCCAACCCATAGGTCAGGCCACAGCCTATTGGTTAGGCCTAATCAGATTAGGCCCAGCCCGTAGGCCAGGCCCAACCCACGGATCAGGCCTTGGCCCGTAGGCTAACCTAGCCTAACCATCATGGGCGGTCACATGCGATGCACATGACCAGTCCATAGGCCAAGGCTGGGCCAGCTTTGTGTGATGCATGCCTAGTCATGTATAATGCACATGACTAGTAGATGAGCTGGCTTAATCTAGCTCAATATTATTGTTGGATTTGAGCCCAAGTATTGATTGAACTAAACTAGGCTTGATTAGTCTAGATCAATTCAGGGTGATTCCAAATTGATTGACTTATTCAAGTTAGTTTAACCTAAATTGAACCTAATCTAATCCAAATTATACTAGTCTATGATGGTTCCGGTCCAGTTAAATAAGGATCAGAGATCGGTTCAGTTAGGTCCTAGTAAATTGAGTTCAATTGAATCAATTGAACTAGAGTTCAAGTCAATTGAGGGCTAATTTATATTATTTGGTATTGATGATATTTGAAAGAAATGTTTAAATGTGTTATTTCATCCCTATATGGACATGACTAGTGTGAGATTATGTTATTTCCCTGCCAAGGGCAGGTAGGGCGATTCCCTTTGGGGGTTAGCGGGTCGTCAGACGTGGCGGCTGGACGGTTCCTCCATCCGCTGTTGGGAGGAACGTGTCCCCACTTTGGTGGGTGTGGGACACCACTCCATCCGCTGTTGGGAGTGTGATATGAGTTTGCCTCCATCCGCTGTTGGGAGAACACAAACTCATCCCGTAGGATAAAGCCTCTCCATCCGCTGTTGGGGGAGTGCTCCTTCAGGTATTTGATATACGCCAATGGGATGATTGATTGAATTTTGATCATGTATTCATCTTGATTTGACTTTTGGGGTTCCTACTCAACGTTGCTGAATTTTCTTTGTTTTTTATTTTCAGAGCAGCCTCCCTCTAGTACTAAATCGGATTCCAGTAGAGAGCGGACCTTCCTCTACCGCTAGGTAGAGCCACTTGGATGACTCTTGAAATTAACATCACTATGTTTACTTTTCTATTTGTAATTTGATGAATAAATGAATTGTAATAAATGGTTATAGATAATGAATAAAGTGATGTTTGTCTATTTGGCTTATGTGGAAATAAAAAAATATAAAAATAATAAAAAATTTCAGGATGTGACATCTTTTTATGGTATCAGAGCATGGTCTAAGGCTTGTAGGTGTATTAGGTCCCTTGATTGACTTTAACCAATTATTGTCTTTAACCTATTATAGGAATAATGGAGCCAATTCCAGAGATTAGTGGTCCTGTCACTTGGGGTGCTCATGGTCGCAATGCTACTGATGTACGCACTCGGAGAGGTGTTCAAACAAACAATAACTTGGAAGCTCCACGCATCGTAGAGAAAATCCAGTCCTCCCGTACACCTGTCACTAATTATGGGCCAGCTTCTCCGACTTCGCAGAATGCCCCTCATGCCCTAGCACCCGTCAATGCTCAAGGTGACGTACACGGAGTCCTCAATGCTATTAGAGGATACTTTGAGCGTCAAGAGGAACGAGATAAAATTCCATGGGGTAGGAATAATACTTTAGATCACTTTAAGAGATTGGGACCACCGGTTTTTGAAGGCAAGCCAGATCCAATCTTTGCTGAACGTTGGATTCGTCAAGTGGAAAAGGCATTCGAAGCTATCGAATGTAGGAAAAATCAGAAAGTGCCTTTTGCTTCTTTCATTTTAGAAGGGAAGGCAGACACTTGGTGGACCTAAAAAATGAGGATGTTAGAGGCTGGAGGTAATGTGGTAACTTGGGAGCAGTTTAAAGATGCATTTTATGAGCAGTTCTTTCCTGACTCAGTTCGCTTTGAGAAACAACAAGAGTTCCTTAACATCCACCAAGGAAATAGAACTGTAATGAAATATGATCATCATTTCACTGAGTTGGCTCAGTTCTCTCCACATATTGCTTCTAATGAAAGTCAAAGAGCTCGTCATTTTGAGAGGGGACTTTGATCATCAATTAGAAAGTCTGTTGTAGTACTGATTTTACCAACATATGCTGAAGTGTTAAATCGAGCTTTGGTGGTAGAGAAATTGGATAATGAATTACAACAAGCAAAGGATCGAAAGCGACCTTTTAGTGCTGCACCATTTATGTATGGGGGATCACATTCTGGACCCTCAAAGAAAGGAAAAGGCAAATAGTTCGGGCATCAACAAGCAGGAGCTCCTAGCAATCAAGTTGTTATAAGATGTTATTTCTGTGGGAAGACAGATCATGTTTCCACCTCATGCCCCATGGGACAACGCGTATGTTTTTATTGTCAACAACCTGGGCACATGTTGAAGGATTGCCCACGGAAGCAACATCAACGCCGAGCTCCACCCCAAACAACTGGACAACAACAGCTACGACCGAGAGAGGAAGGACATGCAAGAGTCTACGCACTGACTCACCAAGATGTTGAAGCCTCGGGATCTATTATTAAAGGTATCATCACACTCTATGGTATGTCAGCATTTGTGCTTATTGATTCTGGTTCTACGCATTCTTTTATATTACCCTATTTTGCTATGAAATTACATAAGAATCGTGAGATAATGAATAATGCATTAATGGTAGTAACATCGGTTGGAAACTCTTTGATAGTTGATCAGATATATAGAAACTGTGTTATTACTATTGAAAGTCACGATTTGCTAGTTGATCTTATTCTACTAGAATTTCAAGATTTCGACGCTATCTTGGGTATGGACTGACTTTCCGCATACCATGCAAGTGTCGATTGTTTTCGAAAGACTATTACTTTCTCACCTCTAGATCAACCACCTTACAAGTTCATTGGGATTCAGGAAAAGTTCCCTTCTATTATTTCAGCCTTGAGTGCTACCCAACTATTACTGAAGGGATGTCAAGGATACTTGGCCTTTATTTCTGGAGAAGAATCTAAGAAGCCAGTATTAAAGGACATCCCCATTGTACGGGATTTTCCAGATGTTTTTCCTGAAGATCTACTTGCACTACCACCAAATAGATAGATTGAATTTACAATTGATCTTTTACTTGGTACTGCACCTATTTCTAAACCTCCATATAGAATGGCACCAATTGAGTTGGAGGAGTTAAAGAAACAGATCCAAGAGCTTTTGGACAAGGGTTTTATTCGACCTAGTGTATCACCTTGGGGTGCCCCTGTCCTATTTGTGAAGAAGAAAGATGGATCTATGCGACTATGCATTGATTATAGACAACTCAATCAAGTGACCATAAAGAATAAATATCCTCTTCCTCGAATAGATGACCTGTTTGATCAACTTCAAGGTACTCAATTATACTCAAAGATTGATTTAGATCCGGGTATCATCAACTAAAGATAAGAGAAGGAGACATACAGAAAACTGCCTTTAGAATAAGATATGGTCATTATGAATTCTTAGTAATGCCTTTTGGACTCACAAATACACCAGTTGCCTTCATGGATCTCATGAATAGAGTATTCCACCCTTATCTCGATAAATTTGTAATTGTGTTTATTGATGATATCTTGATCTACTCCAAAAGCATAGCAGAGCATGAACACCATCTTAAGACAGTTCTGGAAGTCCTAAGGCGAGAGAAACTATATGCCAAGTTAAGTAAGTGTAACTTTTGGCTTAATGAAATTATGTTTCTCGGTCATGTAATTTCGAGCGCTAGTATATCTGTTGACCCTCACAAGATTGAAGCTGTGATAAAATGAAAGCAGCCTTCTAATGTTTCAGAGACTAGAAGCTTCTTGGGTTTGGCTGGATACTATAGAAGATTCGTAAAAGGCTTTTCAAAAATAGCAGCACCATTGACCAAGTTGACACAAAAGAACATAAAATTCATGTGGGATGATAAATGTCAACAAAGTTTTCAAGAATTGAAGAAGAAATTAACCAGTGCTCCTATCATGGCGATTCCTTCAGAGGGAGAAGGTTTTGTAGTGTATAGTGATGCCTCACTACAAGGGCTTGGTTACGTTCTAATGCAAAACGAGAGGGTAGTTGCTTATGCATCGAGGCAATTAAAGCCTCATGAAAAGAACTATCCTACTCATGACTTAGAGCTAGCAGCTATCATTTTTGCACTGAAAATTTCGAGGCATTATCTATATGGACAAACTTTCGAAATCTTCACAGATCATAAGAGTCTCAAATATATTTTCACACAGAAAGATTTAAATATGAGACAAAGAAGGTGGTCGGACTTTCTAAAGGATTATGATTTTAATATCAACTACCATCCTAGGAAAGCTAATGTAGTTGCTGATACCTTAAGCAGAAATACCTATAGTCTTGTAGCCTATATGAATATTCAAAGGAATTCTATGATAACGGAGTTAGCAGACTTAAAACTTAAACTTTTATCGGAGACAAATAAAAGTTTTCTTGTGTGTTTGATGGCAAAATCATTTTTGGTGGAAAAGGTTAAAGAAGGTCAAAAGGAAGATACATATCTTCAAATGATAGTTAAGGAAATAGCTCAAGGATCTAGACCTGAATTTCTCCAAGCTGAAGATGGTTCGATTACATTCCACAATCGACTTTGTGTTTCCGAAAGCCATCCAGTAAAGATGCAATTATTAGAGGAGGCACATAGATCAAAATTTAATATCCATCCTGGGACTACTAAGATGTATCGAAATTTACACCAAAACTATTGGTGGCATGGTATGAAGAGAGATATAGCAGAGTTTGTTTCTAAATGTCTGATATGTCAACAGGTGAAGATAGAACATCGAGTACCTGCGGGAAAGTTGCAAAGGATTTCGATTCCTGAATGGAAGTGGGAGCAAGTCACTATGGATTTTGTGACAGGATTACCTAAGACTGTAAAAGGATATGACGGAATTTGGGTAATAGTAGACAGACTTACTAAATCTGCTCACTTCCTTCCTATTAACAAGACGTATTCATTGGATAAACTAGCAAGCTTATATATTAAGGAAATCATTCGATATCATGGGGTGCCAATTAGCATTATCTCAGATAGAGATCCAAGATTCACCTCCAAATTTTGGGGAAGTCTACAAAAATCTTTGGGCACGCAGTTAAAGTTTAGTACAGCCTTTCACCCCCAAACTGATGGTCAATCCGAAAGGACAATACAAACTCTTGAAGATATCTTAAGAGCATATGCTTTGGACTTTGGTGCGAGTTGGGATATGCACTTACATCTAATTGAGTTTTCTTATAATAATAGTTACCACTCTAGCATACAGATGGCTCCATTTGAAGCTCTTTATGGAAGAAAGTGCAGATCACCTATATATTGGGATGAGGTGGGAGAACGGAAGCTTTTGGGGCTTCAGTTAATTCAAAAAAATGCTGATAATATTTGAATTATACGCCAAAGATTATTAACAGCTCTAAGTCGTCAGAAAACTTATGCAGATCGAAGGCGAAGAGATCTAGAGTTCGAAGTTGGTGAGCACGTCTTCTTAAAGGTATTGCCAACCAAGGGAGTTATGAGGTTTGGTCAAAGGGGAAAGTTAGCCCTAAGATTTATTGGCCCATTTGAGATCTTATAAAAGGTTGGGCCTGTAGCATACAGATTGGCATTGCCCCCGGTTTTGGCTAGCATCCATGATGTATTCCACGTGTCAATGCTTCGAAGATATATCAGGGATCCATCACATGTCATATCTTACCAACCTCTACAATTACGAGATGATGCCACTTTTAGAGAACAACCAACCCAGATCTTGGAAAGAAAAGAACATGTTCTAAGGAACAAAATTATACCTTTGGTAAAGATTTGTTGGCAACACCATTCAGACCAAAAGGCAACATGGGAAAGAGAAGAAGATATGCGAGAGCAATATCCTCATCTATTCTATTAAGGTAAGCTAAATTTGGGGACCAAATTTCCTATAGGAGGGGAGAAATGTAATCACATCAAATATTTAAGTTAGGAATTGATTTTCTTTCCTTACTTGTTATTATAATTTAAGGAAATCTTAATCTACTTCCTTGTTTGTTGATATGAATTAAGGAAATAACTAGTAAGTTTTCCAAATATGATGATATCATATTTATTAGTATATTAAATGGAAATAATTTATATTAAATAAATACGAAAATTAAAATTTATTTTCCTTAATAGAGGCTCACCTCCTCCTATTTAAAGGGAGGGATTTCTCTCCTTCGTTCCTCACTTAGTCGAGCCTGGCAGCGGGAGAAACGAGGAGTTACACCCTGTTGACAAGAGAACGAGGAGTTACACCCTATTGACAAGAGGTAGGTTTCCCTACCTTTCTTAAATTTAAAAGTTTTAGTTTTTATTTTGATTCTTTGAATGTTGAAAGCTTGTAGTTTGAAAAATGTTTATCAATTCTTTAAATGTTAAATTTTTTTTATTATTACATTAAAGTAATCGCTTGTATAATGTTGACCCATGATTAAGTTTTTATTGTAGATTTAAAGATGTTAAAAATTTATATGTTTTATCTGATATTTCCTGATATTATTGTTTATCCTTAATCTTATTTGGATTAAAATATTATTAGATTAAAATATATTATCTAAAATCTTTTGTGATATTCATTAATTTGAAATTTAAAATATGCTATTCTGAATAATTTAGAATTTGACTAGAATATGTTGAAATTTTATATGTATTGAAAGCATGATTTTTATGTGAATTTAGAAGGTTATTTCATTATATTAAAGTTTATGTCTTTTATTGTATTATGATTTCCATTCAAATTAGAATGTTATTTCCTTGTTTTAAAGCTTATCTCCTTATCTATCATTCAATGTGTTATTATGTTTTTTGTTTATATTGCTAATGAATATATGTTGCGGTATGAAATTATATATTATTTGGATTGAAATTGCTCACAGGCCAGACCCAACCCATAGGTCAGGCCACAACCTATTGGTTAGGCCTAATCAGATTAGGCCCAACCCGTAGGCCAAGCCCAACCCACGGATCAGGCCTTGGCCCGTAGGCTAACCCAGCCTAACCATCATGGGCGGTCACATGCGATGCACATGACTAGTCCATGGGCCAAGGCTGGGCCAGCTTTGTGTGATGCATGCCTAGTCATGTATAATGCACATGACTAGTAGATGAGCTGGCTTAATCTAGCTCAATATTATTGTTGGATTTGAGCCCAAGTATTGATTGAACTAAACTAGGCTTGATTAGTCTAGATCAATTCAGGGTGATTCCAAATTGATTGACTTATTCAAGTTAGTTTAACCTAAATTGAACCTAATCTAATCCAAATTATACTAGTCTAGGGTGGTTCCAGACCAGTTAAATAAGGATCAGAGATCGGTTCAGTTAGGTCCTAGTAAATTGAGTTCAATTGGATCAATTGAACTAGAGTTCAAGTCAATTGAGGGCTAATTTTTATTATTTGGTATTGATGATATTTGAAAGAAATGTTTAAATGTGTTATTTCTGTTGAATCTCGTATTTTGATGATGAAACCACTTGATATGTGTTTATAATTTAAACTGCATTTTGAGTGATGCAGGTCTACTCGATCAGGATTAGACAATTAACGCAGGAGGAATTGACGTTGCGCCAGAGGAGATCACGTCAGGATATTGGACGGCAGAAGGCTTCGGACGTTGGGTATCAGGCCAAGGAGAGCGGAATTACGCCAAGGATATCGGGGTTGCGGAGGTCAACCGCCGATTGGGCAACAAGCCGCAAGAGAGGACGATGCGTTGAAGAATCAGACAAAGCGCCAACCAATGACGTGCCGGGCAACGGAATGTCAATTCGCGTTGTAATAATTGTCTAGATCGGAGTAGAGTTTTGGCTTAAGTGTACAGGACTAACTACGATAACCAGAAAACACAAAGCAAGGATACCAGAGTCAAGTTCGATGGACGTTTAAGAGTCCGAAGAATCGTTGGAGATGCTGCCGGAACCAACCGAGAAGAAATCGGGAACCTGTCGGAATTTTCGGAAGTTCGCCGAAGAGATCGTCGGAGGTTCACGGAGATCACCGAGAAGGCTCGGCTACTCATTAAAGTCATCACAAGTTCGGGAGCTTGCTAGGAGCCCGTCGGAAAAAGCTCGCTGAAACAAGACTCGACGTTCGCGGTTGAAATATTGCTTAGGATGTGTTTTGTTAAGTAGTTAACTTGCAATTGGGATTAGGATTAAGAAATAATCCTATATCCTGGTTAGGGGCCAACTGGGCCCAAAATTAGACTAGGTTTGGGCTAAGATTGAAGTCCAACCAGTCAACCGAAAAGTCTGGCGGTGGCACCGCCTGAGCTGGGCGGTGGCACCGCCTAGCACTGTCAGCGCTTGACACTGACGGGCGGTGGCACCGCCAGCATCGGGAACTCCACGATAATTCAAATTTGGAGCCCAAATTTGAATTCTCTTGAGGCCTATAAATGCCCCTCAAATCTCAACTGAGATAACAACTTTTTAAGCAGCAATTGATTGAGAGAAAAATCTTAGAAAGTCTTAGCAAGTCTAGTTTTCAATTTGCTAGAAAAGTTCTCCTCCTTTCTTACTGAAAATTTGTAAGAGGTTGAACTATTTGTAAAAGATTGTAAGAGGGGTATTTTCCCTTCCATTTCAAGAGATTTGCTAGTGGAAGGTGGGAGCCTCATCGAAGAGGGGCCTCGCAAGTGGATGTAGGTCATTTGACTGAACCACTCTAAAATCGGCGTAATCTCCGGTTTGCGTTTATGTTTATGCATTTATCTTTCTGCAAACCTTTACTTTGCTAAATTCACTGCCGTCATCTTATTACGTATGCTTTCAACGCAATTGAAACGTTTTCAAACGAAACATTATTCTTATCGTATGAAAGATTTATTAAAACCGAAGTTTTAATCCGCTGCAATAATTCACCCCCCCCTCTTAGTGCCGCTCCGATCCTAACAATTGGTATCAGAGCGAGGTTTTTCTACCTTGGTTTAACACCCAAATAGAAATGGCTCTTTACGGCTTTCATAAGGGTCACTCTCTCATTTGTCCTCCCTTTTTCAATGGGACGGACTACACTTATTGGAAAACTCGAATGAGAGTTTTCTTACTTTCTTTGGATTTGAATTTATGGCACATAGTCGAAAATGGATTTGAAATGTCTTCTCTTCCAATGAACCAATGGAATGATTTGGAGAAGAAGATGTTTTCTTTAAACGCAAAGGCTATGAATGCCTTATTTTGCGCTTTGGACAAAAATAAGTTCAATCGGGTTTCTTTATGCGAAACAGCTTTCGACATATGGCACACTCTTGAAATCACACACGAAGGCACTTCTTGTTAGGATCGGAGCGGCACTAAGAGGGGGGGGTGAATTAGTGCAGCGGATTAAAACTTCGATTTTAATAAATCTTTCGTACGATAAGAATAATATTTCGTTTGAAACCGTTTCAATTGCGTTGAGAGCGTACGTAATAAGATGAGGGCAATGAACTTAGCAAAGTAAAGGTTTGCAGAAAGATAAATGCATAAACATAAACGCAAACCGGAGATTACGCCGATTTTAGAGTGGTTCGGTCAAATGACCTACATCCACTTGCGAGGCCCCTCTTCGATGAGGCTCCCACATTTCACTAGCAAATCTCTTGAAATGGAAGGGCAAATACCCCTCTTACAACCTTTTACAAACAGTTCAACCTCTTACAAATTTTCAGCAAAAAAGGAGGAGAACTTTTCTAGCAAATTGAAAACTGGACTTGCTAAGACTTTCTAAGACTTTTCTCTCAATCAATTGCTGCTCAAAAAGTTGTAATCTCAGATGAGATTTGAGGGGTATTTATAGGCCTCAAGAGGATTCAAATTTGGGCTCCAAATTTGAATTTCGTGGAGTTCCGATCTTTGGCGGTGTCACTTTGTCGATCTTGATGCCACTGCTTTGTCGATGTTGGCGGCCGCGGTGCTAGGCGGTGCCACCGCTTGGCTCTCGAGCACAGGCGGTGCCCACCGTCCAGCCCAGTGGTGCCACCGCCCAGCTCTCGAGTCTTTGGGTGGTGCAACCACCCGATCACGGCAATGCCACCCGCCGGACTCTTTCGTTTATTTGGTTGGGCTTCAAACTTAGCCCAAACCAAGTCTAATTTTGGGCCCAGTTGGCCTTTACCAGGATATAGGATTATTTCTTAAATCCTAATCCTAATTACACGTTAACTACTTAACAAAAAAACACATCCTAAGCAAATTTTCAACTGCTAAGCGTCGAGTCTTGTTCCACGAGCTTTCCGACGAACTTCTTCGATGGGCTCCGAGAAGCTCCCAAACTTGTGATGACTTTAATGAGTAGCGAGCCTTCGGTGATCTCCGTGGAACCTCCGACGATCTCTTGGTGAACTTCCGAAAATTAAATTCAGGTTCGATTTTTTTCGGTTGGTTAGAAGATCTCTCGGCGATTCTTGAACTCTTAAACGTCCATCGAACTTGACTCCGGTATCCTTGCTTTGTGTTTTCTGGTTATCGTAGTTAATCCTGCACACTTAACTCAATAATATGGATTAGATCAATTAACTTATCAATTGATTGCATCATCAAAATCGGAGATTCAACAATCTCCCCCTTTTTGATGATGACAATCAATTGATGACGGAGTTAAACATAACTCCCCCTATCTATATGCCATATTATGAGAAGATAAAACACTTGAATTTCATCCCATTGAATTCAAGCATAAACCGATAAGTTCTAACCGTAGAACTTATCGTTGTTCTTATTAAGTATAATGTAAATGCGAAACTTCGATGAAAATCTTTTTCAAGTCGAAAGATAAGAGATAAAGATTTTCAACATGATCATACATTTTAGATATGCATTCTATTGGGAAATCATGGGGGCGACATCATATGCGCAGCGGAAGAACAAGAAAACAAAAATCCCCGATTCCCAAAAAGATGTTCGTCGTCGTGCGAAGATTGGTGCGCAAAAATCCGCAAAACACAAAACTGTGTATAGAGATTGTGTTACCTAGGGAGATCGTATATCTCTATTTCCTTGCAGATCCTTAGGAGAGGGTGAAGGAGGTCAAGCGTCCTCCCTCTAGCGGTGATCCACACACAGCGGGGGTTGCGGCGACCCTCCTCAAAACTCAGGGCCTCTAAGGTGGAGAGGGAGAGGAGAATAGGGAAAGGCAAGCAAAGACTCTAGCCTATGAGGTTGTGAATCCCTCCTATTTATAGAGATCCCGTGTCAAACCCTAATGGGTCCTTACCTAGTGGGTATTGGATCTGCATCCAATAAGACAAGGCTCCTCAAGTCGGATATCTCATATCAGAACCTCTACTCATCGCAATGCCTACCCATATGTGTGTGACCCTCTAGGCCCAATATCGAGGCTGGCCGTGAGTCATACCTCGAGAACTCCATCTAACTTCGGTGAATTATTATCTCGTAATAATTCACTCGACTCATCGACTCACGGGGGCGTGCTAGGCCCTCGCCACTAAAGTAGTCCCCGATCGATCTGGGGAATCCAATCCATTGGACTGTGCGTCCTCGATTACCATGTACCTATAGTCCCTCATCCATCTAATATCCTAGAGACCGGTATATCGGAGCATGGTCTTTGTCCGACCCATACGGTTTCTACTTGAGTCTCGCTCTAATCGGATTCTCGGGAGAACTCTTTTCTCTCAACCCGAATGACCCCGGCGGGGGATTTGTGCGAACAAGAACACATGGGATATTCTCTCATGGCGCCGAGAGTGGATGATCCTCTATCGACACTCAATAGCCCTCGTGAAGGTCGACTACCACTCCCAGCGACCGGTTGTACTAGATCAGGGGGCAGCCAAACCTATAAGAATGCGGTATCAAAGAGTGGAGCACTCATACAGGGACATCCTTGGTGTCTCAAGTCTAAGGACCAGATACACCACTAGGACTATGGAATCATTTGTCGACAATAAGGCATCATCAACTATCCAGCATTTAAGTAAAGCGGATCAATCGGTGAACTCATTCTCCAATGAGCACTTTGTCTTCGTATCCCTAGTGTCCCTACATGAGCAGCTATGAGACCATTTGCATCCATCATATGGATGGGTATACAAGACACCAGTCTATCCGGTTATCCGATGTCCCTCTCGAGTAACCTATGATCGGGATTATTTAGGATATGTGTTTAAAGGTGAATCGATCTCATTATCGTGATCTCATCACGAACCGATTCCCATTGCACAAATCCAAGGACATCACAATATATATATGCATTTATGCAATAGTTATAAAGTGATATCGCCAAAATATAATAAGCAAAAGATTTTTTGTATCAAGTCACACGTGCCATCACTCACGTGATTGGCTTTTTGGGCACCTATGACTAGCAATCTCCCGGTTGACCTAAAAGCCAATCACCTATGTAATCGATCCCCCATCGGACCCTATGACGCTTCAAAGACAAAATGAGACAACGGCTTTGTGGTGGATCTGCAATGTTATCTTCGGATGGAACTCTTTCCTTTGCTACATCTCCTCGGGTTATGATCTCTCTTATGTTTGGAACCTCCTCGAACACTTCATGAGACAGGGTTCCCTTATTTGAGTAATCACCCCATAGTTGTCGCAATATAAAGGAAGTCAACTTGTCGCTATCTGTATCGACTCCCAAATCTGTGATGAACTTCTTCACCCGGACTCCCTCCTTTGCTGCATCGATGCAGCAATGTCCTCCGCCTCTTTGATCGAGTCGGTGATGGTATCTTGCTTGGAACTCTTCCAAAGCCTGCTGCTCCTCCATTCAAAGGTGTACACATACCTTGAATTCGACTTGCTATCATCGACATCGGACTGAAAACTTGAGTCGATGTAGCCTTCAACCTTAAGGCTATTACCTCCATATACTAGTAAAAGATCCTTAGTCCTTCTCAAGTACTTAAGGATACACTTTCTTGCTTTCAGTGCTCCAAGCTTAGATCCGCCTAATACCCTTTCGTGACACTCGAGCATGCTGCTATATCAGGCCCAGTACATAGCATGGCATACATGATAGACCCTATTGCTGAGGCATAAGGTATCATATCCATGTTCGCCCTTTCTTCTGGAGTCTTTGGGGACATACTCGTAGAAAGCGATATCCCATGTCTCATCGGTATGAGACCTCTCTTGGAATTTTCCAAGCCAAACCTTTTGACAATAGTTTCTATGTACCTGGATTGGGACAAGCCAAGCATCCTTTTGGATCTATCTCTATAGATTCTAATCCCCAAGATATAAGATGCTTCCCCTAAGTCCTTCATGGAGAAGTGTCTAGATAACTAAGCCTTTACTGTGGATAGCATTCCTATGTCATTCCCAATGATGAGGATGTCATCCACATATAACACCAAAAAGGTGATAAGGCTCCCCACTTACCTTTCTGTATACACAAGGCTCATCTTCGTTCTTAATAAAGTCATAAGATCGATTGCCTCATCAAATCTTATGTTCAAACTTGGGAAGCTTGCTTTAGTCCATAAATAGATCTAAGCAACCTACACACCTTATCTCGGGCAGTTCTTGGACACGAATCCCTCAGGTTGCATCATATACACCTCCTCCTCGAGGTTCCGTTGAGGAATGCGGTTTCACATCCATCTGCCGGATCTCATAATCATAGTGTCTTTGCAATAGCCAATAGAATTACGATGGATTTTAGCATTGCTCTGGGTGAGAAAGTTTCATCGTGAGTCAACACCTTGCCTTTGGCGTTACCCTTAGCCACTAGCCTTTGCTTTATAGGTCTCTACCTTTCCATCTACTCTGATCTTTTTTTCTTAAAGATCCACTTGCAACCGATGGGTACAATACCGCCGGCGCATCAACTAGGTTCCAAACCTTATTGGAGTACATAGAATCCATCTCGAATTCATGGCTTCTTTCCACTTCCCGGAGTCTGTACTCATAATAGCCTCCCTCGTAGGTCTCGAGGATCAATATCCTCTACATCCCTCTGCTCTAATATGTCCCACATATCTCTCGGGGAGGATGGGATACTCTATCGGACCTGCGTAAAGTTGATACTTGTGTATTAGGTACTGAAATGGTTTCCTGTAGAGTGGTGCTTGAGCTTGGTTCTCCAACCTCGCTCAATTCTATCATTCTCCCCCTTTGTCTCCGTCAAGAATGTGTTCCTTCTCAAGGAACACTGCTCTCTTAGCTACAAAGACCTTTTGGTCCTCGAGATGATAGAAATAATACCCACAAGTTTCCTTGGGGTATCCCATAAATTTGCATCGCTCTGTCCTTGATTCTAACTTATCGGGGTTGTGTCTTCTAACATGGGCAGGGCAGCCCCAGATCTTAACAACTTTAAGATTAGGCTTCTTCCTTTTCTATATCTCATATGGTGTAGACACTACCGACTTAGTTGGAACTCTGTTCAGAAGGTAAGTTGCGGTTTCAAGGGCATATCCCCAGAATAAGATGGGTAGGTCAGCGAATCTCATCATGGACCGTACCATATCTAATAATGTACGATTTCTCCTTTCAGAGACACCATTGAGCTGAGGTGTATAAGGAGGTGTCCATTGGGATAATATCCCATTGTCCTTGAGGAACTGAGTAAACTATGTACTTAAGTATTCACCTCCTCGATCTGATCGAAGAGTTTTGATACTCTTTCCGGTCTTCGGTTCTCCACCTCATTCTTATACTCTCGAATTTCTCAAAGGCCTCGGACTTGTACTTCATTAAGTACACATATCCATACCTTGAGAAATCATCAATAAATGTAATGAAGTAGGAGTAACCTCCAATGGCATGAGTTGACATGGGTCCACATACATCACTATATATGAGTTCCAACAACTCATTGGCTCTCTCTCAGTTCTACTAAATGGAGATTTGGAATTGATTTTCCACGAATGCAAGGCTCACAAGTCGCATATGACACATAGTCGAATGGATCAAGATATCCATCATTCAGCAACTTTTGAATCCTTCTTTCATGGATGTGACCTAGCCTACAATGCCATGGGTATGCCTTTGTTCAACTCATCTCGTTTCCTTTTGGACACATTTACATTCATGATATGTGGAGTGGTGTCTAACATAAATAAACCATTATGCAATATTCCTTTCTTTGATGATCTTATCATCTAATAATATCGAACAACCATTGTTCTCAAAAAACAAATTTATATCCACTAAGCATTAAACATGAAATGGAGATAATGTTTTTGATAATAGAAGGAACAAAATAACATGCATCTAATGCAATAAAAGCTCCACTAGGGATGTAGGGCGACCTGCCAGCCAAGCTAATCTGACAACTTTTGCTCCATTACCCATCTTGAGGTCCATCTCGCCTCTCTGTAGTCTCCTAGGCCTTGCCGAGAACCTGCAACGAATTGCATATATGATAAGCACACTGGGTATCAATACCCATGTGTTATCATAAGAGTCTGACAAATGGAGACTGATCATGAATGTATCTGAAGCTTCATCAAGCTTTTGTTTCGCCCTTTCTGCAAGGTACTCTTTGCAGTTTCTCTTCCAATGCCCATCTTTACCATAGTGAAAGCACTGGCCTTTGTCCTTTGCTGGGTCTTTCTTAGCAACATTTGCTTTACCTTGTTTGCCCTTACCCTTTCCCTTCTTAAGGGACCTTTCTGCTTTCCTTTTCTTTCTGGTCTCACCAATGTAGAGAACTGGCTTTTCTTTCTTAAAAGTACTCTCTGCCTCCCTCAACATATTGAGGAGCTTTGGGAGAGTCACCTCAAGCTGTTCATATTAAAATTCATTATGAACTGTGAAAAGGAATCTGGTAGGGACTTAAGCACAATGTCCACACACAAGTTATCCTCTAGGACCATTCCTAGACCTGTGAGTTTCTCTATCCACTCAATCATCTTTAGGACATGATTCTGAACCGGTGTCCCCTCAGTCATCCTAGCGCGGAAAAGGCTCTTGGATATCTCATATCGTTGAGTCCTTCCCTGTTCCTCAAACAATTTACGGACATGTAGGAGAATGGATCGGCATCCATCTTTTCATGTTGTCTCGTAACTCTCCGAGTCATAGAGCCCAACATATAACGAAAGCAAGAGTGGAGTCATCAATGTACTTCACGTAGCGGCGATCTCATCCTCGCTTGCCCCTTCTTCGGGCTAGGCATCACTATATCAAGGGGCGTACACGATTTTTCATTTGTGAGAACAATTCTCAAATTACTGGAGCCAATCCAGTATAATTTGGACCGATAAGGCGGTTGACATCAAGTATACCCGTAAAGGGATTTTAAAAGCGACATTTTTAAAAAATAAAGATGTAGCGTAAAATGAATAACATGCATTTTTTTGCAAGAAATAAACTATCAAGATATGGACTTCTATCTTAATATGCTCCCACTATTTTACTAACGAGTCCGCGACACCCTCAAAGACGTGAAGCGGAAGTCTCAGCAGACTTCTAGTGGGGATCGGGGATCAATCGGCGTCTTAGTGTAACCTCGAGGGACTCGACCAATCACACTAAGCCAAAAAAGGTAGGCAACTCTTGCCGATCACAACTCCTTGTGATTCCGTCTGTTCGGCCTCGAATCACCATGGCCTCGAGGGACTCGACCAACCATGATCCTCGGTTAAGTCAACACCTTCGTTACAAGATGAGTCCGATTTGATGATATACCCTCGAGGGACTCACTAAGCATACCATGTCCTCGGTCACCGGTGACATCTCTATGTAAGTAAGCAAGATGGCGAATCGCGATATAGGTGAGTCTCGAAGGACTCGACCAACTCAACCTACACGGAAATGGGTTCCTACCATAACGATGGAAGGCCACGTGGGTCAATCTAATTGCCTCCGTCTACCCACTTTAATATTATCGAGAGATGTTTCTATAATTTGGTCTCCTAATATAACATGTCACACATATACATATTTAATATATATCTACATCGCATGCAAATATTTATACATATCTAGTATGTGTATAAGCAATCACATCAGATGATCATGGACCACAACCTAATATGATTAGGCCCGAGCCAGTAGGCCTAATCACTCACATTAAGATCTATGTGTGCAACGGTGCATCTCCATGCCCTTGTGATCGTCCATCTCATCCTCGTCGGTTCCGTCGACACCTTGATGCATCTCCATGCATCACGATCGGTAATCTCGTGGGTCCCGCTATCGCATCCACGCCTCCCTTCGCCTCCTCATGTGATTACAACTTAATCATGAACCATGAGCCCGACAATAAACGAGAATTATAATGGAGGTTCGCATACCTCAATAATAATAATCACAAGTACACACATCACACGGACTATGATCATCCGTCCACACATCATACATCACATGTATAAATAATCATCATCATGAAGGACTACTAGATAATAATAAAAAATAATAATCAACTAAACCTTTTAATTAATTAATATTTTTCTGAAATCAAGGACATGTAGGGAATTTCTCAATTTCTAAGGGTATTTTCGTAATTTGGACAAAAGACATAAACTGGAATTTCTCAAATTCACGGGGGCAAAACTGTTCTTTTGCCCAAAACCCTAATTCCCTCTTCGCTGCGCCGTAGCCACCCCTGGCGGGCTGTCTTGGGCGCGGGGTGCCCTCGCTGCGGAAAGGCGCCGACGGCAGCGCTAGCTGGCGCTTGGGCCCGGGCGTCGCCGCCGCGCCTCTCATGGCGGTTCTGCCCATGAGGAGGCTTAGCGGGTGGTGCTGCCTCATTGGCGACCGCCCCCGCGGGGTTTTGCCGGTGGGGAGCGGCGACCCACGGTAGCCCGTGCCCTGCGATTGCCTCTGCCCTCGCGCTGGCTGCCCTGCGGCGCCCGCCCGGGGTCGTCGGCCCTTACCGCACGGTTGCCGGGCTGCCGGCCCGGCCGAAGTTCTTCAAGAAGGCAACCACGGGCCGCCCGGCCATTTCGCTGTAAAACTGGCGGCTAGCGCATCTTGGCGGTCTTTGTGGTGCTGCATTGGCTAACGATGCGGTTCTTCGCCGCCGGTGTGCGCGGGCATCACAGATCGAGGGCAGCAAGCTGTTGTTGCTGCCCTTCCTCGCTTTCGTCAACGATTTTGGCGTCAATATTCTTCCTAAACACAACACACGCGGTTCAAAACCAATAATTATACGAACAACCCGGCTTTGATACCACTTTGGGAAATCATGGGGGCGACATCATATGCGTGAGCGGACGAACAAGAAAACAAAAATCCCCGATTCCCAAAAGATGTTCGTCGTCATGCGAAGATTGGTGCGCAAAATCCATAAAAAACAAAAACTGCGTATAGAGATTGTGTTACCTATGGAGATCGTATATCCCTGTTTCCTTGCAGATCCTTAGGAGAGGGTGAAGGAGGTCAAGCGTCCTCCTCTCTAGCGGTGATCCACACAGCAGGGTTGTGACGACCCTCCTCAAAACTTCAGGCCTCTAAGGTGGAGAGGGAGAGGAGAATAGGAAAGACAAGCAAAGACTCTAGCCTTTGAGGTTGTGAATCCCTCCTATTTATAGAGATCCCGTGTCAAACCCTAATGGGTCCTTCCCTAGTGGGTATTGGATCTGCATCCAATAAGACAAGGGCTCCGTCGGATATCTCATATCCGAACCTCTACTCATCGCAATGCCTACCATATGTGTGTGACCCTCTAGGCCCAATATCGAGCTAGCTGTGAGTCATACTGTCGAACTCCTTCTAACTTCGGTGAATTATTATCTCGTAATAATTCACTTTCGACTCATCGACTACGGACGTACTAGGCCACTCCGTAGTAGTCCCCAGACGATAGGGGAATCAATCCATTGGACCTGTCGTCTCTCGTTACCATGTACCTATAGTCCCTCATCCATCTAATATCCCAGAGACCGTATATCGAGCATGTCTTTGTCGGGACCCATACGGTTTCTACTCGAAGTCTCGCTCTAATCGGATTCTCAGGAGAACTCTTTCTCTCTCAACCCGAATGACCACGGCCGGGGATTTGTGCGAACAAGAACACATGGGATATTCCTCTCATGGCCTTAGAGTGGATGATCCTCTATCGACACTCAATAGCCCTCGTAAGGTCGACTACCACTCCCAACGACCGGTTGTACTAGATTTGGGACAACCAAACCTATAAGTCTGGTATCAAAGAGTGGAGCACTCATAGAGGACATCCTTGGTGTCTCAAGTCTAAGGACCAGATACACCACTAGGACTACGGAATCATTTGTCGACAATAAGGCATCATCAACCATCCAGCATTCCGTGAAAAGCGGATCAATCGATGAACTCATTCTCCAATGAGCACATCTTTGTATCCCTAGTGTCCCTACATGAGCACTATGAGACCAACTGCATCCATCATATGGGCCGGGTATATCTGACACACCGTCTATCTATCCAGTTATCATGATGTCCTCTCGAGTAACCCTATGAGGGATTATTTAGGATATGTGTTTAAAGGTGAATCGATCTCATTATCGTGATCTCATCACGATCCGATTCCCATTGCACAAATCCAAGGACATCACAATATATATATGCATTTATGCAATAGTTATAAAGTGATATACGCCAAAATATAATAAGCAAAAAGATTCTGTATCAAGTCACACGTGCCATCACTCACGTGATTGGCTTGCTGGGCACCTATGACTAGCACATTCAATATGATCAATCGATTGTGTGATATACTCAAAGATTATGCAAAGCACTTAAGACATTCATATCACATTAGCTTATATAAGTTATGCTATAAGTCATCATTTTTCTCCCCCTTTGTCATCAACAAAAAGGAAAAAAAAAAAACTATTTTACAGAAAAATTTAGCATTCATTCTATCAAAAATTCATGTTCAAAGAGAAAGATCAGCATTCATCCAGAAGCATATATCCAGAATTTAAACAACAAAAGTTCAGTTTTTGTTCAAAAGATGACCAGCTTGGAACATGAGATCAAGAGTAAAACAAAACAGAATACAAAGATACATCAATCAGTAGGAGGTAATCCATAGTCTTTGATATATAACATTTATTTTTTTGGTTTTTTGTCAGTAATTCCTTTAAAATTTTCATTTGCTAGAGCTGAATTTGTTCCCTCTTTGCGATTTGAGTTGGTCTTGTTGGAATTTGATGGAGATAGTTCTGCCATAATGATTCCTTGGAGGATGAAACAGGAGTCAAGGCGCATGCATCAAAGGGACTAGGAGGAGGAGATTCATTTCAATAAGAATTGGTGTTTCTGGTTGTTCTACTGGTGGAGGAATAGGATCTGTCCTTCTAGGTTGCCTTACCCATATTCCATTGTTAAATATGCACCTAAGTCTCTTTAGCATATTTTTATTGATGACGTTATATCTATTACTCTGAATTGTTTCTTCATCGGGTGGGATGCAAATGTTATAGGCACGAAGAAATCTAGTGATTAACCCCCCATATGGCAACATAATATCTTTAGCTGTAATTTCCTGCATGTGTTGCCGTATTGAGTATCCAAAACAGTTTTGTTGACCAGTCATGATCCAATACATGGTGCTTATCTCTACTGTACTCATTTCATCAAGATGATATTGCTTAGGGAAGAGTATGCTTGTCATGATATGATGAAGAACCTTAGAGTTAAAAGGTAGTAAATGTTCGCAACTCTTGGGTATTATTCCAAAGTTTGAGTTTGCAAAAATGGTTTCGACAGCTTCGACGTAGGTTGCTCCTATTATATTCACATCCCATTTTGCTCTAAAATAGCAGCCCCTATCTTTTTCAATGATGCTGATTAGTTCACAAATAGAATTATCAGAATTCCTAATTTGTGTTCCTAACATGTAAGAACTTAGGCTATCGTTATCTACCCATAGGTTTGCATTAAAGAGCTTAACTAATCTAGGATAAATTTGTTCATCTATTTGTAAGAGAGGTAGGGCCTCTAAATGAGCAAACCACCTAATGGGTTCTAAATCTCCTAGTTCATTAAGATCAACGTATTTTCCCTTATGGACATATCTTGTTTCAAAGTTTGGAAATCTAAGGGCATCTTCTTTGGATCTAAAAAGATTATGGTCATATGAATCTCCTTCAATCCTTTTCCCTTTTGATCTCTTAGGAGCCATTTTCTAGACAAAATGATAAGAGAAATATGAATTGTACTGAATAGGTGACACAAGAAGAGAGTGAAGGGAAGATTTTACCTTATAGAGTGTTTCTGAGATGATGGAGAGTTTGGACCAACAATATTCCTTCTCCAAGGTCTGTAGAAGTTAGAATGAGGGATTGAGAGAGTTTGAGAGAGTTGGAGCAAGAGTTCCACGGGTTGGGGGTGGTGTCACCGCCGGCCCTAACCCTCTCGGGTTTAAAAGAGCTCTCGGGCGGTGCCACCGCCTGGCGCCCGAGCGCTCAGGCGGTGCTACCGCCGATTCTAGCGGTGCCACCGCTGGCTGGCCGTGGAAGAAGGAAATTTTTTTTTTTCTTCCTCCTTCTTGATTTCTAGAGGTCTTTGATGCAAGCAAAGGTTGAGATATTGAGTTGTATTTTAATATATCATTTGGAATCGAAAGAAGAGGATGAAATCAAATCCACAAACGAGCGGGACAAGGATGAGCCAATCTTCGTAAACTACATTCAAACGTCTTACTCTAAGGGACAATTTAACATGCCCAGTTCCCTTCTAATAAATTCCAATTTGTCTTCATTTAGGGCTTTTGTAAATATATCTGCTAATTGATGCTTCGTGTCAATGAATTCTAGAACAACATCATTGTTAAGGACATGATCGCGTATGAAATGGTGCCTAACGTCGATGTGCTTAGTTCTAGAGTGCTGAATTGGATTTTTGGTAAGACATATGGCACTAGTATTATCACATTTTATGGGGATATTTTTAAAATGAATTCCATAGTCTTCTAATGTATTTTTAATCCATACAACTTGTGCACAGCATGCATTCGCAGCAATGTATTCGGCTTCCGCCGTAGATAGTGCAACTAAATTTTGTTTCTTGGAAGTCTAAAAAACAAGTGCATGTCCTAAAAATTGGCATGTTCCGGATGTATATTTTCTATCAATCCTACATCCCCCAAAATCGGCATCCGCGTAAGCCATTAAATCAAATTTTTCGGATTTTGGATACCATAAACCTAAATTTGGAGTTCCTTTAAGGTATTTAAATATTCTTTTAACACTTTTAAGATGAGATAATTTAGGATTTGATTGAAACCTAGCACAAAGTCCTACATTAAACATGATATCTGGTCTAGTCGCGGTAAGGTAGAGTAGACTACCTATCATACCCCTATATGTTTTTTGATCGAAATTTTCACTATTTTCATCCATATCTAACTTAGTCGCAGTACTCATAGGGGTGTTTATTGCTTTTGAATTATCCATGTTAAATCATTTTAACAATTCTAACGTATATTTAGATTGGTTAAGAAATATACCATCCTTAAGTTGTTTGATTTGTAATCCTAAAAAGAAAGTTAATTCTCCCATTAAACTCATTTCAAATTCATGACTCATAGATTTGACAAATGATTCACATAGTGATTCATCTGTAGAGCCAAAAATAATATCGTCAACATAAATTTGCACAACAAGAAAATTATTTTCAAAATGTTTAATAAACAATGTAGTATCAACCTTGCCTTTGGTAAAATTATTTAAAATAAGAAAGGAACTAAGCCTTTCATACCAAGCTCTAGGAGCTTGTTTCAAGCCATAGAGAGCCTTAGTCAATTTGAATACATGATTAGGAAGAAGAGAATTTTCAAATCCGGGAGGTTGTTCGACATATACTTCTTCGGAAATAAAACCATTCAAGAAGGTACTTTTGACATCCATTTAAAATAGTTTAAGATTATAACAACTAGCATAGGCAAGGAGCATCCTTATGGCTTCTAATCGAGCCATGGGAGCGAAGGTTTCTTCATAATCGATACCTTCTTCTTGGTTGAAACCTTTGGCCACTAATCTAGCCTTGTTTCTAACCATGATACCATTTTCGTCTTGCTTGTTTCTAAAGACCCACTTAGTACCAATTACTAAATGGTCACTAGGTCTAGGAACAAGCTCCCACACCTTGTTTCTCTCAAATTGATTCAATTCCTCTTGCATTGCAATAACCCAAATCATCTTTTATGGCCTCGTCAATGCACTTAGGTTCGATTTGAGAGAGGAAGGCGGCATTAGCACAAAAATTCTTGAAAGAGGAACGAGTTTGAACCCCTTTAGATGTATCCCCTATAATTAGCTCCTTTGGATGAGCATCTATATACTTCCATTCCTTAGGTAAGGAAATTTCGGAAGAAGGTGCATCCAAATTGCTATTTTGAGGAGGGAGTTCATTTAAATTCAAATTCTCAAAACCAAGATCATCATCAAAATCATTTTTCTTTAAATTTGAAACTTCACTAAAAACTACATGAATAGACTCTTCAATTACTAAGGTTCTTTTATTAAAAACTCAAAAGGCTTTAGAAACGGAAGAGTAACCAAGAAAGATGCCTTCATCGGATTTAGCATCAAATTTTCTTAAGGTATCCCTTTTATTTAAAATAAAGCATTTACAACCGAAAACTTTAAAATAGAAAATATTTGGTTTTTTGTTATTCTATAATTCATAGGGAGTTTTTGATAAGGATGGTCTTATTAGGACTCTATTTATGATGTAACAAGCCGTATTTATGGCTTCGGCCCAAAAATACTTAGGTAAATTATGTTCATTTAACATAGTTCTTGCCATTTCTTGTATGTTTCTATTTTTCCTTTCAACTACTCCATTTTGTTGCGGATTTCTTGGAGTGGAGAAGTTGTGATTGTATCCATTAACTTCACAAAAATTTTGAAAGTCACGGTTTTGAAATTCGCCACCATGATCACTCCGAATTGATGAAATCATGAACCCTTTTTCATTTTGAGTGAGTTTACAAAATTTAGAGAAATACTTGAAACAATCACTTTTGTGAGCTAAGAAATAGGTCCAAGTGTATCTAGAGTAGTCATCCACAATCACAAAAGCATATTTGCTTCCACCTAGACTAGTTGTATCAATTGGTCCAAATAAGTCCAAATGGATCAATTGTAATGGTCTAGTGGTGCTAATTTGATTTTTTGATTTGAAGCTTGTTTTTATTTGCTTCCCTAGTTGACATGTATCGCATACCTTATCCTTAATAAACTTAATATTCGAAATCCCTCGTACTAATTCTTGAGATGATATTTTAGATATTGTTTTCATGCTTGTATGGCCTAATCTCTTATGCCAAAGCCAAGCATCATCATTTATGGCGGAGAAACACACTTCATTACTTAGTTCATCAAGATTGATGGTATAGATATTATTTTATTTTAAAGCAATCATAGTCATGTTATGATTTGGTTTTTCAATAATGCACATATTTGATTCAAATCTAACGATATAACCTTTATCGCATAATTGACTAATGCTCAATAGATTATGTTTTAATCCATCAACTAGTAACACATCATCAATGGAAAAACTTGATTTGTTACCTATGGTTCCCTTGCCAATGATTTTGCCTTTGTTGTTGTCTCCGAAGGTGACATAGCCTTCGTCCATGCTAGTGAGCTTGGTGAATTTGGATGGATCTCCGGTCATATGCCTTGAGCATCCACTATCAAGATACCATCTCTTGCTCCTAGCATGTGATGGTGTATGTTTCTACAAGAAGGAATTATTTTTAGGTACCCATTTACTTTTGGGTGCCTCAAAAACTAATCTAGCTTGTTTATCATGTTGTATAGACTTGATCATGGTTCCTTTAGGAACCCAAATCAATTTGTTTGGACTAATTTTCTTGAATGGACATTGGTAAGTCATATGTCCATATTTGCAACAAAAGTTGCAATCGCTTTGGTGTTGAACATGTAAGATAGGACCTTTAATGAAGGTGGTTGGATTTTGGTGAGTACTTCTCACAAATCCGATTCCACTCCTTTTAGGAACATGACCCTTATTTGTAAGGATCATGTTTAAGGACTTGCTACCGACCTCGAATTTCTTCAAGGTGTCCTTAAGTACCAAGTTCTTGCTAGTCATAGGTGCCCAGCAAGCCAATCACGTGAGTGATGGCACGTGTGACTTGATACAGAATCTTTTTGCTTATTATATTTTGGCGTATATCACTTTATAACTATTGCATAAATGCATATATATATTGTGATGTCCTTGGATTTGTGCAATGGGAATCGGATCGTGATGAGATCACGATAATGAGATCGATTCACCTTTAAACACATATCCTAAATAATCCCGGTCATAGGTTACTCGAGAGGGACATCGTGATAACCGGATAGACTGGGTGTCTTTGTATACCAATCCATATGATGGATGCAGCTGGGTCTCATAGCTGCTCGTGTAGGGACACTAGGATACAAATACAAGTGCTCATTGGAGAATGAGTTCAGCGATTGATCCGCTTACGAATCTTTGGATGGTTGATGATGCCTTATTGTCGGACAATGATTCCGTAGTCCTAGTGGTGTATCTGGTCCTTAGACTTGAGACACCAAGGATGTCCTGTATGAGTGCTCCACTCTTTGATACCGCACTTATAGGTTTGGTTGTCCCGAATCTAGTCCACCTGGTCATTGGGAGTGGTAGTCGACCTTCAGAGGGCTATTGAGTGTCGATAAAGGATCATCCACTCTCGGCGTCATGAGAGGAATATCCCATGTGTTCTTGCTCAGACAAATCCCGGCCAGGGTCATTCAGGTTGAGAGAGAAAGAGTTCTCGGGAGAATTGATTAGAGCGAGACTTCAGTAGAAACCGTATGGGTCCGACAACACCATGCTCGATATCTGGTCTCGGGATATTAGATGGATGAGGGACTATAGGTACATGGTGGCGAGGAAAGACAGGTCCAATGGATTGGATTCCCTCAGATCAATGCGGGGACTACAGTAGTGGCCTAGCACGTCCAGAGAGTCGATGGGTCGAAGTGAATTATTAGAGATAATAATTCATTTGAGTTAGAAGGAGTTCCGGCGAGGTATGACTCATGGCCATTTCGATATTGGGCCTAGAGGGTCACACACACATATGGTAGACATTGCGATGAGTAGAGGTTCTGGATATGAGATATCCCGGATGAGCCCTTGTCTTATTGGATGCAGATCAATACCCAATAGGGAAGGACCCATTAGGGTTTGACGGGATCTCTATAAATAGGAGGGATTCCACAGACTCATAGGCTAGAGTCTTTTTGCTTGCCCTTCCTATTCTCCTCCCTCTCCACCTTAGAGGCCTGGAGTTTTGAGGAGGGTCGTCGCCAACCCTGCTGTGTGGATCACCGCTAGAGAGGAGGACGCTTGACCTCCTTCACCCTCTCCTAAGGATCTGCAAGGAAACAGGGATATACGATCTCCCTAGGTAACACAATCTCTATACGCAGTTTTGTGTCTTGCGGATTTTTGCGCACCAATCTTCGCACGACGACGAACATTTTTTTGGGAATCGGGGATTTTTGTTTTCTTGTTCTTCCGCTGCGCATATGATGTCGTCCCCATGATTTCCCAACAGTAGTATCAGAGCTAGGTTGTTCGTGCAAATGATTGATTTTGAACTGCGTGTGTTGTGTTTAGGAAGAATATTGACGTCAAAATCGTTGACGCAAAAGCGAGAAAGGGCAGCAACAGTTGTTGCATTCGATCTGCGTGCGTGCAAGCTGAGCCGGCCGATGGCAGCAGCAGGGCTGGCGTCTGCAGCAGCCGCCCAGCGGCCTGTTTGCAGCAGGCTTGCTGTCGGGCGGGCTAGCAACCCCGGGCAGGCGCGCAGAGGCAGCATGGGCGCCGCCGAAAGCGGCGCTTGCCACCGGGCTAGGAACAGCGGTGACGCGACGCCTGCCACCGCTACTAGTCATAGGTGCCCAGCAAGCCAATCACGTGAGTGATGGCACGTGTGACTTGATACAGAATCTTTTTGCTTATTATATTGTGGCTATATCACTTTATAACTATTGCATAAATGTATATATATATTGTGATGTCCTTAGATTTGTGCAATGGGAATCGGATCGTGATGAGATCACGATAATGAGATTGATTCACCTTTAAACACATATCCTAAATAATCCCGGTCATAGGTTACCGAGAGGGATATATCGGATATAGGATAGATAGCGGTGTCTCAGACACCTGTCCATATGATGATGGATCTGGTCTCATAGGCTTTCGTGTAGGGACACTAGGGATACAGTACAAGTGCTCATTGGAGAATGAGTTCACTAATTGATCCGCCACGGAATGCTGGATGGTTGATGATGCCTTATTGTGACAAGCGATTCCGTGTAGTCCTAGTGGTGTATATCGTCCTTGTTGGGAAATCGTTGTAAGGCGACATCATATGCACGAAGAACAAGAAAACAAAAATCCCGATTCCCAAAAAAAGATGTTCATGTCGATGCATGAAGATTGGTGCTTTTAAAAAATCCATAAAACACAAAACTACGATATAGAGATTGTGTTACCTAGAGATCGTATATCCCCTGTTTCCTTGCAGATCCTTAGGAGAGGGTGAAGGAGGTCAAGCGCCCTCCTCTCTGCTTGTGATCCACCACAGTGCAGGGGTTGCGGCGACCCTCCTCAAAAACTCCGGGCCTATTAGGTGGCGAGAGAGAGGAGAGGAAGGAAGGGCAAGCAAAGACTCTAGCCTATGTGGCTGTGAATCCCTCCTATTTATAGAGATCCGTGTCAAACCCTAATGGGTCCTTCCCTAGTGGGTATTGGATCTGCATCCAATAAGACAAGGGCTCCGGTCGGATATCTCATATCCGAACCTCTACTCATCGCAATGCCTACCATATGTGTGTGAGCCTCTAGGCCCAACATCGAGCTGGCCGTGAGTCATACTGTCTGGAACTCCTTCTAACTCAATGGAATTATTATCTCCTTGTAATAATTCACTCGACTCATCGACATGATTGACGCGTACTAGGCCACTACGCCAGAGTCCCCTGCATGACGACATGGGGAATCCAATCCATTGGACTTGTCTATCCTGGATTACCATGTACCCATAGTCTCTCATCCATCTAATATCCTAGAGACCGTGATATCGAAAGCATAGTGTTGCCGGACCCATACGGTTTCTACCGAAGTCTCGCTTCTAATCGGATTCTCGGGAGAACTCTTTCTCTCTCAACCCGAATGACCCTGGCCAGGATTTGTCGAGCAAGAACAAATGGGATATTCCTCTCATGACACTGAGTGGATGATCCTCATCGACACTCAATAGCCTTAAATGAGGTCGACTACCACTCCCAATGACCAAGCTGCACTAGATCCGGGACAGCCAAACCTATAAGTCACGGTATCAAAGAGTGGAGCACTCATCTGAGGACATCCCGGTGTCTCAAGTCTATGGACCAGATACACCACTAGGATTACGGATTCATGTGTCCATAAATAAAGGCATCATCAACCATCAAGCATTAAAGTAAAGCGGATCAATCAGTGAACTCATTCTCAATGAGCAATCATCGTATCCCTAGTGTCCTACACGGCGACTATGAGACCCGACTGCATCCATCATATAGAGGGTATATAGCACACCGGTCTATCAGTTTATCACGATGTCCTACGGAGTAACCTATGACCGGATTATTTAGGATATGTGTTTAAAGGTGAATCGATCTCATTATTGTGATCTCATCACGAACCGATTCCCATTGCACAAATCAAGGACATCACAATATATATATATGCATTTATGCAATAGTTATAAAGTGATATACGCAAAAATATAATAAGCAAAAAGATTCTCGTATCCAAGTCACCGCGTCATCTTTCACGTGATTGGCTTGCTGGGCACCTATGACTAGCAATCTCCCATTTGACCTAAAGCCAATCACCTATGTGTCCGATCCCCCCATCGCACCCCCTGACGCTCAAAGACAAAATGAGACAACGGCTTTGTCATTGGATCGCAATGTTATCTTCGGATGGAACTCTTTCCACCGCTACATCTCCTCGGGTCACGATCTCTCGATAAGGTGGAACCTCCTCAGAACATGCTTATATTTCGATGAGACCTGGGTTCTTCGCTTGAGCAATTGCCCCATTGTTGTCATGAATATAGGGAGATCGGCTCTTCCATTTATCCGGCACGACTCCCCAAATCTGTGATGAACTTCTTCAACCCAGACTCCCTCCTTTGCTGCATCTGATGCAGCAATGTACTCCGCCGCGTGGTCGAAGCAGTGGTATCTTGCTTGGAACTCTTCCAAAGACACTGCTCCTCCATTCAAGGTGTACACATACCACGAATTGACTTGCTATCACCGACATCGGTTGAAAACTTGAGTCAATGTAGCCTTCAACCTTAAGGCTATTACCTCCATATACTAGTAAAAGATCCTTAGTCCTTCTCAAGTACTTAAGGGATACACTTTGCGCTTTCGTGGCTCAAGCACGGATCCTCTGATACCGCTCATTGACACTTTCGAGAGCATCTATATATCGAGCCTAGTACATAGCACATGGCATACATGATAGACCCTATTGCTGAGGCATAAGGTATCATATCCATGTTAGCCCTTTCTTCCGGAGTCTTTGGGGACATATTCGTAGAAAGCGATATCCCATGTCCATCGGTATGAGACCTCTCTTGAATTTTTCCATGCCAAACCTTTTTTTGACAATAGTTTCTATACTGACTAGGACAAGCCAAGCATCCTCTTGGATCTATCTCTATAGATTCTAATCCCCAAGATATAAGATGCTTCCCAAGTCTTTCATGGAGAAGTGTCTAGATAACCAAGCCTTTACTATGGATAGCATTTAACGTTATTCCCAATGATGAGGATGTCATCCACATATAACCCAAAAAGGTGATAGCCTCCCCACTTACCTTTTTTGTATACACAAGACTCATCTTCGTTCTTAATCTAAGTCATAAAGATCTGATTGCCTCATCAAATCTTATTATGTTCTTAACTTCTGAAGCTTGCTTTAGTCCATAAATGGATCTAAGCAACCCACACACCTTATCTGGGCAGTTCTTGGACACCGAATCCTCAGGTTGCATCATATACACCTTCCTCTCGAAATTCCTTAAAGAATGCGGTTTTCACATCCATCTGCTGATCTCATAATCATAGTGGTGTGCTGAATAGCCAATAGAATTCTGATGGATTTGTGATTGCTACGGGTGAGAGAAAGTTTCGTCAGAATCAACACCTTGCCTTTTGATTTTATACTCCCTTAGCCACTAGCCTTTTGCTTTATAGGTCTCTACTCTTTCCATCTACCCGATCTTTTTTTCTTAAAGATCCACTTGCAAACCGAGCGGTACAATACTCTTCAAGACAACTAGGTTCCAAACCTTATTGGAGTACATAGGAATCCATCTCCATTATGGCTTTTTCACTTCCCTGAAAGCCCATACTCCACAGCCTTCCCTAGGTCTGAGATCACATCTCCTACATCCTCTGCTCTAACATGTCCCACATATCCCTCGTGAGGATGGATACTTATCGAGCATAGTGTTGTCGAACCCATACGGTTTCTACTGAAGTCTCGCTCTAATCGATTCTCCCGGAGAACTCTTTCTCTCAACCCGAATGACCCTGGCCGAGGATTTGTCCGAGCAAGAACAAATGGGATATTCCTCTCATGACACCGAGAGTGGATGATCCTCTATCGACACTCAATAGCCTTCGTAAGGTCGACTACCACTCCCAATGACCAACTCCCGTACTAGATCCGGGGCACCAAACCTATAAGTTCTGTATCAAAGAGTGGAGCACTCATACAGGACATCCTTGGTGTCTCAAGTCTATGGACCGGATACACCACTAGGGACTACGGAATCGCCGTCGACAATAAGGCATCATCAACCATCCAAAGATTCGTAAAGCGGATCAATCGATGAAACTCATTCTCCAATGAGCACACATCTTGTATCCCTAGTGTCCCTACACGAGCAGCTATGAGACCAAATGCATCCATCATATAGAGGGTATATAGCACACCCGCCTATCCGGTTATCGATGTCCCTCTGAGTAACCTATGACCGGGATTATTTAGGATATGTGTTTAAAGGTGAATCGATCTCATTATTGTGATCTCATCACGATCCGATTCCCCATTGTAATAAATCCAAGGACATCACAATATATATATATGCATTTATGCAATAGTTATAAAGTGATATACGCCAAAATATAATAAGCAAAAGATTCTGTATCAAGTCACACGCGTCCGTCCACTCACGTGATTGGCTTTGTTTGGGCACCTATGACTAGCAATCTCCCACTTGACCTAAAGCCAATCACCTATGTGTCTCATCCCCATCGGACCCTCTCAGACGCTTCAAAGACAAAATGAGACAACGGCTTTGTCGGTGGATCGCAATGTTATCTTCGATGGAACTCTTTCCACTGCTACATCTCCTCGGTCACGATCTCTCGATAAGGTGGAACCTCCTCGAACATGCTTATATTTACGATGAGACCTAGGTTCCTTCGCGGCGAGCAATTGCCCCATTGTTGTCGCAATATAGGAGATCGGGTTCTTCGCCACCCGGCACGACTCCCAAATCGTGATGAACTTCTTCAACCGGACTCCCTCCTTTGCTGCATCGATGCAGCAATGTAATCGCCTTCGTGGTCGAGTCAAGATGGTATCTTGCTTGGAACTCTTCCAGCACACCGCTCCTCCATTCAAGGTGTACACATACCACGAATTCGACTTGCTATCATCGACATCGACCAAAACTTGAGTCGGTAGCCTTCAACCTTAAGGCTATTACCTCCATATACTAGTAAAAGATCCTTAGTCCTTCTCAAGTACTTAAGGATACACTTTTACTTGCTTTCCGAGGGCTCCAAGCACGGATCCGCTGATACACCGCCCCACACACTCGGGCATGCGCTATATCGGGCCCCTAGTACATAGCATGGCATACATGATAGACCCTATTCTTGAGGCATAAGGTATCATATCCATGTTAAGCCCTTTCTTCCGGAGTCTTTGGGGACATATTCAGAGAAAGCGATATCCCATGTCTCATCGGTATGAGACCTCTCTTGGAATTTTCCATGCCAAACCTTTTGACAATAGTTTCTATGTACCTGGACTAGGACAAGCCAAGCATCCTCTTGGATCTATCTCTATAGATTCTAATCCCCAAGATATAAGATGCTTCCCCTAAGTCTTTCATGGAGAAGTGTCTAGATAACCAAGCCTTTACTATGGATAGCATTCCTATGTCATTCCCAATGATGAGGATGTCATCCACATATAACCCCAAAAAGGTGATAGCGCTCCCACTTACCTTTTTGTATACACAAGACTCATCTTCGTTCTTAACGAAGTCATAAGATCTGATTGCCTCATCAAATCTTATGTTCCAACTTCGGGAAGCTTGCTTTAGTCCATAAATGGATCTAAGCAACCTACACACCTTATCACTGGCAGTTCTTGGACACCTAATCCCTCGGGTTGCATCATATACACCTCCTCCTCGAGATTCCCAAGTTAAGGAATGCGGTTTTCACATCCATCGCGGATCTCATAATCATAGTGTGTTTCAATAGCCAATAGAATTCTGATGGATTTTAGCATTGCTTCTGGTGAAAAGTTTCGTCAGTAGTCAACACCTTGCCTTTGACGATACCCTTTAGCCACTAGCCTTGCTTTATAGGTCTCTACCTTTCCATCTACTCCCATCTTTTTTCTTAAAGATCCACTTGCAACCGATGGGTACAATACCTTGGGCGCATCAACTAGGTTCCAAACCTTATTGGAGTACATAGAATCCATCTCGAATTCATGGCTTCTTTCCACTTCCTGAGTCTATACTCATAATAGCCTCCCTCGTGGGTCTGAGGATCAATATCCTCTACATCCTCTCTGCTCTAATATGTCCCACATATCTCTCAGGAGGATGGGATACTCTATCGGAACTGCAAGTAAAGTTGATACTTGTGTATTAGGTACCGAGCAGTTTTCGGGTTGTAGAGTGGTGCTTGAGCTTGGTTCTCCAACCTCGCTCAATTCTATCATTCTCCCACTGTCTCCGTCAAGAATGTGTTCCTTCTCAAGGAACACTGCTCTCTTTAGCTACAAAGACCTTTTGGTCCTCGGATGATAGAAATAATATCCACAAGTTTCCTTGGGGTATCCCACAAATTTGCATCGCCTCGTCCTTGATTCTAACTTATCGGGTTGTGTCTTCTAACATGGGCAGGGCAGCCCCCCAGATCTTAACAACCTTAAGATCAGGCTTCTTCCCCTTTCCATATCTCATATGGTGTAGACACTACCGACTTAGTTGGAACTCTGTTCGAAAGGTAAGCTGCGGTTTCTAGGGCATATCCCTTTAATGAGATGGGTAGGTCAAAACTCATCATGGATCGTACCATATCTAATAATGTACGATTTCTCCTTTCGAGACACCATTGAGTGAGGTGTATAAGGAGGTGTCCATTGGGATAATATCCCATGGTCCTTGAGGAACTGAGTAAACTCTATACTTAAGTATTCACCTCCTCGATCGATCGAAGAGTTTTGATACTCTTTCAGTCGGTTCTCCACCTCATTCTTATACTCTCTGAATTTCTCAAAGGCCTCGGACTTGTACTTCATTAAGTACACATATCCATACCTCGGAGAAATCATTAGTAAATGTAATGAAGTAGGGAGTAACCTCCAATGGCATGAGTTGACATGGGTCCACATACATCACTATGTATGAGTTCCAACAACTCATTGGCTCTCTCTCCATTCTACTAAATGGAGATTTGGTCGGATTTTCCACGAATGCAAGGCTCACAAGTCGCATATGACACATAGTCGAATGGATCTAGATATCCATCATTTAGCAACTTTGAATCCTTCTTTCATGGATGTGACCTAACCTACAATGCCACATGTATGCACTTGTTCAACTCATCTCGTTTCCTTTTGGACACATTTACATTCTTGATATGTGGAGTGGTGTCTAACATAAATAAACCATTATGCAATGTTCCTTTAATTGATGATCTTATCATCTAATAATATCGAACAACCATTGTTCTCAAAAACAAATTTATATCCACTAACTGTTAAACATGAAATGGAGATAATGTTTTTGATAATAGAAGGAACAAAATAACATGCATCTAATGCAATAAAAGCTCCACTAGGCGGATATAGGGCTTACCTCGCCAACAGCTAATACTGACAACTTTTGCTCCATTACCCATCTTGAGGTCCATCTCGCCTCTCTCAGGTCTCCTAGGCCTTGCCGAACCCCAACGAATTGCATATATGATAAGCACTACCCGGTATCCAATACCCATGTGTTATCATAAGATTCCTGGACAAATGGAGACCGATCATGAATGTACCTAAAGCTTCATCAAGCTTTTGTTTAGCCCTTTCTGCAAGGTACTCTTTGCAGTTTCTCTTCCAATGCCCATCTTTACCAGAGGGAAGCACCGGCCTTTGTCCTTTGCTGGGTCTTTCTTAGCAACCTTTGCTTTACCTTGTTTGCCCTTGCCCTTTCCTTCTTAAGGGACCTTTTTTCGCTTTCCTTTTCTTTCTGGTTTCACCAGTGTAGAAACTGGCTTCTCTTTCTTAATAGTACTCTCTACCTCCCTCAACATATTGAGGAGCTCTGGGAGAGTCACCTTAAGCTTGTTCATATTAAAATTCATTATGAACCGTGAAAAGGAATCTGGTAGGGACCGAAGCACAATGTCCACACACAAGTTATCCTCTAGGCCCATTCCTAGACCCTGTGAGTTTCTCTATCTACTCAATCATCTTTAGGACATGGTTCTCAACCCGGTGTCCCCTCGGTCATCCTAGCGGAAAAGGCTCTTGGATATCTCATATCGTTGAGTCCTTCCCTGTTCCTCAAACAATTTTAGGACATGTAGGAGAATGGATCCGGCATCCATCTTTTCATGTTGTCTCTATAACTCGAGTCATAGAGCCCAACATATAGCACCGAGCAAGAGTGGAGTCATCAATGTACTTCCACGTGGCGAAGCGATCTCATCCTCGCTTGCCTTCTTCTTCGTAGGGCATCACTATATCAAGGACGTACCGCGATTTTCTCCGCCAGAGAACAATTCTCAAGTTACGGAGCCAATCCAGTATAATTTGGACCAATGAAGGCGGTTGACATCAAGTATGCCACGTAAAGGGATTTGAAAGCGACATTTTCTGAAAATAAAGATGTAGCGTAAAATGAATAACATGCAGATTTTGCAAGAAATAAACTATCAAGATATGGACTTCTATCTTAATATGCTCCCACTATTTTACTAACGAGTCACGCCGACACCCTCAAAGACGAAAACGGAAGTCTCCAAACAGACTTCTAGTGGGGATCGGGATCCAATCAAATGTCTTAGAGTAACCTCGAGGGACTCGACCAATCACACTAAGCCTAAAAGGTAGGCAACTCTTGCCGATCACAACTCCTTGTGATTCTCGTCCTGTTCAGCCTCCGAATCACCATGGCCTCGAGGGACTCGACCAACCATGATGCTCGGGTTAAGTCAACACCTTCGTTACAAGATGAGTCCGATTTGATGATATACCCTCGAGGGACTCGACCAAGCATACCATGTCCTCGGTCACCGGTGTGACATCTCTATGTCGTAAGCAAGATAGCTTAATCGCGATATAGGTGAGTCTCGAGGGACTCGACCAACTCAACCTACACCGAATCGGTTCCTACTCATAACGATGGAAGGCCACGGGTCAATCTAATTGCCTCACGTTTACCGACTTAATATTATCGAGAGATGTTTGTATAATTTGGTCTCCTAATATGACATGTCACACATATACATATTTAATATATATCTACATTGCATGCAAATATATATACATATCTAGCATGTGTATAAGCAATCACATCGGATGATCATGGACCATGACCTAATATGATTAGGCCCGAGCCGATGGGCCTAATCACTCACATCAAGATCTATGTGTGCAACGGTGCATCTCCATGCCCTTGTGATCGTCCATCTCGTCCTCGTCGGTTCCGTCGACATCTTGATGCATCTCCATGCATCACGATCGTCCGTCTCGTGGGTCCCGCTATCGCATCCACGCTCCCGCTGCGTCTCCTCATGTGATTACAACTTAATCATAGGCACGCAGGCCCGACAATAAACGAGAAATATAATAATCATACATCACATATATGTGATCCATGATCATAAGTTGTGATCCATGATCATCCGTCCACACATCATACATCACATGTATAAATAATCATCATCATGTAGGACTACTAGATAATAATAAAAATAATAATCAATTAAACCTTTTAATTTATTAATATTTTCTGAAATCAGGGATATGTAGGGAATTTCTCAATTCCTAAGGGTATTTTCGTAATTTTGACAAAAGACAGAAACTGGAATTTCTCAAATTTCGAGGGGCAAAATTGTCTTTTCCCAGAAAAACCCTAATGCCCTTTCCCCTTTTCGCTGCTGCCGTCGCCGCCACCATCATGCGGCTTGCTATCTTGGGGCGGGGGCACTTGCCCGCCTTCCGCGGCACGCCCATTGGCGGCGATGCCGCCGGCGGTGGGCGGGTCTTCTGAAAGCCGCTGCCTCAGCGGCGGTGTTTATACCGGCGCCACCCCTTCGTGGGGTTTAAGCCAGGGGACGCGCGAGCGCGTCGCGCCGTCGCCCCCCTCATGGGCACCTCCTCCACCTGCCTTTCGCCTGCCCGCCGGGGTCGGTCGCGAAGCGCCTACCCGCTGGCTGCTAGCCCGCCGGCGACTTGCTGCAAAGCGCCTGTGCATGCGCCGGCCGGTTACTGCTACTGGTCATGACTTTAACAGCTGGTGGTTGGGCATGCAGATCGAGGGCGCGAACTGCTGCTGCCCTTCCTCGCTTTTGCGTCAACGATTTTGACGTCAATATTCTTCCTAAACACAACACACGCAGTTCAAAACCAATCATTCGCATCGAACAACCTGGCTCGATACCACCGTTTGGGAAATCGGGCTTACATCATATCTTGCAATGGAAGAACAAGAAAACAACAACCCCCCATTCCCCAAAAAGATGTTAGGTCGTCGTGCAAAGATTGGTGCGCAAAAAATCCATAAAACACAAAACTGGCGTATAGAGATTGTTACCTAGGGGAGATCGTATATCCCCTGTTTCCTTTGCAGATCCTTAGGAGAGGGTGAAGGAGGTCAAGCGTCCTCCTCTCTAGCGGTGATCCACATAGCGGGGGTTGCGGCGACCCTCCTCAAAACTCCAGGCCTCTAAGGTGGAGAGAGAGAATAGAGAATAGGAAGGGCAAGCAAAGACTCTAGCCTATGAGGCTGTGAATCCCTCCTATTTATAGAGATCCCGTGTCAAACCCTAATGGGTCCTTCCCTAGTGGGTCCTTCCTAGTGGGTTATTGGATCGCATCCAATAAGACAAAGGGGCTCGTCGGATATCTCATATCCAACCTCTACTCATCGCAATGCCTACCATATGTGTGTGACCCTCTAGGCCCATGTCGAGCCGGTCGTGAGTCATACCTGTCGAACTCCTTCTAACTTCGGTGAATTATTATCTCTGTAATAATTCACTGACTCATCGACTACTGACGTCTAGGCCACTCGTAGTAGTCCCCGAGACGATCTGGGGAATCAAATCCATTGGACTTGTCGTCCTCGCCACCATGTACCTATAGTCCCTCATCCATCTAATATCCTAGAGACCGAGTATATCGAGCATGGTGTTGTCGGACCCATACGGTTTCTACTCGAGTCTCGCTCTGTCGGATTCTCCTGAGAACTCTTTCTCTCTCAACCCGAATGACCCTGGCGGGGGATTTGTCTGAGCAAGAACACATGGGATATTCCTCTCATGACACCGAGAGGGATGATCCTCTATCGACACTCAATAGCCCTCGTAAGGTCGACTACCACTCCCAATGACCAATCAGCCGTACTAGATCCGGGACAGCCAAACCTATAAGTCCGGTATCAAAGAATGGAGCACTCATACAGACATCCTTGGTGTCTCAAGTCTAAGGACCAGATACACCACTAGGACTACTTTAATCGCTGTTTGACAATAAGGCATCATCAACCATCCAAAGATTCCGTAGTTTTTTTATCAATCGAAACTCATTCTCCAATGAGCACTGCATCAGATCCCTAGTGTCCCTACATGAGCAGCTATGAGACCAACTGCATCCATCATATGGACGGGTATATCACACCAGTCTATCCCATTATCACGATGTCCCTCTCGAAAACCTATGACCGGGATTATTTAGGATATGTGTTTAAAGGTGAATCGATCTCATTATTGTGATCTCATCACGATCCGATTCCCATTGCACAAATCCAAGGACATCACAATATATATATATATATATGCATTTATGCAATAGTTATAAAGTGATATACGCCAAAATATAATAAGCAAAAAGATTCTGTATCAAGTCACACGTGCCATCACTCACGTGATTGGCTTGCTGGGCACCTATGACTAGCAGTCCTTAGACTTGAGACACCAAGGATGTCCTGTATGAGTGCTCCACTCTTTGATACCAGACTTATAGGTTTGGTTGTCCCAGATCTAGTACAGCTGGTTATTGGGAGTAGTAGTCGACCTTACGAGGGCTATTGAGTGTCGATAGAGGATCATCCACTCTCGGCGTCATGAGAGGAATATCCCATGTGTTCTTGCTTCGCACAAATCCTCGGCCGGGGTCATTCGGGTTGAGAGAAAGAAAGTTCTCCCGAGAATCCGATTAGAGCGAGACTTCGAGTAGAAACCGTATGGGTCCGACAACACCATGCTCGATATACTGGTCTCTGGGATATTAGATGGATGAGGGACTATAGGTACATGGTAATCGAGGGCGACGAGGTCCAATGGATTGGATTCCCTCAGATCGTCAGGGGACTACTGGCGTAGTGGCCTAGTAAGCGTCCGTGGTCGATGAGTCGAGTGAATTATTACAGAGATAATAATTCACCGAGGTAGAAGGAGTTCGGACAGGTATGACTCACGGCCAATTTCGATATTGGGCCTAGAGGGTCACACACATATGGTAGGCATTGCGATGAGTAGAGGTTCGGATATGAGATATCCGGCGGAGCCCTTTGTCTTATTGGATGCAGATCCAATACCCACTAGGGAAGGACCCATTAGGGTTTGACACGGGATCTCTATAAATATGAGGGATTCACAGCCCTCATAGGCTAGAGTCTTTGCTTGCCCTTCCTATTCTCCTCTCCCTCTCCACCTCGAGGCCCTGAGTTTTGAGGAGGGTCGTCGCAACCCTGCCACTGTGGATCACCGCCAGAGAGGAGGACGCTTGACCTCCTTCACCCTCTCCTAAGGATCTGCAAGGAAACAGGGATATCACGATCTCCCTAGGTAACACAATCTCTATCACGCTTTTGTTTTGTGTTTTGTGGATTTTTCGCACCAATCTTCGCACGACGACGAACATCCTTTTGGGAATCGGGGATTTTTGTTTTCTTGTTCTTCCGCTTCGCATATGATGTCGCCCCCGTTGATTTCCCAACAACCGCTGCTCCCCATGGAAAACCCCCACCCGGGGGCGTCGCCCGGGGGATACAAGACCACTTCTTGAGGCGACGCCTATGGGGGGAGCCCACCCGGCGACAATAGCCACTAGCGAAGCAGCTTACTTTTGAGGGCAGCGCCCTAGCCCGCCCAGCCACGGCCAGGGTGGCGGTGGCGGCAAGGTAAAAAGAGGGAATTAGGGTTTTAGGCAAAAGGACAATTTTGCCCCTGAATTTGAGAAATTTCAGTTTCTGTCTTTTGTCCAAATTATGAAAATACCCTTTTAGGAATTGAAAAATTCCCTACATGTCCCCGATTTCAGAAAAATATTAATTAATTAAAAGGTTTAGTTGATTATTATTTTTTTATTATTATCTAGTAGTCCTACATGATAATGATTATTTATACATGTGATGTATGATGTGTGGGCCGGATGATCATGGACCGGCCGTGATGTGTTTACTTGTGATTATTATTATTGAGGTCTAACCTCGATTATATTTCTCGCTTATTGTTGGCCCTGCGTGCCTATGATTAAGTTGTAATCACATGAGGAGGCTTGGCGGGGCGTGGATGCGATAGCGGGACCCACGAGACGGACGATCGTGATGCATGGAGATGCATCAAGATGTCGACGAAACCGACGAGGACGAGATGAACGATCACAGGGCATAGAGATGCACCGTTGCACACATAGATCTTGATGTGAGTGATTAGGCCTACTAGCTCGGGCCTAATCATATTAGGTTGTGGTCCATGATCATATGATGTGATTGCTTATACACATACTAGATATGTATATATATTTGCATGCGATGTAGATATATATTAAATATGTATATGTGTGACATGTCATATTAGGAGACCAAATTATAGAAACATCTCTCGATAATATTAAGTCGGTAAACGTGAGGCAATTAGATTGACCCACGTGGCCTTCCATCGTTATGAGTAGGAACCGATTCCCGGTGTAGGTTGAGTTGGTCGAGTCCCTCGAGACTCACCTATATAGCGATTCGCTATCTTGCTTACGACATAAAGATGTCACCAGTGACCTGAGGACATGGTATGCTTGGTCGAGTCCCTCGAGGGTATATCATCAAATCAGACTCATCTTGTAACGAAGGTGTTGACTTAACCGAGCATCATGGTTGGTCGAGTCCCTCGAGGCCATGGTGATTCGGAGGACGAACAGGACGGGAATCACAAGGAGTTGTGATCAGCAAGAGTTGCCTACCTTTTAGTTTTAGTGTGATTGGTCGAGTCCCTCGAGGTTACACTAAGACGCTGATTGGATCCTGATCCCCACTAGAAGTCTGCTGGAGACTTCCGTTTCACGTGCTGAGGGTGTCGCGTGACTCGTTAGTAAAATAGTGGGAGCATATTAAGATAGAAGTCCATATCTTGATAGTTTATTTCTTGCAAAATCTGCATGTTATTCATTTTACGCTAAATCTTTATTTTCAGAAAATGTCGCTTTCAAATCCCTTTACGTGTCATACTTGATGTCAACCGCCTTTATCGGTCCAAATTATACGGATTGGCTCCGTAACTTGAGAATTGTTCTCAACGGAGAAAATCGTAATGCGTCCCTGAGACAAAGGATGCCTACGCCCAAGAAGGGCAAGCGAGGATGAGATCGCCGCTACATGAAGTACATTGATGACTCCACTCTTGCTCGGTGCTATATGTTGGGCTCTATGACTCCAGAGTTACGAGACAACATGAAAAGATGGATGCCGATCCATTCTCCTACATGTCCGCAAATTATTTGAGGAACAGGGAAGGACTCAACGATATGAGATATCCAAGAGCCTTTTTCGCGCTAGGATGACTGAGGGGACACCGGTTCAGAACCATGTCCTAAAGATGATTGAGTGGATAGAGAAACTCACAGGTCTAGGAATGTTCCTAGAGGATAACTTGTGTGTGGACATTGTGGTTCAGTCCCTACCAGATTCCTTTTCACGCTTCATAATGAATTTTAATATGAACAAGCTTTAGGTGACTCTCCCGAGCTCCTCAATATGTTGAGGGAGGCAGAGAGTATTATTAAAAAGAGAAGCCAGTTCTCTACTCGGGTGAGACCGAAAAGAAAGGAAAGCGAAAGGTCCCTTAAGAAGGGAAAGGGCAAGGGCAAACAAGGTAAAAGCAAAGGTTGCTAAGAAAGACCCAAAGAAAGGACAAAGGTCGGTGCTTCCACCGTGGTAAAGATGGGCATTGGAAAAGAAACTGCAAAGAGTACCTTTGCAGAAAGGGCGAAACAAAAGCTTGATAAAAGCTTCAGTACATTCATGATCAGTCTCCATTTGTCAGACTCTTATGATAACACATGGGTATTGGATACCGTAGTGCTTATCATATATGCAATTCTTCTTTGGTTCTCGGCAAGGCCTAGGAGACTACTGAGAGAGGCGAGATGGACCTCAAGATGGGTAATGGAGCAAAAGTTGTTGTATTAGTTTGTTGGCAGGTCGCCCTACATCTGCCTAGTGGAGCTTTTATTGCATTAGATGCATGTTATTTTGTTCCTTCTATTATCAAAAACATTATCTCCATTTCATGTTTAACAGTTAGTGGATATAAATTTGTTTTTGAGAATAATGGTTGTTCGATATTATTAAATGATAAGATCATCACGAAAGGAACATTGCATAATGGTTTATTTATGTTAGACACCACTCCACATATAATGAATGTAAATATGTCCAAAAGGAAACGAGATGAGTTGAACAAGTTGCATACACATGGCATTGTAGGCTAGGTCACATCCATGAAAGAAGGATTCAAAAGTTGCTAAATGATGGATATCTAGATCCATTCGACTATGTGTCATATGCGACTTGTGAGCCTTGCATTAAATGGAAAACCCACCAAATCTCAATTTAGTAGAACTGGAGAGAGCCAATGAGTTGTTGGAACTCATACATAGTGATGTATGTGGACCCATGTCAACTCATGCCATTGGAGGTTACTACTCTACTTTATTACATTCTTGATGATTTCTCAAGGTATGGATATGTGTACTTAATGAAGTACAAGTCTGAGGCCTTTGAGAAATTCAGAGAGTATAAGAATGAGGTGGCGAACTAGACTGGAAAGAGTATCAAAACTCTTCGATCAGATCGAGGAGGTGAATACTTAAGTACAGAGTTTACTCAGTTCCTCAAGGACCATGGGATATTATCCCAATGGACACCTCCTTATACACCTCAGCTCAATGGTGTCTCTGAAAGGAGAAATCGTACATTATTAGATATTGTACGGTCCATGATGAGATTCGCTGACCTACCCATCTCATTCTGGGGATATGCCCTTGAAACCGCAACTTACCTTCTGAACAGAGTTCCAACTAAGTCGGTAGTGTCTACACCATATGAGATATAGAAAGGGAAGAAGCCTGATCTTAAAGTTGTTAAGATCTGGGGCTGCCCTGCCCATGTTAGAAGACACAACCCCGATAAGTTAGAATCAAGGACAGAGCGATGCAAATTTGTGGGATACCCCAAGGAAACTTGTGGGTATTGTACCCATCGGTTGCAAGTGGATCTTTAAGAAAAAGATCGGAGTAGATGGAAAGGTAGAGACCTATAAAGCAAGGCTAGTGGCTAAGGGGTATCGTCAAAGGCAAGGTGTTGACTACGACGAAACTTTCTCACCCGTAGCAATGCTAAAATCCATCAGAATTCTATTGGCTATTGCAGCACACTATGATTATGAGATCTGGCAGATGGATGTGAAAACCGCATTCCTTAACGGGAACCTCGAGGAGGAGGTGTATATGATGCAACCTGAGGGATTCGTGTCCAAGAACTGCCCATATAAGGTATGTAGGTTGCTTAGATCCATTTATGGACTAAAGCAAGCTTCCCGAAGTTGGAACATAAGATTTGATGAGGCAATCAGATCTTATGACTTCGTTAAGAACGAAGATGAGCCTTGTGCATACAGAAAGGTAAGTGGGAGCGCTATCACCTTTTTGGTGTTATATGTGGATGACATCCTCATCATTGGGAATGACATAGGAATGCTATCCACAGTAAAGGCTTGGTTATCTAGACACTTCTCCATGAAAGACTTAGGGGAAGCATTTTATATCTTGGGGATTAGAATCTATAGAGATAGATCCAAGAGGATGCTTGGCTTGTCCCAGTCCATGTACATAGAAACTATTGTCAAAAGGTTTGGCATGGAAAATTCCAAGAGAGGTCTCATACCGATGAGACATGGGATATCGCTTTCTACGAGTATGTCCCCAAAGACTCCAGAAGAAAGGGCGAACATAGATATGATACCTTATGCCTCAGCAATAGGGTCTATCATGTATGCCATGCTATGTACTAGGCCTGATATAGCTATGCTGCTCGAGTGTCACGGCGGTGTCGGCCAAAGCGGATCCGGCTTGGAGCACTCGAAAGCGATAAAGTGTATCCTTAAGTACTTGAGAAGGACTAAGGATCTTTTACTAGTATATGGAGGTAATAGCCTTAAGGTTGAAGGCTACACCGACTCATGTTTTTGGTCCGATGTCGATGATAGCAAGTCGAATTCAGGGGTATGTGTACACCTTGAATGGAGGAGGCGGTGTCTTTGGAAGAGTTCCAAGCAAGATACCACTTGTGACTTCGACCACAGAGAGGAGGTACATTGCTGCATCGATGCATGCAAAGGAGGGAGTCAGGTGAAGAAGTTCATCACAGATTTGGGAGTCGATCTGATAGCGACAAGTCGACTTCCTTATATTATAACAACTATAGGGTGATTACTCAAATAAGGGAACCCGGGTCTCATCGAAGTGTTAGAGGAGGTTCCAACTTATAAGAGAGATCGTAACCCGAGGAGATGTAGCAGTGGAAAGAGTTCCATCCGAAGATAACATTGCAGATCCACTAACAAAGCCGTTGTCTCATTTTGTCTTTGAGCGCCACAGGGGTCTGATGGGGATCAGACACATAGGTGATTGGCTTTAGGTCAAGTAGGAGATTGCTAGTCATAGGTGCCCGACAAGCCAATCCGCGTGAGTGATGGCACGCGTGTGACTTGATACAGAATCTTTTTTTTTATTATATTTTGGCGTATATCACTTTATAACTATTGCATAAATGCATATATATATTGTGATGTCCTTGGATTTGTGCAATGGAATCGGATCGTGATGAGATCACGATAATGAGATCGATTCACCTTTAAACACATATCCTAAATAATCCCTAGTCATAGGTTACTTCGAGAGGGACATCGTGATAACCAGGATAGACTGGTGTGCTGTATACCCGTCCATATGATGGATGCAGCTGGTCTCATAGCTGCTTTCGTGTAAGGACACTAGGGATACAAGATACAGGTGCTCATTGGAGAATGAGTTCACTTGATTGATCCGCTTACGGAATGCTTTGGATGGTTGATGATGCCTTATTGTCGGGGGCGATTCCGTAGTCCTAATGGTGTATCTGGTCCTTAGACTTGAGACACCAAGGATATCTGTATGAGTGCTCCACTCTTTGATACCGGACTTATAGGTTTGGCTGTCCCGGATCTAGTACTGGTTTGGTCATTGGGAGTGGTAGTCGACCTTACGAGGGCTATTGAGTGTCGATAGAGGATCATCCACTCTCGGCGTCATGAGAGGAATATCCCATGTGTTCTTGCTCGGACAAATCCCTGGCCGGGGGTCATTCAGGTTGAGAGAGAAAGAGTTCTCCCGGGAGAATTCGATTAGAGCGAGACTTCGGTAGAAACCGTATGGGTCCGACAACACCATGCTCGATATATCGGTCTCTGGGATATTAGATGGATGAGGGACTATAGGTACATGGTAACGAGAGACACAGTCCAATGGATTGGATTCCCCTCAGATCGTGGGGACTACGGTGTAGTGGCCTAGTACGTCCGTGTAGTCGATGAGTCGAGTGAATTATTACAGAGATAATAATTCACGGAAGTTAAAAGAGTTCGACGGTATGACTCACCCAATTCGATATTGGGCCCTAGAGGGTCACACACATATGGTAGGCATTATGATGAGTAGAGGTTGGGATATGAGATATCCGGAGGAGCCCTTTGTCTTATTGGATGTAGATCCAATACCCACTAGGGAAGGACCCATTAGGGTTTGACACGGGATCTCTATAAATAGGAGGGATTCACAGCCCTCATAGGCTAGAGTCTTTGCTTGCCCTTCCTATTCTCCTCTCCCTCTCCACCTCGGGAGGCACGGAGTTTTTTTGAGGAGGGTCGTCGCAACCCCCTGCTGTGTGGATCACCGCTAGAGAGGAGGGCGCTTGACCTCCTTCACCCCTCTCCCTAAGGATCTGCAAGGAAACAGGGGATATCGATCTCCCTAGGTAACACAATCTCTATCGCCCAGTTTTGTGTTTTATGGATTTTTTGCAACTTTTCAATCTTCGCCTTGACGACGAACATTTTTTTGGGAATCGGGGATTTTTGTTTTCTTGTTCTTCCGCTGCGCATATGATGTCGCCCCCATGATTTCCCAACAGTTCTCATTTTGGAGAGTATTTAAATCATGGCATTTAGCACATGGAGCTAGACTATCATGATATTCAGTTTTTAATTTATCAAAAGCATAAGTAAGACTATCATGCTCCTTTTTTAGCAATTTGTATTTTCTACTAATTGTCTTACATTCATCAAATAACTCATGGAAGGCATTTAATAATTCATGATAAGGTAAATCTGCATTAATTAAATCCGTTACCTCTTCTTCGAAGGCCATTAGGGCGTAGTGAGCAACTTGCTCGGTGTTGGACTCCTCTTCTTCGGACGTGCTTGAATCATCCCATGTTGCCTTGAGCGCCTTCTTCTTTGGTGTTCTCTTTTTGGCTTGAGGGCAATCGTTCTTGTAGTGTCCAATTTGTTTACATTCATAGCAAATCACTTGGTCCTTCTTTTATTCAAATTTATTTTTTGTATTATTTTTAAATTTATTCTTCCTTAAATATTTTTTGAATTTTTGAGTCAAAAGTGCAATGTCATTGTCACTGTCCTCATCACTTGATGTTCCTTTCAAGTGGTCTTCTTATGATTTGAGTGCCATATCCTTCCTATTCTTTGGAAGGGGGTTCTCAAGCTCGTCATGAGCTTGACATGTCATTTCGTAGGTCATTAGAGACCCAATGAGTTCTTTAAGAGGGAATGTTTTAAGGTCTTTGGCCTCTTAAATGGCCGTAACATTTGGATCCCAACTTTTAGGGAGGGATCTTAAGATTTTAGTTACTAGTTCAAAGTTAGTAAAATCTTTACCAAGAGCTTTGAGTCCATTGATGACATCCGTAAAACGGGTGTACATGTCTCCGATGGACTCACTTGGTTTCATTCGGAAAAGTTCGTAAGAGTGCACAAGAATGTTGATTTTGGACTCTTTCACTCAGCTAATGCCTTCATGAGTGACCTCAAGAGTTCTCCAAATATCAAAAGCCGAATCACAAATTGAAACACGATTAAATTCATCTTTGTCTAGTGCACAAAACAAGGCATTCATAGCCTTTGCATTTAAAGCAAAAACCTTCTTCTCCGATTCATTCCATTCGCTCATCGGAAGAGAAGATTTTTTAAATCCGTTTTCCACAATAGTCCAAAGCTCGAAATCCATAGAAATGAGGAAGATCCTCATCCGAGTCTTCAATACGTGTAATCCGACCCATTAAACATGGGTGGGCGTGTGATAGAGTATCCCTCATGCATGCCGGGAGTAAGCCATCTCTCGGGGGTATTAAACCAAATATGAGAGTGAACCAGCTCGATACCAATTGTTAGGATCGAGGATGCACACTAAGGGGGGAATTAGTGCAGCCAGATTAAAAACTTCGGTTTTAATAAATCTTTAAATGCGATAAGAATAATATTTCATTTGAAACCGTTTCAATTGCGTTGAGAGAGCTGTCGTAATAAGATGAGGGCAATGAACTTAGCAAAGTAAAGGTTTGCAGAAAGATAAATACATACACATAAACATAAAACCGGAGATTACGCCGATTTTAGAGTGGTTTGGTCAAATGACCTACATCCACTTTTTTGAGGCCCCCTCTTCGATGAGGCTCCCCACCTTCCACTAGCAAATCTCTTGAAATGGAAGGGCAAATACCCCTCTTACAACCTTTTACAAACAGTTCAACCTCTTACAAATTTTCAGCAAGAAAGGAGGAGAACTTTTCTAGCAAATTGAAAACTGGACTTGCTAAGACTTTCTAAGACTTTTCTCTCAATCAATTGCTGCTCAAAAAGTTGTAATCTCAGTTGAGATTTGAGGGGTATTTATAGGCCTCAAGAGGATTCAAATTTGAGCTCCAAATTTGAATTCTCGTGGAGTTCCATGATCTTGGCCGGTGTGTCACCGCTTGTCGTCGATGGCGGTGCCACCGCTTTGTCGATGTCGACAAGGCAGTCTTTGGGCGGTGCAACCGCCAAGATCTAGCATGCACCAGAACTCTTCGTTTGACTGGTTGGGCTTCAAACTTAGCGCAAACTAAGTCTAATTTTGGGCCCAGTTGGCCCCTTACCAGGATATAGGATTATTTCTTAATCCTAATCCTAATTACACGTTAACTACTTAACAAAAATATATCCTAAGTAAATTTTCAACCGCGAACGTCGAGTCTTGTTCCGGCGAGCTTTCCGACGAACTTCTTCCGACGGGCTCCCAGCAAGCTCCCGAACTTGTGATGACTTTAATGAGTAGCCGAGCCTTCTCGGTGATCTCCGTGAACCTCCGACGATCTCTTCGGTGAACTTCCGAAAATTCCGATAGGTTCCCGATTTTTTCTCAGTTGGTTCCGGTAGCATCTCCGACGATTCTTCGAACTCTTAAACGTCCATCGAACTTGACTCCGGTATCCTTGCTTTGTGTTTTATGGTTATCGTAGTTAATCCTGCACACTTAACTCAATAATATGGATTAGATCAATTAACTCATCAATTGATTGCATCATCAAAATTCGAGATTCAACACTTCTAGTGTTAAAGATTCGAAAATCAACATTTTAATGCATGGCTTCGAGCTTTTTCAAATGAAGCTGGGTGAAACCATTGTTGACATGTACACCCGTTTCACGGATGTCGTCAATGGTTTACAAGCTCTTGGCAAATGTTTCTCGAATTTTGAACTTGTTAGTAAAGTTTTACGATCACTTTCTAAAGCTTGGGAATCAAAAGTAATGGCAATACAAGAAACAAAAGATTTAAATATTTTTCCACTTGAAGAACTTATCGACTCATTAATGACAATAGAAATAGTGTGCAATGCACATGATGAACACAATGAACACTTGAACCACCTTCCAAAGAACATGAAGGATTTGGAACCTCGGACAAATGAATACCACTTGAGCGATGACTCAAGTGATGAGGACAATGATGAACTTAAACTTCTAACACCAACTCTTAATAAGTTCATTAAACAAAAATCTAAAATAAACAATGAACTTGAATGGAGGAAGAGGCCAAAGAAAAGGAAGGCACCCAAGGATGAATCAAGAACTTCCAAAGGTGAAACGGCGAATTGGGCTTTGACGGGCTTCGACTACAAGGTAAGTAACTCAACTCTCTTGAATTATTTTGAAATTACTTGAAGTTTTTCATGAGTTCTTAATTTAGATAGTAGGAATAGGAAATAAAAAAATTATTTTTCAAAACTTATATCATGTTTTTCTTTTTTAGCATCTTTGAAAAAAATTAAAAATTTGATCAATGAAAAGTATATTGCTAAGGTTTCATGCATATTATGTTTTGAAATGTTGAATGATGTATGCAACATTATGGATTATAGTTATATGATATGTGATAATGCTTAGGATTAATCCATGCATGTGTATTTTGATGATTTTATGACATTCATTAGTTTTTGAAGTAAATGTTGGTTTGATACTCTCATTTTGGATTAACATGTTTTTGGTTTAATCATTTTTATGACGAATTAAGATGACATTCTCATGACATATTAAGATGACATAGTGCATGTACATCTATGTATGAATTTCTTGATAGTCTTTTGATGATATATGTGATATCATGTTTTATTTTTAATGTGTTTGGGCTTGACGGCTTTATGACGAAACTTATGTTTTGACTTTAAATGATGATACAATGTTTTCACAAAAAGACTTGAACACTCTCACATGAAATCAATTGTATGAAATGGAAATGAATTTTCTATTCTATTGAGATTAATGAATTTATTTTACCAATCTTATGAATCTCATGAAAATAAACATGATGAATATTTTACCAGTCTTATAAGATTTTGCCTTTACATCTTGAACTTTAATGCTTATATTGATTTGGCATATAAAGACTAAGGCATGGTCATAAGAAGCAAATCACATGAATAGAAATTTATAAAAATGAAATGTAATCCTTTATCTTATTGATTTCTACCTAAGAGACCAATAAAACTATCTATGCCATTTTGAATCTCTTGAAAGAAATGTTGAGATTTTGATGATTTGGATGATTTGAATTTGAATGAGTTTTATTCAAAATCATGATCTTGATTCCATGATATTTACAAATTAAAATTTATTATGAATCAAGATATTTTCATTAATCGATCTCCTAAGATTTTCTTTTGATTATTTGTGAGTAGGTTTTTCAAAAAGAAATCATGGTATTCATATGTTCTAATCCTTCATGATATGATTTTTATACAATTCCTTGTATTCATGAAATGTTTATCGCATCACCCAATTACTTTCTTCTTGATATTCCTTATGTGGTGATTAAAATTATGCATGAAATACTCTTGATATTATTTTGATATATACAAATAAAAAGTTATAATCATGAATGATCGGATGAAATTTGACAAGTTAATATCTTCATGATTTGAAATATTTATACTTTGAAATTATGCATGCAATTACTTCGTATTGTGATGATATATGCATCATGAATACTTTATTATCATACATGAAAATAGTGATAAACATTTTGAAAATAAATGTTTGTATCATGTTAGATGATTTTACATCACGTGCATGATGAGTTATAGTGATGATTGAAACAATGATTGAAATGCGTTAAATGATGAATGTTTGGTATCATGATCAACATGTTGATAAATGCTTGAAAATTTTAATGTTTGAGTATCATGTATGATATGCTTATTAATTATGATTGATTTATTTTTCGGTATCGTGCATGAAAAATAAGGTTATTGAAATTGTGTATGTTTTAATTTGAATATATAATGATACACAAATAAGAATGATACTTACCTTTGTCATAATATGAAAATTGATATAAGGGTCTTCCCTTCTTTTTGACAATGACAAAGGGGGAGCAAGAATTTCTAGCATGGACATCATGAAAAGAGGCAAACTAACTAGCTTGCACAATTCAAGATGAAAGCAAAAAAATTGCACTTCTCAAAAGAGAAGATGCAAATGTAACATTTGCCAAATTGTTTGCTTGCCTCATGTAAAATATTATCTCTTGCTAGTTTGGCATTTTTGCTAGCTTGTATGTTGCAAAACTTGATTGCTTTTTCAAACATTTTGCTAGCTTACACTTTGCAAAGAAAGCAAAAATGACACTTCTAGAAGAAAGAGCTTGTTATTTTGAACATCACAAGTTTGCCTATCTTAAGAAACAAAAATTGCAAAAGTGCTATCTTGCCTATCTTAAGAAGCAAAACTTGCAACTTGCACATTGCAATAGGAAGCAAGAATTATGAGCTTACACAAGAAAGCTATCTTACATTTGCTTTCGAAATTTTTGCTAGCTTGTATATTGTAAAACTTACATATCGTAAACATTGCTAGCTTGTAGTCTAAAGAGAAGCAAAAAGTTGCTATCTCAAAAGAAGCAAATGTGCTATCTTGCCTATTTTAAGAGGCAAAAATGCTAACTTGCACATCTAGCAAAACTTAACAAATTTACATATTTCAAGAAGCAAGAGTTGCTTTCTTGAACATCTCAATATTGCTAGCTTGCATGATGTAGAACCTACTATCTTGAACATTACCAAAAGGGCTACCATGTATACTGTAAAACTTGCATATCTAAAACTTGATAGCTTGAATGTCCTAAGCATGATGCATTACTTGCTAAATTTTCTAGCTTCAAAACTACATGATGATAAAACTTAATATTATGTTTTTCATGCAATGAGTTGAACTTATATTACCAACACAAAGAATAGTTGTACTTCTCCTTTTTGTTGATGACAAAGGGGGAGAAGTATATTGATGACATGATATGCATAAGTTTATGCATATGTTCATGATGATGTGTTGCACGTATTCATGATGAATATTGCAATGACTTGAATTCTGCTTGAATTCAAGGTTCTATCAATATCGCATATTGATAGGGGGAGTTTGTTTAAACTCCGGGAGTTAAGGTTAACTCCGTCATCAAGTGGTTATCATCATCAAAAAGGGGGAGATTGTTGAATCTTGTATTTTGATGATGAAACCACTTGATATGTGTTTATAATTTAAACTGTATTTTGAGTGATGCAGGTCTCCTTGATCAGGATTAGACAATTAACGCAGGAGGAATTGACGTTGCGCCGGAGGAGATCACGTTAGGATATTGGACGGCAGAAGGCTTCGGACGTCGGGCATCGGGCCAAGGAGAGCGGAATTACGCCAAGGATATCGGGGTTGTGGAGGTCAACCGCCGATTGGGCAACAAGCCGCAAGAGAGGACGATGCGCTGAAGAATCGGACGAAGCGCCAACCAATGACGTGCCGGGCAACGGAATGTCAATTCGTGTTGTAATAATTGTCTAGATCGGAGTAGAGTTTTGGCTTAAGTGTGCAGGACTAACTACGATAACCAAAAAACACAAAGCAAGGATACCAGAGTCAAGTTCGATGGACGTTTAAGAGTCCGAAGAATCGTCGGAGATGCTGCCGGAACCAACCGAGAAGAAATCAGGAACCTGTCGGAATTTTCGGAAGTTCGCCAAAGAGATCGTCGGAGGTTCACGGAGATCACCGAGAAGGCTCGGCTACTCATTAAAGTCATCACAAGTTCAGGAGCTTGCTAGGAGCCCGTCGGAAAAAGCTCGCCGGAACAAGACTCGACGTTCGCGGTTGAAATATTGCTTAGGATGTGTTTTGTTAAGTAGTTAACTTACAATTAGGATTAGGATTAAGAAATAATCCTATATCCTAGTTAGGGGCCAACTGGGCCCAAAATTAGACTGGGTTTGGGCTAAGATTGAAGCCTAACCAGTCAACCGAAAAGTCTGGCGGTGGCACCGCCTGAGCTGGGTGGTGGCACTGCCTAGCACTGTCAGTGCCTGACACTGACAGGCGGTGGCACCGCCAGCATCGGGAACTCCACGATAATTCAAATTTGGAGCCCAAATTTGAATCCTCTTGAGGCCTATAAATACCCCTCAAATCTCAGCTGAGATAATAACTTTTTAAGCAGCAATTGATTGAGAGAAAAGTCTTAGAAAGTCTTAGCAAGTCTAGTTTTCAATTTGCTAGAAAAGTTCTCCTCCTTTCTTGCTGAAAATTTGTAAGAGGTTGAACTATTTGTAAAAGGTTGTAAGAGGGGTATTTGCCCTTCCATTTCAAGAGATTTGCTAGTGGAAGGTGGGAGCCTCATCGAAGAGGGGCCTCGCAAGTGGATGTAGGTCATTTGACCGAACCACTCTAAAATCGGCGTAATCTCCGGTTTACGTTTATGTTTATGCATTTATCTTTCTGCAAACCTTTACTTTGCTAAGTTCACTGCCCTCATCTTATTACGTACGCTTTCAACGCAATTGAAATGGTTTCAAACGAAACATTATTCTTATCGTACGAAAGATTTATTAAAACCGAAGTTTTAATCCGCTACACTAATTCACCCCCCCCCTCTTAGTGCCGCTTTGATCCTAACAATTTCATCCCTATATGGACATGACTAGTGTGAGATTATGTTATTTCCCTACCAAGGGCAGGTAGGGCGATTCCCTTCGGGGATTTGCAGGTCGTCAGACGTAGCGGCTGGACGGTTCCTCCATCCGCTGTTGGGAGGAACGTGTCCCCACTTTGGCGGGTGTGGGACACCACTCCATCCGCTGTTGGGAGTGTGATATGAGTTTGCCTCCATCCGCTGTTGGGAGAACACAAACTCATCCCGTAGGATAAAGCCTCTCCATCCGCTGTTGGGGGAGTGCTCCTTCGGGTATTTGATATACGCCAATGGGATGATTGATTGAATTTTGATCATGTATTCATCTTGATTTGACTTTTGGGGTTCCTACTCAGCGTTGCTGAATTTTCTTTGTTTTTGATTTTTATAGCAGCCTCCCTCTAGTACTAAATCGGATTCCAATGGAGAGCGGACCTTCCTCTACCGCTAAGTAGAGCCACTTGGATGACTCTTGAAATTTGATGAATAAATGAATTGTAATAAATGGTTATAGATGATGAATAAAGTGATGTTTGTCTATTTGGCTTGTGTGGAAATAAAAAAATAAAAAAATAAAAAAAAATTTCAGGATGTGACACTTGCAGTAAAGATAATATGCTCAAAGTAAATGTAAACTTGTAATGTACAAGAGGAGTGAATTGTATAGGAAAATTAACAAGGCTCAACCCAACTTTGATTTGATTTGAATCATATCGCCTCACATATTGACATGACGAGGATAGGTACGAGGGAAGAAGGAAAGTGCTTTTACCCTTTCATGATCGATCACTATGCGAATAATATAAAATACCTCCATTTGCATTTATTCCTCGTGCTCGTACCAACGAACATAATTGATACCTCTACTTAGAAACTTCTTCTTCTGACCTTATCTAAATCATCAGTGCATATATAGTCTTGCCATGATGTGTACATGACCTTCGCTTCCTCCAACAGCATGAACAGCCATAGGAATAGTGGATAAAACTCTAATCACCAAAGGAAAGCATAGGGGAGTAGTCGCAGTTACATTGCCTTCTCTATTACAACAACTCGTAGCGGTAGAGATGCATTCATTTTGATCTTCGGGTGTAACTAGTTGGCAGTGGCTCATCATCAACACTACACCTTCAATCACACGACACTTCTCAGAAAGATCACTTCTCTGTGAGGGTTTAGTCTTCAGTGCAATAAGAACCAATGTACCAATAGTTTCAGTCCATTCGACAGTCAATCCATCAACTTTACCAAAATATATCCTCTCTCGATCTATGAGAAAAGAAGAAGAATCCATGAGATTAATATAGCAGTAAAAGTACAAATTTATATCAAGATGAGGTGCTAAGATCTTACAGTAAATTTGTTTATGTAGACTATCATAAAAGTTGATCCTACTCTTAGAACCCTAGTATCGGAAAACATCACCCGTAAATAATAATGACAATATAAAGATCAACTTCTCATGCTCAACCCAAAATGCCAATGAAAACAATCAAGTATTATCATTGTTTTTTATCTATGACAACAAATTAATCCTAATATGATCAGTAGCTATCTCTTGAGCTGCAAGATGTTATATATCTTTTGTATAATCATAATATATTTGCGATGTTACTAATATTTAATTTTATAATATAAAAAATTCCTTTTTCCAAGAAATATTGGTTGATATATTATTTTTCAGATTTTTTATATCTACTATACATTTCTCATTTTTGAAAGTCAGATATCTTATGGAATATTTAGGCATAACAGTATCATAACATATGATATCCTTATTATATATTTTATTTCTCAATTTATAAGAGTATCAAACAATATGATATCCTTACAATCTTTAGGTATAAGAGTAAAAATAAATAAATATTAGGATCAAAATCCGTCTTCATCATTTATTCTTTAGAAAAATAAAATACAATAAGTGAAAAAAATAAATAAAATTACCTCCTTGTTCTTCAGCAAAACCCAAAGGTAAACATTTTCTTGCAGATTGCTCAGCATGCTTGGTAGCACTTTTTCTTCCGTTACAATATGCAGCAACTTCAGTTACCACTTCAGATGCAGGAACTCCTCACAGTTGCAGACAACAATGCTTCTCTACCTTCCTCTGATTCTACAGCCTCCTTATCAAAATAAAGACCAGTAAAACATCTATTGCCAATCCCATCACCTGCATTAGATACACCACTACTCTGCCTTTTCTCCACATAAACCTCTTCAGCTTCAACCACTGCAGCCAATGTTCTATGTACAATAATGTCAGCATACCTTCTCAATGGAGAAGTGAAATGTGTGTAGAGTGGGATTGACAGTCCATAGTGAGCCCACTCATCTTCTCTGCCTCTCAAATCTCCTGTGCAAAAATAGACTTCTAATTGCATTGTCCTTGCAGCACGTGCCAAAAGAATTTGAAGCAACACAGGATCAATCTTCAGTTTCTCTCTCATCTTGGGTAGTGCGAGCTGAAGTTTGCCGGATGATGAAACATCCAACTCGAGTCCACGTTTCCTACAAAATTCTTGGAACTCTTTAAGCTTCATCGACATTGGCTCAGCATGCCTGCGAAGTAGAGCACAGCCTGGGAAAGCCTTGGATATGACCTCCCGAACTGATCCATTTGCTAGCAGCATCAACTCCTCAACAAGACAACTTGACTCCTTCCTCACGCCAAGGAATCTGTCATTTGGATTCCCACTCTCATCCAACAAGAAGACAAGCTTAGGAGTCTCAATCCAAAATGCTCCATTTCTTAATCTGATCTCCCTCACCTTCTTGGTGATCCCATGCAGGCTTCTAAGAGAATCAACAACATCCTTTAATTCAAACTGCCCATGCAATTTAGGTACTGTTTTCCCTGAAACATCAACCTCAAATCCTCCATCAATGATGTCCTGCACATCATCGTATGATAGCTTGCAGCATGAATGGATCACAGATCGGTCGATCCACAGCCCGGTGATGTTTCCGGTGTCATCAATGTCCCAAGTGATGGAGAAGGCAAGCCTATCCTCACCTGGTACAAGCGAACACGCTTCCTCAGAAAGCTCTGGAGGCAACATTGGCAACTTGTGCTGCGGTAGGTACACACTGGTGGATCGAATTCGGGCTTCTCTATCAATGCTGTGTCTGGAAGAACAAACCTTGAAACATCAGCGATGTGGACACAGATTCGAGGTCAGTAGCAGATGCAGGATCGATTGTGAAGGTGAAGTGTTTCTAAGGTTCTTTCTGGTGTCATATTCCTCCGTAGGGATCTTCGCTTCTGGAAGACAAGACAAAGACTCCGGAGAGAAGTCTGCAGCTCTGATTGCATGCTCAAACAATACAGCACTTATCTGTGGCCCAATTTCCTCCGCTCGCCCCAACATGCGGTTAACCTGTGCTTTGGGGCAAACACTTCCTTCCTTCGACTCCTCTATTCGAGCAGCTACCAATTCCCTTTAGATTGATACATCGTCATTGATGAGCCTTTTCTTTGCACAACCTGGAAGACTTTCCACAGTGATTACCATCATCGGCAATTTGGCATCTGTAGGCATCAGCTGTACGTAATCCAACTCTCTTCCATTTTCTTCTCCTTCAGGAAGCCATGGATTCAAAGCAAAAAGATCGATCACTGCTCCACGATGAGGAGAGCTTCTAATGATAGACAAGACTCTACTAGTAGTACGCTTGATGGATTGCAACTCATCATAGCACGTATCCTTTCTACTGCTTCTCCCTGCTCGGATTCCCCATTCTTAGTTGAATCTGTTGATGCCTGGAGGTTAACGCATCATTAGATCCTCTCAACTTGGTCCCGTACACAACAGGATCTGACATTACAGCAACTGACTGCATCACCATCTATCTACACACAATCGAATCATCATAAGACAAGTATCAAATTTGATCCGCAAAGATATACCGAACGAATCATTAAACTCTAATTGGGTTTTAGCCACCGGGATAATTTCGTTGTCAAACACAATAGGAATCGGGCTCGCACTCCTAATCCAAGTTGGGTCAGTTCAACACTACCCAATTTCGTCTAAATAATTGAATTAAAATATATAAAACTGAAAATAATAAAATCTAATAATTTAATGACACAATATTAAGTATAAAAACAAATCATATTATAATTCAAAATTTTATTTTTCATCTATTAGAAAGAAAATTTCTACGAGTCCATAGCGAATGAAGGTGAATTAAGATTCGAATATAATCAATCTCATACAAATCATTAATCGTAATAACAGAACATATTATTATTTAAAAAATAAAATAATTAAATAACCTCATGAGAATAGAAGACCTTCATAAAATTTTCCCCACGATATGACTCTTTCTTTGATTTAGATGGATAACCTATTTAGAACATCTATGTAAATCTTTCCCAATGATCAAAAAAACTCGTTGATCACTTAAGATAGATGAGAAGAGGATAATTCCAACCATCTATCTAAATAGGAGAAGAGGAAGACTTGAAAAAATGTCTGAGATTTTAATATCTATCTTTGATTTCGTATTAATTAAAAAATAAAACTATACCTTATTTAAAGGTATTAATATAGGAAATATTATTTTTTTAATTAAAATTCTTGATAAGATATTTAGAAAATAAATAAGGGTATCTTCATTAGAATAAAAAATAATAATTAATTAATTAATTAAGAAGCACTATAGCTTTTGTCGCTTGCACAACTACTTCTCGTTTGATTGGAATTGGTGCCCATTGATATAGGGATTCTCATCGACTTACAACGTTAGCTCAAAGATCATGTCAGGTATTCAATCAACCTCATAGGTATAATGCAAAACCAAATCAGTTTATATCTTATTTGAATATATTTGATTAGTTAAAGAGTTATTTATCTAAGATCACAAGTTGCCACATTACAACATGTGAAATAATTCTAATGTAGTTTGTAGATTACAAAGAAAGAAAAGAACAAGAAATTAAATTATGATTGTAAATAAAAATTACAAATACAAAGATATTTCAAATCGTTATTTCTACATAAATGGAAGCCTATCATTGAAAATTATTTTCAAGATAAATTTAAAATGTTATCTTCTTCGAATAACAAAAGAACAAATAATTTATTTAGTTTGATTTAATTATATTTTTTTATCTCTAATTTTTTTTCTCTTTTGTGATACTTAGGCTTATAAAAAGTGGCTAATACCTTGTAATAGAGAGCATAAAAAAAATAGATTAATAAATTATGCTCTTTTCCTATATAATATGTGGGTGATGTGATGCCATATTTTTTAAAATAATATTATTCTATCATAAGATGTATATTGATGCAAAACCTATATTTTGTGAATTTGATAGTTATATTTTATTTTATTATTATCTCTTTGTTTTTTTTTTTTTTCCTCTCTAGTTCTCTTTCAACAAACGAAGACCACCTCCTTCAACAATACATCATAGATATACAATCTATCGATAGTGGTTCATCGATTAAACATGAGAAATCTCATATCGTCTATAAGCGAGCGATATGATAGACTAAGAAGAATAGTAGAACAACAATATAAGTAGATCATTTAGGAATCATAAATTAAAATTAAATAATACTTTTTTTTGCAAGCGAGAGGTGTTAACAAATAGATCTAAATAAAAAATAGATTTGAAATACTTCTATGATCCAAAGTATTTGATTTCAAAATATGACTTTGATATTAATCATAAGTATAAATATCTTGATTATATTATTATTATACGAAAATTTTTAATATTAAAAATTTAAATCACATAACAATAGATCAAATATACAATGTATATCTTTCGATATTATTTAGAAAGTTTTTATTTGATCTGTAAGTGCACTATCATCGAATTTGAAATCTATAGTATATGTATGAAAAGCTAGATTCACTTTTTTCTCTCTTCATATCCTTGAAAATATTATTATTAGCAATGAATTAAGGACAAAGGGAGATAAAAAATATATATAATCTCTTAATAATTAGTTCATCTCTCAATAATATCATATATCTACGTTGAGTCATAAGGTTTTGTCTATTTATAAGTGACAATAGAGAGTTTAGGATAAATAATTAGGAGTTTATCCCTTAAGAAATCTTATAATAATCAAACTTTTTTTATATTGATCCATGTTCATAATCAAAATTCAATCATATAATTAGACAATCACATATAATCCAGCCACTCTAGATTCAAGTCAGATCTTTCCGCATCTTTAATACTTGAGTAGACCCCCTCTTGCAACTCACCACTGCCCGAACATGCAAATGTTCGAAGCTTCCTACACGGTTTTAGCAATGAATCTTCCTCTAAGAAAGACATTTTTGCTGGTTCAGCAGGTAGCAGCCATCGCAGCCTTAATGGACTCGATACCATGATCAACGAAAGCAGCAGCAGCACCCACCTTGCCTCAAATCCACCCCCAGCTGAGTGCATTCCTAATTCATCGACTGTTTACTGTGATGGATCCTTCTTTCGCTAAGATGTCAAAGCAGGTCTAGCTTTTGCTTTGTGGATGGTAACAACAACGTAATCATAGAAGACAGCAACATACATCAAGCTTCATCTCCGCTCCAAGTTGAATTCTCTCAAGTTTATGCACTCACAAAAGCCTCCCATTTGAATCTGCGAAACTTTATTCTCAAATCCTATTATCTTAAGGCAGTTTTGTTTTATAATAAATCTAGGATATTTTTTTAACTGGTTGAATTTGTGGGTGTTTTATCTTTTGAATATGTTAATATGAAAGAAAAAGAAATGATCACATGTAAATACAATCCATTCTGGAATAGTAGTAAAAAGGTACTATTAGCTCAAAATTAAAACTTGAAAAAAAAATTATTAAACTTCTTAAAAAAATAATTACAGATTTTAAAAGACTCTTGTACTTCAATTCTATTGGCTTGAATACTTAAGATTTGAATTATCTAGTAGATGTCAGATATTTATAGATGTGAAATATAAGAATTCTTAATCTTTATGATTCTATCTAATCTAATTTTAAAAAATAAAATATTAATTTAAAATCTTTCAAAATATATTTTATTTTGAAATATATTTATAATATTTAAAAGATAAAATCTTTCAACTCTCTAACTCTATCTAATCTTATTTAAAAGATAAAATATTAATTTATAATATTTTAAAATTTACATTTAACTTCTTAACCGTTAACATGTTAAACAATTCTATAGCTCACAACCTTGTCGATGGAGCATTTTTGTTCTTCTCCAACCTTCCTCGGAGGAGAATTTTTTTTAATTTTATGGACAAATAGGGTCCAATTAGTTAATTGATGATATGATTTTTTTTAACAAAAATAACACATTTTCTCCCATTACAATCTATAGATATGTTGCGGGGATCGTTCATTGGGGGTGATCTAATTTTGTAACAAGGAGGTTGAGTACAAGAACGGGGTCTCCTTTACTATGGGGTCATCTTCTAGCCACCGGTAATCTTGCATAATAGGTCTACGTTGAAGGCTTCCTAGCTTGATCCCTCTGATGCTTAAGTTAGCGAGAGGCAGAGGGGGAAGAAGACAATAACATGAGCTGTGTAAATGAGAGAGTAGAGAATAGAGAAGCTATTGCCTACTTAGCTTGGGGCATGGTTTTTATACTTAGGCACTGAGCGATATGGTCATGCCTTAGCTAAGGCCCCCCTTACACTAAACTACGAAGGCTTTAATGAGAGCGATTTGCAGTCAATCGTTAATGCCTAGGGAAGTTGAGGCATGTTATTAATAATCATTGAATCTCATTCTTTTATTGTCTGTTAGTCCACAATGGAGAGAGTTGGAGAGAGCCAATATTATCTCTATCATTTACGGATGTTGAGACGTACTATCGTTAATGATAATTTGTTCCCATGCTTTTATTGTTTGTTAGTTCACGTAGTCGAGAGAGCTAGATTGTGCTAATATTATCCCTATCAAGTGGGTGAGTTGGAGAGTTCTAATATTATCCCTATCAGGTGGGTAACACGTAAGTTCTCTATATTCTCATAATTAATTTATTTTTTTTAAAAAAAATAATTATTATTAAAATTAGTTAATAATATAAAATTTATAAATAATAATAATAATATTTATGAAGTTTTACATGTCAAAATAATATTGAAATATAAAACTTTGTTTAAATCATCACTGTATATACAGTTTTACTTCGAAATTTACATGATCATTGTGTTCAATAATAGCATGAATAACCATAAGAACGATGGATAAAACTCCTATTACCGAAGGAAAGCGTAGAGGAGTCGTAGTTACATCGCTTTTTGTATTATAAGAACTCGGAGCAATAGTGATGCATTTATTTTTATCTTCGAGGGTAACTATTTGGCATTGGCTTATCGTCAACCGTATATCTTCAATCTCACGACAACTCCTAGGAAGATGACATTTTACGAGGGTTCAATGTTTGGTGTACTAAAAACCAAAATACTAGTAGTTGCAATCCATTTAACAGCCAATCCTTCAACTTCACCAAAATATATCCTCTTCTGAATCTGTGAGAGAAAAAAATAAGAATCCATGGGATTAATATAGAAGTAAAAGTACAAATTTATATCAAGATGAGGTGTTAAGATCTTACAGCAAATTTGTATATGTAGACTGTCATGAAATATGGTCCTATTGTTAAAACCCTTGCTTCAAAAAATATCACCTGCAAATAATAATGACAGCATAAGGATCAACTTCTCATGCTCAACCCAAAATGCCAATGAAAACAATCAAGTATGAACTCTGTTTTGTATCTATGTCAGCAAATTAATCATAATATGATCAATTTCTCTCTCTAAAACTGTAAGAAGTTATATATCTTTGGTATAATCACAGTATATATGCGATGTTACCACTATTTAATTTTATAATATAGAAAATTCTATTTTTCAGATTTTTTTATCTCTATTATACAATCTCATTTTTGAAAGTTAGATATATCTTATGGAATATTTTAGAACTTGTGTTCATCACTTATTCTTTAGAAAAAAAAGAAAAAAATAGTAATTGTAAACAAAAAAGAAGAAGATTACCTCCTTGTTCTTCAACAAAGCCCAAAGATAAACATTTTCTGCAGATTGCTCAGCATGCTTGCTAGCTCTTTTTCTTTCGTTACAATATGCAGCAACTTCATATACCACTTCAGATGAAAGGAACTCCATATCTCACAGCTGCAGACAACAATGCTTCTCTGAATAAAGACCAGTAAAACAACTTTTGCCAATCCCATCACCTGAATCAGATGCACCACAACTCTGCCTTTTCTCCACAAAAACCTCTTCAGCTTCAACCACTGCAGCCAATGTTCTATGTACAATAATGTCAGCATACCTTCTCAATGGAGAAGTGAAATGTGTGTAGAGTGGGATTGACAGTCCATAACGAGCTCACTCTGCCTCTCAAATCTCCTGTGCAAAAATAGACTGCTAATTGCATTGTCCTTGCAGCACGTGCCAAAAGAATTTGAAGCAACACAGGATCATTCTTCAGTTTCTCTCTCATCTTGGGTAGTGCGAGCTGAAGTTTGTCGGATGACGGAGTCCACGTTTCCTACAAAATTCTTGGAACTCTTTGAGCTTCATCGACATAGGCTCAGCATGCCTGCGAAGTAGGGCACAGCCTGGGAAGCTCAGCAACTGATTCATTTGCCAGCAGCATCAACTCCTCAACAAGACAACTTGACTCCTTCCTCACACCAAGGAAGCTGTCATTTGGATTCCCACTCTCATCCAACAAGAAGACAAGCTTAGGAGTCTCAATCCAAAATGCTCCATTTCTTAATCTGATCTCCCTTATCTTCTTGGTGATCCCATGCAGGCTTCTAAGAGAATCAACAACATCCTTTAACTCAAACTGCCCATGCATTTTAGGTACCGTTTTCCCTGAAACATCTACCTCAAATCCTCCATCAATGATGTCCTGCACATCATCGTATGATAGCTTGCAGCATGAATGGATCACAGATCGGCCGATCCACCGCACGGTGATGTTTCCGGTGTCATCAATGTCCCAAGTGATGGAGAAGGCAAGCCTATCCTCACCTGGTACAAGTGAACAATCTTCCTCAGAAAGCTCTGGAGGCAACATTGGCAGCTTGTGCTGCGGTGTGTACACACTGGTGGATTGAATTCGGGCTTCTCTATCTAATGCTGTGTCTGGAATAACAAACCTTGAAACATCAGCGATGTGGACACCGATTCAAGGTCGGTAGCAGATGCAGGATCGATTGCGAAGGTGCAATTGTTTCTAATGTCCTTTCTGGTCTCATATTCCTTCGTACGGATCTTTCTAATAGAAGATAAGATTTCCCCAACTTGATAGAAGATAAGATTTCCTCAATTATACGAGGAAATTTCTCTATTCTGTTTATTGTAAATCCTTCCTCGTATAAATAGGAGAGGGAACATATTAATATATTGAAGCTAAAGCTATTTCATTTTTAAATAAAACTTCTTCAATTATTATTTTTATCTTCTATTATTTTTATCATGGTATCATAGTAGTGAGAAAAGCTTTTGGCTAGCGACCAATGACGTTGAGAAAAGCATTGGCTAGCGACCAACGTCGTTGAGAAAAATAGCTTCTCCCTTGCCTTCGGCCAGCGATCAACGTCGCTGTAATCACATTCCTTAGAGGCTCCATGACCAATCATCATCTTCCTCACCGCGGTATCTTCTATTATTTTTATCACTTCCATGGTGCTTTTGGAGAGAAGTCTGCAGCTTCTCCCTGCTCGGGGTCCCTGTTCGTAGTTGAATCAGTTGATGCCTTGGAGATCATAGCATCATTCGATCCTCTCAACTTGGTCCAGTACACAACAGGATCCAACATTACAGCAACCACATCACCTTCTATCTACACATGATAACGTAATGGAATCATCACACTGCGCAAATGTGATCCGCAAAGAAATACCGAAAGAACATACCGCTCTGTTTTGTGCATCAGCTCCATTAATGAGAACGTCCGCCGGGAGACCGTCGACTGTACAGAAGGCCTGCAGCAGCCAAGAAACAAACACCCAATAAGAATTCTGCAAGAACAGTAAAGAACAAGCTTTGTTACTGACCTCTTTCCGGTCATATGCGTTCACGCGAAATGTTGCTTTAAAGGCACGACCTTTCTGCAAGATCAAAGACTCGATCAGTTTGGTTTCCACCGCAAGAGTTCATCTCCTATTGTAGCAGACAACAGGTTTACCTCGATCGCCTCTTTGACTGCCTGCTCTGGCCAATGGAGAACAAAGTTCATCTGCGAATTGCGTGGAGGAGCTGCCACAGCAACAGGAACAGAGGAAGTCGGCAAAGGGTGGTTATTCGGGATCCCTGCAGAACATCAGACAAAAGAAAAAGAACAGATTTTTTAGTCAAATCTTGAAGGAGAGCAGATGGAACGAAGAGGATGGAGGCGCTAAGGCCAACCTGGTAGGAAGGCCATGGTGTCGCCTGCGCCGCTGCTACGTCGGCCTCTTGGCAGCTACGTCGAGATAATTAATTCAGATCATTGACTGAACGTCGTTAATTAATTCATATTTTATTTTGCTTATATAAATAAAAATAAAAATTTCGAGAAGAGGACTCGATCTTTTTCTTTATCTGAATATAAATAAATAAATAAATAAAATAATTCAATAATTTTTTGGAACTAGAAAGTTTTGTAAGAACCCTGAAAAATCATAAGACAATTATTACTTGTGAAACTTTTTTGATTATTTATATTAAGAGTTTCATATATCATAAATACACATAATTCAGTATGCTTGACTTAGCGAACGAATCTGGTCGAATGAATTTAGCATACGTTCAACCACACACTAAACCGGCTCCAACTAAGCCCAATTGTTATTAAACCAGGCTAAACCGACTCTAATTAGGTTTAATTTCTCTTTGAACCAAACTCAACAAGTCATAATCGATCTGTAAACCGATATGATATCAGATTGAAACCACCAAAATGAGTTTGAACCGACTAGAAGTAGACCGAATTAGGACTAAGCCAAGCTTAATAAGCCTAAACCGACCTAATTATGCTTACCTCGACTTGGGTTGACCGTTGGTCTTTGCCAATCCACCCATGCGGAGACCCGAATTGGGTTCAGCCACTAGGATAACTAGGAATCGAACCAGGCCCATTTGGATCGGGCTCGCACCCAAGCCTTGATCCGATCCGAGTTGGGTAACTTCCAACACTACCCAATCTAATTTTCATTTTTTATAAATTTTAGAGTTCATCTAAATAATTGAATAAAATAGATAAAATTGAAAATAATAAAATATAATAATTTTGTGACATTATCTTAACAAATCAAATTGATAAGATTAATTATTTAACATCATATTATAATTCAAAATTTTATTTTACATCGGTTAGAAAGAGAATTTCTATAATTATTTATGCCAAGAGTCGATTGCATATTTTCATGAATGAAGGTGAATTAAGATTTGAATATGATATAATATGCATAAAAATATATTCATATAATTAATCTTAATAACGGAACATATTATCATTTAAAATATGAAATAATTAAATAGCTTACCTAGAATTGAAAACCTCCTCAAATCTTTCCCCTATCAAACTCTTTCTCATGGGGAACCTATTTAGAATACCTCCACAAATCTTTTCGCACGATCAAATTCTTTGATCACTTAAGATAGATGAGAAGATAATAATTCTAACCAACTAAATAGGAGAAGAGGAAGACTTATAAAAATGTATGAGATTTTAATTTCTATCTTTGATTTCATTTTAATTAAAAATAATAAAACTATGCCTTATTGTTATAGGAAATATTACTTAAAGGTATTATGGGAAATATTTTATATTTTAAAGGTATTAATACAAGAAATATTATTTTATTTTATTAAAATTCTTGATAAGCGTATTTATTTTATTTTAGTTAGAAAATAAATAAGTGTATTTTAGTTTATAAATAAAAAGTTAATTAAATTAATTTAAAAGTTTACAACGCCCACCTACTGATGGGAGGAGTTTGATACGTGTCACGTCAATAGGGAGAGTCTGATATACACCAAATTAGTTTATATCTTATTTGAATAAATTCAATTAGTTAAGGAGCTACTATTTCTCGATCACAAGTTGCGATATGTGAAATAATTCTAAGGTAGTTTCTAGATTACAAAGAAAGAAACTATGAAAAAAATAAAGAAATTAACTTATGATTATAAATAAAATTTAGAAGATTATTTTCAAGATAAATTTAGGATGTTATCTTCTTCCAAGAAGGAAAGAACAAATGATTTATTTAGTTTGATGTAATTGTGATTTTTTATTTCTAAATCTCTCTTTTGCAGTACTTAGGCTTATAAAAGGTGTAATAGAGATAACTAGAAAGATTAGTAATTTATGTTCTTTTCTGATATAATGTGTGGGTGGTGTGTTACCATATTTTTTTTATTAATGAAATAATTTTATTATTAACGTAGAAAAATCATTATTGATATATGAGTCAATCCGACATTGTCCAAATCCAAAGACATAGGAGTGTTTGAGGTGGTGGCTGAGGTGACTTCGAAGTAAAAGTATTAAACTCTCGAGATATCACCTGGTCTTATAGGGGACAATTTGTAATTGTCCAAACATCTCTCTCTTATAATTTTATCCATGAGAACAGATGGGTAGAAGATAACATGGACCTTTTCCATCCATGATAACTTTCACATGGTGATTATATGTCAGATGATGATTGATCGTTAACATATATATATATATATATATATATATATATATATATATATATATATATATATATATATATATATATATATAACCATATGGTATGTCGACACCGTTGCTCTCAGACTGTTGTGTGTGGGTCAACCTATAATGACATTGTACACTAAGGGAATATCGACTACTATAAATTTAGTCATCATTGTTTTAGAGCAAGGCTAGTCCCAAACTGTAATATGTAGGCTTTGAGCCTAGAGAGAGGAGAAAGAGTCGCTAATGAACCCCATCAATGAAGAAATAATAGGGATGAGATCGTTAGCCAAAAGCCCAAGCTTTTAAAAAGTTTCAAAGTAGAAGATATCGATAGGTCAACTTATATCAATCATAACCGTCTTTACTCGGGTATTAATCATCCTTACGAAGACTACAAAGGCATTATCTTAATTTGGATCGAGGTACTCTGTCTCTTCTTCCTTAAAGGTTATTTCTAAGTCGTCTTCTGACCTCAAGCGCTTTGTAGTGGCAGCTTAGGTGTAGACTTTACGACCTAAGAAGCTATCTCCTCCTAGTGCCTTCGAATGAACCTCTCGAGATGTCCCCAATGAATGAGTCCTTCGATTTGTTCCTTCAAGTCATGATAGTCCTCTATGTCATGGCCATAATCATGATGGAAACTACTCAGATGTCTTCATCAATTAAGAGTCTTTCAAGAGCCTTTCTTTCTTTATTTGTAAAAGATACTTTGGTTCTAGTCATTTGATATCTAGACAAATTATTATAAAGTATTAATCACATGTTGTTCGACATGTCATTGGTTTATCTATCACTTCATTCAACCCTTCGATGTATCATCCTCTCCTTTTGTATATTACCCAATCGGCTCTTTGTCTTCCCGCAACATCGGATCTCCTTAGCGTAATGTATGATCTTTTTGGCCCGAAGCTCAAACTCATAGCATGAAGCCTTTTGTCGACATGTCGACCAATCATTCAGCTAGACAGACATCTTCTAACTTGTTTCACTTCGGCCCAACATTGATTCTTTCTACTTTAATTAAATTATCTCTCCATGATCGAAGATAGTGACACTCAAAACATATTAGAACAAACTTATTAATTGATTTCATCATCAAAATATGATATTCAACATGATACACACAAGTATATTGTACCCATTGATTGTAAATGGATCTTCAAGAAGAAGATCAGAGTAGATAGAAAGGTGACTTAGAGTTGAGGGTCGAGTATTTTTTATTTAGGGTTGTAGATTTAGGGTTTAAGATTAAGGGTTTATGGTTTAGGATTTAGGGTTGATGGTTCAAGGTATAGGATTTAAAATTGAGGCTTTAGGGTTTAAGGTTTATGGTTCAAATTTAAGGTTGAGGGTTGAGGGTTGAGAGTTGAGAGTGTAGGGTTTATGGGTTAGTGTTGAGGGTTTGAGGTTTTGGGTCGAGGGTTTATGATTTATTGTTGAGGGTTGAGGGTTTAGGGTTGTGTGTTTGATATTTCGGGTTTAGGTTTAATGTTTAGGGTTTAGTATTGTTGTTTGAGGGTTTAGGGTTTAGGTTTTATGGTTTAGGGTTTAGCGTTGAGGATTTAGAGTTTAGAGTTTAATATTCATGATTTGAAATAGGGAGGGAGACCTCTGATGATGTGAAGTCAATGCCAGAGAAGAAGGCTATAGTTATGATGGATGCTACTATCAAGAGAGTTCTATTTGGCTCTCGCATATCTGTTTGGCTCTAGTGACAATCAAAGATGACAAGGGCGGTTGAGGGCGATGGACGAAGGGTGAAATCATTAGATATGGGGCTTCCGTCTTTGACCTACCTAGTGTCTAATGGGCTCCCTTCCACCACAGTTGCATTGGTCATTCTACCTAGTGTCGAAACTGCATTGGTCTTTGCTACATTGTTCTGGTTCAAAAATGATATTCTCGAAGATTACGTTGTGGAACAATCTCTTTCAAACTCATTGTAATCTAAAGACCCTAAAATAGAACTCTAGGAATTCAACCATGAAGGGTTAGTGCCAACATAAGCAGCTTCACTTGTACCACCATTCTCAAGGATGTCTTTGTTTCTCATGTGCCCTCAAGAGAAACATAGCAATATACTAGCATTCCAAGAGAGAGCATGGGAGGAATGTACGAAGACTCCAACTGCCTGATCGATCTCTCAAGGTCTCTGACTTCTCTCAGGGAAAATAACTTAAAGTGCTCTTCACAATCGAGAAATCAGTAAGGGTGAAATCATTTTAGAAATTTTCTTAAGGAGAACAGAAAGTATGATATCATTCATGTAATGATTAGTAGATTCAAAAGAGGAAGTATTATGTGGGTACCATTTGAGGAAGAGTATAAAAGACAGTTTACACCAATTGGCTTGGAGTGCAAAACAGAGACACAGTCTTGCCGCTACAAACGATGAACACCTGTAGTGTACAAGAGGAGTGAATTTTATAGGAAAATTAACAAGGATCAACCCAACTTTGATTCGATTTGAATCGTGTCAACTCAATATTGACATGATGAGGATGGGTACGAGGGACGAAGGAATGTGCTTTTGCCCTTTCCTGCTCCGTCATCATACGAATAATAGAAAATACCTCCATTTGCATTTATTTCTCGTGCTTGTACCTATGAATATAATTGATACCTCTACTTGGAAACTTCTTCTTCTTCTGACCTTATCTAAATCATCAGTGCATATATAGTCTTATCATGATGTGTACATGACCTTCGCTTCCTCCAACAGCATGAACAACCACAGGAATGATGGATAAAACTCGAATCACCAAAGGAAAGCATAGGGGAGCAGTCGCAGTTACATTGCCTTCTCTATTACAATAATTCGGAGTGGTAGAGATGCATTCATTTTGATCTTTATGTGGAACTATTTGGCAGTGTCTCATCATCAACACTACATCTTCAATCACACGACACTTCTTAGAAAGATCACTTCTCTATGAGGGTTTAGTCTTTAGTGCATTAAGAACCAATGTACCAGTAGTTTCAGTCCATTCGATAGTCAATCCTTCAACTTTACCAAAATATATCCTCCTCTCGATCTATGAGGAAAGAAGAAGAATCCATGAGATTAATATAGCTGTAAAAGTGCAAATTTATATCAAGATGAGGTGCTAAGATCTTATCGCAAATTTGTTTATGTAGACTGTCATGAAAGTTGATCATACTCTTAGAACCTTAGCATCGGAAAACATCAACTGCAAATAATAATGACAATATAAAGATCAACTTCTCATTCCCAACCCAAAATGCTAATGAAAACAATAAGTATGATCACCGTTTTTTATCTATGGTAACAAATTAATCGTAAAATGATCAGTGGCTATCTCTTGAGCTGCAAGAAGTTATATATCTTTTGTATAATCATAATATATTTGCGATGTTACTACTATTTAATTTTATAATATAAAAAATTCCTTTTTCCAAGAGATATTGGTTGATATATTTTTTTTCAGATTTTTTATATCTACTATACATTTCTCATTTTTGAAAGTCATATATCTTATGGAATATTTAGGTATAAGAGTATCATAACATATGATATTCTTTTTATATATTTTATTTCTCAATTTATAAGAGTATCAAAACATTTGATATCCTTATAATATTTGGGTATAAGAGTAAAAATAAATAAATATTAAGATCAAAATCCGTCTTCATCACTTATTCTTTAGAAAAATAAAATACCATAAGTGAAAAAAATAAATAAAATTACCTCCTTATTCTTCAGCAAAGCCCAAAGATAAACATTTTCTGCGGATTGCTCAGCATGCTTGCTAGCTCTTTTTCTTTCATTACAATATGCAGCAACTTCAAATACCACTTCAGATGCAGGAACTCCACATCTCACCACTGCAGACAACAATGCTTCTCTACCTTCCTCAGATTTTGCAGCCTCTTTATCAAAATAAAGACCATCACCTGCATCAGATGCACCACTACTCTGCCTTTTCTCCACATAAATTGTAAGCATAAAATATATAATCATGCTATATGTAATACAGAAAAACTTTTATGGCAAGATTGAAATCAAATAAATTGGATCTAATAATATTATAATGCATACCTTTCTTGTTGTTTAGAAGAATAAACCTTATCTGATCTACAAGCGCTCCATTTTCAAATCTGAAATATCAATCTGCAAGGATCTACAAGGAGAACTAGATCCTTGATGGATTAGGAGAGAGAAGAGGGAGATTGAGAGAAAAAAAAAACTTTAATCTCTCAATTGCTAATATGCTACTCAGATGCACTCTTAGACCCTATAGGTCCTGTCTCTTTATAGACGAGAATAGAGGGGTCTAGGATAAGTTATTAAGAGAGTTCGTCCCATAAGGATTATCTCCTGAGGAATTCTACTTTAGCATGGACATCTTTTCTATTGGCCAATAACTATAATCAGAATCCAATCATATCTATAATATATCTTATTTAATTAAATTGAGCCACATAATCTAACATTCTCCCACTTGGCCCATTAATTAGTAAGATACAAAAGGATTTAAAATAAAAAAAAATAAATTTATTTAGAAGCAATTTGACTTAATTAGATTTTAAAATTTTAGAAAAACTATATACACGCGTGTGAATTTTTTGAAAATAGACCAATAAGTCTAATAATAATAATAATACTACATTAAGTCTGACTAACAATATGAGTCATAGCAGTTGTATGCCATCAGTGTCACACTTCCTTCTATGTACCACAATACTGTTAGCCTTTCCTAATGTAGTCCAAAATGACTCATATAATTTGTCTTGTTAAGATAATCCTATCATCACATTTAACCATAATATGTACATACATAATTGTGAACAGGATAGTAGAAACAAATAACTTTAAGTACGTAAGCAAGAATGTCAATTATAGTATCCACTCAAACATGCATCTCTATATCCTTTATGGGTTGCTCATAAACCCAATCATAAGAACATATTCTTTTAAAATAGTTTAAACTGTAAGTCCTAAGTGAATGGATTAGCAATCAATATAGTAGAACTCAAGTAATTAATTGACATTAGATGTTTCTGGACTCATCTTCTCTAACCGTCAAGTACTTTATACCATAATGCATATAGATGCTATAGTACTTGTCATTCTATGAGATGAAAACTACTGCAATGTCATAAAATATCTTCAACGACTTGGTAATTAAGTTTGACTATACCAAGTCCTGAGATAAAAATTTTACAGTAAAAAATTTGATTAGTGGCCTCAAAGTATGCCACAAAATCAACTTCTATTATTAATAATAATAAATTACACCTCTAATTTATATAGATATTAACCGTACGATGGACTTCCTATTATTGAGGTAATTTATATAATCAGTATTTGAAAAATACCATTATTTCAAGCTGATATAATTTCATACATGTGAGCATATAATCCTTTGTCCCTTCCGGATATCTTATTACTTTCTTTGTAGTCCTTTAATGTTTATAGTTCTGGGTAACTCCAATATATACCCAACATTTTAATTGTAAAAACTGACATCTTTTCTAACACAGGCTTAAGCATAGACTTTCAACTGCATATATACAAAGAATATCTTATTTATCTGATTCTTTTCAAGTCATTTTAAAATATTTACTATTGACTAAAACTTTGCTTTTATGATTGACTTAACAAAGCTGTATATTAAAATATTTTCAAGACTCGGTTGATATATCCTTTCTAAGATAATCTTCATAATCATTAAGGTCTATCCTTGAATTACTCAATGTTAATAATATAAGATGTCTCATTCATATCAACCATCTTAAAATTCTTAGTGACAAATTTCTTAATTTAGTATAATAAATCAAGATCACTATTGATAAGGTAAAATATTATCCATACATAAGATCAATATAATAAACTTGCTTCCACTGATATAAATATTAATTAATAGTATTTACCTTAAATCTGAAATAATGATATCAAAAACCTTTATATATCATTATCTTGAAGCTTGTTTAAGGTAAAAAATGGATTCTTGAATTTGCATACCAAACTTTATATTTCTTTCATTTTCTTTGTAAATCATTTAGAGTAACTCATATAAAGCTAGATCTTTTAAAAATATTTTCATATCATTATGATATAACTCAAACTCATAATGAATCACTAATGTCATGATGATTCTTAACGAGTTCATTAAAAATCTCGTTATGGTCGATACATTCTTTATGAGTAAAACTTTTAACTACAAGTCTGACCATTATATCATTTGACATTGTCCTTTGAGTCACATTTATATAATAGACTCTTTTACAATTATTGGACAATTCGATAAATTTATCAAACACCATTCTGGTTATTAATTTTAACTCTTCTTTTATTGCTTCATATTACTTTTCAGAATCATTACTTTTCATGACCCATGACAAAAATAAGGGATCCATTCTTATTCCTATATCATAATATAATTCTTGTATATATGCAACATAATAACCATAAATGACATTATTCCTTCCCCTTTGAGATATTCTCAACGTTATCAATTATGGTTATTCTACAAGACTATTAATAATGATATCAATATATAATGTGGGAGTTTAGTAATGTTATTTTGTTATTCACTTTTATCAAATCATTTAATGATTTGAGTAACAATAATCTCTCGAATAATAAAGGAGTATTAACTTGTATCTCCTTTATATCAAAATTAAATTTCGAGATTTTCACTCCCACTGATTTGCTATTTTATAGGAATCTTATGTTACCAGATTTAATTGTCCTTGTACTATAATTAGAGCAATAAAATATGTACCCCTTTAAACTTTTTTGAATAGATAATAAAATATTTAAAATAATTATTAAATCTAATTTTCTTTTATGTGAGTTGAAGATCTTTATCTCCATATGACAAATTTAAATTTATAAATATCTTAACTTAGGTTTCCTATTATTTCATAACTTAAAAGAAGTTATGTAATTTACTTACTAGGAACACCATTCAAGATATATATAGTTGTCCGTGGAGCTTCTTCTCATATTAATTTGGGTACAAAAGAATAACTTATCATTGCTCTTAACTATATCTATAAGGTACGATGATATCTTTCAACAATCATATTCTACTGTAACATATCTGGTAAATCATTTACCTTATTTTTTTAAGAATCTAGCAAAAGAATTTATCATCGTAAATACCATAAAATTTATCACCCTTATTAGATATGATGATCTTGACTCTTTTATCTAATTGTCTATCAATTTTATTTATATATACCTCAAGAGTGTAAATGATCATAGACTTTACATGAATTAGATATATATAATCATATCTCAACATATTATTTATATGGTGATAAAATATCTCTTTTTAATGAGACAAAAGCATATAGTGATAAACATAACCTCAAGGAGTTTATAAAACTACATGTCACTTCGATATTTAATTGTAGAATCATTGTAAACTTATGATTCATATTAATTTTGTATAGACTATTATGCAGAATTCAAAGGTTAATTTTATTGAATCACAGTAAATTTGCAAACACCAAAAGGAAAATAATATTATAACAATTCTAGGTAAAGAACTCAAATTCCCATAATTATAAGAACATAATATAGATTCTCAAGATTTATCAAATTGAATCATCTTTATCCTTAGATATAAGCGATAAATATAAACTAACATCGCATTCACTTTAAGATAATTCCCTACATTGATAAATATTTCATTCTCTTTCGGTTTTATCCATCTTCATTTTTATTTTTATTTTAATGAATATCTATTATTGGTAATATCTATCAATAATATCTATAATATTTGATTTGAACCATATAAAGGTTATATTTATACCTTTTTCATTTCAAATCAAATCTTATAGTATATTTCTTTTTCACATAACTTTATTTGCTACAAAAGCAATGATTTTTGTGAAGATATTCTTTCATGAGTTTATATAGTAATTATAAACTCATGTGACTTATGCTTCACCCTTATTTTGGTATTACATACTCCCTAAGTAGTACTCAAAATATTATGAGTCTTGAGCTTATAGCTTTATCATTTATTTTGAGGATATAATCTTGAATTTCTCAAATACTATCATAATAAGGTGTCAACTAATGACTTATCAGAAAATTTAAATTGATCATTAGATATTCTCATGTACTAGTTGTAAACTATACTGAAGTCTAAGTATCATAAAATTGAGTCTTTCATACCTTTCTTGATCAGTCACCTCAATTATTTATTTCATAGAACTTTCAGTAATATATGTTCTATTCAATTAATCTGATCAAGATATCACTCACTTAATATAACTTACATATGCTCAAGCCATTTATTTCAGAAAATATAGGGACATTTACAAAAACACAATAAAGGAAGTGCTATAGTAATAATATAACATTAATGTTTTGAGTTTCCAAAATATGATGACCTATTGATATCATCTATATTTCACCTTTGGGTGAAATATTGACATATCTAGTGTTCACTCAAGATCACTTAGGGAGGACTGATACCATCCTTGTGGAATAGTATTGTTACCTTTGGGTATACAACCCTAAACTATAAGAATACCCAAAACAGTATCATCCTACCCCATCATATAATTTTTTAAAATATATTCTCCTTTGGGATTGTGTAAATCTTATAATTATATATACCATCATGAATATTATTTTATTTAATGTCATTTAGGATGAATTCCATAATGTATTTTATAGATTATTGATCCAGGTCACTTTGGTGACTATAGGATCAATACAAAAAGATAAAATACAATCTAAAATATCCCATGAATGACATGAACTTTATTGTAATTCATATCCCATAAGTCTATCATCCCAAGCTACTTTGGTAGCTATCGGTCAGATAAAACTTAGGAAGATAAATTACGAATAATATTCACTAAATTTCTTTATCCTGATTCATGTCATTGTGAATATTATTTTATTTAATATCATTTAGGACTAATTTCATAATATATTTTATAAATTATCGATCCAGATCACTTTGGTGGTTGTAGGAATAATATAAAAATATAAAATATAATCTAAAATATTCTATAAATGATAAGACCTTTATTGTAATTCATATCACAAAAGTGTATCATCCTAGGCCACTTTGGCAACTACAAGTCAGATAAAACTTAAGGAGATGAATTACAAATAATATTCGTCAAATTTTTTTAATTTAAGCTAAGTAGTTCAATAATAAAATAACAACCATAATAATTATTGAATATTAATGCTAAGTAGTTCAATAATAAAATAATAACTATAATAATTATTGAACATTAATTAGTAAAAGAAAACTCATATGATAATCATGATAACATATAAATCATGCCTTCATATGAAAGGTAAATATTATTTCATAATTTCAAATATATACATGTGAATAACTAAAGAATATCCAAGAACAATAATTGGATTTTATTTATCACATGTATAATCAATAATTCATATGAGAAAACTATAAAGTAAACCATAATTTATATTTTTTTAATCAAACTTAAATCCAATCAAATAAAAAATATAATCATGATTAAATTTAATTATAATTATAATAAATCATTTTTATCAATTTTATAATTGAGAATATAAACCAAATTTCTCAATTTCATAATGATAAAACTATAAATATTTGATAGGATATATATCGAAAATATGCGATTTATGAAGGACAAAACTATAATTTAGCAAAAATTAGATCCGACGGTAAAACTGTAAATATGTTGACAAAACATAATCTAGAATTACGAAATTTGTAAACGGCAAAATTGTAATTTTGTAAAACCCTCGCCTCAAGCTCAAAACTGTAATTATGCCAAAAACCCTAATCTACCTTGTTGCCTCCGCTTGCGGCGCTGCCGTTGCATGCGGGGTTGCCGTTGCTCACGTGCAGCCGCTACGACGTTGCGTGCAAAGCTCACGGCAGGCCGTGGTTGTTGCCAACACGCGACCGCTGCGGCGATACATGCTCGCATGTGGCCACTACCACCACGGGGGCTACCTCTGCCCACGAGCAACCGCTGCGGTGGTTCCTGCCCACGCTTGGCCGCCGCCTTGGCGCGGTCGCTGCCGTTGCCCTCTGTCCACGGGGGCAGTGGCTGCCGCCATCCGTTGCCATTGCTCTTCCGCGGGCACCACGTTCAAAGGCGGTGCGGGATGCCCGTGGTGCCGCCACCGCTCGCAAGCATACCGCTGCCTACGCACGACTGTGATGCACGGCTACGAGGTGGTACATGGCCCTTTGTCGAGAACGATCAACAGAGATGATCGTCTCAATAATATCGATGATAGTAAACAGTAAATTCATCGATCAAACATAAAATTATACATTGCTCATAATTAGTAATAAAGCAAATGATATAGAAAAAATAGATCAATAATATTCGACGAAGCATCCAACTCGAGTCCACGTTTCCTACAAAATTCTTGGAACTCTTTGAGCTTCATTGACATAGGCTCAGCATGCCTACGAAGTAGGGCACTGGGAAGCTCTGCAACTTATTCATTTGCCAGCAGCATCAACTCCTCAACAAGACAACTTGACTCCTTCCTCACCAAGGAAGCTGTCATTTGGATTCCCACTCTCATCCAACAAGAAGACAAGCTTAGGAGTCTCAATCCAAAATGCTCCATTTCTTAATCTGATCTCCCTCATCTTCTTGGTGATCCCATGCAGGCTTCTAAGAGAATCAACAACATCCTTTAACTCAAACTGCCCATGCATTTTAGGTATCGTTTTCCCTGAAACATCAACCTCAAATCCTCCATCAATGATGTCCTGCACATCATCGTATGATAGCTTGCAGCATGAATGGATCACAGATCGACCGATCTACCGCACGGTGATGTTTCCGGTGTCATCAATGTCCCAAATGATGGAGAAGGCAAGCCTATCCTCACCTGGTACAAGTGAACATGCTTCCTCAGAAAGCTTTGGAGGCAACATTGGCAACTTGTGCTGCGGTGTGTACACACTGGTGGATCGAATTCGGGCTTCTCTATCTAATGCTGTGTCTGGAAGAACAAACTTTGAAACATCAGCGATGTGGACACCGATTCGGAATACTTTTTCGGATACCTTTTCAATAGATAATGCATCATCGAGGTCGGTAGCAGATGCAGGATCGATTGTGAAGGTGCAAGTGTTTCTAAGGTCCTTTCTGGTCTCATATTCCTCCGTAGGGATCTTCCATGGTGCTTTTGGAAGACAAGACAAAGACTCCGGAGAGAAGTCTGCAGCTCTGATTGCATGCTCAAACAATACAGCACTTATCTGTGGCCCAATTTCCTCCGCTCGCCCTAACATGCGGATAACCTGTGCTTTGGGGCAGACACTTCCTTCCTTTGACTCCTCTATTCGATCAGCTACCAAATCCCTTTCGATTGATACATCGCCATTGATGAGCCTTTCCTTTGCACTGTTGTTGAGATTGTCCTATAAATAGGACCATAGTTCATAATACAAGGAATATAGAGAGTGTGTGCACTTGAGAATATCTTGTAAGTGTTCTTGTCAATCCTCTTGTTTTAAATACTACATCAGTTTTCTTGAGTCGAAAGGATTCTTTTTACTCGTATCATAGTATTTTATTTTTTTCTTGCTCCTCCATCCCCAACATTTGTGGTATCAGAGCCTAGTTTTAATCTAAACTGGGCATTATGACTTTCAATGATAATTCCATGTCTCAACCCCTTATCCCCATCTTCTCGGGCAAAAGCTATAAATTTTGGAGTATTAAGATGAAGACTCTATTCAAGTCTCAAGATCTTTGGGACTTAATAGAGAATGGATATGCAGATCTAGATGATGAAATCAAGCTGAGGGAGAATAGAAAGAAGGACTCAAAAGCATTGTTCTTCATTCAACAAGCTGTACATGAGACGATCTTCTCAACAATTGCAGCAGCGACAACCTCAAAGCAAGCTTGGTTGATACTTCAAAATAAATTTCAAGGCTCATCAAGGGTGATTACGGTAAAACTTCAAACCCTCTGTCGTGAGTTTAAAATTTTGTTCATGAAAAGTAATGAATCGGTGCAAGATTTTCTTTCTCGAGTGATTGAAATTGTTAGTTAAATGAATTCTTATGGTGAATATCTTCCTGATCATATAATTGTTGTAAAAGTTTTGAGAAGTTTAACGCTGAAATTTGATCATGTTGTTGCCGTAATTAAGGAGTCAAAAGATTTATCTATATATTCATTTGATGAACTAATGGGTTCCTTGCAAGCACATGAAGTAAGGTTTGAACAGGTCACTTGAAAAAAGTGAAGAAAATGTTGAATCTCATATTTTGATGATGAAACCACTTGATATGTGTTTATGATTTAATCTGCGTTTTGAGTGACATAGGATGCTTCGATTAGGATAAGACAATTAAAGTAGAAAAATCATATTGTGCCAGAGGAACATGTCAGAAGATTGAATGTCGGGCCGGCGGATCGGTCGACGTATCGATAGAAGACTTCGGGCTATGGATTCGGACATCGGGCCAAGAAGAGCGGGTATTGCGCCAAGGATATCGGAGTTGCAGAGACAACTGGCCGATTGGGCAATATGCTGCAAGAGAGGACGATGCACCGAAGAATCGGACGAAGCATCGTAGGACCAATGACATGCCGAACAACTTAATTATTGCTTTGTATTAATTGTCTCGATTGAAGTTTTGTTTTAAGTATGTAGGATTAACTACGAAAGCTTGAAGACATAAAGCAAGTTTATCGGAGTCAAGTTTGATGGGTGTTCAAGAGTCTGAAGATTCGTCGAAGATGCTACCGGAACCAACCGAGAAGAAATCGGGGACTTGTCGAAGTTTTCGAAAGATCGTTTTCTTACTACACTTATTGGAAAACTCGAATGAGAATTTTCTTACTTTTGTTGAGTCTCGAGCTTTGGAATATTGTCGAAAATAGATTTCAAAAATCTTTTCTTCCGATGAGCGAATGGGATGAATCAGAGAAGAAAGTTTTTGCTTTAAACGCAAAGGCTATAAATGCCTTATATTGTGCACTTGACAAAAATGAATTTAATCGCGTTTCGATTTGTGATTCGGCTTTTGATATTTGGAGAACTCTTGAGGTCACTCATGAAGGCACTGGCCGAGTGAAAGAGTCCAAAATCAACATTCTTGTGCACTTTAACAAACTTTTCCGGATGAAACCAAGTGAGTCCATCGAAGACATGTACACCCATTTCACGGATGTCATCAATGGACTCAAAGCTCTTAGTAAAGTTTTTCTAACTTTGAACTAGTCATTAAAATCTTAAGATCCCTTCCAAAAAGTTGGGATCCAAAACTTACGGCCATTCAAGAGGCCAAGGACCTTAAAATATTCTCTCTCGAAGAACTTATTGAGTCTCTAATGACCTACGAAATGAACGATGTGACAAAAAGGAAACTCGAGAACAACCTTCCAAAGGACAGGAAGGATTTGGGACATAGAACACATAAAGACCACTCGAGCATAAGCTCAAGTGATGGTGAACTTAAACTACAAATGAAACAAAAATTAAAAAGCAAAAAGAATGAAACTACTTGCTTTGAATGCAAGAAGAACAAAAATTAGGATGAATTGAGCTCTTCCGAAGATAAGGAGAAAATCAAGAAAGGCGAGGCGGCAAACTACACCTCAACCACTTTCAACGATGAGGTAATCGAAATCCCCCTAATTTATTTCAAAATTACATAATACTTTCATGAGTTATTTTTAATTTAGTTTAGGATTAATTTTCTTGAGAATTGCATGTGTTATGTTAATGTAATAAAATGTTAGATATAAATCTAATGCTTATACACCTAGTAAGATTAATCTTATGTATGTGCTTGAGAAGCAAGAATGTGTATTTTGACGATTTTCATATTGATTTTCAATGACGATGAATGACTTTTGAATGGAAGGCTTGATGATTTTTTATGAACCTTATCTTTGGTTTTCAAACATGATGTATGGTTTTGACATAAGAATAAAATTTGAGCATGCTAATATAAAGTCAATCATATATATTAAAATTAAAGAAGTTTTAGTTATCTATAAGAATCATTCAAAATTATGTTCAATGATACCAATGCAATAAAGTTGTAATGAAAATATTGAAATTTTGACACCATGATTTGACGATTTTATGTATGAGATTTTAAAGTAATATATAATGATATTTGTAATTTATTGGTCTTGATGGTTTTATGACGAAATTCATTTTTTGATCCTAAATGTTGATGCATGTTTGAAAAGCATGTTAACATGAAATCAATCACTTAAAATGAAATACTTCAAAAAAAAAAAGGGAAACAATCTATTATCAATGAAATCATGAATCTACTTATGTTTTGAATTTTGTGAACCATAAAAATGATTTTGATAATTTGAATTTGAAATTAGTTTTTATCAAAATCATGATCTTGATTTTTTGGAATAATATGAGATTTCCTTTGATGATCTTTTTGATTATTTAAAATGAGATTTGTTGAAATGATTCATGGAATTTTGGATTCATGACTTGATCCTTTCGATTTTTGAATTCATGCATGTTATATGTTGAAGATTTGAAACTATGTTTTGATATCATGTATACCCAAGAAATGTTGATTTGACAAATTGAATGATTTGAAAATGAATGATGATTTTTCTCTTAAATGTAACTTATGATATTCTTTATGAATCATCATCTTGATTTCTCAATATTCGATACATGGAATTTTATTGTGAATCAAGATCTTGTTCTTTGAACTCCCATGTTTCTTCTTATTGTTTACTAAAGAAGAAAATTTCCGAAATGAATCATGATTTTTTAGAATTATAATTTTTATGATTCATAAAGAATTGAGAGATTAAAAAATCTATCTATGTTTTTCTTTTTATGAATCTCTTGAAAATAATTTTGATTTGATGATTTGAATTTGAATAAGACTTATCTTGATTTTTCAAAATTTATAACTTATGACTTCTTATGCAAGAATCAAGGTACTATAACATTTGATCTCCTACATTTCTTTTTGATATTTATAAAAATAAAGGAGATCTGTTGAAATAAATCATGTCTTTTGGTATTCAAATAGTCTTATATATGATGATATGATTTCTTTGTATCTATGATACAAATGCTGAATCACTGTTATAAAAGAAAAGGAAATTGTTAGCTTGCTAATTGCAAAAATATACGCTAGCTTGAATGATAAAACATGAGATTGTCTATAGTGCAAATTTATTGTTATCATGATATGTAAATTAAAATAATGATTAGAATATTCATGCAATTATAAATGATGATTTGGTATTATGCATAAAATACTCTTGATATTATTTTGATGCATACAAATGAAAAGTTATGAACATGCATGGTAGGATATAATTTGACAAAATTGATACCATCATAATATAAAATATTTATGATTTGCAGTAATGCATGCAATACTTGTGATTTTTAATTATGATGTGATATATTACATATGATGTGAATCATGATTTAAAATGCTATGAATTGTTGCTAAAATGGTGTATCATAAATGTTGATTTAATGTTTTGTATCATGAATGCTCTAAATGATGAATGTTTGGTATCATGATCAAAATATTGATAAATAATTAAAAATTTTAGTATCATGTATGAGATGCTCATAATGATGATTGATTTACTCATCGTGCATGAATGAAATATAAGAATTTTGAAATAGTATATGTTTTAATTTGAAAATATAATGATGTACAAATAAGATTGATACTTACTTTTGTCATAATTGATGTAAAGGTTCTTCCCTTCTTTTTGACAATGACAAAGGAGGAGATAGCTAGCTTGCACAAGACAAGAGAAGTAAAAATTGCAAATGTACATATCCCAAAAAGGGGCAAAACTTATTAGTTTGCTCATCTCAGAAGTAAGAAATGCTATCTTGTAATCTCAAGCAAAAGTGCTATCTTACAAATCTCAAAGAACCAATATGTGCCAAGTTACATATTTTGAAAAAAGGCAAAATAGTCTATCTTGCACATCTTTTTGCTAACTTTTTATGTGTAAAAGTTGATAACTTGCATACTATAAATTTGCATACCAAATGTGCAATCTTGCCTATCTCAAGAAGCAAAATATGCTAACTTGCACATCTTGCAAACTTGCGTATTTCAAGAAGCAAGGGATGCTTTCTTGAACATCTCAAAACTGCTAACTTGCACATTCTAAAAATGTTGTAAAATTTGCTAGCATGTATGTTGTAGAAATTGCTATCATACTACCTTGCATATCGATGCTAATAGCAAAATTGCATGATGATAAAACTAGGAGATTATATTAATTATGCAATGTGTTGAACTTGGATATTTCAAAAACTTGCAACTTGCACATTGCAATAGGAAGCAAGAATCATGAGCTTACACAAGAAAGCTATCTTGTATTTGCTTTCGAAATTTTTTGCTAGCTTGCATGTAACAAAACTAAAATATCATAAAAATTGCTTGCTTGTAGTCTAAAGAGAAGCAAACAGTTGCTATCTCAAGAAAAGCAAACATGCTAAACTTACACATCTTTAATTACTCATGATGATAAAATTTGACACTATATTTTTTCATACAATGTATTGAACTTTATATCTCAAACACATAGAAAGTGGCACTTCTCCTTTTTGTTGATGATAAAGGGGGAGAAGTATGATTATGTTATGCATGATGACGTGTTGCAAATATTTATGATGAATATTTTGCAATGACTTGAATTCGGCTTGAATTCAAGGTTCTATCAATATAGTATATTGATAGGGGGAGTTTGTTTAAACTCCGGGAGTTAAGGTTAACTCCGTCATCAAGTGGTTGTCATTATAAAAAAGGGGGAGATTGTTGAATCTCGTATTTTGATGATGAAACCACTTAATATATGTTTATAATTTAATCTACGTTTTGAGTGACGTAGGATGAGACAATTAAAGTAGGAAAATCATGTTGTGCCGGAGGAACATGTTAGAAGATTGGATGTCGGGCTGGCGAATCGGTCGATGTATCGATAGAAGACTTCGGGTTGTGGATTCGAGCATCGGGCCAAGAAGAGCGGGTATTACGCCAAGGATATTGGAGTTACCAAGTCAATTGGCTGATTGGGCAATATGCCGCAAGAGAGGACGATGCGCCGAAGAATCAGACAAAGCATCATAGGACTAATGACATGTCGGAGAACTTAATTATTGCTTTGTATTAATCGTCTCGATCGAAGTTTTGTTTTAAGTATGCAAGATTAACTACGAAAGCTTGAAGACATAAAGCAAGTCTACCAGAGTCAAGTTTGATGGGTGTTCAAGAGTCTGAAGATTCGTCAAAGATGCTGTCGGAACCGACCGAGAAGAAATCGGGGACTTGTCGGAGTTTTCGAAAGTCCGCCGAAGAGATCGTCGGAGGTTCACGGAGATCACCGAGAAGGCTTAGCTACTCGCTGAACTCGCCACAAGATTCAGAGCCTGTTGGGAGTCCACCGGAAGAAATCCGCGGGTGTATCGGAAGTCCGTCGGAAGTTCGCCGAAAAGCTCGCCAGAAGGAAACTCAACATTGCCGATTAAAAACTTACTTAGGACTATCTCTTAAGCTCATAGTTTGCATATAATTAGTGTTAGGATTAAGGGTTAATCCTATAACCCGGTTAGGGGCTAATTGGGCCCGAGTTCGGACTGGTTTGGGCCAAGTTTGGAGCCCAACTAGTGAGCTGAAATAGTGTAGGCAGTGGCATCGCCAGACTAGGTGGTGGCACCGCCCAGAGCCTGAAGTATCAAGTGGTGGTACCGCCGGACTGGGTGGTGGCACTGCCCAGCACCCGAGAGTTCCGACGATGGTACCGCCAGAACTCTGTCAATGTTGAAATTGATGGGCGGTGGCACTGCCACCGACAGGCGGTGGCACCGCCAGCCTCGGAAACCCAAGAGAATTCAAAATTTGGAACCCAAATTTCAATCCTCTTGGGGCCTATAAATACCCCTCAATTCTCAGCAGAGAAGACAACCTTTTGATGAGTAAGAAATTGAGATAAAGCCTTAGCAAAGTCTTTAGCAAGTCTTATTTTCAATAGCTTGAGTGTTCACCTCCTTCTTTCTCTTTGAAAATTTGTAAGAGTGTGAACCACTTGTAAAAGGTTGTAAAAGGGGTATTTGTCCTTCCCCTTCAAAGTGATTTGCTAGTGGAAGTTGAGAGCCTCTTCGAAGAAGGCTTCGTAAGTGGATGTAGGTCATTTTGACCAAACCACTTTAAATTGGTATGTTCCTTGAATGTGTGAGTTCTTACTGTTAGGATCGGAGTGGCACTAAGAGGGGGGGGTGAATTAGTGCAGCGGATTAAAACTTCGGTTTCGGAAAATTCTTTCGCACGATAACAAACAATATAAATGAGAACCGATTTGGAAGCTTGAAAACTTAGAGATGTATGGAAGCGTAATGACTAAGTAAAGAAATTTGCAGTATGTAAATGGCAAGATTAGGATGCAAACCAGATAACACAGTAGTTTTAAAGTGGTTCGGTCAAAATGACCTACATCCACTTGCGAAGCCTTCTTTGAGGAGGCTCCCAACTTTCACTAGCAAATCTCTTATAGGGGAAGGACTAATATCCCTCTTACAACTTTTTACAAGTGGTTCACACTCTTACAAATTTTTGAATAGAAAGAAAGAGGTGAACACTCAAAGCAATTGAAGACAAAAACTTGCTAAAGACTTTGCTAAGACTTTTGGCTCACTCTCTTGCTTCTCAAAGGTTGTATTCTTAGCTGAGAATTGAGGAGTATTTATAGGCCCCAAGAGGATTCAAATTTGGGCTCCAAAATTTGAATTCTCTTGGGTTTCCGAGGCTGGCGGTGCCATCGCCCGATCTCTCGGGTGCTGGGCGGTGCCACCACTCAGTCTAACGGTGCCACCGCCCAGTTCTCGGGTTTTAGGCAGTGCCACCGCCTACAGTGTTTCAGCTCACTAGTTAGGCTCCAAACTTGGCCCAACCAGTCCGAACTCGGGCCCAATTGGCCCCTACTTGGGTTATAGGATTAATAACTAATCCTAACCCTAATTAACATGCTAATTATGAATTTAAAGATATTTTCTAAGCTATTACAAAGTCCATAAGTCAAGACTTCTTCTAGCGAACTTTCGGCGGTCTTCCGATAAACTCTCGGAAACCATTCTGCGGACTCCCGGTAAACTCCTAGACTTCACGATTTGATCTTGGTGAGTTCCAATGAGCTTCTTCGGCAAGCTTCCGAAAAACCCTTCGGCAAGCTCCCTACTCATTCTTGGCTAGTTCCGGCAGCATTCCCGATGAACCTTCAAACTTCCGTCGAACTCTCGAACTCTCAACAAATCCTTCGTGCTTGACTCCGACACTTGTTTCGCTTTATGTCTTTGTCATTATCATAGTTATTCCTGCACACACAAACTAAAACTCTACTCCTATCTAGACAATTATTACAACGCGAATTGATATTTTGCTGCCCGGCACGTCATTGGTTGGCACTTCATCCGATTCTTCAGCGCATCGTACTCTCTTGCGACTTGTTGCCCAATCGGTGGTTGACCTCTGCAACCCCGATATCCTTGGTGCAATTCCGCTCTTCTTGGCCCGATGCCCGACATCCGAAGCCTTCTGCCATCCAATATCCTAACGTGATCTCCTCCGGCAGAACGTCAATTCCTCCTGCGTCAACTGTCTAATCCTGATCGAGTAGACCTACATCACTCAAAATACAGTTAAACATCTAAACACAATCAATTAGTTTCATCATCAAAATTTGAGATTCAACACTTACTTTCCTAAAATTGTTATTTACACTACTACTAGTTTTCGATTTTCATTTACTCAAGTTACTATCGAAACGAAACCTCCTCGTATTTACGAATTCGGTTTCAAACTTACAAGTTTTAATCCGCTGCACTAATTCACCCACCCCCCCCCCCCTTAGTGCTGCTCTAATCCTAATAGAAAAAACATTTCAGGTTAAGGGGGAGTCTTCTACTTCAAAAGAAGACAAAAAATCAGCAGGAAGAGGATGTGGCAGAGGAGGATTTCGTGGTAGAGGAAATAGAAGAGGAAGGGGACACTTTGATGGGTGAACATAAGCAATCAAATTATGATCAAAGAAATTACAAGAGTGGAATTCAATATCACTATTGTAAAAATTTTGGTCACATTAAATTTGTTTTTGAGAACAATGGTTGTTCGATATTATTAGATGATAAGATCATCATTAAAGGAACATTACATAATGGTTTATTTATATTAGACACTACTCCACATATCATGAATGTAAATGTGTCCAAAAGGAAACGAGATGAGTTGAATAGTGCATACCTGTGGTATTATAGGCTAGGTCACATCCATGAAAGAAGGATTCAAAAGTTGCTAAATGATGGATATCTAGATCCATTCGACTATGTGGCATATGCAACTTGTGAGCCTTACATTCATGGAAAACTGACCATTGATGACTCATTCACAAGTTCATGATATCTCAAATGATATTTGGTTTATGGATAGTGGATGTTCTAATCATATGTCATGTATAAAATCAATATTTAGAGATATTGATGAAACTCACAAGTTGAAAGGTAGACTTGGAGATAGCAAGCAAATCTAAGTGGAAGGGAAAGAAACAATTGAGGTGAAGATAAATCAAAGGAAGGTAAAATACCTTGATAGTGTTTTCTTTGTTCCTACTTTATCACTTAACTTGTTGAGTATTGGACAATTGATAGATGATGGATATTCAGTAATATTTGATGATGGTTCATGTACTATTAAAGATAAAAAATCTGGTTTGATTATAGTAAATATTTGCATGACACAAAACAATATGTTTCCACTTGATATGTCAAATATTGAAGGGTTTAAGGTTGTTAAGTAAAAAAGGAATGATTTTCGGATTACTCAAGATTAATACACTTGATGTATGTGAAAGATGCATTTATGGCAAACAAAGTAAAAAATCATTTCCTATTGGAAAAGCATGGAGAGTATCCAATTGTCTTGAATTAATTCATGCTGACTTATGTGGACCTATGAATACAAAATCATTTAGTGGAAGTCTATATTTTTTATTGTTTACAGATGATTATAGTCACATGAGTTGGGTATATTTTTTGAAATTGAAATCTGAAACATTTGATAATTTTTAAAAATTCAAGGCACTTGTAGAAAGGCAAAGTGGTAGATATATAAAGACACTTCGGACAAATAGAGGTGGTGAATTTTTATCTAATGAGTTTAATTCTTTTTATGAAAAAAATAGTATTTACAGAGAATTAATAGCACCATATATACCAAAGCAAAATGGTGTAGCTGAACGTAAGAATCAGACTATCATTGAAATGACAAGAAGTTTGCTTAAAGGAAAACATCTTCCAAATTAGTTTTAGGCAGAAGTAGTTGCAACAACAGTTTATTTGTTGAATATTTCACCAACAAAGGCTGTTATGAATTGAACTCCTTTTGAGGCTTGGTATGGTATGAAACCAAGTGTTAGACATATAAGAATTTTTGGTTGTATTGCTTATGCTTTGGTGAATTCACAAAATCATCACAAGCTTGATAAAAAATCTGAAAAATGCATTTTAATCGGTTATTCTTTACAATCGAAAGCATATCGATTATATAACCCTGTTAGTAGCAAAGTTATTATTAATAGAAATATTATGTTTGATGAAAGGGCAAGTTGGAATTGGGAGACCAATAAAGGTGGAACACAAATGTAGACTCCAGCAGAACTAGACACTCCGTAGAATCAAATGATAGATCCTACTCCAACAAGTTCATCGTCAACCTCACCCAATAGTAGTTCAAATTCTGATTCCTCAGATGAAACCCCTCCAAGGAATTTCAGAACACTGATAGAAATTTATAACTCAACATTTGCTTTGTTATTTCAGATCCAACAACTTTTGAGGAAGCGATTGAAAAAGAGGAATGGAGAAAAGCAATGAAGGAGGAAATCAACTAAATTGAGAAGAATGAAACTTGGGAGCTAATGGATCTACCGAAAGAAAAGAAACCTATTGGGTTAAAATGGGTGTTCAAAACAAAATTTAAATGCAAATTATTTGGTTTCACTAATAGTAATTGGGCAGGAGCTTTAGATGATCGAAAGAGTATTTCAGGCAATGTTTTTAGCCTCGGATTAGGAGCTATATCTTGGAGTTCTAAAAAGCAAGCAATAACTGCGTTGTCGACATCGAAAGCAGAATATGTAGCTGCAACATCAGCAGCTTGTCAAGCAATATGTCTTAGAAGACTTCTTGAAGATCTTCATCAAGAACAAAAAGAAGCAATGAAAATATTTTGTGACAATAAAGCTACAATTGCAATGACGAAGAATCCAACGTTTCATGGAAGAACGAAGCATATAGAGATACGCTATCATTTCATCCGAGATCTTATAGCAAGTGGAGCCATAATAATGAAGTATTGTGGAATAGATGAACAAGTTACGGATATCCTTACCAAATCGCTTCCAGTTCAAAAGCATGTTTATTTTATGCCGCAAATCGGTATATGCAACTATGAATCAAGGGGGAGTGTTGAGATTTGATTCATAGTTATCTATCTAGATAGTTATCATGATTTAGTGGTTACAGGATGATTTCAATAACCACCTCAATCATGATATAGTAGTTATAGGATGATTTCAATAACTACCATAATCATGATCTAGTAGTTATAGGGTGGTTATAACTAGGTCTTATAAATAGGACCATAGTTCATGAAGCAAGGAATATAGAGAGTGTGTGTACTTGAGAATATTTTGTAAGTGTTCTTGTCAATCTTTCTATTTTAAATACTACATCAGTTTTCTTGAATCGAAAGGATTCTTTTTACTCGTATCATAGTATTCTATTTTTTCCTTGCTCCTCCATCCCCAACATGCACAACCTGGAAGACTATCCACAGTGATTAACATCATTGGCAATTTGGCATCTATAGGCATCAGTTGTACATAATCCAACTCTCGTCCATTTTCTTCTCCTTCACGAAGTCATGGATTCAAAGCAAGAAGACCAATCACTACTCCATGACGAAGAGAACTTCTAATGATAGACAAGACTCTGCCAATAGGACGCTCGGATGGATTGCAACTCATTATAGCACGTATCCTTTCTACTACTTCTCCCTGCTCAGATTCCCTGTTCTTAGTTGAATTTGTTGATGCCTTGGAGGTTAGCGCATCATTCGATCCTCTCAACTTGGTCCTGTACACAACAGGATCCGACATTACAGCAATTGACTGCATCACCATCTATCTACACACAATCATGTCAAGGAATCATCATAAGACAATTATCAAATTTGATCCACAAAGATATACCGAACGAATCATTAAACTCTAATTGGGTTTTAGCCACCGGGATAACTTCGTTATCAAACACAATAGGAATCGGGCTTGCACTCCTAATCCGAGTTGGGTCAGTTCCAACACTACCCAATTTCATCTAAACAATTGAATTAAAATAGATAAAACTAGAAATAATGAAATGTAATAATTTAATGACACAATATTAAGTATAAAAAATAATCATATTATAATTCAAAAGTTTATTTTTCATCTATTAGAAAGAAAATTTCTACAATTATCTATGCCATGAGTCCATAGCATATTTTCTTTCATGAATGAAGGTGAATTAATATTCAAATATGATCAATCTCATACAAATTATTAATCATAATAACTGAACATATTATCATTTAAAAAATAAAGTAATTAAATAACCTCTTGAGAATAGATGACCTCCATAAATTTTTCCCCACGATCAGACTCTTTCTTTGGTTTAGATGGAGAACCTATTTAGAACATCTCTGTAAATCTTTCCCCACGATTAAAAAACTCTTTTGATCACTTAAGATAGATGAGAAGAGGATAATTCTAACCATCTATCTAAATAGGAGAAGAGGAAGATAATTCCAACCATCTATCTAAATAGGAGAAGAGGAAGACTTGAAAAAATGTCTGAGATTTTAATTTCTATCTTTGATTTCATATTAATTAAAAAATAAAACTATACCTTATTTAAAGGTATTAATATAGGAAATATTATTTTTAAATTAAAATTCTAGATAAGATATTTAGAAAATAAATAAGGGTATTTTCATTAGAAATAAAAATAAATAAATAAATAATTAATTAATTAATAAGCTTACGACTATAGCTTTCTTCGCTTGCACAACTACGTCTCACTTGATTGGAATTGGTGCCCATTGATATGGGGATTCTCATCAACTTGACAACATTAGCTCAAAGATCATGTCAGGTATTCGATCAACCTCATACGTATAATGCAAAACCAAATTAGTTTATATCTTATTTGAATATATTTGAGTAGTTAAAGAGGTATTTCTCTAAGATCACAAGTTGCCACATGACAACATGTGAAATAATTCTAATGTAGTTTGTAGATTACAAAGAAAGAAAAGAATAAGAAATTAAATTATGATTGTAAATGAAGATTACAAATACAAAGATATTTCAAATCATTATTTCTACATAAATGGAAGCCTATCATTGAAGATTATTTTCAAGATAAATTTAAAATGTTATCTTCTTCGAATAAGGAAAGAACAAATAATTTATTTAGTTTGATTTAATTATACTTTTTTAACTCTAATTTTTTTTCTCTTTTATGATACTTAGGCTTATAAAAAGGGTCTAATACTTTGTATTAGAGATCATAAAAAATGGATTAATAAATTGTGCTCTTTTCCTATATGATATGTGGGTGATGTGATGCCATATTTTTTTAAATAATATTATTCTCTCATCAACATGTAAGATGTATATTGATGCCTATATTTTGTGAATCTAGTAGTTATATGTTATTTTATTATTATCTCTTTGTTTTTTTTTCTCTCTCTAGTTCTCTTTCAGAAAGATGGAGACCACCTCCTTAAACAATATATAATCAACAACAAAGTATTGATAGTGGTTCATCTATTAAATATGAGGAATCTCACATTGCTTGCAAGCGGGCGATAAAATGGACTAATTAGAATAGTAGATTGACAATATAAGTAGATCATTTAAGAATCATATATTAAAATTAAATAACATCTTTTCGTAGGCGAAAGGTATTAACAAAATATCTAAATAAAAAATAGACCTTAAATACTTTTATGATCTAAAGTATTTGATTTTAAAATATGACTTTCATATTAATTATAAGCATAAAAATCTTGATTATACTACTATTATGTGAAAAATTTTAATACTAGAAATTAAAATCATATAACAATAGATCAAATATACGATACGTACCTTTCAATTATCATTTATAAAGTTTTTATCTAATCTGTAAATGCACCATCATCGAATTCAAAATCTACAACGATATTGATATGTAAGAAAAGCTAGATTCACTTTTTTTCTCTCTTCATATCCGTCCAGTATCACTATTACCAATGAATTATAGACAAAGGGGAGATGAGAAATATATATAATCTCTTAATAATTAGTTCATCTTTTAATAATATCATATATCTATACTGAGTAGTGAGATCCTATCTATTTATAAGCGTAAGTGGAGTGTCTAGGATAAATAATTAGGAGAATCCCTTCCATCAAATTTATCTCCTAAGGAATCCTATAATAATCAAACTTCTTTTGTACTTATGTATATTCATAATCAAAATTCAATCATATGTCTAAAATTAGATAATGATCATATAATCCAACCACTCTAGATTCAAGTCAAATCTTCCTTCAAGTTTAATACTTAAGTAGAACCCCTCTTCCAACTCACCACTGCTCGAATACGCAAATGTTCCAAGCTTCCTACATAGTTTTAGCAATGAATCTTCCTCTTAAGAAAGACATTTTTGCTGGTTCAGCAGGTGGCAGCCATCGCAGCCTTAATGGACTCGACACCATGATCGACGAAAGTAGCAGCAGCACCCACCATGCCTCAAATCCACCCCCGACTGAGTGTATTCCTAATTCATCGACTGTTTACTGTGATGGATCCTTCTTTAGCTAAGATGTCAAAGCAGGTCTAGCTTTTGCTTTGTGGATGGTAACGATAACGTAATCATAGAAGACAACAACATACATCAAGCTTCATCTCCACTCCAAGTTGAATTCTAGGCTACCTCAAGTTGATGCACTCACAAAAGCCTCCTATCTGAATTTGCGAAACTTTATTCTCAAATCCTATTCTCTTAAGGCATTTTTGTTTTATAATAAATCTAGGATATATTTTTAACTGGTTGAATCTGTGGGTGTTTTATCTTTTGAATATGTGAATATGAAAGAAAAAAAATGATCACATGTAAATACAATCCATTCTCGAATAGTAGTAAAAAGGTACTATTAGCTCAAAATTAAACCATGAAAAAAATATTATTAAACTTCTTTAAAAAAATAATTACAGATTTTAAAAGACTCTTATACTTTAATTCTATTGGCTTGAATACTTAAGATTTGAATTATCCAATAGATGTCAGATATTTATAGATGTGAAATATAAGAATTCTTAATCTTTATTATTCTATCTAATCTAATTTTAAAAAATAAAATATCAATTTAAAATCTTTCAAAATATATTTTAATCAATAAAATTAAGAACTCATTATCTCTCTAACTCTATCTAATCTTATTTAAAAGATAAAATATTAATTTATAATATTTTAAAATTTACTTTTAACTTCCTAACCATTAACATGTTAAACAATTCTATAGCTCACAACCTTGTCAATGGAGCATTTTTGTTTTCTCCAACCTTCCTCGGAGGAGAATTTTTTTTAATTTTATGTACAAATAGGGTCCAATTAGTTAATTGATGATATGATTTTTTTTAACAAAAATAACACTCTTTCTCCCATTGGATTATTGGATTATTGGATTACAATCTGTATAAATTATTGGATTATTTTATTGGTGTGTATTTTAGTTATATTTATAACATAGTAAGAGAAATTATTTATATATGAAATTATCGAAGTCATTTATAAATTATTGAAAAAAATATCATTGACTAATGAGTCAGTCCGATTAGATATTTATCAAAAGTGCTAAGTGCCTTATGAAAATTTCTCCCTATTAATGTGGAGTGCTGATGTGACGAACTGATGAGCGAGATATGTTGGGGGGATTGTTCATTGGGGGTGATCTAGTTTTGGAACAGGGAGGTTGAGTAGAAGAACGGGATCTCCCTTACTATGGGGTCATCTCCTAGTCATTGGTAGTCTTGCATAACAGGTCTACGTTGGAGGCTTCATGGCTTGATCCCTCCGATTCTTAAGTTCGCGAGAGGCAGAGAGGGAAGAAGACAACAACATGAGCTATATAAATAAAGAGTCTATTGCCTACTTGGCTTGGGGCATGGCTTTTATACTTAGGCGCTAATCGATCTGGTCATGCCTTAGCCAAGGCCCTCCTACTCTAAACTACGAAGGCTTTAATGAGAGCGATTTGCAATCAATCGTTAATGCCTAGGGAAGTTGAGGCATGCTATCATTAATGATCGTTGATTCTCATTCTTTTATTGTATGTTAGTCCACATAGTGGAGAGAGTTGGAGGGAGCCAATATTATCTCTATCATTTACGGAAGTTGAGACGTACTATCGTTAATGATAATTTGTTCCCATGCCTTTATTGTTTGTTAGTTCACGTAGTCGAGGGAGCTAGAGGGTGCTAATATTATCCCTATCAAGTGGGTGAGTTGGAGGGTACTAATATTATCCCTGTTAGGTGGGTAACACGTAAGTTCTCTATATTCTCATAATTAATTTATTTTATTTTAAAAAATATAATTATTATTAAAATTAGTTAATAATATAAAATTTATAAATAATAACAATAATATTTATGAAGTTTTACATGTCAAAACAATATTGAAATATAAAACTTTATCTAAATCATCATTGTATATACAGTTTTTCTTTAAAATTTACATGACCATTGTGTTCAATAATAGCATAAATAACCACAGGAACGATGGATAAAACTCTGATCACCGAAGGAAAGCGTAAAGGAGGAGTCATAGTTACATCGCTTTCTGTATTATAAGAACTCGGAGCAATAGTAATGCATTTATTTTTATCTTCTGGGGTAACTATTTGGCATTGGCTCATCATCAACTCTATATCTTCAATCTCACGACAACTCCTACGAAGATGACTTTTTTGCGAGGGTTCAGTGTTTGGTGTACTAAGAACAAAAATACCAGTAGTTGTAATCCATTTAACAGCCAATCCTTCAACTTCACCAAAATATATTCTCCTCTCAATCTGTGAGAGAAAAAAACAAGAATCCATGGGATTAATATAGAAGTAAAAATACAAATTTATATCAAGATGAGGTGCTAAGATCTTATAGCAAATTTATATATGTAGACTGTCATGAAATATGGTCCTACTATTAGAACCCTAGCTTCCGAAAACATCACCTGCAAATAATAACAAATAATAATGACAGCATAAGGATCAACTTCTCATGCTCAACCCAAAATGCCAATGAAAACAAACAAGTATGAACTCTGTTTTGTATCTATATCAGCAAATTAATCATAATATGATCAATTTCTCTCTCTAAAGCTGCAAGAAGTTATATATATTTTTTATAATCACAATAAATATGCGATGTTACCACTATTTAATTTCATAATATAGAAAAAAAAATTTTCAGATTTTTTTATCTCTATTATACAATCTCATTTTTGAAAGTTAGATATATCTTATGGAATATTTTAGAACTTGTGTTCATCACTTATTCTTTATAAAAAAAATATATAGTAACTGAAAAAAAAAAAGAAGAAGATTACCTCCTTGTTCTTCAACAAAGCCCAAAGATAAACATTTTCTGTAGATTGCTCAGCATGCTTGTTAGCTCTTTTTCTTTCATTACAATATGCAGGAACTCCGTATCTCACAGCTTCATTACAATATGCAGGAACTCCGTATCTCACAGCTTCAGACAACAATGCTTCTCTACCTTCCTCGCAGCCTCCTTATCAAAATAAAGACCAGTAAAATATCTATCGCCAATCCCATCACCCCGTTTCTCCACATAAACCTCTTCAGCTTCAACCACTGCAGCCAATGTTCTATATACAATAATGTCAGCATACCTTCTCAATGGAGAAGTGAAAAGTGTGTACAGTGGGATTGATAGTCCATAAGCTCACTCATCTTCTCTGCCTCTCAAATCTCCTGTGCAAAAATAGACTGCTAATTGCATTGTCCTCGCAGCAAGTGCCAAAAGAATTTAAAGCAACACAGAATCATTCTGCAGTTTCTCTCTCATCTTGGGTATTGCGAGCTGAAGTTTGCCGGATGACGAAGCATCCAACTCGAGTCCACGTTTCCTACAAAATTCTTGGAACTCTTTGAGCTTCATCGACATAGGCTCAGCATGCCTGCGAAGTAGGGCACAGCCTGGGAAAGCCTTGGATATGACCTCCGCAACTGATTCATTTGCCAGCAGCATCGACTCCTCAACAAGACAACTTGACTCCTTCCTCACACCAAGGAAGCTGTCATTTGGATTCCCACTCTCATCCAACAAAAAGACAAGCTTAGGAGTCTCAATCCAAAATGCTCCATTTCTTAATCTGATCTCCCTCATCTTCTTGGTGATCCCATGCAGGCTTCTAAGAGAATCAACAACATCCTTTAACTCGAACTGCCCATGCATTTTAGGTACCGTTTTCCCTGAAACATCAACCTCAAATCCTCCGTCAATGACGTCCTGCACATCATCGTATGATAGCTAGCAGCATGAATGGATCACGGATCGGCCGATCCACCGCACGGTGATGTTTCCGGTGTCATCAATGTCCCAAGTGATGGAGAAGGCAAGCCTATCCTCACCTGGTACAAGTGAACAAGCTTCCTCAGAAAGCTCTGGAGGCAACATTGGCAGCTTGTGCTGCGGTGTGTACACACTGTGGATCGAATTCGGGCTTCTCTATCTAATGCTGTGTTTGGAAGAACAAACCTTGAAACATCAGCGATGTGGACACCGATTCGAGGTCGGTAGCAGATGCAGGATCGATTGTGAAGGTGAATTGTTTCTAAGGGCCTTTCTGGTCTCATATTCCTCCGTAGGGATCTTCCATGGTGCTTCTGGAAGACAAGACAAAGACTCCGGAGAGAAGTCTGCAGCTCTGATTGCATGCTCAAACAATACAGCACTTATCTGTGGCCCAATTTCCTCCGCTCGCCCCAACGGTAACCTGTGCTTTGGGGCAAACACTTCCTTCCTTCGACTCCTCTATTCGAGCAGCTACCAATTCCCTTTCGATTGATACATCGCCATTGATGAGCCTTTTCTTTGCACAACCCGGAAGACTTTCCACAGTGATTACCATCATTGGCAATTTGGCATCTGTAGGCATCAGCTGTACGTAATCCAACTCTCTTCCATTGTCTTCTCCTTCAGGAAGCCATGGATTCAAAGCAAGAAGACCGATCACTGCTCCACGACGAGGAGAGCTTCTGATGATAGACAAGACTCTCCTAGTTGGTCGCTTCGATGGATTGCAACTCAACGTATCACGTATTCTCTCCAAAGCTCTTGCAGCTTCTCCCTGCTCGGGGTCCCTGTTCTTAGTTGAATCGGTTGATGCCTTGGAGATCAGAGCATCATTCGATCCTCTCAACTTGGTCCAGTACACAACAGGATCCAACATTACAGCAACCACATCACCTTCTATCTACACATAATAACGTAATGGAATCATCACACTGCGCAAATGTGATCCGCAAAGAAATACCGAAAGAACATACCGCTCTGTTTTGTGCATCAGCTCCATTAATGAGAACGTCCGCCGGGAGACCGTCGACTGTATAGAAGGCCTGCAGCAGCCAAGAAACAAACACCCAATAAGAATTCTGCAAGAACAGTAAAGAACAAGCTTTGTTACTGACCTCTTTCCGGTCATATGCGTTCACGCGAAATGTTGCTTTAAAGGCACGACCTTTCTGCAAGATCAAAGACTCGATCAGTTTGGTTTCCACCGCAAGAGTTCATCTCCTATTGTAGCAGACAACAGGTTTACCTCGATCGCCTCTTTGACTGCCTGCTCTGGCCAATGGAGAACAAAGTTCATCTGCGAATTGCGTGGAGGAGCTGCCACAGCAACAGGAACAGAGGAAGTCGGCAAAGGGTGGTTATTCGGGATCCCTGCAGAACATCAGACAAAAGAAAAAGAACAGATTTTTTAGTCAAATCTTGAAGGAGAGCAGATGGAACGAAGAGGATGGAGGCGCTAAGGCCAACCTGGTAGGAAGGCCATGGTGTCGCCTGCGCCGCTGCTACGTCGGCCTCTTGGCAGCTACGTCGAGATAATTAATTCAGATCATTGACTGAACGTCGTTAATTAATTCATATTTTATTTTGCTTATATAAATTAAAATAAAAACTTCGAGAAGAGGACTCGATCTTTTTCTTTATCTGAATATAAATAAATAAATAAAATAGTGAAACATTTTTTATTATTTATATTAAGAGTTTCATATATCATGAAGACACATAATTCAGTATGCTTGACTTAGCCAACCAAGTCGAATGAATTTGGCATACGTTGAACCACATGGCTCCAACTAAGCCCAATTGTTATTAAACCAGGCTAAATTAACTCTAATTAGGTTCAATTTCTCCTTAAACCAAGCTCAGCAAGTCAGAATCGATCTGTAAACCGATATGATATCGGATTGAAACTACCAAAATGAGTTTGAACCGATCAGAAGTAGACCGAATCAGGACTGAGCCGAGCTTAATAAGCCTAAACCGACCTAATTATGTTTACGTCAACTTGGGTTGGCCGTTGGTCTTTGCCAATCCACCTATGCTGAGACCCAAATTGGGTTCAGCCATTGGGATAACTAGGAATCGAACCAGACCCATTTGAATCGGGCTCACGCCCAAGCCTTGATCCGATCCGAGTTGGGTCAGTTCCAACACTACCCAATCTAATTTTCATTTTTTATAAATTTTAGAGTTCATCTAAATAATTGAATAAAATAGATAAAATTGAAAATAATAAAATATAATAATTTTGTGACATTATCTTAACAAATCAAATTGATAATATTAATTATTTAACATCATATTATAATTCAAAATTTTATTTTACATCGATTAGAAAGAGAATTTCTACAATTATTTATGCCAAGAGTCGATTGCATATTTTCATGATTGAAGGAGAATTAAGATTTGAATATGGTATAATATACATAAAAATATATTCATATAATTAATCTTAATAACAGAACATATTATCATTTAAAATATGAAATAATTAAATAGCTTACTTAGAATTGAAAACCTCCTCAAATCTTTCCCACAATCGAACTCTTTAGAATATCTCCACAAATCTTTTGGCATGATCAAATTTTTTGATCACTTAAGATGGATGAGAAGATGATAATTCCAACCAACTAAATAAGAGTAGAGGAAGAGTTATAAAAATGTATGACATTTTAATTTCTATCTTTGATTTCATTTTAATTAAAAATAATAAAACTATGCCTTATTGTTATAGGAAATATTACTTAAAGGTATTATGGGAAATATTTTATATTTTAAAAGTATTAATATAGGAAATATTATTTTATTTTATTAAAATTCTTGATAATCGTATTTATTTTATTTTAGTTAAAAAATAAATAAGTGTATTTTAGTTTATAAATAAAAAGTTAATTAAATTAATTTAGAAGCTTACAACGCACACCCACTGATGAGAGGAGTTTGATATGTGTCGCATCAATAAGGGGGAGTCTGATATACACCAAATTAGTTTATATCTTATTTGAATAAATTCAATTAGTTAAGGAGCTACTATTTCTCGATCACAAGTTGTGATATGTCAAATAATTCTAATGTAGTTTCTAGATTACAAAGAAAGAAAATATGAAAAAAATAAAGAATTTAACTTATGCTTATAAATAAAATTTAGAAGATTATTTTCAAGATAAATTTAGGATGTTCTCTTCTTCCAAGAAGGAAAGAACAAATGATTTATTTAGTTTGATGTAATTGTGATTTTTTATTTCTAAATCTCTCTTTTGCAGTACTTACGCTTATAAAAGGAGTCTAATACAGTATAATAGAGATAACTAGAAAATGAATTAGTAATTTATGTTCTTTTCTCATATAATGTGTGGGTGGTGTGTTATCATATTTATTTAATTAATAAAATAATTTTATTATTAACGTAGAAAAATCATTATTGATATATGAGTCAATCCAACATTGTCCAAATCCAAAGACATAGGGGTGTTTGAAGTGGTGGCTGAGGTGACTCCAAAGTAAAAATATCAAACTCTTGAGGTGTCACCTGGCCTTAGAGGGGATAATTTGTAATTGTCCAAATGCCTCTCTCTTATAATTTTGTCCATGCGAACAGATGGGTGGAGGATAACATGGACCTTTTCCATCCATCATAACTTTCACATGGTGATTATATGTCACATGGTGATTATATATATATATATATATATATATATATATATATATATATATATATATATATATATATATATATATATATATATATATATATATATATCGTTGCCCTCAGCTTTTCTTTTAGTGTGGGTCGGTATATAATCGTATTATACTCTAAAGGAATATTGACTACTATAAATTTGGTCATCATTGCTTTAGAGCAAAGCTCATCTCCAACCGTAATATGCAGGCTTAGAGTCTAGAGAGGGGAGATAGAGTCGTCAATTAACCCTATTAATGAAGAAATCATAAGGATGAGATCGTTAACCAAAAGCCCAAGTTTTAAAAAAGTGTCAAAGTAGAGGATATCGATAGCTCAACTAATATCAATCATAACCCTCCTTACTCGGGCATTAATCATCCTTACAGAGACTACAAAGGCATCATCTTAATTTGGATCGAGGTACTCCGTCTCTTATTCCTTAAAGGTTATTTCTAAGTCGTCTTATAACCTCAAGCGCTTTTCAGTGCCAGCTTGGGTGTAGACTTTAAGACCTAAGAAGCTATCTCCTCCCGGTGCCTTCGGACGAACCTCTCGAGGTATCCCTAATGAATAAGTCATTTGATTTGTTCCTTTAAGTCATGATAGTCCTCTATGTCATGGCCATATCATGATGGAAACTACTCAGATGTCTTCATCAATTGAGAGTCTTTCAAGAGCCTTTCTTTTTTTATTTGTAAAAGATACTTTGGTTCTAGTCATTTGATATCTTGACAAATTATTATAAAGTATTAATCACATGTTGTTCGACATGTCATTGGTTTATCTAGCACTTCGTTTGACCCTTCGATGCATCATCCTCTCCTTCGGTATATTGCCCAATCGACATATTGTCTTTCCGCTACATTGGATCTCCTTAGCGTAATGTATGATCTTCTTGGCCCGAAGCCCGAACTTATAGCATGAAGCCTTCTGTCGCCATGTCAACCAATCATTCAGCTAGACGTCTAATCTTCTAACTTGTTTCACTTCGGCCCAACATTAATTCTTCTTGTTATAATGAAATTATCTCTCCATGATCGAAGATAGTCCAATGACACTCAAAAATATATATTAAATAACAAACTTATTAATTGATTTTATCATCAAAATATGATATTCAACATGATACACACAAGTGTATTGTACCCATTGATTGCAAATGGATCTTCAAGAAGAAGATCGGAGTAGATGGAAAGGTAACTTAGAGTTGAGGGTCGAGTATTTTTTATTTAGGGTTGTAGATTTAGGGTTTAAGATTAAGGGTTTATGGTTTAGGATTTAAGGTTGATGGTTCAAGGTATAGGATTTAAAATTGAGGCTTTTTAGGGTTTAAGGTTTATGGTTCAAATTTAAGGTTGAGGGTTGAGCGTTGAGAGTGTAGGGTTTATGGGTTAGTGTTGAGGGTTTGAGGTTTTGGGTTGAGGGTTTATGATTTATTGTTGAGGGTTAAGGGTTGAGGGTTTAGGGTTGTGTGTTTGACATTTCGGGTTTAGGTTTAATGTTTAGGGTTTAGTATTATTGTTTGAGGGTTTAGGGTTTATGTTTTATGGTTTAGGATTTAGCGTTGAGGATTTAGAGTTTAGAGTTTAATATTCAGGGTTTAAAATAGGGAGGGAGACCTCTGATGATGTGAAGTCAATGTCGGAGAAGAAGGCTATAGTTACGATGGATGCTACTGTCAAGAGAGTTCTATTTGGCTCTCGCATATCTGTTTGGCTCTAATGATAGTCAAAGACGACAAGGGTGGTTGAGGGCGATGGACGAAGGTTGAAATCATTAGATATGGGGCTTCCGTCTTTCACCTACCTAGTGTCCAATGGGCTCCCTTCCACCACAGTTGCATTGGACATTCTACCTAGTGTCGAAACTGCATTGGTCTTTGCTACATTGTTCTGGTTCAAAAATGATATTCTCGAAGATTACGTTGTGGAACAATCTCTTTCAAACTCATTGTAATCTAAAGACCCTAAAATAGAACTCTAGGAATTCAACCATGAAGGGTTAGTGCCAACATAAGCAGCTTCACTTGTACCACCATTCTCAAGGATGTCTTTGTTTCTCATGTGCCCTCAAGAGAAACATAGCAATATACTAGCATTCCAAGAGAGAGCATGGGAGGAATGTATGAAGACTCCAACTGCCTGATCGATCTCTCAAGGTCTCTGACTTCTCTCAGGGAAAATAACTTAAAGTGCTCTTCACAATCGAGAAATCAGTAAGGGTGAAATCATTTTAGAAATTTTCTTAAGGAGAACAGAAAGTATGATATCATTCATGTAATGATTAGTAGATTCAAAAGAGGAAGTATTATGTGGGTACCATTTGAGGAAGAGTATAAAAGACAGTTTACACCAATTGGCTTGGAGTGCAAAACAGAGACACAGTCTTGCCGCTACAAACGATGAACACCTGTAGTGTACAAGAGGAGTGAATTTTATAGGAAAATTAACAAGGCTCAACCCAACTTTGATTTGATTTGAATCGACTCACATAATGAAATGATGAGGATGGGTACGAGGGACGAAGGAAAGTGCTTTTACCCTTTCGTGCTCTATCACCATGCGAATAATAAAAAATACCTCCATTTGCATTTATTCCTCGTGCTTGTACCTGTGAACATAAATGATACCTCTACTTGGAAACTTCTTTTTCTTCTTACCTTATCTAAATCATCAGCGCATATATAGTCTTGCCATGATGTGTACATGACCTTTGCTTCCTCCAACCGCATGAACAACCACAAAAATGGTAGATAAAACTCGAATCACCAAAGGAAAACCTAGGGGAGTAGTCGCAGTTACATTGCCTTCTCTATTACAACAACTCGGAGTGGTAGATATGCATTCAATTTGATCTTTGGGTGTAACTATTTGGCAATGTCTCATCATCAACACTACATCTTCAATCACATGATACTTCTCAGAAAGATCACTTCTCTATGAGGGTTTAGTCTTTAGTGCATTAAGAACCAATGTACCAGTAGTTTCAATCCATTCGATAGTCAATCCTTCAACTTTACCAAAATATATCCTCCTCTCGATCTATGAGGAAAGAAGAAGAATCCATGAGATTAATATAGCAGTAAAAGTGCAAATTTATATCAAGATGAGGTGCTAAGATCTTACAACAAATTTGTTTATGTAGACTGTCATGAAAGTTGATCCTACTCTTAGAACCTTGGCATCGGAAAACATCGCTTGCAAATAATAATGACAATATAAAGATCAACTTCTCATTCCCAACCCAAAATGCTAATGAAAACAATCAAGTATGATCACCATTTTTTTATCTATGGTAATAAATTAATCATAAAATGATCAGTGGCTATCTCTTGAGCTGCAAGAAGTTATATATCTTTTATATAATCATAATATATTTGCGATGTTACTACTATTTAATTTTATAATATAAAAAATTCCTTTTTCCAAGAGTTATTGGTTGATATATTTTTTTTCAGATTTTTTATATCTACTATACATTTCTCATTTTTGAAAGTCATATATCTTATGGAATATTTAGGTATAAGATTATCATAACATATGATATCCTTATTACATATTTTATTTCTCAATTTATAAGAGTATCAAAACATTTGATATCCTTATAATATTTGGGTATAAGAGTAAAAATAAATAAATATTAGGATCAAAATCCGTCTTTATTACTTATTCTTTAGAAAAATAAAATATCGTAAGTGAAAAAAATAAATAAAATTACCTCCTTATTCTTCAGCAAAGCCCAAAGATAAACATTTTCTGTAGATTGCTTAGCTTGTTAGCTCTTTTTCTTTCATTACAATAAGCAGCAACTTCAGATACCACTTCAGATGCAGGAACTCCACATCTCACAACTGCAGACAACAATGCTTCTTTGCCTTCCTCATATTCTGCAGCCTCCTTATCAAAATAAAGACCAGTAAAACATCTATTGCCAATCCCATCACCTGCATCAGATGCACCACTACTCTGTCTTTTCTCCACATAAATTGTAAGCATAAAATCTGTAATCATGCTATATGTAATACGGAAAAACTTTTATGCCAAGATTGAATTCAAATAAATTGGATCTAATAATATTACGATGCGTACCTTTCTTGTTGTTTAGAAGAATAAACCTTATATGATGTACAAGCGCTCCATTTTCGGATCTGAAATATCAATCTGCAAGAATCTACAAGGAGAACTAGATCCTTCTCCTCTCTTCCTATCTTTTTACAGGACCACCTAGATTGATGGATTAGGGGAGAGAAGAGGGAGATTGAGAGAAAAAAAAAATTTTAATCTCTCAATTGCTAAGATGCTACTCACCTTTAGCCCCTATAAGTCCTATCTATTTATAGACGAGAATAGAGGGTATAGGATAAGTTATTAAGAGAGTTCGTCCCATCAGGATTATCTCCTAAGGAATTCTACTTTAGCATGGACATCTTTTCTATTGGCCAATAACCATAATCAGAATCCAATCATATCTATAATATATCTTACGTAATTAAATTAAGCCACATAATCTAACATTCTCCCACTTGGCCCATTAATTAGTAAGATACAAAAGGATTTAAAATCAAAAAATAAATAAATAAATTTATTTAGAAATAATTTGACTTAATTATATTTTGAAATTTTAGAAAAACTATATACACACACGTGAATTTTTAGAAAATAGGCCAATAAGTCTAATAATAATAATAATACTATATTAAGTCTGACTAATAATATGAGTCATAACAGTTGTATGCCATCAGTGTCACACTTCCTTCTATATACCACAATACTGTTAGCCTTTCCTAATGCAGTCCAAAATGACCCATATAATTTGTCTTGTTAAGACAATCCTGTCATCACATTCAACCATAATATATACATACATAATTGTGAACAGGATAGCAGAAACAAATAACTTTAAGTACATAAGAAAGAATGGTAATTATAGTATCCACTCAAACATGCATCTCTATATTCTTTATGGGTTGCTCATAAACCCAATCATAAGAATATATTCTTTTAAACTAGTTTAGACTGTAAGTCCTAAGTGAATGGATTAACAATCAGTATAGTAGAACTCAAGTAATTAATTGACATTAGATATTTTTGGACTCATCTTCTCTAACCATCAAGTACTTTATACCATAATGCATATAGATGCAATAGTGCTTGTCACTCTTAGAGAAGAAAACTATTGCAATGTCATAAAATATCTTCAATGACTTGGTAATTAAGTTTGACTATACCAAGTCCTGAGATAAAAATTTTACAGTAAAACATTTGATTAGTGGCCTCAAAGCATGTCACAAAATCAACTTCTATTATTAATAATAATAAATTACACTTGTAATTTACATAGATATTAACCGTACGGTGGACTTCCTATTATCGAGGTAATTTATATAATCAGCATATGAAAAATACCATTATTTCAAGCTGATATAATTTCATACATGTGAGCATATAATCTTTTGTCCCTTCCAGATATCTTATTACTTTCTCTGTAGTCCTTTAATGTTTATAGTTCTGGGTAACTCTAATATATATCTAATATTTTAATTGTAAAAACGAACATCTTTTCTAACACAAGCTTAAGCATAGACTTTCAACTGTACATATACAAAGAATATCTTATTTATCTGATTCTTTTCAAGTCATTTTAAAATATTTACCATTGACTAAAACTTTGCTTTTATGATTAACTTAACAAAGCTATATAATAAAATATTTTCAAGACTCGGTTGATATATCCTTTCTAAGATAATCTTCATAATCATTAAGGTCTATCCTTGAATTACTCAATGTTAATAATATAAGATGTCTCATTCATATCAACCATCTTAAAATTCTTAGTAACAAATTTCTTGATTTAGTATAATAAATCAAGATCACTATTGGTAAGGTAAAATATTATCCATATATAAGACCAATATAATAAACTTTCTTCCACTGATATAAATACTGATTAATAGTATTTATCTTATATCTGAAATAATAATATCAAGAACCTTTATATATCATTATCTTGAAGCTTGTTTAAGGTCATAAATGGATTCTTAATTTGTATACCAAACTTTATATTTCTTTCATTTTCTTTATAAATCATTTAAAGTAACCTATATAAAGCTAGATCTTTTAAAAATATTTTCATATCATTATGATATAACTCAAACTCATAAATGATGATTCTTAATGAGTTCATTAAAAATCTCGTTATGGTCGATACATTATTTATGAGTAAACTTTTAACCACAAGTCTGACCATTATATCATTTGACATTATCCTTTAAGTCACATTTATATAATAGACTCTTTTATAATTATTGGACAATTCGATAAATTTATCGGACACCATTCTGGTTATTAATTTTAACTATTTTTTTATTACATCATATTACTTTTCAGAATCATTACTTTTCATGACCCGTGACAAAAATAAGGGATCCATTCTGATTCCTATATCATAATATAATTCTTGTAGATATGCAACATAATAACCATAAATGACAAGATTCCTTCCCCTTTAAGATATTCTCAAAATTATCAATTATGGTTGTTCTACAAGACCATTAATAATAATATTAATATACAATGTGGGAGTTTAGTAATGTTATTTTGTTGTTCACTTTATTTGAGTAACAACAATCTCTCGAATAATAAAGGAGTATTAACTTGTATCTCCTTTATATCAAAATTAAATTTTAAAATTTTCACTCCCACTGATTTGCTATTTTATAGGAATCTTATGTAACTAGATTTAATTGTCCTCGTATAATGATTAGAGCAATAAAATATGTACCCCTTTAAACTTTTCTGAATAGATAATAAAATATTTAAAATAAATATTAAATCTAATTTTCTTTTATGTGAGTTAAAGATCCTTATCTCCATAGGATAATTTTAAATATATAAATATCTTAACTTAGGTTTCCTATTATTTCATAACTTAAAAGAAGTCATGTAATTTATTTACTAGGAACACCATTCAAGATATATATAGTTGTCCTTAGAGCTTTTTCTCACATTGATTTGGGTACAAAAAATAACTTATCACTGCTCTTAACCATATCTATAAGGTACGATGATATCTTTCAAGAATCATATTCTAATGTACCACATCTGGTAAATCATATACCTTATTTTTTAATAATCTAGCAAAAGAATTATAATTAGGTTCATCATAAATACCATAAAATTTATCACACTTGTCAGATATGATGATCTTGACTCTTTTATCTAATTGTCTATCAACTTTATTTATATACACTTCAAGAGTGTAAACGGTCATAGACTTTACATGAATTAGATATATATAATCATATCTCAACAGATTATTTATATGATGATAAAATATCTCACTTTAATAAGACAAAAGCATATAGTGATAAACATAACCTCAAGGAGTTTATAAAACTGCATTTCACTTCGATATTTAATTATAGAATCATTGTAAACTTATGATTCATATTAATTCTGTATAGACTATTAGACAAAATTCAAAGGTTAATTTTATTGAATCACAGTAAATTTATAACCACTAAAAGGAAAGTAATATTATAACAATTCTAGGTAAGGAACTCAAATTCCCAGAATTATAAAAACAAAACATGGATTCTCAAGATTTATCAAATTGAATCATCTTTATCTTTAGATATAAGGGATAAATACAAACTAACATCGCATTCATTTTAAGGTGATTCCCTACATTGATAAATATCTCATTCTCTTTTGGTTTTATCCCTCTTCATTTTTCTTTTTATTTTAATGAATATCTATTATTGGTAACATATGATATAATGAAGCATCAAATTAATCCATCAATAATATCTATAATATTTGATTTAAACTATATAAAGGTTATATTTATACATTTTTCATTTCAAATCAAATCTTATAATATATTTCTTCTTCACATAACTTTATTTGCTACAAAAGTAACACTTTTTGTGAAGATATTCTTTCATGAGTTTATATAGTAATTATAAACTCAGGTGACTTACGCTTCACTCTTATTTTGATATTACTTACTCCCTGAGCAGTACTCAAAATATTATAAGTCTTAAGCTTATAGATTTATCATTTATTTTGAGGATATAATCTTGAATTCCTCAAATACTATCATAATAAGGTGTCAACTAATGACTTATCAGAAAATTTAAATTGATCCTTAGATATTCTCATGCACTAGTTGTAAATGTTAGGATCAGAGTGGCACTAAGAGAGGGGGGGTGAATTAGTGCAGCGAATTAAAACATTGGTTTCAACAAATCTTTCGTACTATAAAAATCGGAATCAGAAGTGCTTAACTTTGAAAGTGTATTCGCAAAGTTGTGCAGCAAAGATAATGATGAAATAAAGCAAGTAAGAAGGTTTGCAGTAATATAAATAGTAGTAATGAAATTGCTAGTCATAGGTGCCCAGCAAGCCAACCACGTGAGTGATGGCACGTGTGACTTAATACAGAATCTTTTTGCTTATTATATTTTGGCGTATATCACTTTATAACTATTGCATAAATGCATATATATATTGTGATGTCCTTGGATTTGTGCAATAGGAATCGGATCGTGATGAGATCACGATAATGAGATCGATTCACCTTTAAACACATATCCTAAATAATTCCTACCATAGGTTACCGAGAGGGGACATCGTGATAACCGTGATAGACCGGTGTGCTATATACCCGTCCATATGATGGATGCAGCTGGTCTCATAGCTGCTTTCGTGTAGGGACACTAGGGATACAAGATGCAGTGCTCATTGGAGAATGAGTTCACTGATTGATCCGCTTACGAATGCTGGATGGTTGATGATGCATTGTCGACAAACGATTCCATAGTCCTAGTGGTGTATCCGTCCTTAGACTTGAGACACCAAGGATGTCCTGTATGAGTGCTCCACTCTTTGATACCGGACTTATAGGTTTGGCTGTCCCCGGATCTAGTACACCGGTCATTGGGAGTGGTAGTCGACCTTTACGAGGGCTATTGAGTGTCGATAGAGGATCATCCACTCGGCGTCATGAGAGGAATATCCCATGTGTTCTTGCTCGGACAAATCCCTGCCGGGGTCATTCAGGTTGAGAGAGAAAGAGTTTTCCCCGAGAATCCGATTAGAGCGAGACTCGAGTAGAAACCGTATGGGTCCGACAACACCATGCTCGATATACGGTCTCGGGATATTAGATGGATGAGGGACTATAGATACATGGTAATCGAGGACGACGAGGTCCAATGGATTGGATTCCCAGATCATCCGGGGACTACTCACGTAGTGGCCTAGTACGTCCGTGAAGTCGATGAGTCGAGTGAATTATTACGAGATAATAATTCACCGAAGTTAGAAGGAGTTCTCGACAGGTATGACTCACGGCCACTCGATATTGGGCCTAAAGGGTCACACACATATGGTAGGCATTATGATGAGTAGAGGTTCGATATGAGATATCCGGACGGAGCCCTTGTCTTATTGGATGCATCCAATACCCACTAGGGAAGGACCCATTAGGGTTTGACACGGGATCTCTATAAATAGGAGGGATTCACAGCCTCATAGGCTAGAGTCTTTGCTTGCCTTTCCTATTCTCCTCTCCCCTCTCCACCCCGGGCCTGGAGTTTTGAGGAGGGTCGTCGCAACCCCCTGCTGGTGGATCACCGCTAGAGAGGAGGACGCTGACCTCCTTCACCCTCTCCTAAGGATCTGCAAGGAAACAGGGGATATACGATCTCCCTAGGTAACACAATCTCTATAATGCAGTTTTGTGTTTTTCGGATTTTTTTTGCACACCAATCTTCGCATCTATTTATCGAACATCTTTTTTGGGAATCGGGGATTTTTGTTTTCTTGTTCTTCATTGCGCGCATATGATGTCGCCCACAATGATTTCCCAACAAGAGTATCGAGCCGGGTTGTTCGTGCGAATGATTGGTTTTGAACTGCGCGGTGTTGTGTTTAGGAAGAATATTGACGCCAAAATTGTTGACGAAAAACAAGGAAGGGCAGCAACAGTTGCTGCCCTCGATTTGCATGCCTGGCTGACCACCGCAATGCGCGCAATGAAGTCGCGACCAAGCAAAGACAACAGCGCCAGCGTATCGCAAGCCGCCGCCTCGCAGCAACCGGCCGGCGGTCTGTTTGCAGCAGGTTTGCTGTCGGGTGGCGGCAGCCCGCGGTAGAGGCGCGACCGCGTCACCCGACCCGGGCGAGGGCGCATGGCGGCAGCGCATACGGGCCGAGGCACCGCAGGGCAGCGGTGCCCGTGGCCGCTCCCATTAGCAAAAACCCGCCAAAGGGCGGTGTGCCAGAGGCAGCACCGCCATGGAGCGCTGCCTCGCGGGCGAGAACCACCCGCGAGGCGGGCGCCCACCAGAAGGGCGCCTTCTGGCCAGCGCGTGCCGCTTTGCAGCGAGGGCACCGCCTCGCCTTCCCAGATATAGGTCGCCGCCACCATGTCGGGCAAGGGCGCGCAGAGAGGGAATTAGGGTTTTGGGCAAAGGATAGTTTTGCCCCGTGAATTTGAGAAATTCCAGTTTCAGTCTTTTGTCCAAATTATGAAAATACCCTTAAGAATTGAGAAATTCCCTACATGTCCCTGATTTCAGAAAAATATTAATTAATTAAAAGGTTTAATTGATTATTATTTTTATTATTATCTAGTAGTCCTACATGATGATGATTAATTATACATGTGATGTATGATGTGTGGACGGATGATCATGGACCGTGTGATGTGTGTACTTGTGATTATTATTATTGAGGTCTGCGAACCTCCATTATATTTCTCGTTTATTGTCGGGCCTGCGTGCCTATGATTAAGTTGTAATCACATGAGGAGGCGCAGCAGGAGCGTGGATGTAATAGCGGGACCCGCGAGACGGACGATCGTGATGCATGGAGATGCATCAAGATGTCGACGGAACCGACGTGGATGAGATGGACGATCACAAGGCATGGAGATGCACCGTTGCACACATAGATCTTGATGTGAGTGATTAGGCCTACTGGCTCGGGCCTAATCATATTAGACTGTGGTCCATGATCATCTGATGTGATTGCTTATACACATACTAGATATGTATATATATTTACATGCGATGTAGATATATATTAAATATGTATATGTGTGACATGTCATATTAGGAGACTAAATTATAGAAACATCTCTCGATAATATTAAGTCGATAAACGTGAGGCAATTAGATTGACCCACGTGGCCTTCCATCGTTATGAGTAGGAACCGATTCCCGGTGTAGGTTGAGTTGGTCGAGTCCCTCGAGACTCACCTATATCGCGATTCGCTATCTTGCTTACGACATAGAGATGTCACCGGTGACCTGAGGGTATGGTATGCTTCGTCGAGTCCCTCGAGGGTATATCATCAAATCAGACTCATCTTGTAACGAAGGTGTTGACTTAACCGAGCATCATGGTTGGTCGAGTCCCTCGAGGCCATGGTGATTCGGAGGCCGAACAGGACGGGAATCACAAGGAGTTGTGATCGGCAAGAGTTGCCTACCTTTTAGGCTTAGTGTGATTGGTCGAGTCCCTCGAGGTTACACTAAGACGCTGATTGGATCCTAATCCCCAGTAGAAGTCTGCCGGAGACTTCCGTTTCACGTGCTGAGGGTGTCGCGTGACTCGTTAGTAAAATAGTGGGAGCATATTAAGATAGAAGTCCATATCTTGATAGTTTATTTCTTGCAAAATCTGCATGTTATTCATTTCTGCTACATCTTTATTTTCAGAAAATGTCTCTTTCAAATCCCTTACGTGGCATACTTGATGTCAACCGCCTCACTAGTCCAAATTATACGGATTGGCTCCTAACTTGAGAATTATTCTCACAACGGAGAAAATCATGTACGTCCTTGATACAGTGATGCCTACGCCCGAAGAAGGGGCAAGCGAGGATGAGATCGCTCACTACATGAAGTACATTGATGACTCCACTCTTGCTCAGTGCTATATGTTGGGCTCTATGACTCCAGAATTACAGAGACAACATGAAAAGATGGATGCCAGATCCATTCTCCTACATGTCCGTAAATTGTTTGAGGAACAGGGAAGGACTCAACGATATGAGATATCCAAGAGCCTTTTCCGTGCTAGGATGACTGAGGGGACACCGGTTCAGAATCATGTCCTAAAGATGATTGAGTGGATAGAGAAACTCACAGGTCTAGGAATGGTCCTAGAGGATAACTTGTGTGTGGACATTGTGCTTCAGTCCCTACCAGATTACTTTTCACAGTTCATAATGAATTTTAATATGAACAAGCTTGAGGTGATTCTCCTAGAGCTCCTCAATATGTTGAGGGAGGCAGAGAGTACTATTAAGAAAGAGAAGCCAGTTCTCTACACAGGTGAGACCAGAAAGAAAAGGAAAGCAGAAAGGTCCCTTAAGAAGGGAAAGGGCAAGGGCAAACAAGGTAAAGCAAAGGTTGCTAAGAAAGACCCAGCAAAGGACAAAGGCCAGTGCTTCCACTGTGGTAAAGATGGGCATTGGAAGAGAAACTGCAAAGAGTACCTTGCAAAAAGGGTGAAACAAAAGCTTGATGAAGCTTCAGTATATTCGCGATCGATCTCCATTTGTCGACTCTTATGATAACACATGGGTATTGGATACCCAGTAGTGCTTATCATATATGCAATTTGTTGCAGGTTCGCAAGGCCTAGGAGACTATAGAGAGGCTTTTGATGGACCTCAAGATGGGTAATGGAGCAAAAGTTGTCAGATTAGTCGCTGGCAGGTCGCCCTACATCCGCCTAGTGGAGCTTTTATTGCATTAGATGCATGTTATTTTGTTCCTTCTATTATCAAAAAAATATTATCTCCATTTCATGTTTAACAGCTTAGTGGATATAAATTTGTTTTTGAGAACAATGGTTGTTCGATATTATTAGATGATAAGATCATCAATGAAAGGAACATTGCATAATGGTTTATTTATGTTAGCCACCACTCCACATATCATGAATGTAAATGTATCCAAAAGGAAACGAGATGAGTTGAACAAAGCATACCTGTGGTATTGTAGGCTAGGTCACATCCATGAAAAAGAAGGATTCAAAAGTTGCTAAATGATGGATATCTAGATCCATTCGACTATGTGTCATATGCGACTTGTGAGCCTTGCATTCGTGGAAAACTAACCAAATCTCCATTTAGTAGAACTGGAGAGAGAGCCAATGAGTTGTTGGAACTCATACATAGTGATGTATGTGGACCCATGTCAACTCATGCCATTGGAGGTTACTCCTACTTCATTACATTTACTGATGATTTCTCAAGGTATGGATATGTGTACTTAATGAAGTACAAGTCTGAGGCCTTTGAGAAATTCAGAGAGTATAAGAATGAGGTGGAGAACTAGATTGGAAAGAGTATCAAAACTCTTCGATCAGATCGAGGAGGTGAATACTTAAGTACAGAGTTTACTCAGTTCCTCAAGGACCATGGGATATTATCCCAATGGACACCTCCTTACACACCTCAGCTCAATGGTGTCTCTGAAAGGAGAAATTGTACGTTATTAGATATGGTACGGTCCATGATGAGTTTCGCTGACCTACTTCTAGGGATATGCCCTAGAGACCACAGCTTACCTATTGAATAGAGTTCCAACTAAGTCGGTAGTGTCTACACCATATGAGATATGGAAAGGGAAGAAGCTTGATATTAAGGTTGTTAAGATTTGGGGCTGCCCAGCCCACGTTAGAAGACACAACCCCGATAAGTTAGAATCAAGGACAGAGCGATGCAAATTTGTGGGATACCCCAAGGAAACTTGTGGGTATTATTTCTATCATCTCGAGGACCAAAAGGTCTTTGTAGCTAAGAGAGCAGTGTTCCTTGAGAAGGAACACATTCTTGACGGAGACAGTGGGAGAATGATAGAATTGAGCGAGGTTGGAGAACCAAACTCAAGCACCACTCTACAGCCCGAGTCTGTTCAGGTACCTAATACACAAGTATCAACTTTACGCAGGCCTGATAGAGTATCCCATCCTCCTGAGAGATATGTGGGACATATTAGAGCAGAGGATGTAGAGGATATTGATCCTCAGATCTACGAGGAGGCTATTATGAGTATAGACTCCAGGAAGTGGAAAGAAGCCATGAATTCTGAGATGGATTCTATGTACTCCAATAAGGTTTGGAACATAGTTGATGCGCCCGAAGGTATTGTACCCATCGGTTGCAAGTGGATCTTTAAGAAAAAGATCGGAGTAGATGGAAAGGTAGAGACCTATAAAGCAAGGCTAGTGGCTAAGGGGTATCGTCAAAGGCAAGGTGTTGACTACGATGAAACTTTCTCACCCGTAGCAATGCTAAAATCCATCAGAATTCTATTGACTATTGCAGCACACTATGATTATGAGATCTGGCAGATGGATGTGAAAACCGCATTCCTCAACGAGAACCTCGAGGAGGAGGTGTATATGATGCAACCTGAGGGATTCATGTCCAAGAACTGCTCGGATAAGGTGTGTAGGTTGCTTAGATCCATTTATGGACTAAAGCAAGCTTCCCGAAGTTGGAACATAAGATTTGATGAGACAATCAGATCTTATGACTTCGTTAAGAACGAAGATGAGCCTTGTGTATACAGAAAGGTAAGTGGGAGCGCTATCACCTTTTTGGTGTTATATGTGGATGACATCCTCATCATTAGGAATGACGTAGGAATGCTATCCACAGTAAAGGCTTGGTTATCTAGACACTTCTCCATGAAGGACTTAGGGGAAGCATCTTATATCTTGGGGATTAGAATCTATAGAGATAGATCCAAGAGGATGCTTGGCTTGTCCCAGTCCAGGTACATAGAAACTATTGTCAAAAGGTTTGGCATGGAAAATTCCAAGAGAGGTCTCATACCGATGAGACATGGGATATCGCTTTCTAGAGTATGTCCCCAAAGACTCCGAAGAAAGGGCTAACATGGATATGATACCTTATGCCTCAGCAATAGGGTCTATCATGTATGCCATGCTATGTACTAGGCCTGATATAGCGCGATGCTCTGAAAGTGTCACGAGCAGTATCGACGGATCCGTGCTTGGAGCACCGAAAGCAGAAAGTGTATCCTTAAGTACTTGAGAAGGACTAAGGATCTTTTACTAGTATATGGAGGTAATAGCCTTAAGGTTGAAGGCTACACTCAAGTTTTCAATCTGATGTCGATGATAGCAAGTCTAATTCGTGGTATGTGTACACCTTGAATGGAGGAGCAGCAGCAGAAGAGTTCCAAGCAAGATACCATCACTGACTCCGACCACAGAGGCGGAGTACATTGCTGCATCGATGCAGCAAAAGGAGGGAGTCTTGTGAAGAAGTTCATCACAGATTTGGGAGTCGATACGAGATAGCGACAAGTCGACTTCCTTATATTATGAACTATGGGGTGATTACTCAAATAAGGGAACCCGGTCTCATCGGAAGTGTTCGAGGAGGTTCCAAAATTATAAGAGAGATCAGAACCCGAGGAGATGTAGCAGTGGAAAGAGTTCCATCCGAAGATAACATTGCAGATCCACTAACAAAGCCGTTGTCTCATTTTGTCTTTGAAGTCCACAGTGGGTCCGATGGGGATCGAATACATAGGTGATTGGCTTTAGGTCAAGTGGGAGATTGCTAGTCATAGGTGCCCAAAGAAGCCAATCACGTGAGTGATGGCACGTGTGACTTAATACAGAATCTTTTGCTTATTATATTTTAGTGTATATCACTTTATAACTATTGCATAAATGCATATATATATTATGATGTCCTTGGATTTGTGCAATGGGAATCGGATCGTGATGAGATCACGATAATGAGATCGATTCACCTTTAAAACACATATCCTAAATAATCCCATCATAGGTTACTTTCGAGAGGGACATCGTGATAACCCATAGACTGGTGTGTTGTATACCCGTCCATATGATGGATGCAAACTGGTCTCATAGTCGCTTTCGTGTAGGGACACTAGGGATACAAGATGTGTGCTCATTGGAGAATGAGTTCACTCGATTGATCCGCCACGGAATGCTTGGATGGTTGATGATGCCTTATTGTCGACAAACGATTCCGTAGTCCTAGTGGTGTATCCGGTCCTTAGACTTGAGACACCAAGGATGTCCCAGATGAGTGCTCCACTCTTTGATACCGACTTTATAGGTTTGGCTGTCCCGCATCTAGTACAACTGGGTCATTGTGAGTGGTAGTCGACCTTACGAGGGCTATTGAGTGTCGATAGAGGATCATCCACTCTCTAAGCGTCATGAGAGGAATATCCCATGTGTTCTTGCTCGACAAATCCCGGCCGGGGTCATTCGGGTTGAGAGAGAAAAGAGTTCTCCAAGAGAATCCGATTAGAGCGAGACTCGAGTAGAAACCGTATGGGTCCGACAACACCATGCTCGATATATGGTCTCTGGGGATATTAGATGGATGAAGGACTATAGATACATGGTAATCGAGGGATGACAGTGTCCAATGGATTGGATTCCCCTCAGATCGTTTGGGGACTACTACAGGTGGCCTAGTACGTTAGTAGTCGATGAGTCGAGTGAATTATTACAGAGATAATAATTCACCGAAGTTAGAAGGAGTTCCGGACAGGTATGACTCACGGCCACTGATATTGGGCCTAGAGGGTCACACACATATGGTAGGCATTAAGATGAGTATAGGTTCTGGATATGAGATATCCCACGGAGCCCTTGTCTTATTGGATGCAGATCCAATACCCACTAGGGAAGGACCCATTAGGGTTTGACACGGGATCTCTATAAATAGGAGGGATTCACAGACCTCATAGGCTAGAGTCTTTGCTTGCCTTTCCTATTCTCCTCTCCCTCTCCACCCCGTAGGCCCTGAGTTTTGAGGAGGGTCGCCGCAACCCTTCTGTGTGGATCACCGCTAGAGAGGAGGACGCTTGACCTCCTTCACCCTCTCCTAAGGATCTGCAAGGAAACAGGGATATACGATCTCCCTAGGTAACACAATCTCTATAATGCAGTTTTGTGTTTTATGGATTTTTTATGCACCAATCTTCGCATCTACGACGGCTGAACATCTTTTTTTTGGGAATCGGGGATTTTTGTTTTCTTGTTCTTCCGCTGCGCATATGATGTCGCCCCCAATGATTTCCCAACAGAAATGCATACTAGAGATACGCCATTTTTGAAGTGGTTCGGTCAAGTGACCTACATCCACTTGCGAGGTCCCTCTTCGATGAGGCTCCCACCTTCCACTAGCAAATCTCTTGAAAGGGAAGGGTGAATACCCCTCTTACAACTCTTTTACAAGCGGTTCACTCTCTTATAGATTTTCAGCAAGAAAGAAGGAGGTGAACACTAGCAAATTGAAAACAAGACTAGCTAAGACTTTTCTAAGGCCTTTCTCTTAAACAATTGCTGCTCAAAAAGTTGTAATCTCAGCTGAGATTTGAGGGGTATTTATAGGTCTCAAGAGGATTCAAATTTGGGCTCCAAATTTGAATTCTCGTTGGGTTCCCGATGCTGGGTGCCACTGCCACAGATGGCATGTGCCACCATATCAAGTGTCAAATGACAAGTCTTTGGGTGGTGCCATACCTGTCTGGCAGCCAATCACCAAACCCTTCTTCGGTTCACTAGTTGGGCTTCAAACTTAGCCCAAACCAAGTCTAATTTTGGGCCTAGTTGGCCCCTAACCAGGATATAGGATTATCTCTTAATCCTAATCCTAATTACAAGTGAACTACATAACAAAAAAAAACATCCTAAGCAAGTTTTCAACCGCGAACGTCGAGTCTTGTTCCGGCGAGCTTTCCCTGACGAACTTCTCCCGACGGACTCCCAAAGCAAGCTCCCAACTTGTGATGACTTTTTAATGAGTAGCCGAGCCTTCTCGGTGATCTCCGTGAACCTCTCGACGATCTCTTCTAACTTCCAAAAAATTCCTACAGGTTTCCCCATTTCTTCTCTGTTGGTTCCTAGAATCTCCGACGATTCTTCTGGACTCTTAAACGCCCATCGAACTTGACTCCGTTATCCTTGTTTTGTGTTTTCTGGTTATCGTAGTTAATCCTTCACACTTAACTCAATAATATGGATTAGATCAATTAACCCATCAATTGATTTTATCATCAAAATCCGAGATTCAACAATCTCCCCCTTTTTTATGATGACAATCAATTGATGACGGAGTTAAGCATAACTCCCCCTATCTATATGCCATATTATGAGAAGATAAAAACACTTGAATTTCATCCCATTGAATTCAAGCATAAACTGATAAGTTCTAACCGTAGAACTTATCGTTATTCTCATTAAGCATAATGTAAATGCGAAACTTCGATGAAAATCCTTTTCAAGTCGAAAGATAAGAGACAAATTTTACTACGACAGGAGATAAAGATTTTCAACATGAATTTCATGATATACATGTTAGACATGCTTTCAATATGATCAATCGATCTTACAATATTCTCAAAGATTTTGCAAGGCATATAAGTCATTCATCGATCGATCACTTTTCTCAAAGATTTTGAAAAGCTTTTGTAATTCATATAAGTCATGCTTTTAAAATGATACAAGTCATCACTTTTCTCCCCCTTTGTCATCAACAAAAAGGGAATGAGACTTGAAGCACATAGTTTGTCATACAAAGATTTTATCATTCAAAATTAAGTATGCTAAAATATTTACGTAGAGTTCATCTTAAATGAAAATTCAGCATTCATCCATATTATCAAATCTCTTCGTTCTATAAGTAACAAAAGTTGTAGATGTACAAGGAAGAGATTGGGATAAGACAAAAAACGTTTCAAGTAGTAACTCCAATAAGTTAAGATCATAATTCGAATACAAATTCATTCAAATTCAATTCGTCAACTTGAAACTCATAATCAAGCCATCAAAATCAATTTTGAGATTCAAAATATCATAAAATCATTAATCTTGATCAAATAGGAGCGGTGTTTGACTCAAGATAGGATAAGAAAATTTAACATGTCATTAGAATCAAAAGAGAAGGATCAGTTCACCGAGGAACGGAGAGAGAATGAAAAATTTTATGAAAAATTCATTCAAACTAGTTTATTGTTTAAGGATAATTTAACATACCTAATTCCCTTTTAATGAATTCAAATTGGTCTTCATTCAAGGCTTTTGTAAATATATCTGCTAATTGATGCTTTGTGTCAATGAATTCTAGAACAACATCATTGTTAAGGACATGATCACATATGAAATGATGCCTAACGTCGATGTGCTTAGTTCTAGAGTGCTGAATTAGATTTTTAGTAAGATATATGACACTAGTATTATCACATTTTATGGGAATGTTTTTAAAGTGAATTTCATAGTCTTCTAATGTATTTTTCATCCAAACAACTTGTGCACAACATGCACTTGTAACAATATATTCGGCTTCCGCCGTAGATAGTGCAACTGAATTTTATTTCTTGGAAGTCAAAGAAACAAGTGCATGTCCTAAAAATTGGCATGTTCCGGATGTACTTTTTTTATTTATCCTGCATCCGCCAAAATCGGCATCCGCATAAGCTATTAAATCAAAATTTTCAGATTTTGGATACCACAATCCTAAATTTGGAGTTCCTTTAAGATAACTAAATATTCTTTTAACACTTTTAAGATGAGATAATTTAGGATTTGATTAAAACCTAGCGCAAAGTCCTACACTAAACATAATATCCGGTCTAGTCGCGGTAAGGTAGAGTAGACTACCTATCATTCCCCTATATGTTTTTTGATCGAAATTTTCACTATTTTCATCCATATCTAACTTAGTCGCAGTACTCATAGGGGTGTTTATTGCTTTTGAATTATCCATGTTAAATCGTTTTAACAATTCCAACGTATATTTAGATTGGTTGAGAAATATACCATCCTTAAGTTGTTTGATTTGTAATCCTAAAAAGAAAGTTAATTCTCCTATTAAACTCATTTCAAATTCATGACTCATAGATTTGGCAAATGATTCACATAGTGATTCATTCGTAGATCCAAAAATAATATCATCGACATAAATTTGCACAATAAGAAAATTATTTTCAAAATGTTTAATAAACAATGTAGTATCAACCTTGCCTTTGGTAAAATTATTTAAAATAAGAAAGGAACTAAGCCTTTCATACCAAGCTCTAGGAGCTTGTTTCAAGCCATAGAGAGCCTTAGTCAATTTGAATACATGATTAGGAAGAAGAGAATTTTCAAATCCGGGAGGTTGTTCGACATATACTTCTTCGGAAATAAAACCATTCAAGAAGGCGCTTTTGACATCCATTTGAAATAGTTTAAAATTATAACTACTAGGATAGGCAAGGAGCATCCTTATGGCTTCTAATCGAGCCACGGGAGCGAAGGTTTCTTCGTAATCGATACCTTCTTCTTGGTTGAAACCTTTAGCCACTAATCTAGCCTTGTTTCTAACCACGATACCATTTTCGTCTTGCTTGTTTCTAAAGACCCATTTAGTACCAAAGACTAAATGGTCACTAGGTCTAGGAACAAGCTTCCATACCTTATTCCTCTCAAATTGATTCAATTCCTCTTGCATTGTGATAACCCAAAAATCATCATTTATGGCCTCGTCAATGCATTTAGGTTCGATTTGAGAAAGGAAGGCGGCATTGGCACAAAAATTCTTGAAAGAGGAACGAGTTTGAACCCCTTTTGATGTATCCCCTATAATTAGTTCCTTTGGATGAGCATCTATATACTTTCATTCCTTAGGTAAGGAAATTTCGGAAGAAGGTGCATCCAAGTTGCTATTTTGAGGAGGGGGTTCATTTAAATTTAAATTATCAAAATCAAGATCATCATCAAAATCATTTTTCTTTAAATTTGAAACTTCATTAAAAACTACATGAATAGACTCTTCTATTACTAAGGTTCTTTTGTTAAAAACCCGAAAAGCCTTAGAAACGGAAGAGTAACCAAGAAAGATGCCTTCATCGGATTTAGCATCAAATTTTCCTAAGGCATCCCTTTCATTTAAAATAAAGCATTTACAACCGAAAACTTTAAAATAGGAAATATTTGGTTTTTTGTTATTCCATAATTCATAGGGAGTTTTTGATAAGGATGGTCTTATTAGGACTCTATTCATGATGTAGCAAGCCGTATTTATGGCTTCGGCCCAAAAATACTTAGGTAAACTATGTTCATTTAACATAGTTCTTGCCATTTCTTGTAGGTTTCTATTTTTTCTTTCAACTACTCCATTTTGTTGGGGATTCCTCAGAGTGGAGAAGTTGTGATTGTATCCATTAACTTCACAAAAATTTTGAAAGTCACGGTTTTGAAATTCGCCACCGTGATCACTCTGAATTGATGAAATCATGAAACTTTTTTCGTTTTGAGTGAGTTTACAAAATCTAGAGAAACACTTGAAACAATCACTTTTGTGAGCTAAGAAATAGGTCCAAGTATATCTAGTATAGTCATCCACAATTATAAATGCATATTTGCTTCCTCCTAGACTTGTCGTATCAATTGGTCCAAATAAGTCCAAATGAATCAATTGTAATGGTCTAGTGGTGCTAATTTGAGTTTTTGATTTGAAACTAGTTTTTATTTGTTTACCTAGTTGACATGCATCACATATTTTGTCCTTAATAAACTTTATATTTGGAATTCCTCGCACTAATTCTCTAGATGAGATCTTAGATATTAGTTTCATGCTTGCGTGGCCTAGTCTCCTATGCCAAAGCCAAGCATCATCATTTAAAGCAGAGAAGCACATTTCATTACTTAGTTCATCAAGGTTGATGGTGTAGACATTATTTTGTTTTAATGCAATCATAGTCATGTTATGGTTTGGTTTTTCAATAATACATACATTTGATTCAAATCTAACGATATAACCTTTATCGTATAATTGACTAACACTCAAGAGATTATGTTTCAATCCATCAACTAGTAAGACATCATCAATAGAAAATTTTAATTTGTTACCTATGGTTCCCTTGCCAATGATTTTCCCTTGGTTGTTGTCTCCGAAGGTGACGTACCCTTCTTTGCTAGTGAGCATAGAGAAATGAGATGGATCTCCAGTCATATGTCTTGAGCATCCACTATCTAGATACCATCTCTTGCTCCTAGCTTGTGATGGTGTATGTTTCTACAAGAAGGGATTATTTTTAGGTACCCATTTTCTTTTGGGTGCCTTAAAAACTTGTTCATCATATTACATAGAATTGATCATGGTTCCTTTAGGAACCCAAATTAGTTTGTTCGGACTAATTTTTTTGAATGGATATTTATAAGTTTTATGTCCATATTTGCAACAAAAGTTGCAATGGCTTTGGTGCCGAACATGTAAGACGGGGCCTTTAATGAAGGTGGTTGGATTTTGGTGAGTACTTCTCACAAATCCGATTTCACTTCTTTAGGAATGTGACCCTTATTTGTATGGATCATGTTCAAAGATTTGCTACCAACCTCAAATTTCTTCAAGGTATCCTTAAGTAGCAAGTTCTCCTTTTGGAGAGATTCTAGATCATGGCATTTTATACATGGAGCTAAACTATTATGATATTCAGTTTTTAATTTATCGATATCACAAGTGAGACTATCATGCTCCTTTTTTAGCAATTTATATTTTCTACTAATTGTCTTATATTCATCAAATAACTCATGGAAAGTATTTAATAATTCATGATAAGGTAAATCTGCATCAATTAAATCCATTATCTCTTCTCCGATGGCCATTAGGCGGTGGTTCCTGCCTGCGCTTGGCCACTGCCTTGGTGTGGTCACTGTTGCTGCCCTCTATCCATGGGGGCAGCGGTTGTCACCATCTACGGCCACTGACCTTCCGCGGGCACTGCTTTCACAAGCAGTGCAAGATGCCCGTGGTGCCGCCACCGCTTGCAAGCGGACCGCTGCTTGTGCACGACCGTGATGCACGGCTACGGGGTGGTACACGACCTTTCGTCGACAACGATCAACAGAGATGATCATCTCAATAACATCGATGATAGTAAATTGTAAATTCATCGATCAAACATAAAATTATACATTGCTCATAATTAGTAATATAGCAAATCTTATAGAAAAAACAGATCAATAATATCCAACGAATCATTCAGGCATTGTAAACAAAAATAATAGATCTAATATATTTGATCTCAAGAACTTGGCTCTGATACCAATTGTAAGCATAAAATCTGTAATCATACTATTTGTAATGAGAAAAAACTTTTATGCTAAGATTGAAATCAAATAAATTAGATCTAACAATATTACGATGCTTACCTTTCTTGATCCTTCTCCTCTCTTCCTAGTCTTTTTACATGACCACGTAGATTGATGGATTAGGGGATGGAAGAGTGAGATTGAGAGAAAAAATACTTTAATCTCTCAATTGCTAAGATGCTACTTAGATGCACCCTTAGCCCCTAGAGATCTTGTCTATTTATAGGCGAGAGTAGAGGGTTTAGGATAAGTTATTAGAGGGTTTAGGATAAGTTATTAGAGAGTTCCTCCCATCAAGGTTATCTCCTAAGGAATCCTATTTTAACATGAACTTCTTTTCTATTGGTCAATAACCATAATCAGAATCCAATCATATCTATAATATATCTTAATTAAATAGAACTATATAATCTAACATAAACCTCTTCAGGTTAACCACCGCAACCAATGTTCTATATACAATAATGTCATCCCTATGCCTTCAGTTCTCTATATAAACAACTGCATCTCTCATTGCAGAACAGGCAGAAAAGATCTGAAGTTCTACTTTGAGAAGTCCTTCCAAGTTTTTAATCCAGAGTCTGTAAGTTTCTTACTAGTTCTTAATACCTATCTCTGCTTTTAAATCTTGATGCACGCTGTCCTCTTAATGGTATCAGAGCTTTTGTTGAATCCATTTTGTGTGTTTAAGTCTATCTTGTTACTAGATTCTACCCACAACTTAGAATCAATTGAGAAAGCCTAAATAGCTGTCAAAATATCTTTGCTTATAACTGGACTACGATTGTCAACAGACGTAAGGTGTAATTGGGCAAGGAGTCCCTAAAGAAACACTGAAAAGGTGAGACAATCTAAGAAAGAAATAAGCAAGGGGAAACCCGATGGATAGAAAAGCCTAAGGTTGATGTCCAAAAAATGGGAAGAGTCTATACAACAATGGTATATTAACTCTCACACCTCTAAGTTAGATTACCTTGACCTTGCAAAAGCAAGAACCCAACTCGAAAAAACTAGCCCAGAACCTTACTGTCATTTATGACAGAACTTGCCTATCAAGTAGAGTTCATCCAAAAACTTCAAAATTCTGATAGAAAAACCAACCACTCTCAAAAAAGAAATCAAAACACTAAAATCCTCGGTTTGAGACACTTTCAGCCTTGCTCTCCCAAAACAACCCAATATCAAGACAGAGATAAAAGGCCTAATAATAGAACTATCAAAGGATCTTCAAGAAAGAGGATTCAACCGTAAACTCTCAAAAATAGAAACTCTCCTAACAAAAATAGAGAGGCAAATCTGGGATGAGCCACTTATTCACTAGAGTACCGAGTCCCACAGAGAAGCACTCAAAGCCACGTAATCTATTGATTCCCCATCCATTGATTCCCTGAAATCTAACGATTACCCAAGAGCCCAAAGCCATCAGCACCATAATCAAACAAAGATAATACCCCAAATACAAATACTAGTACAAATCATGAAGATATAAAGGGGATAATGAACAGAAGTTACAAACAATAAGAGAGATCCAAAGAAAGAAAAGACTAGACCTACTCGAGTCTTCCGTAAGACTTGATCACCAAATTATCAAATCTAAGCCTAGGATCTTCGAAAAAGACCTAAAGAAGCTCAAGGAAGAATCCTTGTGTTCAAGGATCCTATTCAAATCCTCAAGCAAGTTCAACAATGATGACCAACCTCTAGACAAGAAGCGCCAACATCTGCCCCTCTAGTCGAGGATCGATCCATGACATGGGAGGAGCCATAGAAGGCTATTCAATGCGCAACAAGCAACGAGGCTTAATCGGGCAAAGACTGGCTGGGAGGACCAACCATTTCCCAACAAGTACTTGAGCAAATGATAAACCCCCCAAGTACAACCGAGGCTCTCCATGAGGGAAAGGGCAACAATAGCACCTGCAGAGGTGTTATACCACTCCGCACGTGATGATGCCCACCATCATCGTGTACACACACCGATCGGAAGAAGCCATGCTGGTTACTAACAACCAGGAAGATAGAGCTTTCATTATGGAGGAAAGCTACGAGCAATTGCAGAGAAGCCATATGCAATACATCCACCGGGAATACTACAAGTCGGGGTGCAAACCCTTCACGCACAGAGGAAAGGGACACTAGCACTACTAGTGTTCAGGGACAACAGATGGATAGATGACGAGATCCATCATAGCCACCATGGAAGTAGACTTAACTTCGAGGCGCAACCAACCGGTCACGTGATCCCAGATATAATGATGACAATTAAGGATTTTTTTCACAATATCCAACTATCAATCCTCGCTAGAGGCTACGACACATGGCGGGATGGTGAAGCAAATCTGCTAATCACACGAGGCATGGTGGGGCTTACTTTTCAAATACCCCTAATGTCGCCTTTCACAAGACGAAATATCGGGGGTAGTGGACTACCTAACAAGTTACCTGTGTCCGGCACTCCCGGAAGAAGGTACTCCACAACCGAAGCTACGTGGCGTAGACCGGGTTATTCGACCAACCCAGTTATGGTACCAATGCAGCCTGCAAAAAGGAGTCGTCAAACTTATTGATGGAAGGATATCCATAAGTTTCAACACCTACAAAGCTGCATCAACATCCAAAAGAATCAACTATAATAACGCAGACGACGAGGGCACTTTCGATGAAGAAGAGATTCAGAACCACACCATAGCCGTCGGCATTCAACTATCGGACGGCAAAGAAGATGAAGCTAATGAATTACGTCAATATCTAAATTCTTATCGAAGTTGACGTTTACAAGATGGAGGGAATTACCATACCCTCAAAAATACCAAAAGGAAGTGGTTGCAAAAGGATTGGAAGAAGATCTAGAGATGGAATACCCCCACCGGCTAGATTATCTCAATCGGTATATGCATCGTCGGCAGATCAAATTACGCACCACCCACCGACTCAACAATGGGACCAGCCAACTACCCCCAACAAGAAACATAGAATCGACAAGCCCGAAGCCTGCGTCTGAAGGCTACTCCAGGCAGCCAAGGTTTAAATCAAAAGACCTGTCTGAAGCATGGAATATGCCATCAGCATTTCAACAACAAGGGGCGATGTTCATAATCCCATCCCAACTTGGGATGTTTGAGGAAGTATTTATGAGATGGGAGTCAATAACAAAGAATTTGGTCTCCCTACAAGGATTCACCGATCCCCAAGCCAAAATGGAGTTCATCGAGAATCTGCTTGGTGAAGCAAAAAAACTAGCATGGATCCAATGACCGGATGGCACCACTCTCAAGAATACCGCTTATTAATGGCCAACGCGGATGGTTCAGAGGAACACAAAACATCCTCTCACAACCGAGGACAATTTTTATTTTAGAAGACCCCTTCCAAGGATCCACCACAGCACAAGAAGAGGCCTACCGGGACCTTGAAAGGTTATCATGCACAAACCTCAAACATATTATCCAATTCCTGAATGACTATATGAGGCTTGCATCAAAAACAGAAAGGCTATTCACAAGCCCAGAACTCTCAGAGAAATTATGGTCTAAAATGCTTGGAGAACTAGGCAAAAGGATCAAGGAGGCATTCGAAACAAAGTACAGGGGAAACACAATAGGGGTAATCCCAAGAGTATTATTTTCCTACAAATACCTAGAGGCAGAATGCAAGGACGCGGCTTTCAGAAGGGCCCTTAAAGATCTATCCTTTTGCAGCGAAATTCCCGTTCCAGGATACTACAATAAACTAGAAAGAATGTATGGCGTAAGGAAATCAACAACCTACAAAGGAAAACCACACTCCTCCCATGCTAGAATTGAGAAAAGAAAGCACTTGATTAGAAATAAGAAATGCAAATGCTACCTATGCGGGGAAGAAGGGCACTTTGCAAGGGAATGTCCCAATGATCGTAAAAATATTAAAAGGGTAGCCATGTTCGAACAGCTTGACCTCCCAGATGATTATGAAATCCTATCAGTACAAGAAGGAGAGAATCAAAGCGATGCAATTTACTCCATCTCTGAGGAAGAAGACGTGGAAAGCCTACAAACATGGTATCCATTCCTTTACTCATAGAATATTTGCCCTCATTGAAGATAGCGAACACGGTGGATCGGGCCCGACACGGATATAGGGCCCGGGTACAAGTCTCCCAAACACAAGCCGAATGCAAACATATATGGGAAATTAACACGGAACTACCAAATTGACATGGAAATATGTAATTGCTGCAAAAAAGAACAACCTAAAGGAGGCATAGGAGGCACTGCCCTCTATGTGAAATTACTTCATCTTGAATGTGCAAAGATCTATTATTTCAGAAAAAGAACCCCAAGAATGACCGAGGAACCACCGAGGTATGAGCTCAAGAATTTGCTTCAACAACAGCAAAGATTACATTAACCATTGTGAAGCGAAATCGAAGACCAAGATAGTCAGAGAATCTGAACAAATGTAAGGCAAAGGAATTAGAAGAAATACAAATACAAGCCATAGCAACTGCCCAAGAAAACCTCCAGTTACAACATGAGATATGCGAATGGAAGAAGAGGTATGATCAGCTGGAAGGAGAGGCAATGGAAATTGATCGACTAAGGATAGAAAAAGCTGATTTACTAAAAGAAATGCAAGAGCTTAGGACAAAGGAAGTGGAGAAAAATGAAGAAATGTTCGTCCTACTGGCTGAAGAAACACAGAAGGCTTTATCTATAGAAACAAAGGAAACAGGAGGATCCAGAAAAGCAAAAAACATGCTCTTCAACCTAGAGGTACGAATTGAAATCCCAAGTATCCCCTCCTTTAAGATAAATGCCATATTAGACACAGGAGCCACGACCTGCTGCATAGATGAAAATTCCATACCAAAAGCAGCAATGGAGGAAAATCCCTACATTGTACATTTCAGCGGGATAACATCCAAGACAATGGCCAACAAAAAACTAAAAGGTGGCAAGATGACTATAGGGGATAACACATTCAGGATCCCCTATACATATGCTTTCACAATGAAGCTGGGAGACGATATCCAAATGATAATAGGGTGCAACTTCATACGGGCCATGCAAGGAGGAGTAAGGATAGAAGGTAACACCGTTACCTTCTATCCTTACTCCTCCTTGCATGGCCCGTATGAAGTTGCACCCTATTATCATTTGGATATCGTCTCCTAGTTTCATTGTGAAAGCATATATATAGGGGATCCTTGTGAATGGAGAAGTGCCAATAATGTCTCATGTGCAAAAATAGACTGCTAATTGCATTGTCCTTGCAGCACGTGCCAAAAGAATTTGAAGAAACACAGGATCATACTTCAGTTTCTCTCTCATCTTGGGTAGTGCGAGCTGAAGTTTGCCGGATGACGAAGCATCCAATGCAAGTCCACGTTTCCTACAAAATTCATGGAACTCTTTGAGCTTCATCGACATAGGCACAGCATGCCTGCGAAGTAGGGCACAGCCTGGGAAGCTCAGCAACTGATTCATTTGCCAGCAGCATCAAACTACTCAACAAGACAACTTGACTCCTTCCTCACACCATGGAAGCTGTCATTTGGATTCCCATTCTCATCCAACAAGAAGACATGCTTACGAGTCTCAATCCAAAATGCTCCATTTCTTAATTTGATCTCCCTATCTTCTTGGTGATCGCATGCAGGCTTCTAAGAGAATCAACAACATTCTTTAACTCAAACTGCCCATGCTTTTTAGGTACCATTTTCCCTGAAACATCAACCTCAAATCCTCCGTCAATGATGTCCTGCATATCATCGTATGATAGCTTGCAGCATGAATGGATCACAGATCAATCGATCCACCGCATGGTGATGTTTCCGGTATCATCAATGTCCCAACAGATTATTTATACGGTGATAAAATGTCTATATTTAATGAGACAAAAGTATATAATGATAAACATAACCTAAAGAAGTTTATAAAATAATATTTCACTTCGATATTTAATTGTAGAATCATTGTAAACTTATGATTCATATTAATTCTGTATAGACTATTATACAGAATTCAAAGGTTAATTTTATTGAATCACAGTAAATTTACAAACATCAAAAGGGAAATAATATTATAATAATTGTAGGTAAAGAACTCAAATTTTCAGAATTATAAGAGCATAACATGTGTTCTCAAGATTTATCAAATTGAATCATCTTTATATTTAGATATAAGCAATAAATATAAACTAACATCGCATTCACTTTAAGATGATTCTCTACATTCATAAATATCTCATTCTCTTTATTTTTCTTTTTATTTTAATAAATATCTATTATTGGTAACATATGATGAAGTATCAAATTAATCCATCAATAATATTTATAATATTTGATTTGAACCATATAAAGGTTATATTTATACCTTTTTCATTTCAAATCAAATCTTATAGTATATTTCTTTTTCACATAACTTTATTTGCTATAAAAGTAACACTTTTTGCGAAGATATTCTTTCATGAGTTTATATAGTAATTATAAACTCAAGTGACTTACGCTTCACCCTTGTTTTGGTATTACATACCCCTTGAGTAGTACTCAAAATATTATGAGTCTTAAGCTTATAGCTTTATCATTTATTTTGAGGATATAATATTGAATTCCTCAAATACTTTCATAATAAGGTGTCCACTAATAACTTATTAGAAAATTTAAATTAATCCTTAGATATTCTCATGTGCTAGTTGTAAACTATACTGAAGTCTAAGTATCATAAAATTGAGTCTTTCATACCTTTCTTGATCCGTCACCTTAATTATTTATTTCACAGAACTTTCAGTAATTTATGTTCTATTCAATTAATCTGATCAAGGTCTTACTCACTCAATACAACTTACATATGCTCAAGCCATTTATTTTAGAAAGTATAGGGACATTTACAAAAACACAATAAAGGAAGTGCCACAGTAATAATATAATATTAATGCTTTGAGTTTTCAAAATATGATGAACTATTAATATCATCTATATTTCCTAAGTATTTTATAAATTAGCGGTCCAGGTCACTTTGGTGGTTGCTGGTCCAATACAAAAATCTAAAATAAAATCTAAAATGTCTTATAAACGATAAGACCTTTATTGTAATTCATATCACAAAAATCTATAATCCCAAGCCACTTTGGCAGCTATAAGTCAGATAAAACTTAATAAGATGAATTACAAATAATATTCATCAAATTTCTTTAATTTATGCTAAGCAGTTCAATAATAAAATAATAACCATAATAATTATTGAATATTAATGCTAAGTAGTTCAATAATAAAATAATAACCATAATAATTATTAAATATTAATCAACAAAAGAAAACTCATATGATAATCATGATAACATATAAATCATGCTTTCATGTGAAAGGTAAACATTATTTCATAATTTCAAATATATACATGTGAATAACAAAATAATATCCAAGAATAATAATTGGATTTTATTTATCACATTTATAACCAATAATTCATATGAGAAAACTATAAAATAAATCATAATTTCTAATTTTTTAATCAAAATTAAATCCAATCAAATAAAAAATATTATCATGATTAAATTTAATCATAATTATAATAAATCACTTTTATCAGTTTTATAATTAAGAATATAAACCAAATTTCTCAATTTAATAATGATAAAATTGTAAATATTTGATAGGATATAAATAAAAAATATGTGATTTATAAAGGGCAGAACTATAATTTAGCAAAAATTAGACCCAAGGGCAAAACTGTAAATATATTGATAGAATATAAACTGGAATTACGAAATTTGCAAAGGGCAGAACTATAATTTTGCAAAACCCTAGCCTCGAGGTCAAAATCATAATTATGCCAAAAACCCTAATCTGCCTTGTCGCCTGCGTGTGCGGTACTGCCGTTGCTCGCGCGTTGCCGTTGCTACCGCTGATCGCACACAACTGTTACGGTGCTACGTGCAGCGCTGCCGCTGCTTATGCGCAGTCGCTATGGCACTGCATGCGCTGCTGCCATTGTGGCGGTACCTACCCGCGTGCGGTCGCTGCTATCGCGGGGGTTGCCTCTGCCCACGAGCGGCCGCTGTGACGGTTCCTGCCCGCGGTTGGCCGTCGCCTTGGGGCGACCACTACCCTCTATCCAAGGGGGCAGCTACTACCGCCATCTACGACCACCGCCCTTCTGCGCGCACCGCGTTCACAAGTAGTGTGGGATGCCCGTGGTGCCGCCACCGCTCGCAAGCGGACCTCTGCCTGCGCACGACCGTAATGCACTGCTACGAGGTGTTACACGGCCCTTCGTCGATAACGATCAACTGAGATGATCATTTAAATAACATCGATGATAGGAAATAGTAAATTCATCGATCAAACATAAAATTATACATTGCTCATAATTAGTAATAGAGCAAATCATATAGAAAAAACAGATAAATAATATCCGACGAATCATTTAGGCATCATAAACAAAAATAATAGATCTAATATATTTGATCTTAAGAACTTGGCTCTGATACCAATTTTAAGTATAAAATATGTAATCATGCTATCTGTAATGCGAAAAAACTTTTATGCTAAAATTGAAATCAAATAAATTGGATCTAACAATATTATGATGCGTACCTTTCATGTTGTTCAAAAGAATAAACCTTATCTGATCTACAAGCGCTCCATTTTCGGATCTGAAATATCAATCTGCAAGGATCTACAAGGAGAACTAAATCCTTCTCCTCTCTTCCTATCTTTTCACAGGACCACCTAGATTGATGGATTAGGGGAGGGAAGAGTGAGATTGAGAGAAAAAAAACTTTAATCTCTCAATTGCTAAGATGCTACTCATGTTGAATCTCGGATTTTCATGATGCAATCAATTGATGAGTTAATTGATCTAATACATATTATTGAGTTAAGTGTGCAGGATTAACTACGATAACCAGAAAACACAAAGCAAGGATACCGGAGTCAAGTTCGATGGACGTTTAAGAGTTCGAAGAATCGTCGGAGATGCTGCCGGAACCAACCGAGAAAAAATCGGGAACCTGTCGGAATTTTCGAAAGTTCGCCGAAGAGATCGTCGGAGGTTCACGGAGATCACCGAGAAGGCTCGGCTACTCATTAAAGTCATCACAAGTTCGGGAGCTTGCTGGGAGCCCGTCGGAAGAAGTTCGTCGGAAAGCTCGCCGGAACAAGACTTGACGTTCGCGGTTGAAAAATTGCTTAGGATGTGTTTTTGTTAAGTAATTAACGTGTAATTAGGATTAGGATTAAGAAATAATCCTATATCCTGGTTAGGGGCCAACTGGGCCCAAAATTAGACTTGGTTCGGGCTAAGTTTGAAGCCCAACCAGTCAACCGAAGAGTCTGGCGGTGGCACCGCCCAGTGCCCGAGAGCCAGGCGGTGGCACCGCCTAGCTTTGTCAGCGCCTGACACTGACAGGCGGTGACACCGCCAGCATTGGGAACTCCCCGAGAATTCAAATTTGGAGCCCAAATTTGAATCCTCTTGAGGCCTATAAATACCCCTCAAATCTCAGCTGAGATTACAACTTTTTAGAGAAGCAATTGATTGAGAGAAAAGTCTTAGAATAGCCTTTGCTAGTCTTGGTTTCAATTTGCTAGTGTTCACCTCCTTCTTTCTTGCTGAAAATCTGTAAGAGAGTGAACCGCTTGTAAAAGTTGTAAGAGGGGTATTTATCCTTCCCTTTCAAGAGATTTGCTAGTGGAAGGTGGGAGCCTCATCAAAGAGGGGCCTCGCAAGTGGATGTAGGTCATTTGACCGAACCATTGTAAAATCGACGTAATCTCTGGTTTGCATTTACTTATTGTCATTTATATTGCTGCAAATCATTTGCACTTTAATGCTCTACTTCTTTATCTCTGTCTTACTTATCCTTTTAAGTTAAAACTCAATCGAAACGGTTTCAAACGAAAACGTTACTTTTATCGTACGAAGTTTCCGAAAGGTTTTAAATCGCGAAAAGTTTATCGTACTTTACCGATGCACTAATTCACCCCCCCCTCTTAGTGCCGCTCCGATCCTAACAATTGGTATCAGAGCAGGTTCACTCTCATATTTGGTTTAATACCCACGAGAGATGGCTTACTCCGGCATGCATGAGGGACACTCTATCACACGTCCACCCATGTTTAATGGGTCGGATTACATGTATTGGAAGACTCGGATGAGGGTCTTCCTCATTTCTATGGATTTCGAGCTTTGGACTATTGTAGAAAACGGATTTCAAAAATCTTCTCTTCCGATGAGCGAATGGAATGAATCGGAGAAGAAGGTTTTTGCTTTAAATGCAAAGGCTATGAATGCCTTGTTTTGTGCACTAGACAAAAATGAATTTAATCGTGTTTCAATTTGTGATTCGGCTTTTGATATTTGGAGAACTCTTGAGGTCACTCATGAAGGCACTAGCCGAGTGAAAGAGTCCAAAATCAACATTCTTGTGCACTCTTACGAACTTTTCCGAATGAAACCAAGTGAGTCCATCGGAGACATGTACACCCGTTTTACGGATGTCATCAATGGACTCAAAGCTCTTGGTAAAGATTTTACTAACTTTGAACTAGTAACTAAAATCTTAAGATCCCTCCCTAAAAGTTGGGATCCAAAAGTTACAGTCATTCAAGAGGCCAAAGACCTTAAAACATTCCCTCTTGAAGAACTCATTGGGTCTCTAATTACCTACGAAATGACATGTCAAGCTCATGACGAGCTCGAGAACCCCCTTCCAAAGAACAGGAAGGATATGACACTCAAATCACAAGAAAACCACTTGAAAGGAACATCAAGTGATGAGGACAGTGACAATGACATTGCACTTTTGACTCAAAAATTCAAAAAATATTTAAGGAAGAACAAATTTAAAAATAATACAAAAAATAAATTTGAACAAAAGAAGGACCAAGTGATTTGCTATGAATGTAAAAAACCGGGACACTACAAAAACGATTGCCCTCAAGCCAAAAAGAGAACACCAAAGAAGAAGGCGCTCAAGGCAACATAGGATGATTCAAGCACGTCCGAAGAAGAGGAGTCCAACACCGAGCAAGTTGCTCACTACGCCCTAATGGCCTTCGAAGAAGAGAAACATACACCATCACATGCTAGGAGCAAGAGATGGTATCTTGATAGTGGATGCTCAAGGCATATGACCGGAGATCCATCCCAATTTACCAAGCTCACTAGCATGGACGAAGGCTATGTTACCTTCGGAGACAACAACAAAGGCAAAATCATTGGCAAGGGAACCATAGGTAACAAATCAAGTTTTTTCATTGATGATGTGTTACTAGTTAATGGATTAAAACATAATCTATTGAGCATTAGTCAATTATGCGATAAAGGTTATATCGTTAGATTTGAATCAAATATGTGCATTATTGAAAAACCAAATCATAACATGACTATGATTGCTTTAAAACAAAATAATGTCTATACCATCAATCTTGATGAACTAAGTAATGAAGTGTGTTTCTCCTAAATATAAATGATGATGCTTGGCTTTGGCATAAGAGATTAGGCCATACAAGCATGAAAACAATATCTAAAATCTCATCTCAAGAATTAGTACGAGGGATTCCGAATATGAAGTTTATTAAGGTTAAGGTATGCGATGCATGTCAACTAGGGAAGCAAATAAAAACAAGCTTCAAATCAAAAAATCAAATTAGCACCACTAGACCGTTACAATTGATCCATTTGGACTTATTTGAACCAATTGATACAACTAGTCTAGGTGGAAGCAAATATGCTTTTGTGATTGTGGATGACTACTCTAGATACACTTGGACCTATTTCTTAGCTCACAAAAGTGATTGTTTCAAGTATTTCTCTAAATTTTATAAACTCACTCAAAACGAAAAAGGGTTCATGATTTCATTAATTCGGAGTGATCATGGTGGCGAATTTCAAAACCGTGACTTTCAAAATTTTTGTGAAGTTAATGGATACAATCACAACTTCTCCACTCCAAGAAATCCCCAACAAAATGGAGTAGTTGAAAGGAAAAATAGAAACCTACAAGAAATGGCAAGAACTATGTTAAATGAATATTGTTTACCTAAGTATTTTTGGGCCGAAGCCGTAAATACGACTTGCTACATCATAAATAGAGTCCTAATAAGACCATCCTTATCAAAAACTCCCTATGAATTATGGAATAACAAAAAACTAAATATTTCCTATTTTAAAGTTTTCGGTTGTAAATGCTTTATTTTAAATGAAAGGGATGCCTTAGGAAAATTTGATGCTAAATCCAATGAAGGCATCTTTCTTGGTTACTCTTCCGTTTCTAAAGCTTTTCGGGTTTTTAATAAAAGAACCTTAGTAATTGAAGAGTCTATTCATGTAGTTTTTAGTGAAGTTTCAAATTTAAAGAAAATTGATTTTGATGATGATCTTGGTTTTGATAATTTAAATTTAAATGAACTCCCTCCTCAAAATAGCAACTTGGATGCACCTTCTTCCGAAATTTCCTTACCTAAGGAATGGAAGTATATAGATGCTCATCCAAAGGAGCTAATTATAGGGGATACATCTAAAGGGGTTCAAACTCGTTCCTCTTTCAAGAATTTTTGTGCTAATGCTGCCTTCCTCTCTCAAATCGAACCTAAGTGCATTGACGATGCCATAAAAGATGATTTTTGGGTTATTGCAATGCAAGAGGAATTGAATCAATTTGAGAGAAACAAGGTGTAGGAGCTTGTTCCTAGACCTAGTGACCATTTAGTAATTGGTACTAAGTGGGTCTTTAGAAACAAGCAAGACGAAAATGGTATCGTGGTTAGAAACAAGGCTAGATTAGTGGCCAAAGGTTTCAACCAAGAAGAACGTATCGATTACGAAGAAACCTTCGCTCCCGTGGCTCGATTAGAAGTCATAAGGATGCTCCTTGCCTATGCTAGTTGTTATAATCTTAAACTATTTCAAATGGATGTCAAAAGTGCCTTCTTGAATGGTTTTATTTCCGAAGAAGTATATGTCGAACAACCTCCCAAATTTGAAAATTCTCTTCTTCCTAGTCATGTATTCAAATTGACTAAGGCTCTCTATGGCTTGAAACAAGCTCTGAGAGCTTGGTATGAAAGGCTTAGTTTCTTTCTTATTTTAAATAATTTTACCAAAGGCAAGGTTGATACTACATTATTTATTAAACATTTTGAAAATAATTTTCTTATTGTGCAAATTTATGTTGACGATATTATTTTTGGCTCTACGGATGAATCACTATGTGAATCATTTGCCAAATCTATGAGTCATGAATTTGAAATGAGTTTAATGGGAGAATTAACTTTCTTTTTAGGATTACAAATCAAACAACTTAAGGATGGTATATTTCTTAACCAATCTAAATATACGTTAGAATTGTTAAAACGATTTAACATGGATAATTCAAAAGCAATAAACACCCCTATGAGTACTGCGACTAAGTTAGATATGGATGAAAATAGTGAAAATTTCGATCAAAAAACATATAGGGGTATGATAGGTAGTCTACTCTACCTTACCGCGACTAGACCAGATATCATGTTTAGTGTAGGACTTTGTGCTAGGTTTCAATCAAATCCTAAATTATCTCATCTTAAAAGTGTTAAAAGAATATTTAGATATCTTAAAGGAACTCCAAATTTAGGTTTATGGTATCCAAAATCCAAAAAAAATTTGATTTAATGGCTTATCTTGGGATGCCGATTTTGGGGATGTAGGATTGATAGAAAAAGTACATCCGGAACATGCCAATTTTTTTAGGACATGCACTTGTTTCTTGGACTTCCAAGAAACAAAATTCAGTTAGACTATCTACGGCGTAAGTTTAATACATTGTTCATGAAAGTGCATCTTTGTGCACAAGTTGTATGGATGAAAAATACATTAGAAGACTATGGAATTCATTTTAAAAATATCCCCATAAAATGTGATAATACTAGTGCCATATGTCTTACTAAAAATCCAATTCAGCACTCTAGAACTAAGCACATCGACGTTAGGCACCATTTCATACGCGATCATGTCCTTAACAATGATGTTGTTCTAGAATTCATTGACACGAAGCATCAATTAGCAGATATATTTACAAAAGCCCTAAATGAAGACAAATTTGAATTTATTAGAAGGGAACTGGGCATGTTAAATTGTCCCTTAGAGTAAGACGTTTGAATGTAGTTTACGAAGATTGGCTCATCCTTGTCCCGCTCATTTGTGGATTTGATTTCATCCTCTTCTTTCGATTCCAAATGATATATTAAAATACAACTCAATATCTCAACCTTTGCTTGCGTCAAAGACCTCTGGAAATCAAGAAGGAGGAAGAAAAATTTTTTTTCTTCTTCCGCGGCCAACCAGCAGTGGCACCGCCAGAATCGACGGTAGCACCGCCTGAGCGCTCGAGCGCCAGGCGGTGGCACTGCTCGAGAGCTCTTTTAAACCCGAGAGGGTTAGGGCCGGCGGTGACACCGCCCCCAACCCGTGGAACTCTTGCTCCAACTCTCCCAAAATCTCTCAATCCCTCATTCTAACTTCTACAGACCTTGGAGAAGGAATATTGTTGGTCCAAACTCTCCATCATCTCAGAAACACTCTATAAGGTAAAATCTTCCCTTCACTCTCTTCTTGTGTCGCCTATTCATTATAATTCATATTTCTCTTATCATTTTGTCTAGAAAATGGCTTCTAAGAGATCAAAAGGGAAAAGGATCGAAGGAGATTCATATGACCATAATCTTTTTAGATCTAAAGAAGATGCCCTAAGATTTCCAAACTTTGAAACAAGATATATCCATAAGGGAAAATACGTTGATCTTAATGAACTAGGAGATTTAGAACCCATTAGGTGGTTTGCTCATCTAGAGGCCATACCTCTCTTACAAATAGATGAATCAATTTATCCTAGATTAGTTAAGCTCTTTTATGCAAACCTATGGGTAGATAACGATAGCCTAAGTTCTTACATGTTAGGAACACAAATTAGGATTTCTGATAATTCTATTTGTGAACTAATCGGCATCACTGAAAAAGATAGGGGCTGCTATTTTAGAGCAAAATGGGATGTGAATATAATAGGAGCAACCTACGCCGAAGCTGTCGAAACCATTTTTGCAAACTCAAACTTTGGAATAATACCCAAGAGTTGCGAACACTTACTACCTTTTAACTCTAAGGTTCTTCATCATATCATGACAAGCATACTTTTCCCTAAGCAATATCATCTTGATGAAATGAGTATAGTAGAGATAAGCACCATGTATTGGATCATGACTGGTCAACAAAACTGTTTTGGATACTCAATACGGCAACACATGCAGGAAATTATAGCTAAAGATATTATGTTGCCATATGGGGGGTTAATCACTAGATTTCTTCGTGCCTATAACATTTGCATCCCACCCGATGAAGAAACAATTCAGAGTAATAGATATAACGTCATCAATAAAAATCTGCTAAAGAGGCTTAGGTGCATATTTAACAATGGAATATGGGTAAGGCAACCTAGAAGGACAGATCCTATTCCTCCACCAGTAGAACAACCAGAAACACCAATTCTTATGGGAAATGAATCTCCTCCTCCTAGTCCCTTTGATGCAACGCCTTCAGCTCCTGTTTCATCCTCTGAAGGAATCATTATGGCAGAACTATCTCAGATCAAATTCCAACAAGACCAACTCAAATCGTAGTAGGAACAAATTCAGCTCCAGCAAATGGAAATTTTAAAGGAACTACGACAACTAAACCAAAAAATAGATGTTATATATCAGCACTATGGATTACCTCCTATGGATTGATGTCTCTTTGTATTCTGTTTTGTTTTACTCTTGATCTCATGTTCCAAGTTGGTCGTCTTTTGAACAAAAACTGAACTTTTGTTATTTAAATTCTGGATATATGCTTCTGGATGAATGCTGATTTTTCTCTTTGAACATGAATTTTTGATAGAATGAATGCTAATTTTTTCTATAAAATAGTTTTTTCCTTTTTGTTGATGACAAAGGGGGAGAAAAGTGATGACTTATAGCATAACTTATATAAGCTAATGTGATATGAATGTCTTATATACCTTGCATAATCTCTGAGTATATCGCACAATCGATTGATCATATTAAATGCATATCTAAAATGTATGATCATGTTGAAAATCTTTATCTCTTATCTTTCGACTTGAAAAAGATTTTCATCGAAGTTTCGCATTTACATTATACTTAATGAGAACAACGATAAGTTCTACGGTTAGAACTTATCGGTTTATGCTTCAATTCAATAGGATGAAATTCAAGTGTTTTATCTTCTCATAATATAGCATATAGATAGGGGGAGTTATGTTTAACTCCGTCATCAATTGATTGTCATCATCAAAAAGGGGGAGATTGTTGAATCTCGGATTTTGATGATGCAATCAATTGATGATTTAATTGATCTAATCCATATTATTGAGTTAAGTGTGCAGGATTAACTACGATAACCAGAAAACACAAAGCAAGGATACCGGAGTCAAGTTTGATGGACGTTTAAGAGTTCGAAGAATCATTGGAGATGCTGCCGGAACCAACCGAGAAAAAATCGGGAACCTGTCAGAATTTTCGGAAGTTCGCCGAAGAGATCGTCGGAGGTTCACGGAGATCACCGAGAAGGCTCAGCTACTCATTAAAGTCATTACAAGTTCGGGAGCTTGCTGGGAGCCCATCGGAAGAAGTTCGTCGGAAAGCTCGCTGGAACAAGACTTGACGTTCGCGGTTGAAAAATTGCTTAGGATGTGTTTTTGTTAAGTAGTTAACGTGTAATTAGGATTAGGATTAAGAAATAATCCTATATCCTGGTTAGGGGCCAACTGGGCCCAAAATTAGACTTGGTTCGGGCTAAGTTTGAAGCCCAACCAGTCAACCGAAGAGTCTGGCGGTGGCACTGCCAGATTGGGCGGTTGCACTGCCCAGCACCCGAGAGCTGGGCGGTGGCACCGCCTGGGCTGGGCGGTGACACCGCCCAGTGATCGAGAGCCAAGCGGTGGCACCGCTTGAGCTGGGCGGTGCCACCGCCTAGCTCTGTCAGCGCCTGACACTGACAGGCGGTGGCACCGCCACTGACAGGCGGTGACACCGCCAGCATCGGGAACTCCACGAGAATTCAAATTTGGAGCCCAAATTTGAATCCTCTTGAGGCCTATAAATACCCCTCAAATCTCAGCTGAGATTACAACTTTTTAGAGAAGCAATTGATTGAGAGAAAAGTCTTAGAATAGCCTTTGCTAGTCTTGGTTTCAATTTGCTAGTGTTCACCTCCTTCTTTCTTGCTGAAAATCTGTAAGAGAGTGAACCGCTTGTAAAAGTTGTAAGAGGGGTATTTACCCTTCCCTTTCAAGAGATTTGCTAGTGGAAGGTGGGAGCCTCATCAAAGAGGGGCCTCGCAAGTGGATGTAGGTCATTTGACCGAACCACTGTAAAATTAGCGTAATCTCTGGTTTGCATTTACTTATTGTCATTTATATTACTGCAAATCATTTACACTTTAATGCTCTACTTCTTTGTCTCTGTCTTACTTATCCCTTTATGTTAAAACGCAATCGAAACGGTTTCAAACGAAAACGTTACTTTTATCGTACGAAGTTTCCGAAAGGTTTTAAATCGCGAAAAGTTTATCGCACTTTACCGCTGTACTAATTCACCCCCCCCTCTTAGTGTCGCTTCGATCCTAACAACTCAGATGCACCCTTAGCTCCTAGAGGTCCTGTCTATTTATAGACGAGAGCAGAGGGTCTTGGATAAGTTATTAGGAGAGTTCCTCCCATCAAAGTTATCTCCTAAGGAATCCTACTTTAACATGGACTTCTTTTCTATTGACCAATAATCATAATCAGAATCCAATCATATATATAATATATTTTAATTAAATAGAACCATATAATCTAACATAAACCTACCTCTTCGTATTCAACCACTGCAGTCAATGTTCTATATACAATAATGTCAGCATACCTTCTCAATGGAGAAGTCAAATGTGTGTAGAGTGGGATTGACAGTCAATAATGAGCTCATTCATCGTCTCTGCCTCTCAAATCTCCTGTGCAAAAATAGACTGCTAATTGCATTGTCCTTGCAGCACGTGCCAAAAGAATTTGAAGAAACACAGGATTATACTTCAGTTTGTCTCTCATCTTGGGTAGTGCGAGCTGAAGTTTGCCAGATGACGAAGCGTCCAACGCGAGTCCACGTTTCCAACAAAATTCTTGGAACTCTTTGAGCTTCATAGACATAGGCACGGCAAGCCTGCGAAGTAGGGCACAGCCTGGGAAGCTCAGCAACTGATTCATTTGCCAGCAGCATCAACTCAACAAGACAACTTGACTCCTTCCTCACACCAAGGAAGCTGTCATTTGGATTCCCACTCTCATCCAACAAGAAGACAAGCTTAGGAGTCTCAATCCAAAATGCTCCATTTCTTAATCTGATCTCCCTCATCTTCTTGGTGATCGCATGCAGGCTTCTAAGAGAATCAACAACATTCTTTAACTCAAACTGCCCATGCATTTTAGGTACCATTTTCCCTAAAACAGCAACCTCAAATCCTCCGTCAATGATGTCCTGCATATCATCGTATGATAGCTTGCAGCATGAATGGATCACATATCGATCGATCCACCGCAAGGTGATGTTTCCGGTGTCATCAATGTCCCAACAGATTATTTATATGGTGATAAAATGTCTCTCTTTAATGAAAGAACAACATATAGTAATAAACATAACCTAAAGAAGTTTATAAAATAATATTTCACTTCGATATTTAATTGTAGAATCATTGTAAACTTATGATTCATATTAATTCTGTATAGATTATTATACAGAATTCAAAGATTAATTTTATTGAATCACAGTAAATTTACAACCACAAAAAGGGAAATAATATTATAACAATTCTAAGTAAAAAACTCAAATTTTCAAAATTATAAGAGTATAACATGGATTCTCAAGATTTATCAAATTGAATTATCTTTATCTTTAGATATAAGCGATAAATATAAATTAATATCGCTTTCACTTTAAGATGATTCCCTACGTTGATAAATATCTCATTCTCTTTTGGTTGTATTCCTCTTCAATTTTCTTTTTATTTTAATGAATATCTATTATTGGTAACATATGATGAAGTATCAAATTAATCCATCAATAATATCTATAATATTTGATTTGAACCATATAAAGGTTATATTTATATCTTTTTCATTTCAAATCAAATCTTATAATATATTTCTTCTTCACATAACTTATTTGCTATAAAAGTAACACTTTTTGTGAAGATATTCTTTCATGAGTTTATATAGTAATTATAAACTCCGATGACTTACGCTTCACCCTTGTTTTGGTATTACATACTCCCTGAGTAGTACACAAATTATTATGGGTCTTAAGTTTATAGCTTTATCATTTATTTTGAGGATATAATCTTGAATTCCTCAAATACTATCATAATAAGGTTAAAACTAATGACTTATCAGAAAATTTAAATTAATCCTTAGATATTCTCATGTGCTAGTTGTAAATTATACTGAAGTCTAAGTATCATAAAATTGAGTCTTTCATACCTTTCCTGATCCGTCACCTCAATTATTTATTTGACAGAACTTTCAGTAATTTATGTTCTATTCAATTAATCTGATCAAGGTCTCACTCACTCAATACAACTTACATATGCTCAAGTCATTTATTTCAGAAAGTATATTGAATCTCGGATTTTGATGATGACATCAATTGTCATTTGTTATCTAATCAATATGTTGAGATAAGTGTACAGGATTAACTACGATGAAAGTAAGCCATGCAGCAGGAGTTGCGTTGGAGTCAGGACTATGATCACGTTGGGAGTTTGAGAGCTTGATGGAAGTCCGGACGGTCGTTGGAGGTTCTGCGGGAACAAATTTCAGAAGTTCAGGAGCTTGGCAAGAGAAGCTCGTCATAACTCGCCAAGTGGATCGTCACAATTCCAGGAGTTTGCCGGAAGTCCGTAGGAGCATCGTCGGAGGACCGTCGGATGTTCACCGGAAGTTCGCCGAAAGCTCGCCGGAAGAAGCGATTGACGCACCGGAGCAAGCTGTAGTAAAAGTTTTTAGAAATTGTCGTAGTTAGCACGATGATTAAGTTAGAATTGGGAGGTGATCCCATTAACTTAATCTAGGGGCAATTGAGCCCTTGAAAGAACCAAATTGGGCTGAATGGATCAACCCATTCGGACCTAGATCTCTCGCCCAAAGGTGGCACCGCCTAGGTCGGCGGTGGCACTGCCCAGAGCTCGGTCTCCGAGTTCTGGCTGGGCGGTGCAACCGCCTGAGCTCGGTCTTCGAGCTTTGGCAGGGTGGTGCAACCACCCCAGTCAGGCAGTGGCACCGCCTGAGCTCGGTCTCCGAGCTCTGCCAGGTGGTGCAACCGCCCCTGACAAGCGATGGCACCGCCAATAGGCTCAGTCTCCGAGCTTTGCCAGGCGGTGCAACCGCCCCAGTCAGGCGGTGCAATCACCAGACCCCAGAATTTCGGGAATTGACAATTTTGAGCTCGGAATTCAAATTGGTTTGGGGCTTATAAATACCCCACTCTTTCAGCAATGAAAGAGCAACGAAAAACCACCAAAATCCTGATCTTACTCTGAGATTTTTGAGCTCAAAAGTGTTGTAATAAGCTAAAGGTTCTTCTCCCTCTTTCTTCCAAGTTCAGATCTTTCAAGAGAGGAGAGAAAAAGTTTGTAAGGGTTGTCTCCTAAGCCCGTCAAAAGGAGTGAATCTGTAAAAGGGTGGTTGGCCTTCGCCTATTGAAGGAAGGCCTCTAGTGGACGTCGGTGACCTTATCGGTGGAGGAAGCTAGAAGTGGATGTAGGTCAAGATTGACCGAACCACTCTAAATCGCGCTGCTCTCTGGTTTGCATTTACTTTGAGCTTATTATTCTTACTGCAAACCTCCTTCATAGCTTACTGCCTTCTGCGCTTTCACGATTGCGTTTCCAAGCTCAATACTTTCCAAATCGCGTTTAGACGTAAATTGCTTTTCTCATACGAACATCGTATTTCAGTTTGCTCTTACATTCTGATTTCCATCACAACAGCAAACTGCCTTAACAGATTCGTTTTAACTGCTTCTTGCCTAATTACAAGTTAAAGTGATTTACGAATCAGCTTTTCTACTGAAATCACTTTTCTCGTACGAACATCATATTTCAATTTGCGCTTACATTCTGATTTCCATCGAAACTGCAAACTGCCTTAACAGATTTGTTTTAACTGCTTCTTACTTGATCTCAAGTTAAAGTTATTTATGAGTCGGCTTTTCTACTAAAATCACCTTTGTCGTACGAACGCAGTTTTAAAACGTTGAAAGTTTTTCGCTGCACTAATTCACCCCCCCCTTAGTGCTCTTGATCCTAACAATTGGTATCAGAGCGGGGTTCACTCTCAAATGGATTAAAACCCAAGAGAGATGGCATACGCCGAAAACCAAGAGGGCCATTTTATTACACGTCCACCCATGTTCAATGGGGCTAACTACACCTATTGGAAGACCCAAATGAGGATCTTCCTTATTTCAATGGATTTTGAACTTTGGAATCTTGTCGAAAATGGATTTTCGAAATCTTCTCTTCCAATGATCAATTGGAATGAATTGGAGAAGAAGACTTTCGCTCTTAATGCAAAGGCTATGAATGCCTTATATTGTGTGCTTGACAAAAATGAGTTTAATCGTGTTTCGGTTTGTGAAACCGCGTTTGATATTCGACATACACTCGAAGTGACTCATGAAGGCACAAGTAGAGTGAAAGAGCCAAAAATTAATCTTTTGATACACTCTTTCGAACTTTTCCGAATGAAACCGAGCGAGACTATTGGCGACATGTACACCCGTTTCACGGATGTCGTCAATGGTCTAAAAGGACTCGGCAAAAGTTTTTCGGATTTTGAGCTTGTAAATAAGATTCTAAGATCCCTTCCTAAGAGTTGGGACCCTAAAGCCACTGCTATTCAAGAGGCTAAAGATTTAAGCAACTTCCCTCTTGAAGAACTAATCGGGTCATTAATGACTTATGAAATGACATGCAAGGCTCATGAAGAGCAAGAAGACATCCTTCCAAAGAAGAGGAAGGATATGACACTTAGAACTTTAGATGACCACTTGAGAGAAAACTCAAGTGATGAGGACTGTGACGATGACTTGGCACTTTTAACAAGAAAATTCAAAAAATTCATTAAGAGAAACAAATTTAAAAATGACACAAAAAATAAATTTGAACCCAAAAGGGACCAAGTTATTTGTTATCAGTGCAAAAAGCCGGAACACTACAAGAGTGATTGTCCCCAAGCCAAGAAAAGAACATCAAAGAAGAATGCGCTTAAAGCAATATGGATGATTCGAGCGCATCCGAAGAAGAGGAGTCCAACACTAAGCAAGTTGCTCATTACGCCTTAATGGCCATCGGAGAGGAGGTAACAAATTTAATTGATGCAGATTTATCATTTGATGAATTATTAAATGTCTTTCATGATTTATTTGATGAATGCAAGATTATTAGTAAAAAATATAAATTTCTAAAAAAGGAGCCTGATAGTCTTAATTGTGATTTTGATAATTTAAAAACTGAATATCATGATAGTTTAGGCTCTTGTTTAAAATGCCATGATCTAGAAACTATCCAAAAGCAAAACTTGCTATTCATAGACACCTTGAAGAAATTTGAGGTTGGTAGCAAGTCCTTGAACATGATCTTTACAAACAAGGGTCACGTTCCAAAAAGAAGTGGAATCGGATTTATGAGAATTTCTCACCAAAATCCAACCACTTTCATAAAAGGCCCCATTCTACATGTTCAACACCAAAGCAAATGCAACTTTTTTTGCAAGCTTGGACACAAAACGCATTATTGTCCAGTCAAGAAAATTAGTCCAAACAAATTAATTTGGGTTCCTAAAGGAACCATGATAAACTCTTTGCAACATGACAAACAATATAGATCAACTTTTGAGACACCCAAAAGTAAATGGGTACCTAAAAATTATCCTTTCTTGTAGAGACATACACCATCACAAGCTGGGAGCAAGAAATAATATCCTGCTCTTTGGAATCTGAGATCCAAAAAGAACACGTAATGCTCCCTGAGCATAAACAAAAAGAAGATTAGAAAACTAAAATTACAAAAGCAATACAAACCTATTTTATCCCTCAGAACTGGAAACCATATGTACCTTCACATATCCTATGGATTTTTGATCCCATCAAACTGATAAGTTCGTTACTTTTAAATTCAACTATATCATGAACTTACGTTTTGTGAGCAAAGTTTGACATGAACTTGCAAATCTTACCAATGTGGACAAACTGTCATAAACATGAATACGACATTTGAAGAAGAATATGCGCGTCACTAGATCTATCTTGATCGTGCAAATGTCTCATCTTAAAATGAAAATTCTTACGTAGTTACGAAAGTAAAGTTGACTGCTCCAAAAATAAAAAATCTTCTCAAGTAAGAAACATTCAAAATAGACCACACAACAGTCAAAACAAGTGCTCACTGCCTACAGGCGGTGGTACCGCTCCAACTGGCGGTAGCACCGCCGGCTGTCATGGGTTGCAAGCGGTTGCACCGCCCCAGCCAGCGGTGCAACCGCCCACAATCTTGCCCCTATTAAACCGAGCTAGGGCCAGCGATGGAACCGACCCCAACTTCCTCCCTTCCCCTCTTCTCTCTTCCAAAGCCTCTCCACCTCCATTTCTCCCATCTTGGCATCCCAAATCCTCCTCATTTCGAAGCAAAAGATCAACGATCTCTCCTTCTCTTGAAGATCTTACTTAAGATATTCTCTAAGAGCCCTCTAAATTCTATTTTTGTTTCATTTACACTTGCTCATTACTATCCTCTCAAATAACAGTAGTTATGGGCTCTAGAAGATCCTTAAGGGACAAAGGAAAGAGGAGATTAGTGGAAGACTTTGATCTTACCCTCTTTGATTCAAAGTATCATGCTGAAAAATTTTCCTCCTTTGAGTTTAGAAGTGTCAATAAGAGAAAATATGTAGATTTAGATGAGCTAAGAGACTTAGAAACAATTCAATGGTTCGCCAACCTAAATCTACTCCCTATTTTATAAATCAGTGAACCCATCTATCCAAGACTTGTTAGATTGTTTTACAACAATCTACAAGTAGATGAAGAAGAAAGAATGTCCACCTATCTCTTAGGACAACACATCTCAATTATAGATAAATTCATTTGTGACATGATAGGCATTCCTATAAAAAATAGAGGACTTTATTTTAGAGGATCATGAGATAATGAAACAGTTGGGACAACATATGTTGAAGCCTTAGGAACAATTTTCGGTAATCCCAACTTAGTGATAATTCCTAAAAGCTGTGAACACCTATTACCACTAAACACTAAAGTATTTCATCATATCCTAACTACCATCATTCTCCCTAAATAATATCATCATGATGAAGTAAGTCAATTGGAGTTAGGAGTCATGTATTGGATCATGAAAGGACATAACATCTGCTTTGGATATCTCATTCAACAAAACATGATAGAACTATCTAAGAGAGACATGATGCTTCCATATGGTGGTATAATCACTAGAATCCTAAAAGCCTACGATATCCAAATCCCACCCGATGAAGAAGTAATGAAAGTGGATAGGTTTAGCATAATAAACAAAAATCTACTTCATCGATTGAGATGTGTTTATAGAAATGGTAATTGGGTTAGAATGCCTAGAAGAACCGATCACCCTCAACCTGAACCAGAACCCGAAACACCAGTCTTTAGGGGCACTCAATCTCCTCCGATCTGTCCCTTTGAGGAAACACATCCGTTTGAGCAAGCTCATGCATCATCCATTGAAGACATTGGGATTCTAATGGACCGATTTGAACAAAGACAAGATCGGCTTGAACACCGGCAAGATCAAATTCTATCTGAACTGCAGCAAATTCATCGATAATTTGACACCTTGTTTAGACACCTTAATTTTCCACCTCCTGAATAAAGTTTGTATATGTGGACACAATAACCTCTTGTTGTAACAATTACGTTGTTGTAAACTTTATATTACTCATCTTGATCACAATGCACTATGGTTACTTGATGCAAGAATATGCAGGGTTACGTTGCTCAATCTCATTACTCATTGTCGGATTTCATGTTTCTATAATACCAACTTTGAAAACCTTGTGTCTTGGTTTCCATGATGAATGTGAAAGTAATATAGCCTTGAAATTGATGTGTCATAATATTGATGTATTACCATGATGCTGATACCATGATGTTGATTTTCATGATGTTGATGTATTACCATAATGTTGATGCCATGTTGATGTGTCCGAATGTATAAACTTGTTAAAATTATTATTCGGACTTTATTGATTGAATTACATGCCAAAAATAACATGTTGGAAATTAATACAACGATGAGCATGTCCTCATAGTCTTGCATGAAAGTGTTAAATTAAATTTTCGGTTTCAATCGGATTTCACTATTCTCTTTCGGATTTCGATTCATATCATTAATTCTTGACAAAATTTTTATCTAACAAATTTATGGCTTTTAGACTTATCATGTGAAAAATATTTGATGATTCCTTCTTATAAAAAGAAGATATTTTTTTGCAAGGACTTTACTCACATAAATATCATGATCCTTGTAAAGCATGCTATCAATTTGAACTACACAAATGGCTTTTCTCTTTCATGCAAAAAGAATAATAACAAATAAAAAGGAAGAAGTTTTCACTTCATGTCATGGTCTTCTTGAGACAATTGTATACTATAAATAACATGAACCTACTTATGGCATCACATGTATATTCAAAAGATGTTTATATCGTTCTCCTTTTTGTTGATGACAAAGGGGGAGAAGTATATGAATTCATGCTATAAATGCCATATTATGTTGAAAGAAACATGATTATTGATGTTATACCATGTTTGCTATGATTGCCATATTTGCATCATATTAAGATATCAAGAACATGTATTGTAATTTTACATGTTGATATCTTTCCATATGATGAATTGTTATCATTACAACAATTCACATTTGAACTTTGAAAATTGATGTCGAGTCTTGACATCATATAGAGAGATACATCATGATAGGAATCATGATAGGAGTATTGATAAGGTTAAATGACTTTAACTTATCAATATGACTCTTAAATTCAAAGGCTTTGAATTCAAGAATGACTTATCTCAATTATGGCACATAGATAGGGGGAGTTAAGGTTAACTCCGTTATCAATTGATTGTCATCATCAAAAAGGGGGAGATTGTTGAATCTCGGATTTTGATTATGACATCAATTATCATTTATTATCTAATCCATATGTTGAGATAAGTATGCAGGATTAACTACGATAAAAGTAAGACATGCAGCAGGAGTTATGCCGGAGTTAGGACTATGATCACGTTGGGAGTTTGAGAGCTTGACAGAAGTCCGGACGGTCGTCGAAGGTTCTACAAGAACAAATCCGAGAAGTCAAGGAGCTTGGCAAGAGAAGCTCGTCAGAACTCGCCAAGTGGATCGTCGTAATTCCAGGAGTTTGTCGGAAGTCCGTAGGAGCATCGTCGGAGGACCGTCGGATGTTCACCGGAAGTTCGCCGGAAGCTCGCCGGAAAAAGCGATTGACGCACCGGAGCAAGCTGTAGTAAAAGTCTTTAGAAATTGTCGTAGTTAGCACGATAATTAAGTTAGAATTGGGAGGTGATCCCATTAACTTAATCTAGGGGCAATTGGGCCCTTGAAAGAACCAAATTGGGCCGAATGGATCAACCCATTCGGACCCAGATCTCTCGCCCAAAGGTGGCACCGCCCAGATCTCGGTCTTCGAGTTCTGGTTGGGCGGTGCAACCGCCTCTAACAGCGGTGCAACCACCAGAGCTCGATCTCCGAGCTCTGGCAGGGCGGTGCAACCGCCCCAGTCAGACGGTGGCACCGCCTGAGCTCGGTCTCCGAGCTCTGCCAGGTGGTGCAACCGCCCCTGACAAGTGGTGGCACCGCCCAAAGGCTCAGTCTCCGAGCTCTGCTAAGCGATGCAATCGCCAGACCTCGGAATTCCGAGAATTGACAGGTTTGAGCTCAGAATTCAAATTGGTTTGGGGCCTATAAATACCCCACTCTTTTAGCAATGAAAGAGCAACGAAAAACCACCAAAATCCTGATCTTTCTCTGAGATTTTTGAGCTCAAAAGTGTTGTAATAAGCTAAAGGTTCTTCTCCCTCTTTTCTTCTAAGTTTAGATCTCTCAAGAGAGGAGAGAAAAGTTTGTAAGGGTTGTCTCCTAAGCCCGTCAAAAGGAGTGAATATGTAAAAGGGTTGTTGGCCTTCGTCTATTGAAGGAAGGCCTCTAGTGGACGTCGGCGACTTCATCGGTGGAGGAAGCCAGAAGTGGATGTAGGTCAAGATTGACCGAACCACTCTAAATCACGCTGCTCTCTGGTTTGCGTTTACTTTGAGCTTATTATTCTTACTGCAAACCTCCTTCAAAGCTTACTGCCTTCTGTGCTTTCACGATTGCGTTTCCAAGCTCAATACTTTCCAAATCGTGTTTAGACGTAAATCGCTTTTCTCGTACGAACATCGTATTTCAGTTTGCTCTTACATTCGAATTTTCATCACAATAGAAAACTGCCTTAAGAGATTTGTTTTAACTGCTTCTTGCCTAATCACAAGTTAAAGTTATTTACGAATCAGTTTTTCTACTGAAATCGCTTTTCTCGTACGAATATCGTATTTCAGTTTGCGCTTACATTCTGATTTCCATTGAAACTGCAAACTGCCTTAACAGATTTGTTTTAACTGCTTCTTACTTAATCTCAAGTTAAAGTTATTTATGAGTCGACTTTTCTACTAAAATCACCTTTGTCGTACGAACGCAGTTTTAAAACGTTGAAAGTTTTTCGCTACACTAATTCACCCTCCCCCCCCCCCTCTTAGTGCTCTTGATCCTAACAAAGTATAGGGACATTTACAAAAACACAATAAAGGAAGTGCCATAGTAATAATATAATATTAATGCTTTGAGTTTTCAAAATTGATGAACTATTGATATCATCTATATTTCCAAAATATTTTATAAATTATCGGTCCAGGTCACTTTGGTGGTTGCAGGACCAATACAAAAATATAAAATAAAATCTAAAATTTTCTATAAACGATAAGCCCTTTATTGTAATTAATATCACAAAAGTGTATAATCCCAGGCAACTTTCGCAGCTAAGTCAGATAAAACTTAAGGAGATGAATTACAAATAATATTCATCAAATTTCTTTAATTTATGCTAAGCAGTTCAATAATAAAATAACAATCATAATAATTATTGAATATTACTACTAAGTAGTTCAATAATAAAATAATAACCATAATAATTATTGAATATTAATCAGCAAAAGAAAACTCATATGATAATCATTATAACATATAAATCATGCCTTCATGTGAAAGGTAAACATTATTTCATAATTTCAAATATATACATGGGAATAACTAAAGAATATCTAAGAACAATAATTGGATTTTATTTATCACATGTGTAATCAATAATTCATATGAGAAAACTATAAAATAAATCATAATTTTTAATTTTTTATTCAAAATTAAATCTAATCAAATAAAAAAATATAATCATGGTTAAATTTAATCATAATTATAATAAATTACTTTTATCAATTTTATAATTGAGAATATAAACCAAATTTCTCAATTTTATAATGATAAAACTGTAAATATTTGATAGGATATAAATCGAAAATATGTGATTTATAAAGGGCAGAACTATAATTTAACAAAAATTAGACCCGAGGCCAAAACTGTAAATATATTAATAGAACATAAATTGGAATTACGAAATTTGCAAAGGGCAAAACTATAATTTTGCAAATCCCTAGCCTCGAGGTCAAAACCATAATTATGCCAAAAACCCTAATCTGCCTTGTCGCCTACGCGTGCGGCGCTGTCGTTGCTCGCGCGCGGCCTTTGATACCGCTGCTCGCGCGTGACCGCTACGGCGCTGCGTGCAGCGCTGCCGTTGCTTGCGTGCAGCCGTTACGGCATTGCATGCGCCGCTACCGATGTGGCAGTACTTGCCCGCGTGCGGCTGCTGCTGTTGCGGGGGCTGCCTCTGCCCACGAGCAGCCGCTACGGCGATTCTTGCCCGCGGTTGGCCACCGCCTTAGAGCGGCCGCTACTGCTACCCTCTGTCCACGGGGGCAGCTACTACCGCCATCTGCGGCCACCACCCTTCCGCGAGCACCGTGTTCACAAGCGGTGCGGGATGCCTGTGGTGCCGCCACCGCTCGCAAGCGAACCATTGCCTGCGCACGACCGTGATGCATGGCTACGGAGTGGTACACGACCTTCGTCGATAATGATCAATATAGATGATTGTCTCAATAACATCGATAATACTATAAATTCATCGATCAAACATAAAATTATACATTGCTCATAATTAGTAATAGAGCAAATTATATAGAAAAAATAGATAAATAATATCCGACGAATCATTCAGGCATCGTAAACAAAAATAATAAATCTCATATATTTGATCTCAAGTACTTGGCTCTAATACCGATTGTAAGCATAAAATCTATAATCATGCTATCTGTAATGCCAAAAAACTTTTATGCTAAGATTGAAATCAAATAAATTGGATCTAACAATATTACGATGCATACCTTTTTTGTTGTTCAGAATAATAAACTTTATCTGATCTACAAGCGCTCCATTTTCAGATCTGAAATATTAATCTGTAAGGATCTACAAGGAGAACGAAATCCTTCTCCTCTCTTCCTATCTTTTCATAGGACCACCTAGATTGATGGATTAGGGGAGGGAAGAGTGAGATTGAGAGAAAAAAAAATTTTAATCTCTCAATTGCTAAGATGCTACTTAGATGCATCCTTAGCCCCTAGAGGTCCTGTCTTTTTATAGACGAGAACAGAGGGTCTATGATAAGTTATTAGGAAAGTTTCTCCTAAGGAATCCTACTTTAACATAGACTTTTTTTTTTGTTGACCAATAATCATAATCAGAATCCAATCATATCTATAATATATTTTATTTAAATAAGACCATATAATCTAACAAAAACCTCTTCATCTTCAACCACTGCAGCCAATGTTCTATGTACTGTTCTATGTACAATAATATCAGCATAGCTTCTCAATGGAGAAGTGAAATGTGTGTAGAGTGGGATTGACGGTCCATAATGAGCTCACTCATCTTCTCTGCCTCTCAAATCTCCCGCGCAAAAATAGACTGCTAGTTGCGATCATTCTTCAGTTTCTCTCTCAGGGTAGTGCGAGATGAAGTTTGCCGGATGACGAAGCATCCAACTCGAGTCCACGTTCCTACAAAATTCTTGGAACTCTTTTGAGCTTCATCGACATAGGCTCAGCATGCCTGCGAAGTAGGGCACAGCCTGGGAAGCTCTGCAACTGATTCATTTGCCAGCAGCATCAACTCCTCAACAAGACAACTTGACTCCTTCCTCACACCAAGGAAGCTGTCATTTGGATTCCCACTCTCATCCAACATGAAGACAAGCTTAGGAGTCTCAATCCAAAATGCTCCATTTCTTAATCTGATCTCCCTTATCTTCTTGGTGATCCCATGCAGGCTTCTAAGAGAATCAACAACATCCTTTAACTCAAACTGTCCATGCTTTTTAGGTACCGTTTTCCCTGAAACATCAACCTCAAATCCTCCATCAATGATGTCCTGCACATCATCGTATGATAGCTTGCAGCATGAATGGATCACAGATCGGCCGATCCACCGCACGGTGATGTTTCCGGTGTCATCAATGTCCCAAGTGATGGAGAAGGCAAGCCTATCCTCACCTGGTACAAGGGAACACGCTTCCTCAGAAAGCTCTGGAGGCAACATTGGCAGCTTGTGCTGCGGTGTGTACACACTGGTGGATCGAATTCGGGCTTCTCTATCTAATGCTGTGTCTGGAAGTACAAACCTTGAAACATCAGCGATGTGGACACCGATTCGGAATACTTTTTTGGATACCTTTTCGATAGATAATGCATCATCGAGGTCGGTAGCAGATGCAGGATCGATTGTGAAGGTGCAAGTGTTTCTAAGGTCCTTTCTGGTCTCATATTCCTCCGTAGGGATCTTCCATGGTGCTTCTGGAAGTCAAGACAAAGACTCCGGAGAGAAGTCTGCAGCTCTGATTGCATGCTCAAACAATACAGCACTTATATGTGGCTCAATTTCCTCAGCTCGTCCCAACATACGGATAACATGTGTTTTGGGGCAGACACTTCCTTCCTTCCACTCCTCTATTGGAGCAGCTACCAATTCCCGTTCGATTGATACATCGCCATTGATGAGCCTTTCCTTTGCACAACCTGGAAGACTTTCCACAGTGATTACCGTCATTTGCAATTTGGAATTAGTAGGTATCAGTTGTATGTAATCCAACTCTCTTTCATATTCTTCTACTTCAGGAAACCATGGATTCGAAGCAAGAAGTCCAATCACTGCTTCACGACGAGGAGAGCTTCTGATGATAGACAAGACTCTCCCAGTTGGTCACTTCGATGGATTGCAACTCAACGTAGCACGTATTCGCCCCAAAGCTCTTGCAGCTTCTCCCTGCTCGGAGTCCCTGTTCTTAGTTGAATCGGTTGATGCCTTGAAGATCAGAGCATCATTCGATCCTCTCAACTTGGTCCAGTACACAACAGGATCCAACATCACAGCAACCACATCACCTTCTATCTACACATAATAACGTAAAGGAATCATCACAGTGCGCAAATGTGATCCGCAAAGACATACCACCGAATGAACATACCGCTCTGTTTTGTGCATCAGCTCCATTAATGAGAACGTCCACCGGGAGACCGTCGCCGGTACAGAAGGCCTGCAGCAGCCAAGAAACAAACACCCAATAAGAATAATGCAAGAACAGTCGAGAACAAGCTTTGTTACTGACCTCTTTCCGGTCATATGCGTTCACGCGAAATGTTACTTTAAAGGCACGACCTTTTTGCAAGATCAAAGACTCGATCAGTATGGTTTCCACCGTAAGAGTTCATCTCCTATTGTAGCAGACAACAGGTTTACCTCGATCGCCTCTTTGACTGCCTGCTCTGGCCAATGAAGAGCAAAGTTCATCTGCGAATTGCGTGGAGGAGCTGCCACAGCAACAGGAACAGAGGAAGTCGGCAAAGGGTGGTTATTCGGGATCCCTGCATAACATCAGACAAAAGAAAAAGAACAGATTTTTTGGTCAAATCTTGAAGGAGAGCAGATGGAACGAAGAGGATGGAGGCGCTAAGGCCAACCTGGTAGGAAGGCCATGGTGTCGCCTGCTCCGCTGCTACGTCGGCCTCTTGAAAGCTTCATCGAGATAATTAATTCAGATCATTGACTGAACGTCGTTAATTAATTCATATTTTATTTTGCTTATATAAATTAAAATAAAAACTTCGAGAAGAGGACTCGATCTTTTTCTTTATCTGAATATAAATAAATAAATAAATAAAATAATTCAGTAATTTTAGGAACTAGAAAGTTTTGGAAGAACCCTGAAAAATAGTAAGACAATTATCACTAGTGAAACATTTTTTATTATTTATATTAAGAGTTTCATATACCATGAATACACATAATTCAATATGCTTGACTTAGTCAACCAATATGTGAATTTGGCATAGGTTGAACCACACACTGACCGGCTCCAACTAAGCCCAATTGTTATTAAACCAGGTTAAATCGATTCTAATTAGGTTCAATTTCTCCTTGAACCATACTCAACAAGTCAGAATCGATCTGTAAACCGATATGATATCAGATTGAAACCACCAAAATGAGTTTGAACCGACCAGAAGTAGATCGAATCAGGATTGAGCCGAGCTTAATAAGCCTAAACCGACATAATTATGCTTACATCGACTTGGGTTGGCCGTTGGTCATTGCCAATCCACCCAAGTTGAGACCCGAATTAGGTTCAGCCACTGGGATAACTAGGAATCGAACCAGACCCATTTGGATCGGGCTCGCGCCCAAGCCTTGATCCGATCTGAGTTGGGTCAGTTCCAACTCAGATCTAATTTTTATTTTTTATAAATTTTATAGTTCATCTAAATAATTGAATAAAATAGATAAAATTGAAAATAATAAAATATAATAATTTTGTGATATTATCTTAACAAATCAAATTGATAAGATTAATTATTTAACATCATATTATAATTCAAAATTTTATTTTACATCAGTTAGAAAGATAATTTCTACAATTATTTATGCCAAGAGTCGATTGCATATTTTCATGAATGAAGGTGAATTAAGATTTGAATATGATATAATATGCATAGAAATATATTCATATAATTAATCTTAATAACAGAACATATTATCATTTAAAATATAAAATAATTAAATAGCTTACTTAGAATTGAAAACCTCCTCAAATCTTTCCCTACGATCGAACTTTTTCTCTTCTTTAGATGGGGAACCTATTTAGAATACCTCCACAAATCTTTTGGCACAATCAAATTCTTTGATCACTTAAGATGGATGAGAAGATGATAATTCCAACCAACTAAATAGGAGAAGAGGAAGACTTATAAAAATGTATTAGATTTTAATTTCTATCTTTGATTTTGTATTAATTAAAAATAATAAAACTATGCCTTATTGTTATAGGAAATATTACTTAAAGGTATTATGGGAAATATTTTAAATTTTAAAGGTATTAATATAGGAAATATTATTTTATTTTATTAAAATTCTTGATAAGCGTATTTATTTTATTTTAGTTAGAAAATAAATAAGCATATTTTAGTTTAGAAATAAAAAGTTAATTAAATTAATTTAGAAGCTTACCGTGCACACCCACTAATGGGAGGAGTTTGATATCAATAGTGAGAAGTCTATATGTGTGGGTGGTGTGTTACCATATTTATTTTATTAATAAAATAATTTTATTATTATTATAAAAAAATCATTATTGATATATGAGTCAATCCGACGTTATCCAAATCCAAAGACATAGGAGTGTTTGAGGTGGTGGCCGAGATGACTCCGAAGTAAAAGTATCAAACTCTCGAGGTGTCACCTGACCTTAGAGGGGACAATTTGTAATATATATATATATATATATATATATATATATATATATATATATATATATATATATATATATATATATATATATATATATATATAACCATATGGTATGTCGTCACCGTTGCCCTCAGCCCGTTGAGTGTGGGTCGGCCTATGATCGCATTGTACACTAAGGGAATGTCGACTACTATAAATTTGGTCATCATTGTTTTAGAGCAAGGCTCGTCCCCAACCGTAATATGTAAGCTTAGAGTCTAGAAAGGGGAGATAGAGTCGCCAATGAACCCTATCAATGAAGAAATCATAGGGATGAGATCGTTAGCCAAAAGCCCAAGCTTTTAAAAAGTTTCAAAGTAGAGGATATCGATAGCTCAACTTATATCAATTATAACCCTCTTTACTCGGGCATTAATCATCCTTACAGAGACTACAAAGGCATCATCTTAATTTGGATCAAGGTACTCCGTCTCTTCTTCCTTAAAGGTTATTTCTGAGTCGTCTTCTGACCTTAAGCACTTTTTCATGGCAGTTAGGGTGTAGACTTTACGACCTAAGAAGCTATCTCCTCCCGATGCCTTCGGACGAACCTCTCAAGGTGTCCCCAGTGAATGAGTCCTTTGATTTATTCCTTCAAGTCATGATAGTCCTTTATGTCATGGCCATAATCATGATGGAAACCACTCAGATGTCTGCTAGTCATAGGTGCATAACAAGCCAATCACGTGAGTGATGACACATGTGACTTAATATAGAATTTTTTTTGTTTATTATATTTTGGCATATATCACTTTATAACTATTGCATATATGCATATATATATATATATATATATATATATATATATATATATATATATATATATATATATATATATATATATATATTATTATGATGTCCTTGGATTTGTGCAATGGGAATCAAATCGTAATGAGATTACGAAAATGAGATCGATTCACCTTTAAACACATATCCTAAATAATCTCGGTCATAGGTTACTCGAGAGGGACATCGTGATAACCGGACAATCTAATATGCTGTATACCCGTCCATATGATGGATGTAGTGGGTCTTATTGCTGCTCGTGTAGGGATACTAGAGATACAGTACAGGTGCTCATTGGAGAATGAGTTCACTGATTGATCCGCTTACGGAATGCTGGATGGTTGATGATGCCTTATTGTCAAATAGCGATTCCATAGTCCTAGTAGTATATCTAGTCCTTAGACTTAAGACACCAAGGATGTCTTGTATGAGTGCTCCACTCTTTGATACTAGACTTATAGTTTTGGCTGTCCCAAATCTAGTACAGCTGGTCATTGGGAGTGGTAGTCGACCTTATGAGGGCTAGTGAGTGTCAATAGAGGATCATCCACTCTCGGCGTCATGAGAGGAATATCCCATGTGTTCTTGCTCAAACAAATCCCTAGCCAAGGTTATTTGGGTTGAGAGAGAAAGAGTTCTCCGGGAGAATCCGATTAAAGTGAGACTCGAGTAGAAACCGTATGGGTCTGACAGCACCATGCTCGAAATACAGTCCCTAGGATATTAGATGGATGAGGGACTATAGGTACATAGTAACTAAGGACAGACAGGTCCAATGGATTGGATTCCCTTATATCGTTTGGGGACTACGACGTAGTAGCCTAGTATGTCCGTAGTCGATGAGTCAAGTAAATTATTACAGAGATAATAATTCACTGAGTTAGAAGGAGTTCTAATAGGTATGACTCACGGCCAGCTCGATATTGGGCCTAGTAAGTCACACACATATGGTAGGCATTGCGATGAGTAGAGGTTCAAATATGAGATATCCGACGGAGCCCTTGTCTTATTGGATATCCAATAAGCCCCTGAATTATTGGATCCCATGGATGAGATCAAATAAGAGCCCATGAGAGATTATTGGATAGAGATTCACTAATCTAAAAGGCTTGGGTTATTGGATACAAATCCAATACCCACTAGGTGAGGATCCATTAGGGTTTGATAGGGGACCTCTATAAATAGGAGGGATTCAGAGCCTCATAGGCTAGAGTCTTTGCTTGCCTCTCCTATTTTCCTTCCCCTCTCCACCTCAGAGCAGGCCTGGAGTTTTGAGGAGCATCGTCGTAGCCCTACTATGTGGATCACCGCTATAGAGGAGGACACTTGACCTCCTTCACCCTCTCCTAAGGATCTACAAGGAAACAGGGATATACGATCTCCCTAGGTAACACAATCTACTCTATACGTAGTTTTTCAGTTTCGCAGATTTTGCGCACCAATCTTCGCACGAAGACGAACATCTCTTTGGGAATCAGGGATTTTTTTTTCTTGTTCTTGTTAGGATCAAGAGCACTAAGAGGGGTGAATTAGTGTAGTGGAAAACTTTCGACAATTTAAAACGATGTTCAAACGATAAAGACGATTTTGGTAAGAAAGCCAATTCGGAAATCACTTTAACTTAGATTAGGTGAAGTGCAATTAAAGTAAAGCTATGGAGGCAATTTGTAGTTAAGATAGAGAACATGAAGTAAATACAAACCGAGATTTAGAGTGGTTTGGTCAATCTTGACCTACATCGACTTTTGGCTTCCTCCTTCGATGAGGTCACCGACGTCCATTAGAGGCCTTCCTTCAATAGGTAAAGGCCAACCACCCTTTTACAGTTTCACTCCTTTTAATGGGCTTAGGAGACAACTCTTACAGAATTTCTCTCCTCTCTTGAAAGCTCAAAACTTGAAAGAAAAGAGGGAGGAGAACTTCTAGCCTTTACAACACTTTTGAGCTCTAAAAATCATAGAGTAAGATTGGAATTTTGGTTCTTTTTAGTTGCCCTTTTATGCAAGAAAGTGTGGGGTTTATATAGGCCCCAAATTGGTTTGAATTTGGAGTTCAAAAATATCTTTTCTTGGATTTCCGGGATCCTGGCAGTACTACCTCCTGACTGGGGCGGTACAACCACCAGGCAGCTCGGAGACTGAGCCTCTGGGCGGTGCCACCACTTGACAAGGGTGGTTGCACCGCCTAGTCTCGCTCGAAGACTGAGCCCAGGTGGTGCCACCGCCTAACTAGGGCGGTTGCACCGCCTAGTCTCGCTCGGAGACCGAGCCCAGGCAGTGCCACTACTTGTCTTTGGTGGTTGCACCGCCCAGCTTTCCTAGGAGACCATCTCCTGGGCGGTGCCACCATTGACACTTGCGGTGCCATCGCCTGGCAGGAATTCTGGTCTGAAGGGGTTGATTCATTCGGCCCAATTTGGGTCTATCAAGGGCCCAATTGCCCCGATATTAAGTTAATGGGATCACCTCCCATTCCTAACTTAATCTACATGCTAACTACGATATTTCTTAAGACGTTTACTGCAACTTGCTCTGGTGCATCAATCGCTTCTTCCGGCGAGCTTCCGGTGAACATCCGACGAACCTTTGGCGATGCTCCGGTGGACTTCCGGCAAACTCCAGGACTTGCGACGATCCACTTGGCGAGTTCCGATGAGCTTCTTTAGCAAGCTCCTGGACTTCTCGGATTTGTTCCCGTAGAACCTCCGACGACCGTCCAGACTTCTGTCGAACTCTCAAACTCCCAACGTGATCATAGTCTTGACTCTGATGCAACTCCTGCTGTATGTCTTACTTCTATCGTAGTTAATCCTTAAAATAAAACTTTGATTGAGACAATTAATCCTAAGCAATTAACCAAATTGTCCGGTATGTCATTGGTCCCTCGACGCTTCATCAGATTATTCGGCGCATCGTCCTCTTCTGTGGCCTATTGGCCAATCGGTCAGTTGACTCCGCAACTTCAATATCCTTGGCACAATACCCGCTCTTCTTGGCCTGATGCCCGAGTCTATGGCTCGAAGCCTTCTGTCGATACATCGACCGATCCACCGGCCCGACGTCCAATCTTCTGACATGTTCCTTCAACACAACATGATTTTTCCTGCTTTAATTATCTTATCCCGATCGAAGCATCCTATGTCACTCAAAACGTAGATTAAATCATAAACATATATCAAGTGGGTTCATCATCAAAATACAAGATTTAACAATCTTCCCCTTTTTTATGATGACGGAGTTAACCTTAACTCCTGGAGTTTAAACAAACTCCCCCCATCAATATGCTATATCGATAGAAACTCTAGGATTAAAAAATCCAAGCAACATGTCATCATAAACTTATGCATAACATGTCATATCATCAACATACTTCTCCCCCTTTGTCATCAACAAAAAGGAGAATTACCACAATCAAGTGTTTGTTATATAAGTTCAACTCATTGCATGAAAAACAAAATATCCATTTTTACCATAATGCAAGTTTGTTATCATCAAAGATATACATGGTTGTATGATAGCAAGTTTACAATATATAAGCTAGCAAAATTTTTTCAACGTTTTAAGACACGCAAGCTAGCAATTTTGAGATGTTCAAGAAAGCAACTCTTGCTTCTTGAAATATAAGTTTTACTAGATGTGCAAGTTAACTTTTTGTTTCTTGAGAGAGGAAAGATAATAGAATAACATGTCCTACTTCACAATATTTTACAACATTTTAGAACATGCAAGCTAGCAGTTTTAAGATGTTCAAAAAGCAACTCTTGCTTCTGAAATATGCAAGTTGCAAGCTATCAAATTTTGCTTCCTTTGCAATGTTTGAGCTCGCAATTTTGCTTCCATTGCAAAGTGCAAGTTTAGCATGTTTAGCATCTTGAGATAGCAACTGTTTGCTTCTCTTTAGACTACAAGCTAGCAATTTTTATGATATGCAAGTTTTGCTACATACAAGCTAGCAACAATTTTGAAAGCAAGTGCAAGATAGCTTTCTTGTGTAAGCTCATGATTTTTGCAGCATATTGCAATGTGCAAGTTGCAAGTTTTGCTTCTTGAAATAGGCAAGATAGCACATTTGCTTGTGATTATAAGATAGCATTTCTTGCTTCTTTCAAGATAGCAATTCTTCGCTTCTCTTTAGATTGCAAGATTTGCAATTCATTGGTAGTGTTCATGATAGCAAGTTTTTTCAATAAAATGATCAAGCTAGCAAATTTTCCTTCCTTGGAAATATGTAGGCTATTAAACTAACTCCCCCTTTATCATTATCGAAAAGAAGGGAAAAATCAATGGCTAAAAATTTTTAATCATTATACAAGCCATATTACAAAATCATGTCATGATATCAAGAAAATTCAAGAAGGACATGATTCATTCGATAAATCTTTTTAATAGAGTAAAAGAATTATACAACTAAGGATCATGATTAAAATATATCAATATCATAGATCAAGTCATGATTCGTGATTCATCATAAAGCAAATTAATTTTCAGTCATCACATAAGGCATTTAAAGAATTTTTGAAACATAGGAGAATGATTAATTTAAGCATGCAATGTTTCAATCAAATTCAAGTTATGAATACCGATACTTTCATATTGTGAGTATCAATTCATGAATACCAAAAGATATTATTTGTGATTCCAATTTTGTAAGATCAAGATTATGATTTAGATAAAACTCATTCAAACCAAATCGTTAACTTGAAACTCATAATCAAAATCAATTTCGAGATTCACAAAATATCATGAAATCATTAATATCGATCAGATAGGAAAAGCATTTTTTAAGTGATTCTTTTTCATCTAAGCATGCCTTAGTCTTTATATGCCAAATCAAGATAAGCATGAAGGTTCAAGACGTAAAGGTAAAATTTTATAAAACAACTCATCAAGCAAGATTTTAAACATATATTTTCAAGCCATATAAAGAGTAAGTCAAGGATTCAATTATCTCATATCATAAATTCCAATAGGCATCTCAAAATATCAACATCACATTAAAAAGATATTTCATAAAGATATATCGATAAGTGATTCATTTGTATAATTTCATTCATTCGGAAGATTCTCCTCTTTGGTAAATAAATCTAGTAGAACAAAATGAATTAAGGGAGATATAACATGATTGAAGCATTGAACATGATTCATATTTAAAATGTGTCTCATGTCATAAGTATAAATCAAGCATTTGTGAAATCCGAAATCATCCTCAAAGTCACATTCAATAAATTCATACATGACAAGCATAGATTTATTAAAAAGTCAATAAGATAGATGATCACATTTCATTTTTATAAATTTCCATTCATGTGATTTGCTTCTAATAAGCATGCCTTTACCTTTAATAAAACAAGTGTCAACATTTTAGATAGAAAGGTAAATTTCATAAAACAAATCATCAAGCATGATTCCATGATAACATCCTTTTAATATCCTGATATTCATCATCAAGTATGATTTTAAAAAGTATGTTCAAGAGAAATCATTAAGACCAAATGCATGATACACTCATTTATTTTCAAAATATTCATCATGTTTGTTTTCATGAAATTTACAAGATTTGTAAAATAAATTCATTAATCTCAATAGGATAGAAAATTCATTTTCATTTCATATAATTGATTTCATGTGAGGGTATTCAAGTCTTTTGTGAAAACATGTATCATCATTTAAAATTGAAACATAAGTTTCGTCATGAAACCGTCAAGACCAAACATATCATGATATCACATCTATCATCAAAAGACTATCAAGAAATTCATACATAGATATATATGGACTATGTCATCTTAATATATCATGAGAATATCATCTTAATTCGTCATAAAACGATTAGACCAAAAACATGTTAATCTAAAATGAGAGTTTCAAATCAACATTTACTTCAAAAACTCATTCATGACATAAAATCATCAAGATACACATGCATGGATTAATCCTAAGCATTATCACATATTATATAATTATCATCCCTAATGTTGCATACATCATTCAACATTTCAAAACATAACATTAATGAAACCTTAGCAATATACTTTTCATGATCAAATTTTTAATTTTTCAAAGATGCTAAAAAGAAAAACATGATATAATTTTTGAAAAATAATTTTTTATTTCCTATTCCTACTATCTAAATTAAGCACTCATGAAAAACTTCAAGTAATTTCAAAATAATCCAAGAGAGTTGAGTTACTTACCTTGTAGTCGAAGCCCGTCAAAGCCCAATTCGTCGTTTCACTTTTGGAAGTTCTTGATTCATCCTTGGTTGCCTTCCTCTTCTTTGGCCTCTTTCTCTATTCAAGTTCATTGTTTATTTTAGATTTTTGTTTAATAAACTTATTAAGATTTAGTGTTCGAAGTTTAAGTTCATCATTGTCCTCATCACTTAAGTCATCGCTCAAGTGGTATTCATTTGTCCGGAGTTCCAAATCCTTCCTATTCTTTGGAAGGTGGTTCAAGTGCTCATCGGTTTCAAAATGTTCCAAAAGTGTCATTTCATAGGTCATTAATGACCCGATTAATGTTAGGATCAAGAGCACTAAGAGGGGGTGAATTAGTGCAGCGGAAAACTTTCTGCGATTAAAACGAAACTGCGTTCGAACGATAAAAACGATTTCTGTTTGAAAGCTGATTCTAAGATTACTTTAACTTAAGATCAAGCAAGATGATGTTAAAGTCAATCTATGAAGGCAGTTTGCAGTTATGATGAAAACCAGAATATAAGCGCAAACTGAAATACGACGTTCGTACGAAGAAACTGATTTAAGTCTAAATGCTGATTCGTAAATCACTTGATTAGGTGAGATGCTGTTTAAGCAAGGGTATAAAGGTAGTTTGCAGTTATGGTAAAAATCAAAACGTAAACGTAATCTGAAATATGATGATCATACGAAAAAGCATATTTACGTCTAAACGTTGATTCGGAAAGTGCAAAGCTTGAAACCCGATCGTATATGCGCAGAAAGCAGTAAGCTTCAGAGGAGGTTTGCAGTAAAGATAATATGCTCAAAGTAAATGCAAACCGAGATTTAGAGTGGTTCGGCCAATCTTGACCTACTCCACTTTTGGCTTCCTCCACCGACGAGGTCACTGACGTCAACTAGAGGCCTTCCTTCAATAGGTGAAGGCCAACCACCCTTTTACAGTTTCACTCCTTTTGACGGGCTTAGGAGATAACCCTTACAGAAATTTTCTCTCCTCTCTTTACAACTCAAAACTTTGAAGAACAGAGGGAGGAGAACTTTTGGCCTTTACAACAATTTTGAGCTCTAAGAATCACAGAAAGAGATCAAGATTTCGAGTATGAGTTCTTCTCTTTCAGTGCTAAATGGGTAGGGTATTTATAGGCCCTAACTCAGTTCAAATTTGGAGCTCAAAACTGTCAATTCCCGGAATTCTAGGATCAGGCGGTTGCACCTCCTAATTGGGGCGGTTGCACCTCCTGACTGGGGCGGTTGCACCGCCTGGCATAGCTCAAAGACTGAGCCTCTAGGCGGTGCCACCTCTGTCAGGGGCGGTTGCACCTCTCTGCCAGAGCTCGAAGACCGAGCTCAGGCGGTTGCACCTCCTGACTGGGGCGGTTGCACCGCCTGCCAGAGCTCAGGCGGTGCTACCTCCTGTCAGGGGAGGTTGCACCGCCCAGTCTCGCTCGGAGACTGAGCCCAGGCGGTGCTACCTCCTGACTGGGGCGGTTGCACTGCCCAGTCTCCCTAGGAGACTTAGCCTAGGCGGTGCTACCTCCTAGCTTGGGCGGTTGCACCTCCCACAACAATCAGGGTCCGAATGGGTAGATCCATTCGGCCCAATTTGGGTTTTTCAGGGGCCCAATTGCCCCAAGATTAAGCTAATGGGATCACCTCCCATTTCCAACTTAATTATTATGCTAACTACGATGAATCCTAAGACAATTTCTGCAGCTTGCTCCGGTGCGTCAATCGCTTCCTCCGGCGAGTTTCCGACGAACTTCCGTCGATCATCCGATGAACCCTCGGTGATGCTCCTGCGGACTTCTGGCAAACTCCTGGACTTGCGACGATCCACTTGATGAGTTCCGACGAGCTTCTTTTGGCAAGCTTATGGACTTCTCGGATTTGTTCCCGTAGAACCTCCGACGACTGTCCGAACTTCCGTCGAACTCTCGAACTCCCAACGTGATCATTGTCTCGACTCCGGCTCAACTCCTGCTGCATATCTAACTTTCATCGTAGTTAATCCTGCACACTTATCTTAACACATAGATTAGACAACAAATGACAATTGACTTCATCATCAAAATCCGAGATTCAACAATCTCCCCCTTTTTGAAGATGATAATCAATTGATAATAGAGTTAACCTTAACTCCCCCTGTCTATATGGCATACTTGAGATAAGTCATTCTTGAATTCAAGACCTAAGAATTCAAGTGACATATTGATAAGTTAAATCATTTGAACTTATCAATACTCCCATCATGATTCCCATCATGATGTATATCTCTGAAGATGATGTCAAGGCTTGACATTCATATTCAGATTTTACATTACAAGTTTGAATGATGGTAATAGTAACAATTCATCATATTGTAAGATATCAACATGTAAAGCTGTGAAGTAAGATTTTGATAACATTACATGATGTACAAATTTCAAATATTTTAGCAAGTGTTGCATTTCTTCACATGGTAAGATATCAACTCAAGGCATAATGCAAATTATAGCATCTGTTCATATATCTCTTGGTGATGCAAGCATGGCATAATCATAGCATCAGTGTTTATAGCATCAATTCATATATTTCTCCCCCTTTGTCATCAACAAAAAGCATGGTAGTTGTGATACCAGGAAAACAATATAAGCAAGTTATCAAGCATATAAAGGAAGGCATGATACGTAGATTGCTTTGAATACTTCTTCCTTCTTCTTTTTTTTTTTGTTATAATCCTTTGTGCATGAAGGAGGAAAGCCATTTGTGATTCCAACTATTTGTGAGTTTACTTTGAGTCAAGATATGTGTTTGAAATAGCTTTTTGCAAGTAAAAATACTATCATCCATATTTCAAGATGGAATTCATAAGTAGGAATCATTCCATTTCAGAAAAAAATATTTTTCATAAGAGTGTATGAGAAAATTTGATTTTTAGCATTCCAACTGTTAAGCGAATCTGAAAATGAGATGAACTCTTTCATGCATTCAGACAAGACTATGCTACAGATTTTCAAAGACAATCATGAAGACAAAACATTTCAACACATGTTATGTAATGGCAATCAAGTGATTTGATCATTCAATAAAGTCCGAAAAATAATTTTAACTAGTTTATCTATTCTGACACATCAACATTCCTAATTCTTTTCTTATGAAATCAAATTGTTCTTCACTTAGAGGTTTTGTAAAAATGTCAGCTAGTTGATGTTTAGTATCAATGAACTCTATGGTTACGTCATGATTAGTAACATGATCTCATATAAAGTGATGTCTAATATCAATATGTTTTGTTCTTGAGTGTTGTATAGGATTCTTAGTTAAGCATATTGCACTTGTGTTATCACATTTAATGGGAATATTTTTAAGATTAACTTTGTAATCTTCTAAGGTGTTTTTCATCTATACAACTTGTGCACAGCATGCACTTGCTGCAATATATTCAGCTTCGGTTGTTGATAGTGCAACCGAGTTTTGTTTCTTAGATGACCAGGAAATAAGGGCATGTCCTAAAAATTGACATGATCCTGATGTGTTTTTTCTATCTAGTCTACGACCAACAAAGTCCGCATCAGCATAAGTAATTAACTCAAAATTCTATGATTTTGGGTACCATAATCCTAGATTTATGGTACCATTAAGATATCTAAGTATTCTTTTAACTGCTTTGAGATGAGATATCTTAGGGTTTGATTGAAATCTAGCACAAAGTCCTACACTGAACATGATGTCTGGTCTGGTTGCAGTGAGGTAAAGTAAACTTCCTATCATACCCTTATAAGTTTTTTGATTGAAGCTTTCTCCACTTTCATTAATTTCTAACTTAGTGAAGGTGCTCATAGGAGTGTTAATAGCCTTTGAGTTGTTCATATTAAACTTTTTTAATAAATTCATAGCATATTTAGTTTGACTAATAAAGATGTCATTGCTTAGTTGTTTGATTTGTAAGCCTAAGAAGAATGTTAGTTCTCCCATTAAGCTCATTTCGAATTCAAGACTCATAGTTTTAGCAAAAGATTCACAAAGAGATTCATTCGTAGAGCCAAAGATAATATCATCAACATAAATCTGAACAATGAGAAAATTATTTTCAAAATTCTTGATGAACAATGTAGTATCAACCTTGTCTTTTGTGAAATTATTTTCGATAAGAAAAGAACTAAGTCTCTCATACCAAGCCCTTGGGGCTTGTTTTAAACCATAGAGAGCTTTAGTTAATCTAAACACATGATTAGGGAGGCTATTATTTTCAAATCCAGGAGGTTGTTCAACGTAAACTTCTTCGGAAATAAAGCCATTTAGAAAAGCACTTTTAATATCCATTTGAAACAACTTAAAATTATTACTACTAGCGTAGGCAAGGAGCATCCTTATGGCTTCCAATCGAGCCACAGGAGCGAAGGTTTCTTCGTAATCGATACCTTCTTCTTGGTTGAAACCTTTGGCCACTAATCTAGCCTTGTTTCTAACCACGATACCATTTTCATCTTGCTTGTTTCTGAAGACCCATTTAGTACCAATAACTAAATGGTCATTTGGCCTAGGAACAAGCTTCCACACCTCATTTCTCTCAAATTGATTCAATTCATCTTGCATTGCAATAATCCATGAATCATCTTTCATGGCTTCGTCAACACATTTGGGTTCAATTTAGGAGAGAAAGGCGGCATTCGCACAAAATTTTTTAAGAGAAGATCATGTTTGAACCCCCTTTGACGTGTCTCCTAAGATTAGCTCCTTGGGATGAGCATCTACATACTTCCAATCCTTGGGTAAGGATGTTTCAGGAGTGGATGCATCCAAGTTGCTAGTTGGAGAAGGGGTTTCATTTAAATTCGAGGAATCAAAATTAAAATCATCATCAAAACCATTTTTCCTGATTTCGAAAATCTCATTGAAAACAACATGAATGGATTCTTCGATAATTAAAGTTCTTTTATTGAAGATACGAAAGGCTTTAGAAATTGAAGAATAACCAAGAAAGATTCCTTCATCGGATTTAGCATCAAATTTTCCTAAGTTATCCTTTTCATTGAAGATAAAACACTTACACCCAAAGACTTTAAAATATGAAACATTGGGTTTTTTGTTGTTCCATAACTCATAGGGAGTTTTGGTTAGTAGGGGTCTTACTAGAACTCTATTCAAAATGTAGCATGCAGTATTTACGGCTTTGGCCCAAAAATATTTGGGTAGGTTGTGTTCATTCAACATGGTTCTTGCCATTTCTTGTAAATTTCGATTTTTTCTTTCTACTACTCCATTTTGTTGAGGATTTCTAGGAGTAGAGAAATTATGGTTATATCCATTGAGTTCACAAAATTCCTGAAAATCATGGTTTTGAAATTCACCACCATGATCACTTCTAATTGACGAAATCATAGAACCTTTCTCATTCTGAACAAGTTTACAAAACTTGGTAAAATATCCAAGGCATTCACTTTTCTGTTTTAAGAAGTAAGTCCATGTGTATCTGCTATAGTCATCCACAATGACGAAGGCGTATTTGCTACCTCCTAGGCTTGATGTGGAGATTGGTCTGAATAAGTCCATATGGATCAATTATAAGGGCCTAGAGGTGCATATTTGATTCTTAGATTTGAAACTACCCTTAATTTGTTTACCTAATTGGCAAGCATCACATACATTATCTTTGATGAACTTGATATGAGGAATTCCTCTTACAAGTTCTTTAGATGATATTTGAGTGATTAGTTTCATGCTAGCATGACCTAATCTTCTATGCCATATCCAAGCATTCTCATTCAAAACAGAAAAACACATTTCATTACACAAATCATTGATGTCAATAGTGTATACGTTATTTTGTTTTAATGCAATCATAGATATGTTTTTGTATGGTTTTTCAATGATGCAAGCATTAGATTCAAATATGACAATATATCCTTTATCACATAATTGACTAATGCTTAAGAGGTTATGTTTTAAACCATCAACTAACAAAACATCTTCAATAAAGAAGTTGGATTTGTTACCTATGATTCCTTTGCCAATGATTTTACCCTTGTTGTCTCTGAAGGTGACATAGCCTTCGTCTATGCTAGTGAGCTTAGAGAATTGAGATGGATCTCCGGTCATATGCCTTGAGCATCCACTATCAAGGTACCATCTCTTGCTCCTAGCTTGCGATGGTTTAGTTTTCTACAAGAAAGGATGATTTTTAGGTACCCATTTGCTTTTGGGTGCCTCACAAATAGATCTACATTGTCTATCATATTGCATAGAATTTATCATGGTTCCTTTAGGAACCCAGATCAATTTGTTTGGACTAATTTTCTTGAATGGACAATAATGCGTCTTGTGTCCAAATTTGCAACAAAAGTTGCATTTGTTTTGATGTCTAACATGTAAGATAGGGCCTTTTATGAAGGTGGTTGGATTTTGGTGAGGACTTCTCACAAATCCAATTCCACTTCTTTTGGGAACATGACCCTTGTTTGCAAGGATCATGTTTAATGACTTGCTACCAACCTCGAATTTCTTTAAGGTGTCCTTAAGTAGCAAGTTTTCCTTTTAGAGAGTTTCTAGATCATGGCATTTTATGCATGAGCTTAAACTTTCATGATGTTCATCTTTTAACTTATCGAAATTACAAATAAGACTATCATGCTCCTTTTTTGGCAATTTATATTTTTTACTAATTGTCTTACATTCATCAAATAATTCATGGAAAGCATTTAATAATTCATGATAAGGTAAATCTGCATCAATTAAATTTGTTACCTCATCTCCAATGGCCATTAAGGCGTAATGAGCAACTTGCTCGGTGTTGGACTCCTCTTCTTCGGATGCACTTGAATCATCCTATGTTACTTTGAGCGCCTTCTTCTTTGATGTTCTCTTCTTGGCTTGGGGACAATCACTCTTATAGTGTCCCGGCTTTTTGCACTCATAGCAAATAACTTGGTCCTTCTTGGGTTCAAGTTTATTTTTTGCGTCATTCTTAAACTTGTTTCTTTTAAAGAATTTTTAAAATTTTCTTGTTAGAAGTGCCAAGTCATCATCACAGTCCTCATCACTTGAGTTTTCTCTCAAGTGGCCTTTTGAAGTTTTAAGTGTCATATCCTTCCTGTTCTTTGGAAGGATGTCTTCTTGCTCTTCATGAGCTTTACAAGTCATCTCGTAGGTCATTAATGACCCGATTAGTTCTTCAAGAGGGAAGTTACGTAGATCTTTTGCCTTTTGAATAGCAGTGACTTTAGGATCCCAACTCTTAGGAAGGGATCTTAGAATCTTATTTACGAGCTCAAAATCCAAAAAACTTTTTCCGAGTCCTTTTAGACCGTTGACGACATCCGTGAAATGGGTAAACATGTCGCCAATGGTTTCACTCGGTTTCATCCGGAAAAGTTCGAAAGAATGTAACAGAAGATTGATTTTTGACTCTTTCACTCTACTTGTGCCTTCGTGAGTCACCTCGAGTGTGTGCCAAATATCAAATGCGGTTTCACAAGTTGAAACATGGTTAAACTCGTTTTTATCAAGTGCATAAAATAAGGCATTCATAGCCTTTGCATTAAGAGCGAAAGCCTTCTTCTCCAATTCATTCCAATCGTTCATTGGAAGTGAAGACTTCGAAAATCCATTTTCGACAAGATTCCAAAGTTTAAAATCCATAGAAATAAGAAAGATCCTCATTTGGGTCTTCCAATAGGTGTAGTCCGTCCCACTGAACATGGGTGGACGTGTAATAGAATAGCCCTCTTGGTTTCCGGCGTATGCCATCTCTCTTGGGTTTTAATCCGTTAGAGAGTTAACCCTGCTCTGATACCAATTGTTAGGATCAAGACCACTAAGAGGGGGGGGGAATAAGTGCAGTGGAAAACTTTCTGCGATTAAAACGAAACTGCGTTCAAACGATAAAAACGATTTCTGTTTGAAAGCCGATTCTAAGATTGCTTTAACTTAAGATCAAGCAAGATGATGTTAAAGTCAATCTATGAAGGTAGTTTGCAGTTATGATGAAAACCAGAATATAAGCGCAAACTGAAATACGACGTTCGTACGAAGAAACTGATTTATGTCTAAATGCTGATTCGTAAATCACTTGATTAGGCGAGATGCTATTTAAGCAAGGGTATAAAGGTAGTTTACAGTTATGGTAAAAATCAAAATGTAAACATAATCTGAAATATGATGATCGTACGAAAAAGCAGATTTACGTCTAAACGCTGATTCGTAAAGTGTAAAGCTTGAAACCCGATCGTATATGCGCAGAAAGCAGTAAGCTTCAGAGGAGGTTTGTAGTAAAGATAATATGCTAAAAGTAAATGTAAACCGAGATTTAGAGTGGTTCGGTCAATCTTAGCCTACTCCACTTTTGGCTTCCTCCACCGACGAGGTCACCGACCTCAACTAGAGGCCTTCCTTCAATAGGCAAAGGCCAACCACCCTTTTACAGTTTCACTCCTTTTGACGGGCTTAGGAGACAACCCTTACATAAATTTTCTCTCCTCTCTTTACAACTCAAAACTTTGAAGAACAGAGGGAGGAGTACTTTTGGCCTTTACAACAATTTTGAGCTCTAAGAATCACAGAAAGAGATCAAGATTTCGAGTGTGAGTTCTTCTCTTTGAGTGCTGAATGGGTGGGGTATTTATAGGCCCCAACCCAGTTCAAATTTGGAGCTCAAAACTGTCAATTCCCGGAATTCCGGGATTAGGCGGTTGCACCTCCTGACTAGGGCGGTTGCACCGCCTAGCAAAGCTCGAAGACTAAGCCTCTGGGCGGTGCCACCTCTGTCAGGGGCGGTTGCACCTCTCTGCCAGAGCTCAAAGACCGAGCTCAGGTAGTTGCACCTCCTGACTGGGGCGATTGCACCGCCTGCCAGAGCTCGAAGACTGAGCTCAAGCGGTGCTACCTCCTGTCAGGGGAGGTTGCACCGCCCAGTCTCGCTCGGAGACTAAGCCCAGGCAGTGCTACCTCCTGGCTGGGGCGGTTGGACCGCCCAGTCACCCTGGGAGACTTAGCCCAGGCGGTGCTAACTCCTGGCTTGGGCGGTTGCACCTCCCACAGCAATCAGGGTCCGAATGGGTAGATCCATTCGACCCAATTTGGGTTTTTCAGGGGCCCAATTGCCCCAAGATTAAGCTAATGGGATCACCTTCCATTTCCAACTTAATCATTGTGCTAACTACGATGAATCCTAAGACAATTTCTACAGTTTGCTCCGGTGCGTCAATCGCTTCTTCCAGCGAGTTTCCGGTGAACTTCCGTCGATCATCCGATGAACCCTCGGTGATGCTCCTGCGGACTTCCGGCAAACTCCTGGACTTGCGACGATCCACTTGGCGAGTTCCGATGAGCTTATTTTGGCAAGCTTATGGACTTCTCGGATTTGTTCCCGCAGAACCTCCGACGACTGTCCGAACTTCCGTCGAACTCTCGAACTCCCAACGTGATCATTGTCTGGACTCCGGCGCAACTCCTGCTGCATGTCTAACTTTCATCGTAGTTAATCCTGCACACTTATCTGAACACATAGATTAGACAACAAATGACAATTGACTTCATCATCAAAATCCGAGATTCAACAATTAATTCTTCTAATGGAAAATCATTTAAATTTTTTATCTCTTGTATTACAGTTATTTTAGGATCCCACCTTTTTGGAAGGGATCTTAAGATCTTGTTTATGAGATCAAAATTTGAAAAAGATTTACCAAGAACTCTTAGATTATTGACGACATCCATGAAACGAGTTTATATGTCGCCTATAGTTTCGCTTGGTTGCAATCGAAAAACTCAAAATCATGCAATAAAATGTTAACTTTCAAGTCTTTGACTCTACTAGTTCCCTCGTGTGTGATTTCAAGTGTTCGCCAAATATCAAAAGCCGTTTCGCACTTAGAAATCTGATTGAACTCATTTTTGTCCAAAGCTTAAAATAAGGCATTCATAGCCTTTGCATTTAAAGAAAAATACTTCTTCTCCAAATTCGACTATTTGTTTATCGATTTAGAGGGAAGTTGAAAACTGTTTTCAATAATATTTCATAAATCCAAATTCATAGAAATCAAGAAAACTCTCATTCAAGTTTTCCAATAAGTGTAGTCCAATCAATTAAACAACGCTGGATGAACGACAGATAAGCCCTCTTGAAAGCCATAAAGAGTCATTTCTCTCGGGTGTAAATCCAAAATGAGAAATACCGGGCTCTGATACCAATTGTTAGGATCAAGAGCACTAAGATGGGGGGGGGGGTGAATTAGTGCAGCGAAAAACTTTCGACGATTTAAAATGATGTTCGTACGATAAAGACAATTTTGGTAAGAAAGCTGATTTAGAAATCACTTTAACTTAGATTAGAGGAAGTGCAGTTAAAGTAAAGCTATGGAGGCAGTTTGCAGTTAAGATAGAGAATAGAAAGTAAATGCAAACCGAGATTTAGAGTGGTTCGGTCAATCTTGACCTACATCCACTTTTGGCTTCCTCCTCCGATGAGGTCACCGACGTCCACTAGAGGCCTTCCTTCAATATGCGAAGGCCAACCACCCTTTTACAGTTACACTCCTTTTGTCGGGCTTAGGAGACAACCCTTACAGAATTTCTCTCCTCTCTTGAAAGCTTAAAACTTGGAGAACTTCTAGCCTTTACAACAATTTTGAGCTCTAAAAATCACAGAGTAAGATTGGATTTTTGGTTCCTTTTAGTTGCCCTTTCATGTAGGAAAGGGTGGGGTTTATATAGGCCCCAAACTGGTTTGAATTTGGAGTTCAAAAATATCTTTTGTCGGATTTCCGGGGTCCTAGCGGCACTACCTCCTGATTGGGGCGATACAACCGCCTAGTAGCTCGGAGATTGAGCCTTTGGGCGGTGCCACTGCCTGACAGGGGTAGTTGCACCGCCCAGTCTCACTCGAAGACTAAGCCTAGGCCATGCCACCTCCTGACCTGGGTGGTTGCACCGCCCAGCTTTCCTGGGAGACCATCTCCTAGGTGGTGCCACCGCTTGGTAGGAATTATGGTCCGAATGGGTTGATCCATTCGGCCTAATTTGGGTCTATCAAGGGCCCAATTGCCCCCAGATTAAGTTAATGGGATCACCTCCCATTCCTAACTTAATCTACATGCTAACTATGATATTTCTTAAGACTTTTACTACAACTTGCTCAGGTGCGTCAATCGCTTCTTCCGGCGAACTTCCGGCGAACATCCGATGAACCTTCGGCGATGCTCCAATGGACTTTCGGCAAACTCCGAGACTTGCGACGATCCACTTGGCGAGTTCCGACAAGCTTCTTTGGCAAGCTCCTAGACTTCTCGGATTTGTTTCCGCAGAACCTCCGACGACCGTCCGGACTTCCGTATAACTCTCGAACTACCAACGTGATCATAGTCTTGACTCTGGTGCAACTCCTACTACATATCTTACTTCCATCGTAGTTAACCCTGCACATATAAAATAAAACTTTGATCAAGGCAATTAATCCTAAGCAATTAACTAAGTTGTCCGGCATGTCATTGGTCCCTCGATGCTTCGTCCGATTATTCGGCGCATCGTCCTCTCCTGCGGCCTATTGCCCAATTGGCCAGTTGACTCTGTAACTCCGATATCCTTGGCACAATACCCACTCTTCTTGGCCCGATGCTCGAGTCTACGACCCGAAGCCTTCTGACGATATGTCGACCGATCCATCGGCCCAACGTCCAATCTTCTAACATGTTCCTCCAGCACAACATGATTTTTCCTGCTTTAATTGGCTCATCCTGATTGAAACATCCTGCGTCACTCAAAACGTAGATTAAATCATAAACATATATCAAGTGGTTTCATCATCAAAATACGAGATTCAACAATTCTTCCGCTGCGCATGTGATGTCGCCCCCAAAGATTTTCCTAGCAGTGGTATCAAAGCCAGGTTGTTCGTGCGATAGATTGGTTTTAAACTGCGTGTGTTGTGTTTTGGAGAAGCTTTTGATGTCAAAATCGTTGACGCAAAAGCATAAAAGGGCAGCAACTATTGCTGCCCTCTCGGAAAAGGGCAACAACAGGTAGGCAGCCTACAGCAGCAGCCGCAAGGGCAGCGGTACCTGCGACTGCTGCTCTCGCGTGGTGACGCGCCGCAGGGCAGCGGTGCCTATGGCCGCTGCTCCCGCAGGCAAAGACCCAGTAGGGGCGGCCGCCCGACGAGGCAGCACCACCTGCGGGCGCTGCCTCGCGGGCAGAACCTCCCGCAGAGGGGACGAAGCCCATAGGGGCGCCCGCCTATGGAAGCGACGACGCTTGCGAGGGTGCCCAGCTGAAGGGGTAGTGCCGCCAGCATGCGTGCCACCTACAGGCGAGGGCAACGACCCCGCCCTCCGCCACACAGCCCGTCACCGGCAGGGTGGCGAAGGCGGCGGCAATAGTAGTAGTAGGGGAGGATGAGGGCATTAGGGTTTTCTAGGCAAAAGATAGTTTTGCCCATCGGAATTTGAGAAATTCCAGTTTCTGTCTTTTGTCTAAATTATAAAAATACCCCTAGGAATTAAGAAATTTCCTATATGTCCCTAATTTCATAAAATACTAATTAATTAAAAACTTTAGCTGTTTACTATTTTTATTATTATCTAGTAGTCCTACATGATGATGATTATTTATATATGTGATGTATGATGTGTGGACGGATGATCATGGACCATGTGATATGTGTACTTGTGATTATTATTATTGGGGTCTGCGAGCCTCCATTATATTTCTCGTTTATTGTCGGGCCTATGTGCCTATGATTAAGTTGTAATCATATGAGGAGGCGTAGCGGGAGCGTGGATGCGATAGCGGGACCCACGAGATGGACGATCGCGATGCATGAAGATGCATCGAGATGTCGACGGAATCGACGAGGACGAGATAGACGATCACAGGGCATAGAGATGCACCGTTGCACACATAGATCTTGATGTGAATGATTAGGCCTACTGGCTCGGGCCTAATCACATTAGGTTGTGGTCCATGATCATCTGGTGTGATTGCTTATACACATACTAGATATGTATATATATTTGCATGCGATGTAGATATATTTTAAGTATGTATATGTGTGACATGTCATATTAGGAGACCAAATCATAGAAACATCTCTCTCGATAATATTAAGTCGGTAAATGTAAGACAATTAGATTGACCCACGTGGCCTTCCATCATTATAAGTAGGAACTGATTCCCGGTGTAGGTTGAGTTGGTCGAGTCCCTCGAGACTCACCTATATCGCGATTCGCTATCTTGCTTATGACATAGAGATGTCACCGGTGACCTGAGGACATTGTATGCTTGGTCGAGTCCCTCGAGGGTATATCATTAAATCAGACTCGTCTTGTAACGAAGGTGTTGACTTAACCGAGCATCATGGTTAGTCGAGTCCCTCGAGACCACGGTGATTCGAAGGCCGAACATGATGGGAATCATAAGGAGTTGTGATCGACAAGAGTTGCCTACCTTTTAGGCTTAGTGTGATTGGTCGAGTCCCTTGAGGTTACCCTAAGACACTGATTGGATCTTGATCCCCACTAGAAGTCTGCCGGAGACTTCCGTTTCACGTGCTGATGGTGTCACGTGACTCGTTAGTAAAATAGTGGGAGTATATTAAGATAGAAGTTCATATCTTGATAGTTTATTTCTTGCAAAATCTGCATGTTATTCATTTCTGTAAGGATCAAGAGCATTAAGAGGGGGGGGGGGGGTGAATTAGTGTAGCGGAAAACATTCGACGTTTAAAACTGCATTCGTACGATGAAATCATTTCCGACGTAAAACCATTTTCAGAAACTTAACTTGAAAGCAAGTTCGTAATGGAGTGCAGCAAAAGTAAAGAGGAAGTAAAGCACATATGTAGGTTTGCAGTAAGGTAAGCAGCAAGAATAAATGCAAACTAGAGAGCACCGTAATTTTAGAGTGGTTTGGTCAATCTTGACCTACATCCACTTTTGGCTTCCTCCTTCGACGAGGTCACCGATGTCCACTAGAGGCCTTCTTTCAATAGGCGAAAGCCAACCACCCTTTTACAGTTTCACTCCTTTTAATGGGCTTAGGAGACAACCCTTACAGAATTTTCTTTCCTCTCTTGACAGATCAAAGCTTGGAAGAAAAGATGAAGGAGAACTTTTAACTCATACAACACTTTTGAGCTCTAAAAATCACAGAGTAAGATTGGATTTTCAGTTTCTTTGTTTGCCCTTTCATTGCTGAAAGAGTGGGATATTTAGAGGCCCTAAACCAATTTGAATTCCGAGCTCAAAACTGTCATCTCCCGAAATTCCAAGGTTTGGCAATTACACCACCTGACTGGAGCGGTTGCACCACCTTGCAGAGATCGGAGACTAAGCCTTTGGGCGGTGCCACGTCCTATCTGGGGCGGTTGCACCGCTTGGCAGAGCTTGGAGACTAAGCCTCTAGGCAGTGCCACCGCTTGACAGGGGCAGTTGCACCGCCCAGTCTCGCTCGGAGACTCAGCCCAAGCGGTGCCATCGCCTGACTGGGGCGGTTGCACCGCTTAGCAGAGCTCGAAGACCAAGCTTAGACAGTTCCACCGCCTATCAGAGGCGGTTGCACCGCCCAGCCTAGCTCGGAGACTGAGCCCTGGGTGGTACCACCGCCGACCCAAGTGGTGCCACCGTTGGCCAAGAAATCTGGGTCTGAATAGGCCCAATTGCCCTAAGATTAAGTTAATGGGATCACCTCCCATTTCTAACTTAATCATCGTGCTAACAATGAATTTTTAAGACATTTACTGCAACTTGCTTCGGTGCGTTAATCGCTTCTTCCGTCGAGCTTCCGGCGAACTTCCGTCGATCATCCGATGAACCCTCGGTGATGCTCCTGTGTGACACGGGAGTGTCTAATTTACAACAATCTGATTATATGAGCCTTGATTATGATCTAGTATCTTTTTCAGTCAATAATGATGCCTCATAATCTTTATCTCAACACAATCAAATATGACAGCTCATCAGCATATTCTCTGCACAAAGTTAAAGCTGTTTCAAGCACACTCAAATATGACAGCTCATCAGCATATTCTCTGCATCAAGTTAAAGCTGTTTCAAGCACACTCAAATATGATAGCTCATCAGCATATTCTCTGCACAAAGTTAAAGCTGTTTCAAGGTGCTTTTCTTCAAGACAAAGGAATGCATTAAAGGAGTTGGTTGGCAGCTGTGAACATTTCTTCATTACCAATGAGTGCATTAAAATAGTTGGTTAGTAGCTGTAAACACTTAATTTCGAAATTCCCTATGCATGAGGGTTGTTTCATGCACTAGTATTTATTTTGGTGTTTAGGACTTAGAAAGGATCTTTAGAAAAAGCTGAGGATATTGGCAGAAGCTCTCTTGGAGTGCTCTTGTGAACTCTGTATCTCTTGGAAGTGTCCTTGAGTGGTGAGTCTTTTGCTTTCAGTTCTGTATCCTTGTTATTGTCATTAGGGTGGTGATCTTTCTGTATCCCTTTTGATTTTTAACTTGGTGATGAACTATTTTTTTGTTTTACTGAAGTTTCTTCAAGAGTTCGTTCATTGCCTTCTATGACATTTTCTATCTGAACAACTATTCTATTGGTGTTCTTTCGAAATCCATTCTACATTTTTACCCTCCCCGGTATCAGTTCGGTATCAGAGCTAAAGGCTAGAGATCATGGCAAGGTGGAATGGAAAAGATGTAGTTGGTGAAGGTAGCGACCATGAAGATGACGCTGAGTCGTTGAGGCTGCAGCTACGAAACTTGCTGCGTAGCCTACAAGAAAAAAATGAAATAATCGATGAACTTCAAAGTAGACACAACCAGCATGAAAATGATGCTCGAGAGTTTATTTCTGATGATGATACACCTGTTAGGATCGAGAGCAATAAGAGGGGGGGGGTGAATTAGTGCAGCGGAAATCTTTTAGCGATTTAAAAATGAAAGCTGCGTTCGTCCGATAAAAACGATTTCGATGTAAAAGCCGATTCACAGTTTGTATCTAAGTGTAGTTTACGCAGTTTGCGTCTAAATGCAGTTTGCGTCTAAATGCAGATTGCGTCTAAGCGCAGTTTGCATTTAAGCACAGTTTGCGTTTAAGCGCAGATTGCGTCTAAGCGCAGTTTGCGTCTAAACACAGTTTGCGTCTAAACACAGTTTGCGTCTAAGCGCAGTTTGTGTCTAAACACAGTTTGCGTCTAAACACAGTTTGCGTCTGAGCGTAGTTTGCGTCTAAACGCAGTTTTACGTCTAAGTGCAGTTTTACGTCTAAGTGCAATTTTACGTCTAAACGCAGTTTTGCGTCTAAACGCAGTTTTACGTCTAAACGTAGTTTTTACGTCAAAGCGTAATTTTACGTCTAAACGTAGTTTTGCATCTAAACGCAGTTTTGAACTTTGAAAAGTGTTTTATGAATACGCAGAAAGCAATTTGCAGTTATAAATGGAATCAAAACGTAAGTGTAAACTGCAGTGTAAAGATCGTACGAAAACACCGATTTACGTTTGAATGCAGATTCAGAAAGATCAGAACTTAGAGACTCGTTCGTAAAAGCGCAGAGGCTAGTAGCTATGTAGGAGGTTTCAAGTAATGATAAAGTGCTCAAAGTAAAAGCAAACCAGAGATTTAGAGTGGTTCGGTCAGTCTTGACCTACTCCACTTTTGGCTTCCTCCTCCGACGAGGTCACCGACGTCAACTAGCTGCCTTCCTTCAATGGGCGAAGGACAACTGCCCTTTTACAGTTTCACTCCTTTTGATGGGCTCGGGAGACAACCCTTACAGAACCTTTCTCTCCTCACTTTTACAATTCAGAAACTTAAAGAACAGAAGGAGGAGACTTAAAGGCTTTACAACAATTTTGAGCTCAAGAATCACAGAGAAGATCAAGATTTCGGTGTAGGTCTCTTGCTATTTCTGTGCTGAATGGGTGGTATTTATAGGCCCCAACCCAGTTCAAATTTGGAGCTCAAAACGATCAAATCCCAGAATTCTGGGATCAGGCGGTTGCACCTCCCGACCGAGAGGTTGCACCGCCGGCGAGCTTCGGAGATCGAGCCCAGGCGGTTGCACCTCAGTGTCGGGGCGGTTGCACCGCCGAAGTCTGGCTTCGAGATCGAGCCCCAGGCGGTGCCACCTCGATCGAGGCGGTTGCACCTCTCTGCTGAGCTCGAAGACCGAAGCTCAAAGTGCTACCTCTTTGTCGGGGAGGTTGCACCCCCGGTCCTAGCTCAAGATCGAGCTCGGCGGTTGCACCTCTTGGGCTGGCGGTTGCACCGCCAGTCTCGGGGAGAGACATAGCCCAGCGGTGCCACCTCGGCCTAGGCGGTTGCACCTCCTGGTGCAATCAGGGTCCGAATGGTTAGCTCCATTCGGCCCAATTTCAATCTTTTCAGGGGCCCAATTGCCCCAAGATTAAGCTAATGGGATCACCTCCCATTTTCCAACTTAATCAATGTGCTAACTATGATTAAATCTAAGACAATTTCTGCAGCTTTGCTCCGATGCGTCAATCGCTTCTTCCGGCGAGTTTCCGGCGAACTTCCGTCGATCATCCGATGAACCCTCGGTGATTCTTCTGCGGACTTTCGGCAAACTCCTGGACTTTGCGACGATCCACTTGGCAAGTTCCAACGAGCTTCGCTTGGCAAGCTTCTGGACTTCTCGGATCTGTTTTCGCAGAACCTCCGACGACCGTCCGAACTTCTGTCGATCTCTCGAACTCCCAACGTGATCATGATCTTGACTCCGGCGCAACTCCTGCTGCTTGTCTAACTTTCATCGTAGTTAAACCTGCACAATAAAACTTCGATCGAGACAATTAATCCTAAGCAATTTAACCAAGTTGTCCGGCATGTCATTGGTCCCTCGACGCTTCGTCCGATTCTTTGGCGCATCGTCCTCTCCTGCAGCATATTGCCCAATCGGCCAATTGACTCTGCATCTCCGATATCCTTGGCACAATACCCGCTCTTCTTGGCCCGATGCCCGAGTCCACGACCCGAAGCCTTCTGTCGATACGTCGACCGATCCACCGGCCCGACGTCTAATCTTCTGACATGTTCCTTCGGCACAATATGATTTTCCTGCTTTAATTGTCTCATCCTGATCGAAGCATCGTACGTCACTCAAAACGCAGATTAAATCATAAACATCTATCAAGTAGTTTCATCATCAAAATACGAGATTCAACAATCTCCCCCTTTTTGATGATGACAACCACTTGATGACGGAGTTAAACTTAACCCCCGGAGTTTAAACAACTCCCCCTATCAATATGCCATATTGATAGAACCTTGAATTCAAACTGAATTCAAGTCATTGCAATATTCATCATGAATACTTGCAACACGTCAACATGAACATATGCATAAACATATGCATCACATGTCATGTCATCAACATACTTTCATCAACATACTTCTCCCCCTTTGTCATCAACAAAAAGGAGAAGTATCACAATCAATCGTTTGTGATATTGGTTCAACTCATTGCATGAAAATCATAATATCAAGTTTTATCATCATGCAAGTTTGCTAATATCAAATATCAACATGAAAAATTACGATGTAAGCTTTTGATATCATAACGCAAACATTTCAAGTGTTTATCAATTGTAGCATTTCATCACATGGTAAGATATCAACGCGTAAAATTACGATACAAGTTGTTGATATCTTAACGCATGATGCAAACATGGCATAATGCAAGTTTGGCAATCATAGCATCAATTCATATATCTCTTAATGATGCAAGAATTGCAAATATGGCAATCATATCAATTCATATATCTCTTGATGATGCAAGCATAGCATCAGTGTTCATAGCATCAATTCATATATTTCTCCCCCTTTGTCATCAACAAAACGGAGAACGATATAAGCAAATTTTAAGCATAAGTGCTTGTTGTTATGTATGTGAAATAAATCCTTGCAAGTAAAAACACTTTCATCCATATTCATCAAATCCATTTCTCACAAATTATTTTTCACATGATGTGTGTATGAGAGATGTATTTGCTAGTTAATTACATATGTCAAAAATCAATGATATGAACTAAACTTGATATGACATATGCTTGTTAAGTTTGGAAGAGAGTGAACTTGATATGTTAGATTCAAGAGAATCCGAAAATGAAATTTGACTCTTTCTTCCATTCGGACAAGGTTTTGCTATAGATATTCAATTACAATCATGAAGGTAAAGCATACTTGTTACCATGGAAGTTTTGTATTCAAGCACATAATTTTCAACATGTAATTGTGTAAAATCATTATGCCAATCAAGTGATTCAATCATTCAATCAAGAAGGTTCGAAAAATAATTTTAACACGTTCAATCATTAGGACGTATTTTTGCCATAGTTTTTCAAATACAATCATAAAGATAAGACATGCTCATCATCATGGTAGTATGATAGCAAGTTTACCATATACAAGCTAGCAAAAAAATTTCTAAATTTTAAGGCCCATAAGCTAGCAATTTTGAGATGTTCAAGAAAGCAACTCTTGCTTCTTGAAATATAAGTTTTGCTAGATGTGCAAGTTAACTTTTGCTTCTTGAGATAGGCAAGATAGCATTCCTTGGTGATGTTCAATATAGCTAAGTTCTACATCATGCAAGCTAGTGAATTTTATAACATTTTAGAACATGCATAATCACCAAAGCATCATAAATTTTAATGATGTGCAAAATTACAAATTTTGCATGATTGCATTTGTGTGTCTTGAGATCTGCAAGATAGCACTTCTTAGTGATGTTCAAGATAGCAATTTCTTCTCTTTTTTGAGAAGTGCAATTTTTTTCTTTCTTCTTGAATTGTGCAAGCTAGCTATCTCCCCTTTTGTCATTGTCAAAAAGAAGGAAAAACCCTTTACATCAATTTTTAAATTATGACAAAGGTTAGTATCAATCTTATTTGTGCATCATTATATTTTCAAATTAAAACATGCACATTTTCAAAACAAATAAACTCATTATTATATGCATGATTCCAAATCATCATTCATATTATTTCAATCATTGTTTCAATCACCACTTATAGCTTATCATGCACAATATATAAAATCATCTAACATGATACAATCATTTATTTTCAAAATATTTATCACTATTTTAATGTATGATAATGAAGTATTCATGATACCGAACATTGAATCAGTATTTATCACTTCATTTTAATCATGATTCCAAACATTTATCATTTAAAGCATTCATGATACACATAAAAAAAAAAAAAAAAAAAAAATGTGCATCATTCCAAATCATAAATATTTTAAATCATCATGATATTAATTTGTCACATTGCATCCTACCATGCATGATCGAAACTTCTCATTTGCATACATCAAAATAAATTCATGAATATCTCATGCATTCATATCATCACTTGAGGAGTATTGAAAAGGAATAATTGGGTGATGAGATAAATATTTCATGAGTACAAAGAATTGCATAAAAATCATATCATGAATACAAGGAATACAAGTCACAATCATTCAAGAGAAAATTCATTATTCATTTTTAATTCATTCAATTTGATAAATCAAGATCATGATTTTGATAAAACTTATTTCAATTTTAAATTATCAAAATCATTTTTATGGCTCACAAAATTTATAAATAGATTCATGATTTCATTGAGAAATAACAATGGAAATTAACATGATACACATTATTACTTCTCAACCACATATAGCATGATTTCATAAGGTATTTTTAATCAAAATCATTTTGTTTATCGTAAACATGCAATTTTCATGATTATTTCCAAAATTACTAGAATGATAAGCATGATTCCTAATTGTTTGTATTTTCATTATAAGATTATTAAACATGCAATTTTCAAGAAAATTAAAAAAAAAATGCTTTATGAAAAGCATCATGTAATTTCAAAGTAAATTAAAGGCATTTTGATTACCTCAAAACGAAGAAAAGGCGTAAAGGCGTAGTTTGCCACCTCGCCTTTGTTGATTTTCTCCTCGTCTTCGGAGGAGCTCGATTCATCCCAATTTTTGTTCTTCTTCTTGCATTCAAAGCAAGTAGTTCCATTCTTTTTGCTTTTTAATTTTCGTTTCATTTGTAGTTTAAGTTCACCATCACTTGAGCTTATGCTCGAGCGGTCTTCAAATGTTTTATGTCCCAAATCCTTCCTGTTCATTGGAAGGTGATTGTGTTCAACATGTTCATCATGTGCATTGTGCACCATTTCATATGTCATCAATGAACCAATTAGTTCTTCAAGTGGAAATTGGTTCAAGTTTTTTGATTCTTGAATAGCAGTTACTTTAGAATCCCAAGTTTTAGAAAGTGAGCGCAAAACTTTATTAACGAGTTCAAAATCCGAAAAGCTTTTACCAAGTGATTTTAAACCATTGACGACATCCGTAAAACGGGTGTACATGTCAACAATGGTTTCGCTTGGTTTCATATGAAAAAGCTCGAAATCATGCAGTAAAATATTAACTTTCGAGTCTTTGACTCTACTAGTTCCCTCGTGCGTGATTTCAAGAGTGCGCCATATATCGAAAGCCGTTTCGCACAAAGAAACCCGATTGAACTCATTTTTGTCCAAAGCGCAAAATAAGGCATTCATAGCCTTTGCGTTTAAAGAAAAATACTTCTTCTCTAAATCCGACCATTCGTTCATCGGTTTAGAGGGAAGTTGAAAACTGTTTTCAACGATATTCCATAAATCCAGATTTAGAGAAATCAAGAAAAACTCTCATTCGAGTTTTCCAATAAGTGTAGTCCAATCCGTTAAAGAACGGTGGATGAAAGACCAAAAGCCCTCTTGAAGAGCCATTTCTCTCGGGTGTAAATCCGAAATGAGAAATACCCCTCCTGATACCAATTGTTAGGATCGAGAGCACTAAGAGGGGGGGAATTAGTGCAGCAGTGAAATCTTTCAGCGATTTAAAAACGAAAGCTGCGTTCGTCCAATAAAAACGATTTCGATGTAAAAGCCGATTCACAGTTTGTATCTAAGTGTAGTTTACGCAGTTTGCGTCTAAATGCAGTTTGCGTCTAAATGCATATTGCGTCTAAGCGCAGTTTGCATTTAAGCGCAGTTTGCGTCTAAGCGCAGATTGCGTCTAAGTGCAGTTTGCGTCTAAACACAGTTTGCGTCTAAGCACAGTTTGCGTCTAAACACAGTTTGCGTCTAAACACAGTTTGCGTCTGAACGCAGTTTGCGTCTAAACGCAGTTTTACGTCTAAGTGCAGTTTTACGTCTAAGTGCAGTTTTACGTCTAAACGCAGTTTTGCGTCTAAACGCAGTTTTACGTCTAAACGCAGTTTTACGTCTAAATGCAGTTTTACATCTAAACGTAGTTTTGCGTCTAAACTCAGTTTACGTCTAAACGCAGTTTACGTCAAAACGCAGTTTTTACGTCAAAGCGTAATTTTACGTCTAAACGCAGTTTTGCGTCTAAACGCAGTTTTGAACTTTGAAAAGTGTTTTATGAATACGCAGAAAGCAATTTGCAGTTATAAATGGAATCAAAACGTAAGTGTAAACTACAGTGTAAAGATCGTACGAAAACACAGATTTACGTTTGAATGCAGATTCGGAAAGATCAGAACTTAGAGACTCGTTCGTAAAAGCGCAGAGGGCAGTAGCTATGTATGAGGTTTGCAGTAATGATAAAGTGCTCAAAGTAAAAGCAAACCAGAGATTTAGAGTGGTTCGGTCAGTCTTGACCTACTCCACTTTTGGCTTCCTCCTCCGATGAGGTCACCGACGTCAACTACCTGCATTCCTTTAATGGGCGAAGGACAAATGCCCTTTTACAGTTTCACTCCTTTTGATGGTCTCAGGAGACAACCCTTACAGAACCTTTCTCTCCTCACTTTTACAATTCAGAAACTTAAAGAACAAAAGGAGGAGACTTAAAGGCTTTACAACAATTTTGAGCTCAAGAATCACAGAGAAGATCAAGATTTCGGTGTAGGTCTCTTGCTATTTCTGTGCTGAATGGGTGGGGTATTTATAGGCCCCAACCCAGTTCAAATTTGGAGCTCAAAACGATCAAATCCCGGAATTCCGGGATCAAGCGGTTGCACCTCCTGACTGGAGAGGTTGCACCGCCTGGCAGAGCTCGGAGACTGAGCCCAGGCGGTTGCACCTCTCTGTCAGGGGCGGTTGCACCTCTCTGCCTGAGCTCGAAGACCGAGCTCAGGAGGTGCTACCTCTCTGTCAGGGAGGTTACACCGCCCAGTCTAGCTCGAAGACTGAGCTCTGGGCGGTTGCACCTCTTGGCTGGGGCGGTTGCACCGCCCAGTCTCGCTGGGAGACATAGCCCAGGCGGTGCCACCTCCTGGCCTAGGCGGTTGCACCTCCTGGTGCAATCAGGGTCCGAATGGTTAGCTCCATTCGGCCCAATTTCAATCTTTTCAGGGGCCCAATTGCCCCAAGATTAAGCTAATGGGATCACCTCCCATTTTCCAACTTAATCAATGTGCTAACTACGATTAAATCTAAGACAATTTCTGCAGCTTTGCTCCGATGCGTCAATCGCTTCTTCCGGCGAGTTTCCGATAAACTTCCGTCGATCATCCGATGAACCCTCGGTGATTCTTCTGCGGACTTCCGGCAAACTCCTGGACTTTGCGACGATCCACTTGGCAAGTTCCGACGAGCTTCGCTTGGCAAGCTTCTGGACTTCTCGGATCTGTTCTCGCAGAACCTCCGACGACCGTCCGAACTTCCGTCGAACTCTTGAACTCCCAACATGATCATGATCTTGACTCCGGCGCAACTCCTGCTGCTTGTCTAACTTTCATCGTAGTTAATCCTGCACAACAAAACTTCGATCGAGACAATTAATCCTAAGCAATTTAACTAAGTTGTCCGGCGTGTCATTGGTCCCTCGACGCTTCGTCCGATTCTTTGGCGCATCGTCCTCTCCTGTAGCATATTGCCCAATCGGCCAATTGACTCCACAACTCCGATATCCTTGGCACAATACCCGCTCTTCTTGGCCCGATGCCCGAGTCCACGACCCGAAGCCTTCTGTCGATACGTCGACCGATCCACCGGCCCAACGTCCAATCTTCTAACATGTTCCTTCGGCACAATATGATTTTCCTGCTTTAATTGTCTCATCCTGATCGAAGCATCCTGCGTCACTCAAAACGCAGATTAAATCATAAATATCTATCATGTAGTTTCATCATCAAAATACAAGATTCAACAACACCTCATCTTCCAAGAGAGTCGAGAAGATGTCGGAGAAGAAATGAAGTCCAAGTCGAGTGGCAGAATAAATATAATCTCAGATTTGATATTCCAGAATTTGAAGGGAAAGTAAATGTTGATGACTTTATCGATTGGCTTAATACAGTAGAAAGAATCTTCGATTTTCATGAACCACCAGAACAAAAGAAGATCAAACTTGTGGCGCTCAAACCCAGGCGGAATGCATCTTTTTGGTGGGAAAATCTGAAGAAACAAAGAGAACGTGAGGGGAAGAGTAAGATCGTTACATGGGAGAAAATGAAAAGGGAGCTAAAGAGAAAATATTTACCTGATAATTATAGATAAGAGATCTTTCACAAAATACATGATTTCAAGCAAAAAGATCTTAGTATGGAGGAGTACACTGTAGAATTTGATAATTTGATGTTAAAAGGAGAGCTTGTGGAACCGGAAGAGCAAACAATTGCAAGATACTTAGGAGGTCTGAGGTATGAGATTTCTAAAGTTGTTCAGCTACAGCCATATTGGTCTTTAAATGATGTGAGCAAGCTGGCATTAAAAGTTGAAAAGCAACAGAAGTTTGAAAAGAGTTTTCGGTATGGCTCAAAAGAAGGCAACACAAAAGGAGGAAGTTCCAAGCCTACTGTCCAAAGCAAGATGATATCGAAGGTGCAAGAAAAGGGTGAAGAGTCTGCTGGCAACAAAAAAAAACCTAATTCTTCTACCCCAAGTGGCCGAAAATGCTTTAAATGTCATGGTTTTGGGCATATTGCTTCGGATTGTCCAAATAGGAGGATTGTAACTTTGGTTGAAGATCATAGTGATGGAGGCGAAGATGAAGCCGACGACGAACCAAAATACGATGATGATGAGGAAGAGATTACTTATGCTGATCATGGTTTGTCTATTGTATTGTAACATAGTATACAAGTGTCATATGTGGCCGACGATGAAAGTTGGGTGAGAAAAAATGTGTTTCACACTAAATGCACTTCTCTTGGCAAGGTGTGCTTGGTGATCATCGACAGTGGCAGTTTTGAGAACGTGGTTTCTTTGGAGATGGTGCAGAAGCTGAAGTTGGATACGATCTCTCATCCACATCCATACCAATTATGTTGGTTGCAAAAAGGAAATGACATCAAGGTAACTAAAAGATGTTTAGTTTCATTTTCTATTGGCAAGTATTATAAAGATAAAGTGTGGTGTGATGTTGCCCCTATGGATGCTTGTCATTTACTATTGGGAAGACCTTGGCATTATGATAGAAGAGTGTTGTATGATGGTTATAAACATACTTATTCTTTTAAAGTGAATGAAAAGAAGATTATCTTAGCTCCATTACAACCTTCTGAAATCAGTGCGCCAAAGAAGGAAGTTAGTGCTTTTATTTCTTATAGGGAATGCAGATATGAATTGGACAAGGGCGGTCATGTTTTGGCCCTAATGGTAGTAGAGGAGAACAAACAACATAAGGAGACATAGAAAATCATGCAACCAATCCTAGAAGAATTTCAAGATGTTATACTGGAAGAGATTCCACATGGCCTTCCACCCTTGAGAGATATCCAGCATCACATTGATCTTATTCCTGGGGCTGTTCTACCTAATAAGGCAGCATATAGAATGAGTCCCAAGGAGCATGCAGAACTTCAAAGGCAAGTTGATGAATTGGTTAAAAAAGGGTTAATCCGGGAGAGCATGAGTCCTTGTGCGGTTCCTGCTTTGTTAGTGCCTAAGAAGGATGGTTCTTGGAGAATGTGCGTGGACAGTCGCACCATCAACAAAATCACAGTGGACTATCGCTTTCCTATTCCAAGGTTAGATGATTTACTTGATCAATTGTGTGGTGCTTATATTTTCTCTAAAATTGATTTGAGGAGTGGCTATCACCAAATAAGAATGAGGCCCGGAGATGAGTGGAAAACAGCGTTTAAAACTAGAGAAGGCTTATATGAATGGTTGGTTATGCCATTTGGACTATCTAATGCTCCTAGCACATTCATGAGATTTATGAATCACATACTTAAGCCATGCATTGGAATATTTGTTGTAGTTTATTTTGACGATATATTGGTGTACAGCAAGAGTGAAGAGGAGCATATGAGTCATCTGAAAGAGATCTTTCTTATTTTGAGGCAGCAAAAACTTTATGCTAATCTAAAGAAATGTGATTTCTTAACTTCTAGTGTGGTGTTTTTGGGGTATGTTGTTTCAAAAGATGGAATCATGATGGATCAAAGCAAGGTTGAAGCTATTCTCAATTGGCCAACACCTGCTTCATTATATGATGTGAGGAGTTTCCATGGCTTAACATCTTTTTATAGAAGATTCATCAAGAGTTTCAGCTCTATTGTCGCTCCAATCACCGAATGTCTGAAATGTGATAAATTCAAATGGACTAATGAGGCTAATGATGCTTTTGAGCTTTTGAAAAGAAAGGTTACTGAAGCTCCTATCTTAGTTCTACCAAATTTTGACAATTTGTTTGAAGTTGAATGTGATGCATCTAATGTGGGAATTGGTGCTGTTTTGAGTCAAGACGGAAAGTCCATTACATTTTTTAGTGAAAAGCTGAATGATACGAGAAAGAAATACTCTACTTATGATAAGGAGTTTTATGCGATTTATCGAGCTTTGTCTCATTGGAGTCAATATCTCCTCGCCAAGCAATTTGTTCTATATTCGGATCACGAGGCATTAAAGTTCATTAATCATCAACACAAGCTAAACAAGAGGCATGTAGCTTGGGTGGAGTTCTTACAATCTTACAACTTTACAATCAAGCACAAATCTGGTGTTCAAAATGTAGTTGCTGACGTATTGAGCAGAAAGCATTCTTTATTATCAGCAATGGAAGTCAAAGTGGTTGGATTTGAAACATTCAAAGATCTATATAAGAATGATGTGGATTTTGGCTCGATATGGCAGAATTGCAAATCAGGTTCCTGTCAACAATTTTCAATATTTGATGGTTTTCTTTTTCGAGCTAATGCTTTATGTGTTCCATCTTGTTCTTTGAGACAAGTAATTATGGCTGAAGCTCATGATGGTGTTTTGGGTGGACATTTTGGTAGAGATAAAACTTTAGCTCTTATTCAATCAAACTTCTATTGGCCTAAGATGTTTAGAGATGTGGAAAGACATGTAAAGCAATGTTGAGTGTGTCATTTGGCAAAAACAAGAACTAAAAATTCTGGTTTGTACACTCCATTGCCAGTGCCAAATGCTCCCTAGGAGGATGCAAGTCATGATTTCATTTTAGGACTGCCAAGAACTCAAAGGAACAAGGATTCTATCATGGTTGTTGTTGACAGATTTTCAAAAATGTCTCACTTTGTTCCATGCAATAAATCAAATGATGCATCTCATATTGCTGATTTATATTTTAAGGAGATTGTTAAATTGCATGGTATTCCAAGAACTATGGTGTCTGATCGAGATTCAAAATTTGTTAGTCATTTTTGGAGAACTCTTTGGAGGAAGCTGGGTACTTCTTTGAATTTCAGCAGCTCGCATCATCCACAAACCGATGGGCAAACTGAAGTAACAAACCGAAGCTTAGGAAATTTGCTTAGAAGCTATGTTGGCAAGAATATTAAGCAATGGGATGTCATTCTTCCACAAATTGAGTTTGCCTACAATCGTTCTATGCATCATAGTATCGGTAAGAGTCCTTTTGAGGTTGTTTATGGTGCTAATCCTGCTAGTCCTTTGGACTTAATCCCTCATTCTACAACAAAGCAATTTAGTGGAGATGCTGATGAAAGAGCTAAGCAGATAAAGAAGCTGCATGAGGGTGTGAAAGCAACCATTGAGAAGCAAAATGAGAGGTACATGCATGCTGCCAACAAACACAGAAAACATGTGTAGTTTAATGCAGGTGATTTGGTCTGGATTCATCTAAGGAAGGAGAGGTTTCCACTGGGCAAATTTGGAAAATTGAAACCAAAGGCTGATGGTCCATTCAAGGTGCTTAAGAGAATTGGCAGAAATGCTTATGAGATAGAGCTACCTGAAGATTACGGAGTATCCCCAACATTTAATGTGGCTGATTTGAGTCCTTTTTATAATCATGTTGATGAATCAAATGAAGACTTGAGGACAAGTTTCATTCAACCGGGGGAGATTGACACGGGAGTGTCTAATTTACAACAATCTGATTATATGAGCCTTGATTATGATCTAGTATCTTTTTCAGTTAATAATGATGCCTCATAATCTTTATCTCAGAATAATCAAATATGACAACTCATCAGCATATTCTCTGCACAAAGTTAAAGCTGTTTCAAGCACACTCAAATATGACAGCTCATCAGCATATTCTTTACACAAAGTTAAAGCTGTTTCAAGCACACTCAAATATGATAGCTCATCAGCATATTCTCTGCACAAAGTTAAAGCTGTTTCAAGGTGCTTTTCTTCAAGACAAAGGAATGCATTAAAGGAGTTGGTTGGAAGCTATGAACATTTCTTCATTACCAATGAGTGCATTAAAATAGTTGGTTAGTAGCTGTAAACACTTAATTTTGAAATTCCCTATGCATGAAGGGTTGTTTCATGCACTAGTATTTATTTTGGTGTTTAGGACTTAGAAAGGATCTTTAGAAAAAGCTGAGGATATTGGCAGAAGCTCTCTTGGAGTGCTCTTGTGAACTCTGTATCTCTTGGAAGTGTCCTTGAGTGGTGAGTCTTTTGCTTTCAGTTCTGTATCCTTGTTATTGTCATTAGGGTGGTGATCTTTCTGTATCCCTTTTGATTTTTAACTTGGTGGTGAACTATTTTTTTGTTTTACCGAAGTTTCTTCAAGAGTTCGTTCATTGCCTTTTGTGACATTTTCTATCTGAACAACTATTATATCGGTGTTCTTTCGAAATCCATTCTGCATTTTTACCCTCCCCGGTATCACTGTGGACTTCTAGCAAACTCCTGGACTTATGACTATCCACTTGGCAAGTTCCGACAAGCTTCTTTTGGCAAGCTCTTGGACTTCTCGGATTTGTTCCCACAGAACCTCCGACGACCATCCGGACTTTCGTTGAACTCTCGAACTCCCAACGTGATCATGGTCTTGACTCCGGCGCAACTCCTACTGCATGTCTTACTTCCAACGTAGTTAATCCTGCACATGTAAAATAAAACTTCGATCAAAACAATTAATCCTAAGCAATTAACCAAGTAGTCCAGCATGTCATTGGTCCCTCGACGCTTCGTCCGATTCTTTGGCGCATCGTCCTCTCCTGTGGCCTATTGCCCAATCGGCCAGTTGAATTCTGAGCTTCAACAATTTTTGCTGCATCTTTATTTTCAGAAAATGTCGCTTTCAAATCCCTTACATGGCATACTTAATGTCAACCGCCTCACTAGTCCAAATTATACGGATTGGCTTTATAACTTGAGAATTGTTCTTACGGCGGAGAAAATCGTGTATGTCCATGATATAGTGATGCCTACGCCCAAAGAAGGGGCAAGCGAGGATGAGATCGCTCGCTACGTGAAGTATATTGATGACTCCACTCTTGCTCGGTGCTATATGTTGGGCTCTATGACTCCTGAGTTATAGAGACAACATAAAAAGATGGATGCCAGATCCATTCTCCTATATGTCCGTAAATTGTTTGAGGAATAGGGAAGGATTCAGTGATATGAGATATCCAAGAGCCTCTTCCGCGTTAAGATGACTGAGGAGACACTGGTTCAGAACCATGTCCTAAAGATGATTGAGTGGATAGAGAAACTCACAGGTCTAGGAATGGTCCTAGAGGATAACTTGTGTGTGGACATCATGCTTCAATCCCTACTAGATTCCTTTTCATAGTTCATAATGAATTTTAATATGAACAAGCTTGAGGTGACTCTCCTAGAGCTCCTCAATATGTTGAGGGAGGTAGAGAGTACTGTTAAGAAAGAGAAGCCAGTCTTCTACACTGGTGAGACCAGAAAGAAAAGGAAAGCAGAAAGGTCCCTTAAGAAGGGAAAGGGCAAGGGCAGACTAGGTAAAGCAAAGGTTGCTAAGAAAGACCCAGCAAAGGACAAAGGCCAGTGCTTCCACTGTAGTAAAGATGGGCACTAGAAGAGGAACTGCAAAGAGTACCTTGCAGAAAGGGCGAAACAATAGCTTGATGAAGCTTCAAGTACATTCATGATCAGTCTCCATTTGTCAGACTCTTATGATAACATATGGGAATTGGATACCGGTAGTGCTTATCATATATACAATTCATTACAGGTTCTGGCAAAGCCTAGGAGACTAGAGAGAGGTGAGATGGACCTCAAGATGGGTAATGGAGCAAAAGTTGCTGTAGTAGCTATTGGCGAGGTCGCCCTACATCTGCCTGGTGGAGCTTTAATTGCATTAGATGCATGTTATTTTGTTCCTTCTATTATCAAAAACATTATCTCCATTTCATGTTTGACGGTTAGTGGATATAAATTAGTTTTTGAGAACAATAGTTGTTCGATATTATTAGATGATAAGATCATCACGAAAGGAACATTGCATAATAGTTTATTTATGTTAGATACTACTCCATATATCATGAATGTAAATGTATCCAAGAGGAAACGAGATGAGATGAACAGTACATACTTGTGGTATTGTAGGCTATATCACATCCATGAAAGAAGGATTCAAAAGTTGCTAAATGATGGATATCTAGATCCATTCGACTATGTGTCATATACAACTTGTGAGCCTTGCCTTCGTGGAAAACTAACCAACTCTCCATTTAGTGGAACTAGAGAGAGAGCCACTAAGCTGTTGGAACTCATACATAGTGATGTATATGGACCCATGTCAACTCGTGTCATTGGTGGTTACTCCTACTTCATTACCTTTACTGATGATTTCTCAAGGTATAGATATGTATACTTAATGAAGTACAAGTCCGAGGCCTTTGAGAAATTCATAGAGTATAAGAATGAGGTAGAGAACCAAACTGGAAAGAGTATCAAAACTCTTCGATCAGATCGAGGAGGTGAGTACTTAAGTACAGAGTTTATTCAGTTCCTCAAGGACCATGGGATATTATCCCAATGGACACCTCCTTATACACCTCAGCTTAATGGTGTCTCTGAAAGGAGAAATCATACGCTATTAGATATGGTATGGTCCATTATAAGTTTCGCTGACCTACCCATATCATTCTGGGGATATGCCCTAGAAACCGCAGCTTACCTTATGAACAAAGTTTCAACTAAGTCGGTAGTGTCTACACCATATGAGATATGGAAAGGGAAGAAGCTTGATCTTAAGGTTGTTAAGATTTGGGACTGCCCTGCCCACTTTAAAAGACACAACCCCGATAAGTTAAAATCAAGGACAAAGCGATGCAAATTTGTGGGATACCCCAAGGAAACTTATGGGTATTATTTTTATCATCTCGAGGACCAAAAGGTCTTTGTAGCTAAGAGAGCAGTGTTTCTTGAGAAGGAACACATTCTTGGCAAAGATAGTGGGAGAATGATAGAGTTGAGCGAGGTTGGGGAACCAAGCCCAAGCACCACTCTACAGCCCGAGTCTGTTTAGGTACCTAATACACAACTTTTAACTTTACGTAGGTCTAATAGAGTATCCTATCCTCTGGAGAGATATGTGGGACATATTAGAGGAGAGGATATTGAGGATATTGATCCTCAGACCTAGAAGGAGGCTATTATGAGTATAGACTCTGGGAAGTGGTAAGAAGTCATGAATTCTGAGATGGATTCTATGTACTCCAACAAGGTTTGGAACCTAGTTGATGCACCCGAAGGTATTGTACCCATCGGTTACAAGTGGATCTTTAAGAAAAAGATCGAAGTAGATGGAAAGGTAAAGACCTATAAAGCAAGGCTAGTGGCTAAGGGGTATCGTCAAAGGCAAGGTGTTGACCATGACGAAACCTTCTCACCCGTAGCAATGCTAAAATCAATCAGAATTCTATTGGCTGTTGCAGCACACTATGATTATGAGATCTGGCAGATAGATATGAAAACTACATTCCTCAATGGGAACCTTGAGGAGGAGGTGTATATGATGCAACCTGAGGGATTTATGTCTAAAAACTGTCTAGATAAGGTATGTAGGTTGGTTAGATCCATTTATAGATTAAAGCAAGCTTCCCGAAGTTGGAACATAAGATTTGATGAGGCAATCAGATCTTATGACTTCGTTAAGAACGAAGATGAGCCTTGTGTGTACAGGAAGGTAAGTGGGAGCGCTATCACCTTTTTGGTGTTATATGTGGATGACATACTGATCATTGGGAATGACGTAGGAATGCTAACCACAGTAAAGGCTTGATTATCAAGACACTTCTCCATGAAGGACTTAGGGTAAGCATCTTATATCTTGGAGATTAGAATCTATAGAGATAGATCTAAGTGGATGGTTGGCTTGTCCCAGTCCAAGTACATAGAAACCATTGTTAAAAGGTTTGGCATCGAAAATTTTAAGAGAGGTCTCATACCGACGAGACATGGGATATCGCTTTCTACGAGTATGTCCCTAAAGACCCCAGAAGAAAGGGCGAATATGTATATGATACCTTATGCCTCAGCAATAGAGTCTAACATGTATGTAATGCTATGTACTAGGCCTGATATAGCGCATGCTCTGAGTGTCACGAGAAGGTATCGGGCGGATCCAGGCTTGGAGCATTGGAAAGCAGTAAAGTATATCCTTAAGTACTTGAGGAGGACTAAGGATCTTTTACTAGTATATGGAGGTAATAGTCTTAAGGTTGAAGGCTACACAGACTCAAGTTTTCAGTTTGATGTCGATGATAGCAAGTCAAATTCGGGGTACGTGTACACCTTGAATGGAGGAGTAGTGTGCTGGAAGAGTTCCAAGTAAGATACTACTGCTGACTCGACCACAGAGGCGGAGTACATTGCTGCATTAGATGCAGCAATGGAGGGAGTCTGGTTGAAGAAGTTCATCACAGATTTGGGAATCGTGCTGGGTAGCGAGGAGCCGATTTCCTTATATTACGATAACGATGGGGTGATTGCTCAAGCGGAGGAACCTAGGTCTCATCAGAAATCTAAGCATGTTTTAAGGAGGTTCCACCTTATCAGAGAGATCATAACCCGAAGAGATGTAGTAGTGGAAAGAGTTCCATCCAAAAATAACATTGCAGATCCACTAATAAAGACGTTGTCTTAGATTGTCTTTGAGCATCACAAGAGTCTGATGGAGATCAGACACATAGGTGATTGCTTTAGGTCAAGTAGGATATTGCTAGTCATAGGTGCCCAGCAAGCCAATCACATGAGTGATGGCACGTGTGACTTGATACAAAATCTTTTTTGGTTATTATATTTTGGCATATATCACTTTATAACTATATATATATATATATATATATATATATATATATATATATATATATATATATATATATATATATATATATTTGTGATGTCCTTGGATTTGTGCAATGGGAATCAGATCGTGATGAGATTACGAAAATGAGATCAATTCACCTTTAAACACATATCCTAAATTATCCCGGTCATAGGTTACTCGAGAGGGACATCATGATAACCAGACAAACTGGTGTGTTGTATACCCGTCCATATGATGGATGCAGCGGGTCTCATAGCTGCTCGTGTAGGGACACTAGGGATACAGTACAGGTGCTTATTGGAGAATAAGTTCACTGATTGATCCGCTTACGGAATGCTGGATGGTTGATGATGCCTTATTGTCAGATAGTAATTTCGTAGTCCTAGTGGTATATCTGGTCCTTAGACTTGAGACACCAAGGATTTCCTGTATGAGTGCTCCACCCTTTGATACCAGACTTATAGTTTTGGTTGTCCTATATCTAGTACAACTGGTCATTGGGAGTGGTAGTCGACCTTACGAGGGCTATTGAGTGTCAATAGAGGATCATCCACTCTCGGCGTCATGAGAGGAATATCCTATGTGTTCTTGCTCAAATAAATCCCTAGCCAGGGTCATTAGGGTTGAGAGAAAAGAGTTCTCTGGGAGAATCCAATTAGAGCGAGACTCGAGTAGAAATTGTATGGGTCTAACAGCACCATGCTCGAAATACGGTCTCTGGGATATTAGATGGATGAGGGACTATAGGTACACGGAAACTAAGGACAGACATGTCAAATGGATTTGATTCCCCTGTATCATCTGGGGACTACGGCATAGTAGCCTAGTACGCCCGTAGTCGATGAGTCAAGTGAATTATTACGGAGATAATAATTCACTGAGTTAGAAGGAGTCCTAACAGGTATGACTCACGGCCAGCTCGATATTGGGCCTAGAGGGTCACACACATATGGTAGGCATTGCGATGAGTAGAGGTTCGGATATGAGATATCCGACGGAGCCCTTGTCTTATTGGATATCCAATAAGCCCCTGAATTATTGGATCCTATGGATGAGATCCAATAAGAGCCCATGAGAGATTATTGGATAGAGATCCACTAATCTAAAAGGCTTGGGTTATTGGATGTAGATCCAATACCCACTAGGTGAGGATCCATTAGGGTTTGATAGGGGACCTCTATAAATAGGAGGGATTCAGAGCCTCATAGGCTAGAGCCTTTGCTTGTCTCTCCTATTCTCCTTCTTCTCTCCACCTCAGAGTAGGCCTGGAGTTTTGAGCAGCATCGTCGCAGCCCTACTGTGTGGATCTCCGCTAGAGAGGAGGATGCTTGACCTCCTTCACCCTCTCCTAAGGATCTACAAGGAAACAGGGATATACGATCTCCCTAGGTAACACAATCTACTCTATATGCAGTTTTTCAGTTTCGAGGATTTTGCGCACCAATCTTCGCACGACGACGAATATCTCTTTGGGAATCGGGGATTTTATTTTCTTGTTCTTCCGCTGCGCATGTGATGTCGCCTCCAAAGATTTTTCCAACATTGTCTTCCTCAATTGAGTATCTTTCAAAAGTCTTTCTTTCTTTATTTGTAAAAGATACTTTGGTTCTAGTCATTTGATATCTAGACAAATTATTATATAGTATTAATCACATGTTGCTCGATATGTCATTGGTTAATCTAGCACTTTGTTTGACCCTTCGATGCATCATCCTCTCCTTCAGCATATTGCCCAATCGGCATATTGTCTTCCCGCAACATCAGATGTCCTTAGCGTAATGTATGATCTTCTTGGCCCGAAGTCCGAACTCATAGCACGAAGCCTTTTGTCGATATGTCGACCAATTATTCAGCTAGACGTCTAATCTTCTAACTTGTTTCACTTCGGCTCAACATTGATTCTTCTAGCTTTAATTAAATTATCTCTCCATGATCGAAGATAATCCTACGACACTTAAAACACATATTAGATAACAAACTTATTAATTGATTTCATCATCAAAATATGAGATTCAACATGATGCACCCAAGTGTATTGTACCCATTGGTTGTAAATAGATCTTTAAGAAGAAGATCGGAGTAGATGGAAAGGTGACTTAGATTTGAGGGTCAAGTATTTTCGATTTAGGGTTGTAGATTTAGGATTTAAGGTTGATGGTTTATGGTTTAGGGTTTAGAGTTGAGGGTTCAAGGTATAGGATTTAAAGTTGAGGCTTTAGGGTTTAAGGTTTATGGTTCAAATTTAAGGTTGAGGGTTGAGAGTTGAGAGTGTAGAGTTTATGGGTTAGTGTTGAGGGTTTAGGGTTGTGTGTTTGATATTTCGGGTTTAGGTTTAATGTTTAGGGTTTAGTATTGTTGTTTGAGGGTTTAGGGTTTAGGTTTTATGGTTTAGGGTTTAGCGTTGAGGATTTAGAGTTTAGAGTTTAATATTCATGATTTGAAATAGGGAGGGAGACCTCTGATGATGTGAAGTCAATGCCAGAGAAGAAGGCTATAGTTATGATGGATGCTACTATCAAGAGAGTTCTATTTGGCTCTCGCATATCTGTTTGGCTCTAGTGACAATCAAAGATGACAAGGGCGGTTGAGGGCGATGGACGAAGGGTGAAATCATTAGATATGGGGCTTCCGTCTTTGACCTACCTAGTGTCTAATGGGCTCCCTTCCACCACAGTTGCATTGGTCATTCTACCTAGTGTCGAAACTGCATTGGTCTTTGCTACATTGTTCTGGTTCAAAAATGATATTCTCGAAGATTACGTTGTGGAACAATCTCTTTCAAACTCATTGTAATCTAAAGACCCTAAAATAGAACTCTAGGAATTCAACCATGAAGGGTTAGTGCCAACATAAGCAGCTTCACTTGTACCACCATTCTCAAGGATGTCTTTGTTTCTCATGTGCCCTCAAGAGAAACATAGCAATATACTAGCATTCCAAGAGAGAGCATGGGAGGAATGTACGAAGACTCCAACTGCCTGATCGATCTCTCAAGGTCTCTGACTTCTCTCAGGGAAAATAACTTAAAGTGCTCTTCACAATCGAAATCGATCAGTAAGGGTGAAATCATTTTAGAAATTTTCTTAAGGAGAACAGAAAGTATGATATCATTCATGTAATGATTAGTAGATTCAAAAGAGGAAGTATTATGTGGGTACCATTTGAGGAAGAGTATAAAAGACAGTTTACACCAATTGGCTTGGAGTGCAAAACAGAGACACAGTCTTGCCGCTACAAACGATGAACACCTGTAGTGTACAAGAGGAGTGAATTTTATAGGAAAATTAACAAGGATCAACCCAACTTTGATTCGATTTGAATCGTGTCAACTCAATATTGACATGATGAGGATGGGTACGAGGGACGAAGGAATGTGCTTTTGCCCTTTCCTGCTCCGTCATCATACGAATAATAGAAAATACCTCCATTTGCATTTATTTCTCGTGCTTGTACCTATGAATATAATTGATACCTCTACTTGGAAACTTCTTCTTCTTCTGACCTTATCTAAATCATCAGTGCATATATAGTCTTATCATGATGTGTACATGACCTTCTCTTCCTCCAACAAAGCATGAACAACCACAGAATGATGGATAAAACTTCGAATCACCAAAGGAAAGCATAGGGGAGCAAATCCTTGATTACATTGCCTTCTCTATTACAATAATTCGGAGTGGTAGAGATGCATTCATTTTGATCTTTATGTGGAACTATTTGGCAGTGTCTCATCATCAACACTACATCTTCAATCACACGACACTTCTTAGAAAGATCACTTCTCTATGAGGGTTTAGTCTTTAGTGCATTAAGAACCAATGTACCAGTAGTTTCAGTCCATTCGATAGTCAATCCTTCAACTTTACCAAAATATATCCTCCTCTCGATCTATGAGGAAAGAAGAAGAATCCATGAGATTAATATAGCTGTAAAAGTGCAAATTTATATCAAGATGAGGTGCTAAGATCTTATCGCAAATTTGTTTATGTAGACTGTCATGAAAGTTGATCATACTCTTAGAACCTTAGCATCGGAAAACATCAACTGCAAATAATAATGACAATATAAAGATCAACTTCTCATTCCCAACCCAAAATGCTAATGAAAACAATAAGTATGATCACCGTTTTTTATCTATGGTAACAAATTAATCGTAAAATGATCAGTGGCTATCTCTTGAGCTGCAAGAAGTTATATATCTTTTGTATAATCATAATATATTTGCGATGTTACTACTATTTAATTTTATAATATAAAAAATTCCTTTTTCCAAGAGATATTGGTTGATATATTTTTTTTCAGATTTTTTATATCTACTATACATTTCTCATTTTTGAAAGTCATATATCTTATGGAATATTTAGGTATAAGAGTATCATAACATATGATATTCTTTTTATATATTTTATTTCTCAATTTATAAGAGTATCAAAACATTTGATATCCTTATAATATTTAGGTATAAGAGTATAAATAAATAAATATTAGGATCAAAATTCGTCTTCGTCACTTATTCTTTAGAAAAATAAAATACCGTAAGTGAAAAAAATAAATAAAATTATCTCCTTATTCTTCAGCAAAGCCCAAAGATAAATATTTTCTGCAGGTTGTCCAGCATGCTTGCTAGCTCTTTTTCTTTAATTATAATATGCAGCAACTTCAGATGCAGGAACTCCATATCTCACAGCTGCAGACAACAATGCTTCTCTACCTTCATCAGATTCTGCAGCCTCCTTATCAAAATAAAAACAGTAAAACATCTATTGCCAATCCCATCACCTGCATCGGATGCAACACTACTCTGCCTTTTCTCCACATAAACCTCTTCAGCTTTAACCACTGCAGCCAATGTTCAATGTACAATAATGTCAGCATACCTTCTCAATGGAGAAGTGAAATGTGTGTAGAGTGGGATTGACAGTCCATAATGAGCCCACTCATCTTCTCTGCCTCTCAAATCTCCTGTGCAAAAATAGACTGCTAATTGCATTGTCCTTGCAGCACGTGCAAGAATTTGAAGCAACACAAGATCATTCTTCAGTTTCTATCTCATCTTGGGTAGTGCGAGCTGAAGTCTGCCGATGACGAAGCATCCAACTCGAGTCCACGTTTCCTACAAAATTCTTGGAACTCTTTGAGCTTCATCGACATTGGCTCAGCATGCCTGCGAAGTAGAGCACAGCCTGGGAAAGACTTGGATATGACCTCTGCAACTGATCCATTTGCCAGCAGCATCAACTCCTCAACAAGACAACTTGACTCCTTCCTCACACCAAGGAATCTGTCATTTGGATTCCCACTCTCATCCAACAAGAAGACAAGCTTAGGAGTCTCAATCCAAAATGCTCCATTTCTTAATCTGATCTCCCTCATCTTCTTGGTGATCCCATGCAGGCTTCTAAGAGAATCAACAACATCCTTTAACTCAAACTGCCCATGCAATTTAGGTACCGTTTTCCCTGAAACATCAACCTCAAATCCTCCATCATGTCGTGCACATCATCGTATGATAGCTTGCAGTATGAATGGATCACAGATCGGCCGATCGATCGCACGGTGATGTTTCCGGTGTCATCAATGTCCCAAGTGATGGTGAAGGCATGCATATCCTCACCTGATACAAGCGAACACGCTTCCTCAGAAAGCTGAGGCAACATTGGCAGCTTGTGCTGCGGTATGTACACACTGGTGGATCGAATTCGGGCTTCTCTATCTAATGTTGTGTCTGGAAGAACAAATCTTGAAACATCAGCGATGTGGACACCGATTCGGAATACTTTTTCGGATACCTTTTCGATAGATAATGCATCATCGAGGTCGGTAGCAGATGCAGGATAGATTGTGAAGGTGCAAGTGTTTCTAAGGTCCTTTCTGGTGTCATATTCCTCCGTAGGGATCTTCCATGGTGCTTCTGGAAGACAAGATAAAGACTCCGGAGAGAAGTCTGCAGCTCTGATTGCATGCTCAAACAATACAGCACTTATATGTGGCTCAATTTCCTCAGCGTCCCAACATACGGATAACATGTGCTTTGGGGCAGACACTTCCTTCCTTCCACTCCTCTATTCTAGCGGCTACCAATTCCCTTTCGATTGATACATCGCCATTGATGAGCCTTTCCTTTGGAAGACTTTCCACGGTGATTACAATCATTGGCAATTTGGAATTTGTACGTATGAGTTGTATGTAATCCAACTCTCTTCCATTTTCTTCTCCTTTAGGAAGTCATGGATTCAAAGCAAGAAGACCAATCACTGCTCCACGACGAGAAGAGCTTCTTATGATAGACAAGACTCTGCCAGTAGGACGCTCCGATGGATTGCAACTCATCATAACACGTATCCTTTCTACTGCTTCTCCCTGCTCGGATTCCCCGTTCTTAGTTCAATCTGTTGATGCCTCGGAGGTCAGTGCATCATTCGATCCTCTCAACTTGGTCCTGTACATAATAGGATCCGACATTACAGCAACTGACTGCATCACCATCTATCTACACACAATCATGTCAAGGAATTATCATAAGACAATTATCAAATTTGATCCGCAAAGATATACCGAACAAATCATTAAACTCTCATTGGGTTTTAGCCATCTGGATAACTTCGTTGTTAAACACAATAGGAATCGGGCTCGCACTCCTAATCCGAGTTGGGTAAGTTCCAACACTACCCAATTTCATCTAAATAATTGAATTAAACTAGATAAAACTGGAAATAATGAAATCTAATAATTTAATGACACAATATTAAGCATAAAAACAAATCATATTATAATTCAAAATTTTATTTTTCATCTGTTAGAAAGAAAATTTCTACAATTATCTATGCCATTTGTCCATAGCATGTTTTCTTTCATGAATGAAGGTGAATTAAGATTCGAATAGAATCAATCTCATACAAATTATTAATCGTAATAACAGAACATATTATCATTTAAAAAATAGAGTAATTAAATAACCTCATGAGAATAGAAGACCTCTATAAATTTTCCCACATGATATGACTCTTTCTGTGATTTAGATGGAGATCCTATTTAGAACATCTCTGTAAATCTTTCCCTACGATAAAAAAAAACTCTTTGATCACTTAAGATGGATGAGAAAGGATAATTCCAACCGTCTATCTAAATAGGAGAAGAGGAAGACTTGAAAAAATGTCTAAGATTTTAATTTCTATCTTTGATTTCATATTAATTAAAAAAATAAAACTATACCTTATTTAAAGGTATTAATATAGGAAATATTATTTTTTAATTAAAATTCTTGATAAGATATTTAGAAAATAAATAAGGGTATTTTCATTAGAAATACAAATTAATTAATTAATTAATTAAGAAGCTTACGACTATAGCTTTCGTCGCTTGCATAACTACGTCTCGCTTGATTGGAATTGGTTCCCATTGATATGGGGAGTCTCATCAACTTGACAGCGTTAGCTCAAAGTTCATCTCAGGTATTCGATCAACCTCATCGGTATAATGCAAAACCAAATTAGTTTATATCTTATTTGAATATATTTGATTAGTTAAAGAGTTATTTCTCAAAGATCACAAGTTGCCACATGACAACATGTGAAATAATTCTAATGTAGTTTATAGATTACAAAGAAAGAAAAGAATAAGAAATTAAATTATGATTGTAAATGAAGATTACAAATATGAAGATAATTCAAATCATTATTTGTACATAAATGGAAGCCTATCATCGAAGATTATTTTCAAGATAAATTTAAAATATTATCTTCTTCGAATAAGGAAAGAACAAATAATTTATTTAGTTTGATTTAATTATACTTTTTTAGCTCTAATTTTTTTTCTCTTTTGTGATACTTAGGCCTATAAAAAGGGTCTAATACTTTGTAATAGAGATCATAAAAAATGGATTAATAAATTATGCTCTTTTCTTATATGATATGTGGGTGATGTGATGCCATAATTTTTAAAATAATATTATTCTCTCATCAACATGCAAGATGTATATTGATGCCTATATTTTGTGAATCTAGTAGTTATATGTTATTTTGTTATTATCTCTTTGTTTTTTTTCTCTCTCTAGTTCTCTTTCTCGAGACCACCTCCTTTAACAATATATAATCGATAGTGGTTCATCTCTTAAAATATGAGGAATCTCATATTGCTTGCAAGCAGGTAATAAAATGGACTAATTAGAATAGCAGATGGATAATATAAGTAGATCATTTAAGAATCATAAATTAAAATTAAATAACATCTTTTCATAGGCGAAAGGTATTAATAAAATATCTAAATAAAAAATAGATCTTAAATACTTCTATGATCTAAAGTATTTGTTAATAAATAATATAGTATCGATCTTGCCTTTAGAAAAATTATTATGAATTAGAAATGAGTTAAGTCTCTCGTATCAAGCCCTTGGGACTTATTTTAATCTATAGAAAGCTTTAGTCAATTCAAACATATGATTAGGAAAGTTATCATTCTCAAATCCGAGAGGTTGTTCAACATAAACTTCTTAGAGATAAAACCATTAAGAAAAATACTTTTAACATCCATTTGAAATAACTTAAAATTATTACTACTAGCATAAGCAAGGAGCATCCTTATGGCTTCTAATTGTGCCACTAGAGCGAAAGTTTATTCATAATTGATACCTTCTTCTTTGTTGAAACCTTTGACCACCAATCTAGTCTTGTTTCAAACCACGATACCAAATTTATCTTGCTTGTTTCTAAAGACCCATTTAGTACTAATAACTAAATGGTCATTTGGTCTACGAACAAGCTTCCATACTTCATTTCTCTTAAATTGATTCAATTCTTTTTGCATTGCAATGACCCATGAATTGTCTTTCATGGCTTTATCAATGCATTTACGTTCAATTTGGGAGAGAAAAGCAGCGTTGGTACAAAAATTCTTAAGAGAAGAATGAGTTTGAACCCCTTTCGATGTGTCTCATATAATTAGCTTCTTAGGATGGACATCTACATACTTCTATTCCTTTGACAAAGAAGGTTCGGAAGAAGATACATCCATGTTGTTAGATGGAGAAAGGGATTCGTTTAAATTCAAGATATCAAATTTAAGATCATCATCAAAATCATTTTTCTTAACTTTGAAAATTTCATTAAAAACAACATGAATAGATTCTTTTATAACTAAAGTTCTTTTATTGAAGATTCAAAAAGCCTTTGAAATAAAAGAATAACTAAGAAAAATTCCCTCATTGGATTTTACATCAAACTTTCCTAAGGTCTCTTTTTCAGTCAAAACAAAATATTTACACCCAAAAACTTTAAAGTATGAAACGTTGGGGTTTTTGTTGTTCCACAACTCATAAGGAGTTTTAGAAAGTAATGGTCTTACTAGAACTCTATTTATAATATAGCATGTCGTATTTATGGCTTCGGCCCAAAAATATTTGGGTAGGCTATGTTCGTTTAACATGGTTCTAGCCATTTCTTGTAAATTTCTATTCTTTCTTTCTACTACTCTATTTTGTTGAGGATTTCTTGGAGTAGAAAAGTTATGGTTGTATCCATTAAATTCATAAAATTCTTGAAAATCACGGTTTTGAAATTCACTATCGTGATCACTTCGAATTGACGAAATCATAAAATCCTTTTCATTTTGAATAAGTTTACAAAACTTGGAGAAATACCTAAAGTATTCACTTTTTTGTGTCAAAAAATAAGTCCATGTATATCTACTATAATCATCCACGATGATAAATGCGTATTTGCTACCTCTTAGGCTTGATGTAGAAATTGATCCGAACAAGTCCATATGGATCAATTGCAAAGGTCTAGAGATGCTTATTTGGTTCTTAGGTTTGAAGCTACCTTTTGTTTGTTTTCCTAGTTGACATGTATCACACATATTATCTTTGATGAACTTGATATGGGAAATTCCGCTTACAAGTTCCTTAGATGAAATTTGAAAGATTAATTTCATGCTAGCATGACCTAATCTTCTATGCTAAAGCCAAGCATCATCATTTAAAATCAAAAAACATATTTCATTACAAAGATCATTAATGTCAATAGTGTATATATTATTTTATTTTAGGGCAATCATAGATGTGTTTTTGTGTAGTTTTTCTATAATACAAGCATTAGATTCAAATATAACAATATATCCTTTATCATACAATTGACTAATGCTCAAAAGATTATACTTTAAGCCATCAACTGACAACACATCTTTAATAAAAAAGTTGGATGTGTTACCTATAGTTCCTTTGCCAATGATTTTATCCTTATTGTTGTCTCCGAAGGTGACATATCCTTTATCTAGGCTAGTGAGCTTAGAGAATTGAGATGGATCTCTGGTCATATGCCTTGAGCATCCACTATTAAAGTACCATCTCTTACTCCTAGCTTGCGATGGTATACGTTTCTACAAAAGAGGATGATTTTTAGGTACCCATTTGACCTAGGGTGCCTCAAAAATTGATCGGCTTAACTTATCATTTTGCATGAAATTCTTTATGGTTCCTTTAGGAACCCAAATTAATTTGTGTGGGCTATACTTCTTAAATGGACAATGATAAGCTACATGTCCATGTTTGCAACAAAAGTTGCATTTGTTTTAGGGTGAAATATGCTAGATAGGGCCTTTAACAAAGGTGGTTGGATTTTGGTGAGAGCTACTCACAAATCCGATTCAACTTCTTTTATGAACGTGACCCTTATTGGCAAGGATCTTGTTCAAGGACTTGTTACAAATCTTAAATTTTTCGAAGGTTTCTTTGAGTAGCAAGTTTTCCTTTCCGAGTGTTTTTACTTTATGGCATTTCGTATATAGAGCTAAACTATCATTATGCTCAACTTTTAATCTATTATAATCACTGACAAGAAAATCATACTCCTTTTTTAATAATTTATATTTTTTACTAATTGATTTGTATTCATCAAATAAATCATGAAAAGTATTTAATAGTTCATCAAATGATAAATTTGCATTAATTGAACTTGTTACCTTATCTCCTATGGCCATTAGTGCATAGTGAGCAACTTGGTCGGTGTTGGTTGGCTCCTCTTCTTCGAATGCACTTGAGTCATCCCATGTTGCTTTGAGAGCATTTTTCTTTAGTGTCCTCTTCTTAGCTTGGGGACATTTGTAGTATCCCGGCTTCTTGCATTCGTAGCATATTACTTTATCTTTTTTAAGTTCAAATTTATTTTTAATGACATTTTTAAATTTATTACTTCTTATGAATTTTTTAAATTTCCTTGTTAAAAGTACCAAGTCTTCATCAAGGTCCTCATCACTTAAGTTTTCTTTTAAATGATCTTCTTGGGTTCTTAGTGTCATATCCTTCCTGTTCTTTGGAAGGGTGTCCTTAAGCTCTTTATTTGCTTTACAAGTCATCTTATAGGTCATTAGTGACCCAATTAGTTCTTCGAGAGAAAAATTATTTAACTCTTTGGCCTCTTGAATGGCCGTGACTTTAGGGTCCTAACTCTTTGAAAGGGATCTTAAAACTTTATTAACAAGTTCAAAATCCAAGAAACATTTACCAAGTCCTTTTAGACCATTGATGACATCCATAAATCGGGTGTACATGTATCCAATAGTCTCACTTAGTTTCATCCAAAATAACTCATAAGTGTGCACTAAAAGATTAATTTTCGACTCCTTCACTCTACTAGTACCTTCACGAGTCACTTCGAGTATGTGCCAAATATCAAAAGCCATTTTACAAATCGACACTCGATTAAACTCGTTTTTATCTAATGCACAAAACAAGACATTCATAGCCTTAGCATTTAAAGTAAAAGTCTTCTTCTCCAACTCATTCCAATCGTTCATTGGAAGAGAAGACTTTTAAAAACCATTTTTGACAATGTTCCAAAGCTCAAAATCTATTGAAATTAGGAAGATCCTTATTTTAGTCTTCCAATATGTGTAATTCGTCCCATTGAATATGGGCGAATGTGTAATTGAATAACCCTCTTGGTTACCGGCAAATGTCATCTCTCTTAGGTTTTAAACCAAACGAGAGTGAACCGAGCTCTAATACCAATTATTAGGATCAAGAACGGCACTAAGAGGGGGAGTGAATTAGTGCAGCGGAAAACTTTCACGATTTTGAAAGACTTTATTTCGATTAAAATTGATTCTGACGAAAATAGTTTTGATTCAATATATTTCGGAGAGAATTTGAACTTGAAAGCTTTTCGTAAAAGTATAAGAGAAGATTAAAGTGATTTGTAGTAATGTAAATTGCACAAATGAAAAGCGTAGGTTTCATAAAATCTTCGTACGATTAAAAATGATCTCACAAGATGTTTACTTGAAAGCATATGTGAGACGTAAGCGTAGTAAAAGCATAGTAAGGAGGAGAGGCAGTTTGTTATAAAAGTAAATTGCTCAAAGTAAATGCAAATCAAGTTTTAGAGTGGTTCGGTCAATGTGACCTACATCCACTTTCGGATTTCTCCTCCGACATGGTCACCGGCGTCCACTAAAGGCCTTCCTTCAATAGGTGAAGACCAACCACCTCTTACAGCGCTTTCTCCTTTTCATGGGTTTAGGAGAGAACCCTTACAAGTCTCACACCTCTCTTGAATGATCTCAAAACTTAGAAAGGGAGGAGGAGAACTCCAGCACTTGTTTATAATACTTTTACACCCCAACAACTCAAAATTATCTCAATGCTTTTGTGCCCTTTCATGCAAAAAATGGTGAGGTTTCATAGGCTCCAATGACTTCAAAAATGGAGTTAAAAAGTGTCTAATATCGGTACCATCGCCATCATTGGGCGGTACCACCTCCTGACACCTGACACTAGGCGGTACTATCGTTTAGTCTGGGCGGTACCACTGCCTGACAGGGGCAGTACCACTACTGGCGGTAATAACTACCGACGGTACCACCGCCCAGACCACCTTGTCACGGACAAACTTTGAAACAGGATGTTTGATGTAATGCTTATGTATGTTCATATCTTTTGGTATGTTTATGCTTTGTACAACATGTAGAGGGATAGCCGAAGGCTTAATAGTCTCATTTTAGTTGGGTTGGTGGCCGCTTTAGGCTTGTAAATAAATGTTGTGTCATGTGGACACTTGTGAGAGATTTTTGGTCTGTAATGGACCATTTTAACCCTTTGTTGTGTAACTATTCAGAGCTCGTAATGTCTGTTTGTAATTTGCATTATCTATGAAGTGTTTTTAGAAATGTTTGCTTGTGGATCCCGAGTGAGGCGTTTTCTCTAACTCGTTTTCTCTTTTGTGGGTCCTCAGGGACCATGGGAGGCTTTAAGGAGGTTGACCTTTGCGGACGGATACGTAAGGGTACCGCACGACTTAGGCAAAATCAGCTAAGTCCATGACCGATGGTATCAGAGTGGGACAAGCACTCATAGAAACACTTAGCATGCAAACGTGGGGGACCTAGCGAGGCTGCGTTGAGGGCAGTCAACACACGTGCGACCGTTTGGGGGAAAGCAAGCATGGAGATGTAGGGAACAGGAGTCGCTCAAAGGAGCGGGCATCTGAGATTGGCATTCAGAGGAATGGCCAACCCTTCATGCAAGAGGCACCACGAGAACAGAAAAGCTTGGAAGAATGCGGAGCGCACAAAGGTTGGAATGGCTGAGTTTGAGCTACGTCTCAACGTTGACAACTATACTTGATGGTGCTCAAGGCAAGCGAGGAGCTTGGTAAAGGATGAGACCATGCAAGGTGGAATGAGTTGCTCAGTGATCGAAAGAGTTGTGCAAAGCTCATAGAGGTGAGGGGAATTGCTAACTCGAAGAATTCGGTACTCATGCATGGGCTTGTATGCGGGCGATAGAATGTTTGCCGCCATCCCAAGGCGACCGAAACTCGATGCCATGGAGCATTGAAACTTTCTCTTATACATGTGAAGGATACATCCGTAGGAGGCTGAAGTGTGCAACAAGTTCAGCATGTTGCTAGGCCTTGGGTGGTGCAACGAGGGCTGTATTGACATGGAGTTACAATTTAGCAAGTGTGTTTATAGGAGGCAAAATAATGTACAGTTTGTTCAACAATCGGAGTAGTCCGATGGGGATGGTGGTCTCCAAAACAAAGAGAGATGTTGCTCCAACAGGACAGTTATCCAGTAGGGTTAAGTCCCGGCTCTCTAGAGGGAGAATCATGTGGGACGGACCACACATGTTGAGGAGGAGTACCTCAATAAACAACAACTCCACGAAGCTCAATGGTCCGAGTAAGCGGTAAAGAGTCATCGCATGATCTTGCTTGAGAGAATGCATTGTGAGATCAAGTGGGAGAGCAACCCAAAGTAACACAAATGAAGGCACACTTAGAGTCGATATGGAGATCAGACTCAAGGGAGGGCTGACCCGTGGAATGGTGGGCGTGAGGGCCACTATTAACTCAATGCAAAACGAGGAGCGGAGCAACTTAGGTGTAACTTGGCGAAGTACCCAAGCCGTATAAAGGGAGCCAACATAGAAGATAGAACATGGAGCGAAGGCACAGTGCTTTCCTTGGACAGAGGTTAAGGACATGAACTCTTGTAGAGGCAAGAGTAAGATCATGTTGTTCCATGGGTCCTTCATTCTGACGGAGTAGACTCATCTTGTATGGTGCCAAAGACGAAGGGAGCTTCTAGGCACATGCACCTTATCTCGGAGAAGCATTTGATGGAGGAACTAAGGCGACTCAACTTGTGGAAGCGAAGTTGGGTTCAGAAGGCCTTGGCACGGGGCAAGAGGAAGCGAAGGTGGGTACTTTTGAAGAATATGCTACAGTGTTGTCAGTCAAGTTGCTAGGTAGGAAGCAGTGCATAGCGGAGATTGTGTTGGTAGGGGCAGAGGCCCAGGATCCAGACAATGGTGCACCATTTTCAGCGAAGTCGGTGGACTTTGAGAGCTACTAGGCGACAGACTATCCTAGAGCAGTGCTTCATCTAGGTATGACCCAAGTGTGGGTGGATGAAGGTCGATTGCCAAAAGAGCGAACAAAATCGAAGGTGGAAGAGACCCTGTGATGTATTGGCAAAGGACACACATGGAGGGATTGCTAGTCATAGGTGCCGAGTAAGCCAATCACGTGAGTGATGGCACATGTGACTTGATACAGAATACTTTTGCTTATTATATTTTGGCATATATCACTTTATAACTATTGCATATGCGCATATATATATTGTGATGTCCTTGGATTTTTGCAATGGGAATCGGATCGTGATGAGATCACGATAATGTGATCGATTCACCTTTAAACCCAGATCCTAAATAATCCTGGTCATAGGTTACTCGAGAGGGGCATCGTGATAACTGGACAGACTGGTGTGCTGTATACCCGTCCATATGATGGATGCAGCTGGTCTCATAATTGCTCGTGTAGGGACACTAGGGATACAATACAAGTGCTCATTAGAGAATGAGTTCACTGATTGATCCGCTTACGGAATGCTGGATGGTTGCTGATGCCTTATTGTCAGACAGTGATTCCGTAGTCCTAGTGGTATATCTGGTCCTTAGACTTGAGACACCAAGGATGTCCTGTATGAGTGCTCCACTCTTTGATACCAGACTTATATGTTTGACTGTCCCAGATCTAGTACAGATGGTCATTGGGAGTGGCAGTCGACCTTACGAGGGCTATTGAGTGTCGATAGAGGATCATCCACTCTCGGCGTCATGAGAGGAATATCCCATATGTTCTTGCTTAGATAAATCCCTGGCAAAGGTCATTCGGGTTGAGAGAGAAAGAGTTCTCCAGAAGAATCTGATTAGAGCAAAACTCGAGTAGAAACCGTATAGGTCTTTGGGATATTAGATGGATGAGGGACTATAGGTACACGGTAACTGAGGACAGACAGGTCCAATGGATTGGATTCCCCTGTATTGTTTGGGGACTACGGCGTAGTGGCCTAGTACATCCGTAGTCGATGAGTCGAGTGAATTATTACAGAGATAATAATTCACTGAGTTAGAAGGAGTTCTGATAGGTATGACTCACGGCCAGCTCGATATTGGGCCTAGAGGGTCACACACATATGGTGGGCATTACGATAAGTAGAGGTTCGGATATGAGATATCCGATGGAGCCCTTGTCTTATTGGATATCCAATAAGCCCCTGAATTATTGGATCCCATGGACGAGATCCAATAAGAGCCCTTGAGAGATTATTGGATAGAGATCCACTAATCTAAAAGGCCTGGGTTATTGGATGCAGATCCAATACCCACTAAGGGAGGATCTATTAGGTTTTGATAGGGGACCTCTATAAATATGAGGGATTCAGAGCCTCATAGGCTAGAGCCTTTGCTTGCCTCTCCTATTCTCCTCCCCCTCTCCACCTTAGAGCAGGCCTGGAGTTTTGAGGAGCGTCGTCGCAGCCCTGCTATGTGGATCACCACTAGAGAGGAGGACGCTTGACCTCCTTCACCCTCTCCTAAGGATCTGCAAGGAAACAAGGATATACGATCTCCCTAGGTAACACAATCTGTTCTATACGCAGTTTTCAGTTTCGTGGATTTGGCACACCAATATTCGCACGACGATGAACATCTCTTTGGGAATCGGGGATTTTGTTTTCTTGTTCTTCCGCTGCGCATGTAATGTCGCCCCCAAATATTTCCTAATAGTGGTATTAAAGCCAGGTTGTTCGTGCGAATGATTGGTTTTGAACTGCGTGTATTGTGTTTAGGAAAAAAATTGACGTCAAAATCATTGACGCAAAAATGAGAAAGGGCAGCAACAATTATTGCCCTCGATCTGCGTGCGTGCAGCGCAGCCGTAGGTAGGCAGCATAGGGGCTGCGTCTACAGCAGTCAGTTGGCGGCCTGCTTGCAGCAGGCTTACGTCCGGCGGGGCTGGCAGCCCGCAGGTAGAGGCGCTTGCGGTCGCTTCTCCCGCGAGGTGAGGCGCTGCAGGGTAGCGGCGCCTGCCACCACTGCTCCCGTGGGTGAAACCCCCCCATAGAGGCGGTTGCATGACAGGTCAACACTGCCTATGTGTTGGGCTGATGGCCCATATTCAGCCCATGTGGGCTTTATCAGCCCACAGCTCACACCCCCTCTTAACCTAACCCTAATTAAGATTAGGGGGGTGTGGTGGCTGCGTTTTAGAGGCAGATTAAAGCTATAAAAAGGCAACAACGAGGCAGATCTTAGTAGCCACGAGATTCCAAAGAGAAGAAGGAGAACAAGGCAGAAAAGGAAGAGAAAGAAAGGGAAGAAGACAAGGACAACGCAGAGAGACTGTTCACAATCATCTAGCAGTGTTCTCATCTCAGGTTAGATCAAATCTACAGTAGTCTCTTGCTGTGATTACTTGGGAGGTTTTAGATATTGTGGGCAGTAACGTGATCCTTGTATCCCAATTATTCTTTGTGGTTGTTGCTTGGGTTTTGGGCAAGAGATTGAGATTTGTATATTCATTATTCTCATAGTGAATTATCTCTAGTTTGCCCCATGGTTTTTACCCTTCACATTGAAGGGGTTTTCCACGTATATCTTGGTGTTCTGTTTGATTGTGTTTCCATTTTATTCCGCTGCGTATTTTGGTCTTCTAGTATTTGTTCCTATACAAAGGTTATTCCTGTCTATATCCCCATCACTATGGGCATTGCCCCACGTGCAGAACCGCCCGTGGAGGCTTACCCGGCGCCAATGGGGGCACCAACCTGGCTGTGGGCAAGAGCACCGCTGCAGCCATTGCCCGGCCGTGGCTCGCCGCGGGCGCCCACCCGGGGGCCCCGCCGTCAATGGGCGCATCGCTTGTAGGCGAGGGCCCTATGCCTCGCCCATTCAGCCAGACCTGTGCCGCCGAAGATGGTGGCGGCGGCGGCAAAGAAAGGGGAGTAGGGCATTAGGGTTTTCTGGGCAAAAGATAGTTTTGCCCTTCGAAATTTGAGAAATTTCAGTTTTTGTCTTATGTCCAAATTATAAAAATACCCCTATGAATTTAGAAATTCCCTATATGTCCCTAATTCAATAAAATACTAATTAATTAAAAGGTTTAGTTGATTATTATTTTTTATCATTATCTAGTAGTCCTACATGATGATGATTATTTATACATGTGATGTATGATATGTGGACGGATGATCATAGACCGTGTGATGTGTGTACTTGTGATTATTATTATTGAGGTCTGCGAGCCTCCATTATATTTCTCATTTATTGTCGGGCCTGCGTGCCTATGATTAAGTTGTAATCATATGAGGAGGTGCAGCGGGAGCGTGGATGCGATAGCGGGACCCACAAGACGGACGATTGTGATGCATGAAGATGCATCAAGATGTCGACAGAACCAATGAGGATGATATGGACGATCACAGGGCATGGAGATGTACCGTTGCACACATAGATCTTGATGTGAGTGATTAGGCCTACTGGCTCGGGCCTAATCACATTAGGTTGTGGTCCATGATCATCTGGTGTGATTGCTTATACACAAACTAGATATAGATATATATATATATATATATATATATATATATATATATATATATATATATATATATATATATTTGTATGCGATGTAGATATATATTAAATATGTATATGTGTGACATGTCATATTAAGAGACCAAATCATAGAAACATCTCTCTCGATAATATTAAGTCGGTAAACGTGAGGCAATTAGATTAATCCACGTGGCCTTCCATTGTTATAAGTAGGAACCGATTCTCGGTGTAGGTTGAGTTGGTCGAGTCCCTCGAGACTCACCTATATCACGATTCGCTATCTTGCTTATGATATAGAGATGTCACCGGTGACCTGAGGGCATGGTATGCTTGGTCGAGTCCCTCGATGGTATATCATCAAATCAGACTCATCTTGTAACGAAGGTGTTGACTTAACTAAGCATCATGGTTGGTCGAGTCCCTCGAGACCATGGTGATTCGGAGGCCGAACAGGACAGGAATCACAAGGAGTTATGATCGGCAAGAGTTGCCTACCTTTTAGGCTTAGTGTGATTGGTCGAGTCCCTCGAGGTTACACTAAGACGCCGATTGGATCCTGATCCCCACTAGAAGTCTACCGGAGACTTTCGTTTCACGTGCTGAGGGTATCGCATGACTCGTTAGTAAAATAGTGGGAGCATATTAAGATAGAAGTCCATATCTTGATAGTTTATTTCTTGCAAAATCTGCATGTTATTTATTTCTACTGCATCTTTATTTTTAGAAAATGTCACTTTCAAATCCCTTACATGGCATACTTGATGTCAACTGCCTCATTGGTCCAAATTATACGGATTGACTCCGTAACTTGAGAATTATTCTCACGGCGGAGAAAATCATGTACATCCTTGATATAGTGATGCCTACGCCCGAAGAAGGGGTAAGCGAGGATGAGATCGCTCGCTATGTGAAGTACATTGATGACTCCACTCTTGCTCAATGCTATATGTTAGGCTCTATGACTCCTGAGTTACAGAGACAACATAAAAAGATGGATTCCATATCCATTCTCCTATATACTCAGTGATATGAGATATCCAAGAGCCTCTTCCACTCTAGGATGATTGAGGGAACACTGGTTCAGAACCATGTCCTATATATGATTGAGTGGATAGAGAAACTCACAGGTCTAGGAATGGTCCTAGAGGATAACTTGTGTGTGGATATTGTGCTTCAGTCCCTACCAGGTTCCTTTTCATAGTTAATAATGAATTTTAATATGAACAAGTTTGTGGTGACTCTCCCAGAGCTCCTCAATATATTGAGGGAGGTAGAGAGTACTATTAAGAAAGAGAAATAAGTTCTCTACACTAGTGAGACCAGAAAGAAAAGGAAAGCAGAAAGGTCCCTAAAGAAGGGAAAAGGCAAGGGCAGACTAGGTAAAGCAAAGGTTGCTAAGAAAGACCCAACAAAGGACAAAGGTCAGTGTTTTCACTATGGCAAAGATGGGTATTAGAAGAGGAACTGCAAAAAGTACCTTGTAGAGAGGGCGAAATAGAAGCTTGGAGAAGCTTCAAGTACATTCATAATCAATCTCCAATTGTCAAATTTTTGTGATAGTGCATTGGTATTGGATACTAGTATTGCTTATCACATCTACAATTTATTGTAAATTCTAGCAAAGCCGAGGGGAGATTGGCGAGAGGAATATTGCATAAAGGTTTGTTTATGCTAGACACTACTCCACATATCATGAATGTAAATGTGTCCAAGAGGAAACGAGACGAGATGAACAGTGCATACCTATGACATTGTAGACTAGGTCACATCCATGAAAGAAGGATTCAAAAGTTGCTAAATGATGAATATCTAGATTCATTCGACTATGTGTCATATGCAACTAGCGAGCCTTGCCTTCATGGAAAACTGACCAACTCTCCATTTAGTGGAACTGGAGAGAGAGCCACTGAGCTGTTGGAACTCATACATAGTGATGTATGTGGACCTATGTCAACTCATGCCATTGGTGGTTACTCCTACTTCATTACCTTTACTAATGATTTCTCAAGGTATGGATATATGTACTTAATGAAGTACAAGTCTGAGGATTTTGAGAAATTCGGAGAGTATAAGAATGAGGTAGAGAACCAGACTGGAAAGAGTATTAAAACTCTTCGATCAGATCGAGGAGGTGAGTACTTAAGTACAGAGTTTACTCAGTTCCTCAAGGACCATGGGATACTATCCCAATGGACACCTCCTTATACACCTCAGCTCAATAGTGTCTCTGGAAGGAGGAATCGTACGCTATTAGATATGGTATGGTCCATAATGAGTTTCGCTGACCTACCCATCTTATTCTAGGGATATACCATAGAGACCGTAACTTACCTTCTGAACAGAGTTTCAACTAAGTTGGTAGTGTCTACACCATATGAGATATCGAAAGGAAAGAAGCCTGATTTTAAGGTTGTTAAGATTTGGGGCTGCCCTGCCCATGTTAAAAGACACAACCCCGATAAGTTAGAATCGAGGACAGAGCGATGCAAATTTGTGGATAACCCAAGGAAACTTGTGGGTATTATTTCTATCATCTCTAGGACCAAAAGGTCTTTGTAGCTAAGAGAGCAGTGTTCCTTGAGAATGAACACATTCTTGGTGGAGATAGTGGGAGCATGATAGAGTTGAGTGAGGTTGGAGAGCCAAGCTCAAGCACCACTCTATAGCCCGAGTATGTTCAGTTACCTAATACACAAGTTTCAACTTTACGTAGGTCTGATAGAATATCCCATCCTCCTGAGAGATATATGACACATATTAGAGGAGAGGATGTTGAGGATATTGATCCTCAGACCTACGAGGAGGCTATTATGAGTATAGACTCCGGGAAGTGGTAAGAAGTCATGAATTCTGAGATGGATTCTATGTACTCCAACAAGGTTTAGAACCTAGTTGATGCGCCCGAAGGTATTGTACCCATCGGTTGCAAGTGGATCTTTAAGAAAAAAATTGGAGTAGATGGAAAGGTAGAGACCTATAAAGCAAGGCTAGTGGCTAAGGGGTATCGTCAAAGGCAAGGTGTTAACTACGACGAAACCTTCTCATCCGTAGCAATGCTAAAATCTATCAGAATTCTATTAGCTATTGTAGCACACCATGATTATGAGATCTGGCAGATGGATGTGAAAATCACATTCCTCAATGGGAACCTCGAGGAGGAGGTGTATATGATGCAACCTGAGGGATTCGTGTTCAAGAACTGCCCAGATAAGGTGTGTAGGTTGCTTATATCCATTTATGGACTAAAGCAAGCTTCCCGAAATTGGAACATAAGATTTAATGAGGCAATCAGATCTCATGACTTAAGAACAAAGATGAGCCTTGTGTGTACAGGAAGGTAAGTGGGAGCGCTATCACCTTTTTGGTGTTATATGTGGATGACATCCTGATCATTGGGAATGACGTAGGAATGCTATCCATAGTAAATGCTTGGTTATCTAGACACTTCTCCATGAAGGACTTAGGGGAAGCATCCTATATCTTGGGGATTCGAATCTATAGAGATAGATCCAAAAGGATACTTGGCTTGTCCCAATCCAGGTACATAGAAACCATTGTCAAAATGTTTGGCTTGGAAAATTCCAAGAGAGGACTCATACCGATGAGACATGGGATATCGCTTTCTACGAGTATGTCCCCAAAGACTCTAGAAGAAAGGGCGAACATGGATATGATACCTTATGCCTCAGCAATAGGGTCTATCATGTATTTCATGCTATGTACTAGGCCTGATATAGCGCATGCTCTGAGTGTCACAAGTAGGTATCAGGCGGATCCAGACTTGGAACACTGGAAAGCAGTAAAGTATATCCTTAAGTACTTGAGAAGGACTATGGATCTTTTATTAGTGTATGGAGGTAATAGCCTTAAGGTTGAAGGCTACACGAACTCAAGTTTTCATTCTGATGTCGATAATAGCAAGTCGAATTCAGGGTATGTGTACACCTTGAATGGAGGAGCAGTGTGCTGGAATAGTTCTAAGCAAGATACTACTACTGACTCGACCATATAGGCGGAGTACATTACTGCATCAGATGCAGCAAAGGAGGGAGTCTGGTCGAAGAAGTTCATCACAGATTTAGGAGTCGTGCCGGATAGCGAGGAGCTGATCTCCTTATATTGCGACAACAACGGGGCGATTACTCAAATAAGGGAACCTGGGTCTCATCAGAAGTGTTCTGAGGAGGTTCCAACTTATCAAAGAGATCATAACCCGAAGAGATATAATAGTGGAAAGAGTTCCATCCGAAGATAACATTGCAGATCCACTAACAAAGCTGTTGTCTCATATTGTCTTTGAGCATCACAGGGGTCTGATGGGGATCAGACACTTAAGTGATTAGCTTTAGGTCAAGTGAGAGATTGCTAGTCATAGGTGCTCAGTAAGCCAATCACGTGAGTGATGGCACATGTGACTTGATACAGAATCCTTTTGCTTATTATATTTTGGCATATATCACTTTATAACTATTGTAGATGTGCACATATATATATATATATATATATATATATATATATATATATATATATATATATATATATATATATATATATATATATAGATATTGATGTCCTTCGACTTGTGCAATGGGAATCGGATCGTGATGAGATCATGATAATGAGATCGATTCACCTTTAAACATAAATCCTAAATAATCCCAGTCATAGGTTACTTGAGAGGGACATCGTGATAACCGAACAGACTGGTATGCTGTATACTCGTCCATATGATGGATGCAGCTGGTCTCATAGCTGCTTATGTAGGGGCACTAGGGATATAGTACAGGTGCTCATTGGAGAATGAGTTCACTGATTGATCCGCTTGCGGAATGCTGGATGGTTGATGATGCCTTATAGTCAGACAATGATTCCGTAGTCCTAGTGGTGTATCTGGTCCTTAGACTTGAGACACCAAGGATGTCCTGTATGAGTGCTCCACTCTTTGATACCAGACTTATAGGTTTGGTTGTCCCAGATCTAATACAGCTGGTCATTAGGAGTGGTAGTCGACCTTACGAGGGCTATTGAGTGTCGATAGAGGATTATCCACTCTCGGCATCATGAGAGGAATATCCCATGTGTTCTTACTCAGACAAATCCCTGGTTAGGGTCATTCAGGTTGAGAGAGAAAGAGATCTCCTGAAGAATCCGATTAGAGCGAGACTCGAGTAGAAATCGTATGGGTCTGACAGCACCATGCCTGATATACGATCTCAGGGATATTAGATAGATGAGGGACTATAGGTACACGGTAACTGAGGACAGACAGGTCCAATGGATTGGATTCCCTTGTATCGTCTAGGGACTACGGCGTAGTGGCCTAGTACGTCCGTAGTCGATGAGTCAAGTGAATTATTACAGAGATAATAATTCACTGAGTTAGAAGGAGTTCTGACAGGTATGACTCACGGCCAACTCGATATTGGGCCTAGAGGGTCACACACATATGGTAGGAATTACGATGAGTAGAGGTTTGGATATGAGATATCCAATGGAGCCCTTGTCTTATTGGATTTCCAATAAGCCCTTAAATTATTGGATCCCATGGATGAGATCCAATAAGAGCCCTTGAGAGATTATTGGATAGAGATCCACTAATCTAAAAGGCTTGGGTTATTGGATGCAGATCCAATACCCACTAAGGGAGGATCCATTAGGGTTTGACAAGAGACTTCTATAAATAGGAGGGATTTAGAGCCTCATAGGCTAGAGCCTTTGCTTGCCTCTCCTATTCTCCTCTCCCTCTCCACCTCAGAGCAGGCTTGGAGTTTTGAGGAGCGTCGTCGCAGCCCTGTTGTGTGTATCACCGCTAGAGAGGAGGACACTTGACTTCCTTCACCCTCTCCTAAGGATCTGCAAGGAAACAGGGATATACGATCTCCCTAGATAACACAATCTGTTCTATACGCAGTTTTTAATTTCGCGGATTTGGCGCACCAATCTTCACACGACGACGAACATCTCTTTGGGAATCGAGGATTTTATTTTCTTGTTCTTCCACTACGCATGTAATGTCACCCCCAAAGATTTCCCAACAAGGATCACAATTCAAGTTCATCCCACATGGATCAGAATGCAATATCGATGTCACCAGGAGGTGACATAGTGCAGCGGATCGTGGTGGAATAGTTCGTGGCAATGTGATACACACGACATAGTCCCTGTTAGGATCGGAGCAGCACTAAGAGGGGGGGGTGAATTAGTGCAACGGATTAAAACTTCGGTTTTTAAAAAATCTTTCGTATGATTAGAGTGGAACTTGACACGCTTAATCTTGAAAGCGTATTCTTAAATATGCGCAGCAAAAGTAATAAGGAACTAAAGCATATAAGAAGGTTTGCAATAATGTAAATAGCAATAATGAAATGCAAACCAAGGATCACGCTGATTTTAGAGTGGTTCGGTCAAATGACCTACTCCACTTGCGAGGCCTCTCTTCGATGAGGCTCCCACCTTCCACTAGCAAGTCTCTTGAAATGGAAGGGTAAATACCCCTCTTACAACTCTTTACAAGCGGTTCACTCTCTTACAGATTTTCGAGAAGAGATGAGGTGAACACTAGCAAATTGAAAAGAAGACAAACTAACACTTTTCTAAGACCTTTCTCTCAAACTCTTGCTGCTCAAAAAGTTGTTATCTCAACTGAGATTTGAGGGGTATTTATAGGCCTCAAGAGGATTCAAATTTGGGCTCTAAAATTTGGGCTCCAAAATTCAAATTCTCTTTGGGTTCCCGATCTTTGGCGGTGCCACCTTCAATAAGCAAAGCCACCGCCCAGCCAGGGAGGTGTCACCGCCAGCACTTTCGGGTGCTGGGCGGTGCCACCGCCTACTGATGTTTTCAGCCCGCTATAGTGTTTTCACTCACCGCCTCTACAAGTGTTTTCAGCCTACATGTGTTATAGGCCCCTACTTGGGTTATAGGATTAATACCTAATCCTAACCCTAATTAACATGCTAACTACGAATTTTAAAGACATTATATAAGCTATTACAAAGTCCATAAGTCAAGACTTCTTCTTCAAGCGAGCTTCCTGCGAACTTTCGGTGGTCTTCCGATAAACTCTCTGAAACCATTCTCATGGACTCCGACAAGCTCTTAAACTTCCGCGATTTGATCTTGGCGAGTTCTAACGAGCTTCTTCGACAAGCTCCGATCTTTCTCGGCAAACTTTGCGAACTTCCCACGAACCTTCCGGCGAAGCTTCAAAAACCCTTCCGGAAGCTCCCTACTCATTCTCCGCTAGTTCCTAGCGTTCAGATGATCCTTCGGACTTCCGTCGAACTCTTGAACTCCCAATGAATCCTTCATGCTTGACTCCACACTTTGTTTCACTTTTTTATGCCTTCATCGTTATCGTAGTTAATCCTGCACATGCAAACCAAAACTCTACTCCGATCTAGACAGTTATTACAATGTGAATTGACATTACATTTGCCGGCACGTCATTGGTTGGCCCGTCTTCGATTCTTTAGCACATCGTCCTCTCTTGTGGCTTGTTGCCCAATCGGTTTGACCTCCGCACCCCGATATCCTTGGCGCAATTCCGCTCTCCTTGGCCGATGCCCGACGTTCAAGCCTTCGCCGTCCAATATCCTGGCGTGATCTCCTCCGGTGCAACGTCAATTCCTCCTCTGTTAACTGTCTAATTCTGATCGAGTAGACCTGCATCACTCAAAATGCAGTTAAACATCTAAACACAATCAATTAGTTTCATCATCAAAATCCGAGATTCAACAATCTCCCCTTTTTGATGATGACAACTAATGATGACTAACGAGTTAACCTTAACTCCCCGGAGTTTAAACAAACTCCTCCTATCAATATGCCATTGATAGAACACTTGGATTATCTCAAATCCGAGTAACATTCATCACATGTTATGAAAAACATTTAAACCATCATGCAAATATATAAAATGTTTAATTCAATGCATGAAGTCATCAATATACTTCTCCCCCTATGTCATCAACAAAAAGGAGAAGTAGCTCTAGATATTTTAAAAGATATGCAAGTTTTTACAACATGAAGCTAGATTTTCATCACAACATATAAGCACAAAAGCATAGCAAGATTCTTAAGTTCAATCATGGCAATTCAACACTTGCTTCTTGTGCAAGATTGCACTTTGCTTTTCTTTGCAAGTAACAATATTTATGATGTTTGATATAGCAAATTTTATATCATGCAAGGTAGCAAACTTTTGTGATGTTCAAGATAGTAAGTTCTTTCAATGAAATGATTGAGCTAGGAATTTTTTTTACGATATGTAAGTTTTACTACATAAAAGCTAGTAAAAATTTCAAAAAAGCAAATGCAAGATAGCTTTCTTGTGTAAGCTCATGATTCTTGCTTTTCGAGATGAGCAAACTAATAAGTTTTGCCCCTTTTTTGCGATGTCTACGTTTGTAATTGTTTTTTGCTTCTCTTGTCTTGTGTAAGCTAGCTATCTCCCCTTTGTCGTTGTCAAAAAAGAAGGAAAAGACCCTTTACATCAATTATGACAAAGGTAAGTATCAATCTCATTTGTGCATCATTATATTTTTCAAATTAAAACATGCACTATTTCAAAAAACCTTATATTTCATTCATGCTGATATTGAATAAATCAATCAACATTATGAGCATATCATACATGATACATCTTTTTTTTTTGGCAATAACTCATAGTATTTTTTAAATCATGATTTACATCACATGCAATACATCACATCATAATTAGAAAGCACAAGTATTGTATGCATCATTGCCAATCATAAATGTTTCATAATGGTATCCATTTTGTCAAATTATATCCTACCATGCATGATCAAATCTTCTCCCTATTTTATCATTGAAAACAAGAAAAGAAGTAGGGAAGAGCATAAAAAGTGTAAAATATTTCAATCATTTCATGGCATTTGTATCATAGATATAAAGAAATCATATCATCAAAGATAAGACCATTTGAATACCAAAAGACATGATTCATTTAATCAAATATCTTCCTTTTATAAATAACAAAAATTGTAGGTGCACAAAGAAGAGATTGTGATTAAAAAAGAATCTCAAGTAGTAAATCCAAGAAATCAAGATCGTAAGTTGAATACAAACTCATTTAAATTTAAATTGTCAAATTCATCAAAATCTCAACATTACTTTCAAGAGATTCAAAATGGTATACATAGATTTATAATAATAATCAAGGGAAAATCTTAGGAGATCATGATATAGATAAAATTCATTCAATCTTATAAGAGAATAAGATATTAATTCAAGCATATAAAATTTCTCAATTCATTATGAATCATAAAAAGAATTATGGTTCCAAAAATATCATGATTCATTTAGGAAAATTTTCTCTTTAGTGCATGATAAGAAGAAATATAGCAATGATACCAATCATAATTCATTTGGATAGTAGATGTTAAAAAGGAACATTGAGGATACAAGATCTTGATTTTTATAGAGTAAATCTCAAGTTATAAATCTCAAAAAAATCAAGATAAAGCTCATTTAAATTCAAATCATCAAATCAAAATCATTTTTTAAGATATTCATAAAAAATGATAAAATAGATTCATCAAACCAAGAATATTCAAGAAAAAAATACTTTTATCTATTTAATTGTTTTATATAAGCATGCCTTTGTCCTTTTTTGCCAAAATATACATATATATCATCAATCATTTAGGATCGAAAAATAAATTTCTTCATAAAAACCATCAAGATCATTATGTATAACTTTTAAAATCTTATGCATAAAATGGTATCGAAACATTTAATATTTTCATTCCATCATTTTGAATTGGTTTTATTGAACATAATTTTGAATGATTCTTATAGATAACTAAAACTTCTTTAGTTTTAATTTATACGATTGACTTTATCTTAGCATGCTCAAATTTTATTCATATGTCAAAACCATACATCATGTTTGAAAACCAAATATAAGGTTCAAAAAAATCATCAAGCCTTCCATTCAAAAGCCATGTATCGTCATTGAAAATCAATATGGAAATCGTCAAAATATACATTCTTACTTCTCAAACACATACATAAGATTAATCTTACTAGGTGTATAAGCATTAGATTTATATCTAACATTTTATTACATTAACATAACACATGCAATTTTTAAAAAAATTAATCCTAAAATAAATTAAAAATGACTCATGAAAGTATTATGTAATTTCGAAATAAATTAGGGGGATTTCGATTACCTCATTATTGAGAGTGATTGAGGCATAGTTTGCCACCTCGCCTTTCTTGATTTTTTCCTCGTCTTCGGAAGAGCTCAATTCATCCCAATTTTTGTTCTTCTTGCGTTCAAAGCAAGTAGTTCCATTCTTTTTTCTTTTTTCTTTTTGTTTCATTTGTAGTTTAAGTTCACCATCACTTGAGCTTATGCTCGAGTGGTCTTCATGTGTTCTATGTCCCAAATCCTTCCTGTCCTTTGGAAGGTTGTTCTCGAGTTTTCTTTTTGTCACATTGTTCATTTCGTAGGTCATTAGAGACCCAACAAGTTCTTCAAGAGGAAATGTTTTAAGGTCCTTGGCCTCTTGAATAGCCGTAACTTTTGATTCCCATCTTTTTGGAAGGGATCTTAAGATTTTAGTGACTAGTTCAAAGTTAGAAAAACTTTTACCAAGAGCTTTGAGTCCATTGATGACATCCGAGAAACGGGTGTGCATGTCTCCGATGGACTCACTTGGTTTCATCCGGAAAAGTTCGTAAGAGTGCACAAGAATGTTGATTTTGGACTCTTTCACTCGGCTAGTGCCTTCATGAGTGACCTCAAGAGTTCTCCAAATATCAAAAGCCGAATCACAAATCGAAATGCGATTAAATTCATTTTTGTCAAGTGCACAATATAAGGCATTCATAGCCTTTGCATTTAAAGCAAAAACTTTCTTCTCCAATTCATCCCATTCACTCATCGGAAGAGAAGATTTTTTAAATCCATTTTCGACAATATTCCAAAGCTCGAGATTCAACGAAAGTAAGAAAACTCTCATTCGAGTTTTCCAATAGGTGTAGTCCGTCCCATTGAAAAAGGGAGGACGAATGAGAGAGTGACCCTCTTGAAAGCCATAAAGAGCCATTTCTATTTGGGTGTTAAACCAAAGTAGAAAACCGTGGCTCTGATACCAATTGTTAGGATCGGAGCAGCACTAAGAGGGGGGGGTGAATTAGTGCAGCGGATTAAAACTTCGGTTTTTAAAAAATCTTTCGTATGATAAGAGCGGAACTTGACAAGCTTAATCTTGAAAGCGTATTCTTAAATATGCGCAGCAAAAGTAATAAGGAACTAAAGCATATAAGAAGGTTTGCAATAATGTAAATAGCAATAATGAAATGCAAACCAAGGATCACGCCGATTTTAGAGTGGTTCGGTCAAATGACCTACTCCACTTGCGAGGCCTCTCTTCGATGAGGCTCCCACCTTCCACTAGCAAGTCTCTTGAAATGGAAGGGTAAATACCCCTCTTACAACTCTTTACAAGCGGTTCACTCTCTTACAGATTTTCGAGAAGAGATGAGGTGAACACTAGCAAATTGAAAAGAAGACAAACTAACACTTTTCTAAGACCTTTCTCTCAAACTCTTGCTGCTCAAAAAGTTGTTATCTCAGCTGAGATTTGAGGGGTATTTATAGGCCTCAAGAGGATTCAAATTTGGGCTCCAAAATTTGGGCTCCAAAATTCAAATTCTCTTTGGGTTCCCGATGCTGGCGGTGCCACCGCCCAACCAAGCGGTGCCACCGCCCAGCGTTCGAGTGCTGGGCGGTGCCACCGCCCAGCCCAGGAGGTGTCACCGCCCAGCACTCGGGTGCTGGGCGGTGCCACCGCTCAGCCCAGGCGGTGCCACCGCCTACAGTGTTTTCAGCCCGCTATAGTGTTTTCAGCTCACCGCCTACAGTGTTTTCAGCCTATAGTGTTATAGGCCCCTACTTGGGTTATAGGATTAATACCTAATCCTAACCCTAATTAACATGCTAACTACGAATTTTAAAGACATTATATAAGCTATTACAAAGTCCATAAGTCAAGACTTCTTTTGGCGAAGCTTCCTGAAACTTTTGGCGGTGTTCGATAAACTCTAAACCATTCTGGGACTCCGGCAAAGCTCTTAAACTTCACGATTTGATCTTGGCGAGTTCCAACGAGCTTCTTCGGCAAGCTCCGATCTTTCTCGGCAAACTCTGCGAACTTCCCACGAACCTTCCCATGAGCTTCCAAAAAACCCTTCTACAAGCTCCCTACTCATTCTCGGCTAGTTCCGGCGCGTTCCCGATGATCCTTCCGGACTTCCGTCGAACTCTTGAACTCCCAACGAATCCTTCGTGCTTGACTCCACACTTTGTTTCACTTTATGCCTTCATCGTTATCGTAGTTAATCCTGCACATGCAAACCAAAACTCTACTCCGATCTAGACGTTATTACAATGCGAATTGACATTCTATTGCCCGACGTCATTGGTTGGCCTTTGTCTGATTCTTTAGCACATCGTCCTCTCTTGTGGCTTGTTGCCCAATCGGCGGTTGACCTCCAAACCCGATATCCTTGGCGCAATTCCGCTCTCCTTGGCCCGATGCCCGACGCGTTGAAGCCTTACGCCGTCCAATATCCCGGCGTGATCTCCTCCGGTGCAACGTCAATTCCTCCTGCGTTAACTGTCTAATTCTGATCGAGTAGACCTGCATCACTCAAAATGCAGTTAAACATCTAAACACAATCAATTAGTTTCATCATCAAAATCCGAGATTCAACAGTCCCCTGAGGGACTAGATCATACGGAGGTATGATCGGGAGCTACTTGAAGCTCCACTTCGGTGAACAACACGACGGTAAGAAGGGCTATGGATTCAAGGAGTGAAGGCCATGGTACCATAGAGGCGGGTCTTCCGTGCGTGCATCAAATTTAGCATTAGATGGAAGCCTTAGTCATTAGCATATAGGGGCTGTGTTTCACTAAGGAAAAAGTTCGAATGCAAGTATCAGTAAGTCCCATGGGAGGGACTTGATCATGCAGAGGTATGATCGAAGCAGCTGGAGAGTTGGACTGCTCCAGAGCCCATATTCGCTTAAGAGAGCCCGACAAGTCAGAGGACAAGGTCGAGTAAGCGAATGTTGCTACCAAAGAAGCTTAGGAGAACAGAATCGGTGCGAACCCTATAACGTGATGGCAGAGGCTATGCATGAAAGTTGCAATCTGTCTTTCTATTGACAAAAAAGGAGCTGCTTGGAGAACACAGAGGTGTTGAAGCAGAGGGTCGAAAGGGGCGAGGAAGCGACGACGAGTCCAAAGGGACTTAGCTACCCAAAATCAAGCATAAGTTAGAATGGAGGTGGACTCGGAGGAGTGCCATAGAGACATATCTACTGATCATGAAGAAAAGGGGCGCAGATGCGAGGCAATGGATAGTAGGGCCATGGGCATGGCAGCGCCATGGTACCATAGAGGCGGGACTTTCATGAAAGTCATTGATCCCTTACTCTCATGGAGGGAGAGCGCTTGGTCGTGAAATGGGCCGAGGAGATGGAGCATGTAGAGGCAAATTCTAAGTACCAAGACAAGGCTGAAGAGCATGTTGGGAAATCAAGGGTGCGACATCATATGCGCAGCGGAAGTGCAAGAAAACAAAAATCCCCGATTCCCAAAAAAAAAGATGTTAAATTAAATGATGCGAAGATTGGTGCGTAAAAAATCCGCAAAACACAAAACTGCGTTATAGAGATTGTGTTACCTAGGGAGATCATTATATCCCCTGTTTCCTTGCAGATCCTTAGGAGAGGGGTGAAGGAGGTCAAGCGTCCTCCTCTCTGGCGGTGATCCACACACAGTAGGGTTTGCGACGACCCTCCTCAAAACTCCAGGCCTCACTCGAGGTGGAGAGAGAGGAGAATAGGAAGGGCAAGCAAAGACTCTAGCCTATGAGGCTATGAATCCCTCCCTATTTATAGAGATCCCGTGTCAAACCCTAATGGGTCCTTCCCTAGTGGGTATTGGATCTGCATCCAATAAGACAAGGGCTCCAGTTGGATATCTCATATCCAACCTCTACTCATCATGATGCCTACCATATGTGTGTGACCCTCTAGGCCCAATATCGAGCTGGCCGTGAGTCATACTGTCCGAACTCCTTCTAACTTCGGTGAATTATTTTCTCCGTAATAATTCACTTTCGACTCATCGACCACGGACGTACTAGGCCCTCACGCCAGTAGTCCCTAGACGACATCTGGGGAATCCAATCCATTGGACACATCGTCCTCGATTACCATGTATCTATAGTCCCTCATCCATCTAATATCCCGGAGACCGTATATATCGAGCATGGTGTTGTTAGACCCACCGCGGTTTCTACTCGAGTCTCGCTCTAATCGGATTCTCCGGGAGAACTCTTTCTCTCAACCCGAATGACCCTGGCCAGGGGATTTGTCCGAGCAAGAACACATGGGATATTCCTCTCATGGCCTAGAGAGGGATGATCCTCTCTCGACACTCAATAGCCCTCGTAAAGGTTAGACTACCACTCCCAATGACCGGTAGTACTAGATGCGGGACAGCCAAACCTATAAGTCACGGTATCAAAGAGTGGAGCACTCATACAGGACATCCTTGGTGTCTCAAGTCTAAGGACCAGATACACCACTAGGACTACTGAATCATTTGTCGACAATAAGGCATCATCAACCATCCAAAGATTCCATAAGCGGATCAATCAGTGAACTCATTCTCCAATGAGCACACATCTTTGTATCCCTAGTGTCCCTACGACGAGCAGCTATGAGACCAGTTGCATCCATCATATGGACGGGTATACAGCACACCAGTCTATCCGGTTATCACGATGTCCCTCTCGAGTAACCTATGACCGGGATTATTTAGGATATGTGTTTAAAGGTGAATCGATCTCATTATCATGATCTCATCACGATCTGATTCCCATTGCACAAATCCAAGGACATCACAATATATATATATATACATTTATGCAATAGTTATAAAGTGATATACGCCAAAATATAATAAGCAAAAAGATTCTGTATCAAGTCACACGTGCCATCACTCACGTGATTGGCTTGCTGGGCACCTATGACTAGCAGAGCAGAGGCCAAGGAACTTTATAAGACTAGTGTCAACGAGCTTTTCATCAAGATAGCCAAAAGTAAAGGACTTCGGGTCAGGCAAGAGTGCATGACCAAGGAACGAAGAAAGCAGTACGTGATGTTGTACCTTTGCTACTCAGTGGAGTAGGCGACAGGGTTGATGGAGAAGATGGTACAATCCTAGAGGTGACCAAACCTATGAGAGAATCACTCTAAGTTGAGGTGAAAACTTCCTGCATTCTAGAAGTTCGATGGCATTGCGAAGGTGAATCACAGTAACTAACTCAACACAAGGAGTGCAAACACTTCAAGTGCTTTAGAAGTGTGAGCAAAGAGCAGGCGAAGACCAGTAACCAGCTCGATGCATGGAGTACAACCTCGAGGAGGCAGGCGAAGTCAAGTAACCTTTGCCTTCTCAACTCTTAAGAGAATGGGCAAAACCGAGTACCCCAATTCTCTTATCTATCCAGTAGAGGAGCTCTGCATATGTTCAAAGACCCATCGAAGATAATGGAAGATAATAGTTGTCAAATCCTCACCAATGGTGATCAGTGTTACTGAGAGTAGATTGTCCGCTTCATTTCCCAACAAAATGCCAATCGAAAGCGGAAGTTATGCGAACCTACTTGGATGTGACAACTAAGTGAAAGAAGAGTCAACGAGCAAATTTTGTAGAGGATGGACCCAAAACTTCAGAAGTTTGTGAGACGATGCTCGTTAAAGCTCTGACAAGCATCCACCGAGTTCAAGCAACATGAAGCATTTGAGAGACTGGCGCATAGTAAGAATGGTCTTTTCCTTCATCTGGAGGATCCGCAGGAATGAACAAGAATCAACACAACTCAACCAACCCCACACCAGAGTCAGAGTCATTATTGAGTTGAAGTAGCATAGCAGATTAAATGTTCGACTACTCAAAAATAGCAACGGAGAGCAGCTGGGAGCCAAGAGGCACATTGCAGCTAGAGCAGAAGATTGAAGACTCAACAAAGGCAAGGAGTTGTAGTGTTCACAAAGGCTTCGACGAGGACATCGAAGGAAAAAGTGGGGGAGAATGTCATGGACAAACTTCGAAACAGGATGTTTGATGTAATGCTTATGTATATCCGTGTCTTTTGGTATGTTCATGCTTTGTACAGCATGTAGAGGGACAACCGAAGGCTTAATAGTCTCATTTTAGTTGGGTTGGTGGCCGCTCTAGGCTTGTAAATAAAGGTTGTGTCATGTGGACACTTATGAGAGATTTTCGATCTGTAATGGACCATTTTGACCCTTTGTTATGTAACTGTTCAGAGCTCATAAAGTCTGTTTGTAATTTGCATTATCTATGAAGTATTTTCGAAAATGTTGTTGAATCTCGGATTTTGATGATAAAATCAATTGATGGGTTAATTAATCTAATCCATATTATTGAATTAAGTGTGCAGGATTAACTACGATAACCAGAAAACACAAAGCAAGGATACCGGAGTCAAGTTCGATGGACGTTTAAGAGTCCGAAGAATCGTCGGAGATGCTACCGGAACCAACCGAGAAGAAAACGGGAACCTGTCGGAATTTTCGGAAGTTCGCCGAAGAGATCGTCGGAGGTTCACGGAGATCACCGAGAAGGCTCGGCTACTCATTAAAGTCATCACAAGTTTGGGAGCTTGCTGGGAGCCCATCGGAAGAAGTTCGTCGGAAAGCTCGTCGGAACAAGACTCGACGTTCATGGTTGAAAAATTGCTTAGAATGTGTTTTGTTATGTAGTTCACTTGTAATTAGGATTAGGATTAAGAGATAATCCTATATCTTGGTTTGGGGCCAATTGGGCCCAAAATTAGACTTGGTTTGGGCAAAATTTGAAGCCCAAACAAGTGAACCGAAGGGTCTGGTGGTGGCATTGCCAGACTGGGCGATTGCACCGCCTGAGCTAAGCGGTGGCACCACCCAGCACTGTCAGCGTCTGACACTGACAGGCGGTGGCACCGCCAGCATCGGGAACCCAATGAGAATTCAAATTTGGAGCCCAAATTTGAATCCTCTTGAGGCCTATAAATACCCCTCAAATCTCAGCTGAGATTACAACATTTTGAGCAGCAATTGTTTAAGAGAAAAGCCTTAGAAAAGTCTTAGCTAGTCTTGTTTTCAATTTGCTAGTGTTCACCTCCTTCTTTCTTGCTGAAAATCTGTAAGAGAGTGAACCGCTTGTAAAAGAGTTGTAAGAGGGATATTCACCCTTCCCTTTCAAGAGATTTGCTAGTGGAAGGTGGGAGCCTCATCGAAGAGGGGCCTCGCAAGTGGATGTAGGTCACTTGACCGAACCACTTCAAAAATGGCGTAATCTCTGGTTTGCATTTCATTACTGCTATTTACATTACTACAAACCTTCTTACTTGTTTTATTTCATCATTACCTTTGCTGCACAACTTTGCGAATACGCTTTCAAGTTAAGCACTTCCGATTCCGATTTTTATCGTACGAAAGATTTGTTGAAACCAACGTTTTAATCCGCTATACTAATTCACCCCCCCCTCTTAATGCCGCTCCGATCCTAACAATTGGTATCAGAGCAAGGCTCACTCTCATATTTGGTTTAATACCCAAGAGAGATGGCTTACTCGGGCATGCATGAGGGACACTCTATCACACGTCTACCTATGTTTAATGGGTCGGATTTCATGTATTGGAAGACTCGGATGAGGATCTTCCTCATTTCTATGGATTTTGAGCTTTAGACTATTGTTGAAAACGGATTTCAAAAATCTTCTCTTCCGACGAGCGAATAGAATGAATCGGAGAAGAAGGTTTTTGCTTTAAATGCAAAGGCTATGAATGCCTTGTTTTGTGCACTAGACAAAAATGAATTTAATCGTGTTTCAATTTGTGATTCGGCTTTTGATATTTGGAGAACTCTTGAGGTCACTCATGAAGGCACTAGCCGAGTGAAAGAGTCCAAAATCAACATCCTTGTGCACTCTTACGAACTTTTTCGAATGAAACCAAGTGAGTCCATCGGAGACATGTACACCCGATTTACGGATGTCATCAATGGACTCAAAGCTCTTGGTAAAGATTTTACTAACTTTGAACTAGTAACTAAAATCTTAAGATCCCTCCCTAAAAGGTGGGATCCAAAAGTTACGGCCATTCAAGAGGCCAAAGACCTTAAAACATTCCCTCTTGAAGAACTCATTGGGTCTCTAATGACCTACGAAATGACATGTCAAGCTCATGACGAGCTCGAGAACCCCCTTCCAAAGAACAGGAAGGATATGTCACTCAAATCACAAGAAGACCACTTGAAAGGAACATCAAGTGATAAGGACAGTGACAATGACATTGCACAAATATTTAAGGAAGAACAAATTTAAAAATAATACAAAAAATAAATTTGAACAAAAGAAGGACCAAGTGATTTGCTATGAATGTAAAAAACCAGGACACTACAAGAACGATTGTCCTCAAGCCAAAAAGAGAACATCGAAGAAGAAGGCGCTCAAAGCAACGTGGGATGATTCAAGCGCGTCCGAAGAAGAGGAGTCCAACACCGAGCAAGTTGCTCATTACGCCCTAATGGCCATCGGAGAAGAGGTAACGGATTTAATTGATGCAGATTTACCTTATCATGAATTATTAAATGCTTTCCATGAGTTATTTGATGAATGTAAGACAATTAGTAGAAAATATAAATTGCTAAAAAAGGAGCATGATAGTCTCACTTGTGATATTGATAAATTAAAAACTGAATATCATGATAGTTTAGCTCCATGTATAAAATGCCACGATCTAGAATCTCTCCAAAAGGAGAACTTACTACTTAAGGACACCTTGATGAAATTCGAGGTTGGTAGCAAATCTTTGAACATGATCCTTACAAATAAGGGTCACGTTCCTAAAAGAAGTGGAATCGGATTTGTGAGAAGTCCTCACCAAAATCCAACCACTTTCATTAAAGGCCCCGTCTTACATGTTCGGCGCCAAAGCCATTGCAACTTTTGTTGCAAATATGGACATAAAACTTATAAATGTCCATTCAAGAAAATTAGTCCGAACAAACTAATTTGGGTTCCTAAAGGAACCATGATCAATTCTATGCAATATGATGAACAAGTTTTTAAGGCACCCAAAAGAAAATGGGTACCTAAAAATAATCCCTTCTTGTAGAAACATACACCATCACAAGCTAGGAGCAAGAGATGGTATCTAGATAGTGGATGCTCAAGACATATGACTGGAGATCCATCTCATTTCTCTATGCTCACTGGCAAAGAAGAAGGGTACGTCACCTTCGGAGACAACAACCAAGGGAAAATCATTGGCAAGGGAACCATAGGTAACAAATTAAAATTTTCTATTGATGATGTCTTACTAGTTGATGGATTGAAACATAATCTCTTGAGTGTTAGTCAATTATGCGATAAAGGTTATATTGTTAGATTTGAATCAAATGTATGTATTATTGAAAAACCAAACCATAACATGACTATGATTGCATTAAAACAAAATAATGTCTACACCATCAACCTTGATGAACTAAGTAATGAAATGTGCTTCTCTGCTTTAAATGATGATGCTTGGCTTTGGCATAGGAGACTAGGCCATGCAAGCATGAAACTAATATCTAAGATCTCATCTAGAGAATTAGTGCGAGGAATTCCAAATATAAAGTTTATTAAGGACAAAGTATGCGATGCATGTCAACTAGGTAAACAAATAAAAACTAGTTTCAAATCAAAAACTCAAATTAGCACCACTAGACCATTACAATTGATTCATTTGGACTTATTTGGACCAATTGATATGACAAGTCTAGGAGGAAGCAAATATGCATTTGTAATTGTGGATGACTATACTAGATACACTTGGATCTATTTCTTAGCTCACAAAAGTGATTGTTTCAAGTGTTTCTCTAGATTTTGTAAACTCACTCAAAACGAAAAAGGTTTCATGATTTCATCAATTCGGAGTGATCACGGTGGCGAATTTCAAAACCGTGACTTTCAAAATTTTTGTGAAGTTAATGGATACAATCACAACTTCTCCACTCCGAGGAATCCCCAACAAAATGGAGTAGTTGAAAGAAAAAATAGAAACCTACAAGAAATGGCAAGAACTATGTTAAATGAACATTGTTTACCTAAGTATTTTTGGGCCGAAGCCGTAAATACGGCTTGCTACATCATAAATAGAGTCCTAATAAGACCATCCTCATCAAAAACTCCCTATGAATTATGGAATAACAAAAAACCCACTATTTCCTATTTTAAAGTTTTCGGTTGTAAATGCTTTATTTTAAATGAAAGGGATGCCTTAGGAAAATTTGATGCTAAATCCGATGAAGGCATCTTTCTTGGTTACTCTTCTGTTTCTAAGGCTTTTCGGGTTTTTAACAAAAGAACCTTAGTAATAGAAGAGTCTATTCATGTAGTTTTTAATGAAGTTTCAAATTTAAAGAAAAATGATTTTGATGATGATCTTGGTTTTGATAATTTGAATTTAAATGAACCCCCTCCTCAAAATTACAACTTGGATGCACCTTCTTCCGAAATTTCTTTTCCTAAGGAATGGAAGTATATAGATGCTCATCCAAAGGAGTTAATTATAGGGGATACATCAAAAGGGGTTCAAACTCGTTCCTCTTTAAAGAATTTTTGTGCCAACGCCGCCTTCCTTTCTCAAATAGAACCTAAATGCATTGACGAGGCCATAAAAGATGATTTTTGGGTTATCACAATGCAAGAGGAATTGAATCAATTTGAGAGGAATAAGGTATGGAAGCTTGTTCCTAGACCTAGTGACCATTTAGTCATTGGTACTAAATGGGTCTTTAGAAACAAGCAAGACGAAAATGGTATCGTGGGTAGAAACAAGGCTAGATTAGTGGCCAAAGGTTTCAACCAAGAAGAAGGTATCGATTACGAAGAAACCTTCGCTCCCGTGGCTCGATTAGAAGCCATAAGGATGCTCCTTGCCTATGCTAGTAGTAATAATGTTAAACTATTTCAAATGGATGTCAAAAGTGCCTTCTTGAATGGTTTTATTTCCGAAGAAGTATATGTCGAACAACCTCCCAAATTTGAAAATTCTCTTCTTCCTAATCATGTATTCAAATTGACTAAGGCTCTCTATGGCTTGAAACAAGCTCCTAGAGCTTGGTATGAAAGGCTTAGTTCCTTTCTTATTTTAAATAATTTTACCAAAGGCAAGGTTGATACTACATTGTTTATTAAATATTTTGAAAATAATTTTCTTATTGTGCAAATTTATGTTGACGATATTATTTTTGGCTCTTCGGATGAATCACTATGTGAATCATTTGCCAAATGTATAAGTCATGAATTTGAAATGAGTTTAATGGGTGAATTAACCTTCTTTTTAGGATAACAAATCAAACAACTTAGGGATGGTATATTTCTTAACCAATCTAAATATACATTAGAATTGTTAAAACGATTTAACATGGATAATTCAAAAGCAATAAACACCCCTATGAGTACTGCGACTAAGTTGTTGAATCTCGTATTTTGATGATGAAACTACTTGATATGTGTTTATAATTTAAACTGCATTTTGAGTGATGCAGGTCTACTCGATCAGGGTTAGACAGTTAACGCAGGAGGAATTGACGTTGCGCCGGAGGAGATCACGTCAGGATATTGGACGGCAGAAGGCTTCAAACGTCGGGCATCGGGCCAAGGAGAGCGGAATTGCGCCAAGGATATCGGGGTTGCGGAGGTCAACCACCGATTGGGCAATAAGCCGCAAGAGAGGACGATGCGTTGAAGAATCGGATGAAGCGCCAACCAATGACATGCCGGGCAACGGAATGTCGATTCGCATTGTAGTAATTGTCTAGATCGGAGTAGAGTTTTAGTTTGTGTGTGCAGGAATAACTATGATAATGAGAAAGACATAAAGCGAAACAAAGTGCGGAGTCAAGCACGAAGGATTCATTGGGAGTTCGAGAGTTCGACGGAAGTCCGAAGGTTCGTCGGGAATGCTGCCGGAACTAGCCGAGAATGAGTAGGGAAATTACAGAAGGGTTTTTTGGAAGCTCACCGAAAGGTTCGTGGGAAGTTCACGGAGCTCACCGAGAGAGATCGGAGCTTGCCGAAGAAGCTCGTTGGAACTCGCCAAGATCAAATTGTGAAGTCTAGGAGCTTGCCGGGAGTCCGCAGAATGGTTTCCGAGAGTTTATCGGAAGACCGTCGGAAGTTCATCGGAAGCTCGCCGGAAGAAGTCTTGACTTACGAACTTTGTAATAGCTTTGAAAATGTCTTTAAATTCGTAGTTAGCACATTAATTAGGGTTAGGATTAGGTGTTAATCCTATAACCCAAGTAGGGGCCAATTGGGCCCGAGTTCGGACTAGTTTGGGCCAAGATTGAAGCCCAACTAGTGGGCTGAAAACACTATAGGCAGTGGCACCGCCTAGCACTGTCAGCGCCTGACACTGACAGGCGGTGGCACCACCACTAACAGGCAGTGGCACCGCCACTAACAGGCGGTGGCACCGCCACTAACAGGCGGTGGCACCGCCAGCATCGGGAACTCCACGAGAATTCAAATTTGGAGCCCAAATTTGAATCCTCTTGAGGCCTATAAATACCCCTCAAATCTCAACTGAGATTACAACTTTTTGAGCAGCAATTGATTGAGAGAAAAGTCTTAGAAAGTCTTAGCAAGTCTAGTTTTCAATTTGCTAGAAAAGTTCTCCTCCTTTCTTGCTGAAAATTTGTAAGAGGTTGAACTGTTTGGAAAAGGTTGTAAGAGGGGTATTTGCCCTTCCATTTTAAGAGATTTGCTAGTGGAAGGTGGGAGCCTCATCGAAGAGGTGCCTCACAAGTGGATATAGGTCATTTGACCGAACCACTCTAAAATCGACGTAATCTCCGATTTGCGTTTATGTTTATGCATTTATCTTTCTGCAAACCTTTACTTTGCTAAGTTCACTACCCTCATCTTATTACGTACGCTTTCAACGCAATTGAAACGGTTTCAAACGAAACATTATTCTTATCGTACGAAAGATTTATTAAAACCGAAGTTTTAATCCGCTGCACTAATTCACCCCCCCCCCTCTTAGTGCCGCTCCGATCCTAACAATTGGTATCAGAGCCCGGTATTTCTCATTTCGGATTTACACACGAGAGAAATGGCTCTTCATGGCTTTCAAGAGGGCTTATCGATTTTTCATCCACCGTTGTTTAACGGATTGGACTACACTTATTGGAAAACTCGAATGAGAGTTTTCTTGATTTCTATGAATTTGGATTTATGGAATATTATTGAAAACGGTTTTCAACTTCCCTCTAAACCGATGAACGAATGGTCGGAGTTGGAGAAGAAGTATTTTTCTTTAAACGCAAAGGCTATGAATGCCTTATTTTGCGCTTTAGACAAAAATGAGTTCAATCGGATTTCTACGTGTGAAACGGCTTTTGATATTTGGCAAACACTTGAAATTACACACGAGGGAACTAGTAGAGTCAAAGACTCGAAAGTTAACATTTTAATGCATGATTTCGAGCTTTTTCAAATGAAGCCGAGCGAAACCATTGTTGACATGTACACCCGTTTTACGGATGTCATCAATGGTTTACAAACTCTTGGCAAATGTTTCTCGAATTTTGAACTTGTTAGTAAAGTTTTACGATCACTTTCTAAAGTTTGGGAATCAAAAGTTACGGCAATACAAGAAACAAAAGATTTAAATATTTTTCCACTTGAAGAACTTATCGGCTCATTGATGACATATGAAATTGTGCACAATGCACATGATGAACACAATAAACACTTGAACCACCTTCCAAAGAATAGGAAGGATTTGGAACTCCGGACAAATGAATACCACTTGAGCGATGACTCAAGTGATGAGGACAATGATGAACTTGAACTTCGAACACTAACTCTTAATAAGTTCATTAAACAAAAATCTAAAATGAATAATGAACTTGAACGGAGGAAGAGGCCAAAGAAAAGGAAGGCACCCAAGGATGAATCAAGAACTTCCAAAGGTGAAACGACGAATTGGGCTTTGACGGGCTTCGACTACAAGGTAAGTAACTCAACTCTCTTAAATTATTTTAAAATTACTTGAAGTTTTTCATGAGTTCTTAATTTAGATAGTAGGAATAGGAAATAAAAAAAATATTTTTTAAAAATTATATCATGTTTTTCTTTTTTAGCATCTTTGAAAAAAATTAAAAATTTGATCAATGAAAAGTATATTGCTAAGGTTTCATGCATGTTATGTTTTGAAATGTTGAATGATGTATGCAATATTATGGATTATAGTTATATGATATATGATAATGCTTAGGATTAATCCATGCATGTGTATTTTGATGATTTTATGTCATGCATGAGTTTTTGAAGTAAATGTTGATTTGATACTCTCATTTTGGATTAACATGTTTTTGGTTTAATTATTTTTATGACGAATTAAGAGGACATTCTCATGACATATTAAGATGACATAGTGCATTTACATCTATGTATGAATTTCTTGATAGTCTTTTGATGATAGATGTGATATCATGATGTTTTATTTTTGATGTGTTTGGGCTTGACGGCTTTATGACGAAACTTATGTTTTGACTTTAAATGATGATACAATGTTTTCACAAAAAGACTTGAACACTCTCACATGAAATCAATTGTATGAAATGGAAATGAATTTTCTATTCTATTGAGATTAATGAATTTATTTTACCAATCTTATGAATCTCATGAAAATGAACATGATGAATATTTTATAAATGAGTTGTCTTATAAGATTTTGCCTTTACATCTTGAACTTTAATGCTTATATTGATTTGGCATATAAAGACTAAGGCATGCTCATAAGAAGCAAATCACATGAATAGAAATTTATAAAAATGAAATGTAATCCTTTATCTTATTGATTTCTATCTAAGAGACCAATAAAACTATCTATGCCATTTTGAATCTCTTGAAAGAAATGTTGAGATTTTGATGATTTGGATGATTTGAATTTGAATGAGTTTTATTCAAAATCATGATCTTGATTCCGTGATATTTACAAATTAAGATTTATTATGAATCAAGATTTTTTCATTAATCGATCTCCTAAGATTTTCTTTTGATTATTTATGAGTAGGTTTTTCAAAAAGAAATCATGCCTTTTGGTATTCATATGTTCTAATCTTTCATGATATGATTTTTATACAATTCCTTGTATTCATGAAATGTTTATCGCATCACCCAATTACTTTCTTCTTGATATTCCTTATGTGGTGATTAAAATTATGCATGAAATACTCTTGATATTATTTTGATGTATACAAATGAAAAGTTATAATCATGAATGAACGGATGAAATTTGACAAGTTAATATCTTCATGATTTGAAATATTTATACTTTGAAATTATGCATGCAATTGCTTTGTATTGTGATGATATATGCATCATGAATACTTTATTATCATACATGAAAATAGTGATAAACATTTTGAAAATAAATGTTTGTATCATGTTAGATGATTTTACATCATGTGCATGATGAGTTATAGTGATGATTGAAACAATGATTGAAATGCGTTAAATGATGAATGTTTGGTATCATGATCAACATGTTGATAAATGCTTGAAAATTTTAATGTTTGAGTATCATGTATGATATGCTTATTAATCATGATTGATTTATTTTTCGGTATTGTGCATGAAAAATAAGGTTATTGAAATTGTGTATGTTTTAATTTGAATATATAATGATGCACAAATAAGAATGATACCTTACCTTTGTCATAATATGAAAATTGATATAAGGGTCTTCCCTTCTTTTTTACAATGACAAAGGGGGAGCAAGAATTTCTAGCGTGGACATCATGAAAAGAGGCAAACTAACTAGCTTGCACAATTCAAGATGAAAGCAAAAAATTGCACTTCTCAAAAGAGAAGATGCAAATGTAACATTCGCCAAATTGTTTGCTTGCCTCATGTAAAATATTATCTCTTGCTAGTTTGGCATTTTTGCTAGCTTGTATGTTGCAAAACTTGATCACTTTTTCAAATATTTTGCTAGCTTACACTTTGCAAAGAAAGCAAAAATGACACTTCTAGAAGAAAGAGCTTGTTATTTTGAACATCACAAGCTTGCCTATCTTAAGAAACAAAAATTGCAAAAGTGCTATCTTGCCTATCTCAAGAAGCAAAACTTGCAATTTGCACATTGCAATAGGAAGCAAGAATTATGAGCTTACGCAAGAAAGCTATCTTACATTTGCTTTCAAAATTTTTGCTAGCTTGTATATTGTGAAACTTACATATCGTAAACATTGCTAGCTTGTAGTCTAAAGAGAAGCAAAAAGTTGCTATCTCAAAAGAAGCAAATGTGCTATCTTGCCTATCTTAAGAGGCAAAAATGGTACCTTGCACATCTAGCAAAACTTAACAAATTTGCATATTTCAAGAAGCAAGAGTTGCTTTCTTGAACATCTCAATATTGCTAGCTTGCATGATGTAGAACTTACTATCTTGAACATTACCAAAAGTGCTATCTTGTATGCTGTAAAACTTGCATATCTAAAACTTGATAGCTTGAATGTCCTAAGCATGATGCATTACTTGCTAAATTTTCTAGCTTCAAAACTGCATGATGATAAAACTTAATATTATGTTTTTCATGCAATGAGTTGAACTTATATTACCAACACAAAGAATAGTTGTACTTCTCCTTTTTGTTGATGACAAAGGGGGAGAAGTATGTTGATGACATGATATGCATAAGTTTATGCATATGTTCATGATGATGTGTTGCAAGTATTCATGATAAATATTGCAATGACTTGAATTCTTCTTGAATTCAAGGTTCTATCAATATGGCATATTGATAGGGGGAGTTTGTTTAAACTCCGGGAGTTAAGGTTAACTCCGTCATCAAGTGGTTGTCATCATAAAAAAGGGGGAGATTGTTGAATCTCGTATTTTGATGATGAAACCACTTGATATGTGTTTATAATTTAAACTGCATTTTGAGTGATGCAGGTCTACTCGATCAGGGTTAGACAGTTAACGCAGGAGGAATTGACGTTGCGCCGGAGGAGATCACGTCAGGATATTGGACGGCAGAAGGCTTCAGACGTCGGGCATCGGGCCAAGGAGAGCGGAATTGCGCCAAGGATATCGGGGTTGCGGAGGTCAACTGCCGATTGGGCAACAAGCCGCAAGAGAGGACGATGCGCTGAAGAATCGGACGAAGTGCCAACCAATGACGTGCCGGGCAACGGAATGTCGATTCGCATTGTAGTAATTGTTTAGATCGGAGTAGAGTTTTAGTTTGTGTGTGCAAGAATAACTATGATAATGAGAAAGACATAAAGCAAAACAAAGTGAGGAGTCAAGCGCGAAGGATTCATTGGGAGTTCAAGAGTTCGACGGAAGTCCGAAGGTTCGTCGGGAATGCTGCCGGAACTAGCCGAGAATGAGTAGGGAGATTGCCGAAGGGTTTTTTGGAAGCTCACCGAAAGGTTCGTGGGAAGTTCGCGGAGCTCACCGAGAGAGATCGGAGCTTGCTGAAGAAGCTCGTTGGAACTCGCCAAGATCAAATCGTGAAGTCTAGGAGCTTGCCGGGAGTCCGCAGAATGGTTTCCGAGAGTTTATCGGAAGACCGTCGGAAGTTCGTCGGAAGCTCGCCGGAAGAAGTCTTGACTTACGAACTTTGTAATAGCTTAGAAAATGTCTTTAAATTCGTAGTTAGCATGTTAATTAGGGTTAGGATTAGGTGTTAATCCTATAACCCAAGTAGGGGCCAATTGGGCCCGAGTTCGGACTAGTTTGGGCCAAGATTGAAGCCTAACTAGTGGGCTAAAAACACTGTAGGCGGTGGCACCGCCTAGCACTGTCAGCGCCTGACATTGACAGGCGGTGGCACCGCCACTGACAAGCGGTGGCACCGCCAGCATCGGGAACTCCACGAGAATTCAAATTTAGAGCCCAAATTTGAATCCTCTTGAGGCCTATAAATACCCCTCAAATCTCAGCTGAGATTGCAACTTTTTGAGCAGCAATTGATTGAGAGAAAAGTCATAGAAAGTATTAGCAAGTCTAGTTTTCAATTTGCTAGAAAAGTTCTCCTTTCTTGCTGAAAATTTGTAAGAGGTTGAACTGTTTGGAAAAGGTTGTAAGAGGGGTATTTGCCCTTCCATTTCAAGAGATTTGCTAGTGGAAGGTGGGAGCCTCATCGAAGAGGGGCCTCGCAAGTGGATGTAGGTCATTTGACCGAACCACTTTAAAATCTGTGTAATCTCCGGTTTACGTTTATGTTTATGCATTTATCTTTCTGCAAACCTTTACTTTGCTAAGTTCACTGCCCTCATCTTATTACGTACGCTTTCAACGCAATTGAAACGGTTTCAAACGAAACATTATTCTTATCGTACGAAAGATTTATTAAAACCGAAGTTTTAATCCGCTGCACTAATTCACCCCCCCCCCTCTTAGTGCCGCTCCGATCCTAACATAAGTTAGATATGGATGAAAATAGTAAAAATTTCGATCAAAAAACATATAGGGTAATGATAGGTAGTCTATTCTATCTTACCGCGACTAGACCGGATATTATGTTTAGTGTAGGACTTTGCGCTAGGTTTCAATCAAATCCTAAATTATCTCATCTTAAAAGTATTAAAAGAATATTTAGGTATCTTAAAGGAACTCCAAATCTAGGACTATGGTATCCAAAATCTGAATATATTGATTTAATAGCTTATGCAGATGTCGATTTTGGCGGATGCAGGATAGATAGAAAAAGTACATCAGGAACATGCCAATTTTTAGGACATGCACTTGTTTCTTGGACTTCCAAGAAATAAAATTCAGTTGCACTATCTACGATGGAAGCCGAATACATTGCTGCAAGTGCATGCTGTGCACAAGTTGTTTGGATGAAAAATACATTAGAAGACTATGTAATTTACTTTAAAAACATTCCCATAAAATGTGATAATACTAGTGCCATATGTCTTACTAAAAATCCAATTAAGCACTCTAGAACTAAGCACATCGACGTTAGGCATCATTTCATACGTGATCATGTCCTTAACAATGATGTTGTTCTAGAATTCATTGACACAAAGCATCAATTAGCAGATATATTTACAAAAGCCTTGAATAAAGACCAATTTGAATTCTTTAGAAGGGAATTAGGTATGTTAAATTGTCCCTAAACAATAAAATTGTTTGAATGGATTTTTCGTAAAGTTTTTCATTCTCTCTCCGTTCCTCGGTGAACTGATCATTCTCTTTCGATTCTAATGACATGTTAAATTTTCTTATCCTATCTTGAGTCAAACACCACTCCCATCTGGAGAGAGAGCCACTGAGCTGTTGGAACTTATACATAGTGATGTATGTGGACCTATGTCAACTCATGCCATTGGTGGTTACTCCTACTTCATTACATTTACTGATGATTTCTCAAGGTATGGATATGTGTACTTATTGAAGTACAAGTCTGAGGCTTTTGAGAAATTTAGAGAGTATAAGAATAAGGTGGAGAACCAGACTGGAAAGAGTATCAAAACTCTTCGATCAGATCGAGGAGGTGAGTACTTAAGTACAGAGTTCACTCAGTTCCTCAAGGACCATGGGATATTATCCCAATGGACACCTCCTTATACACCTCAGCTCAATGGTGTCTCTGAAAGGAGAAATCATACATTATTAGATATGGTACGGTCCATGATGAGTTTCGCTGACCAACCCATCTCATTATGGGGATATGCCCTAGAAACCGCAGCTTACCTTCTGAACAGAGTTCCAACTAAGTCGGTAGTATATACACCATATGAGATATCGAAAGAGAAGAAGCCTGATCTTAAGGTTGTTAAGATTTGGGGCTGCCCTGCACATGTTAAAAGACACAACCCCGATAAGTTAGAATCAAGGATAGAGCGATGCAAATTTGTGGGATACCCCAAGGAAACTTGTGGGTATTATTTCTATCATCTCGAAGACCAAAAGGTCTTTGTAGCTAAGAGAACAGTGTTCTTTGAGAAGGAACACATTCTTGGCGGAGATAGTGAGAGAATGATAGAATTGAGCGAGGTTGGAGAACCAAGCTCAAGCACCACTCTACAGCCCTAGTCTATTCAGGTACCTAATACACAAGTTCCAACTTTATGCAGGTCTGATAGAGTATCCTATCCTCCTGAGAGATATGTGGGACATATTAGAGGAGAGGATGCAGAGGATATTGATCCTCAAACCTACGAGGAGGCTATTATGAGTATAGACTCTGGGAAGTGGCAAGAAGCCATGAATTCTGAGATGGATTATATGTACTCCAATAAGGTTTGGAACCTAGTTGATGCGCCCGAAGGTATTGTACCCATCGGTGGCAAGTGGATCTTTAAGAAAAAGATCGGAGTAGATGAAAAGGTAGAGACCTATAAAGCAAGGCTAGTGGCTAAGGGGTATCGTCAAAGGCAAGGTGTTGACTATGACGAAACCTTCTCACCCGTAGCAATGCTAAAATCCATCTGAATTCTATTGGCTATTGCAGCACACTATGACTATGAGATCTGGCAGATGGATGTGAAAACCGCATTCCTCAATGGGAACCTCGAGGAGGAGGTGTATATGATGCAACCTTAGGGATACGTGTCTAAGAACTATCCAGATAAGGTGTGTAGGTTGCTTAGATCCATTTATGGATTAAAGCAAGTTTCCCGAAGTTGGAACATAAGATTTGATGAGGCAATCAGATCTTATGACTTCGTTAAGAATGAAGATGAGCATTGTGTATACAGAAAAGTAAGTGGGAGCGCTATCACCTTTTTGGTGTTGTATATGGATGACATCCTGATCATTGGGAATGACGTAGGAATGCTATCCACAATAAAGGCTTGGTTATCTAGACACTTCTCCATGAAGGATTTAGGGGAAGCATCCTATACTTTGGGGAATAGAATCTATAGAGATAGATCCAAGAGGATGCTTGGCTTGTCCCAGTCCAGGTACATAGAAACCATTGTCAAAAGGTTTGGCATGGAAAATTCCAAGAGAGGTCTCATACCGATGAGACATGGGATATCGCTTTCTACGAGTATGTCCCCAAAGACTCCAGAAGAAAGGGCGAACATGGATTTGATACCTTATGCCTCAGCAATAGGGTCTATCATGTATGCCATGCTATGTACTAAGCCTGATATAGCGCATGCTCTGAGTGTCACGAGCAGGTATCAGGCGGATCCAGGCTTGGAGCACTGGAAATCAGTAAAGTGTCTCCTTAAGTACTTGAGAAGGACTAAGGATCTTTTACTAGTATATGGAGGTAATATCCTTAAGGTTGAAGGATACACTAACTCAAGTTTTCAATTTGATGTCGATGATAGCAAGTCGAATTCAGGGTATGTGTACACCTTGAATGGAGGAGCAGTGTGCTGGAAGAGTTCCAAGCAAGATACCACTGCTGACTCGACCACAGAGGCGGAGTACATTGCTGCATCAGATGCAGCAAAGGAGGGAGTTTGGGTGAAGAAGTTCATCACAGATTTGGGAGTCGTGCCGGGTAGCGAAGAGCCAATCTCCCTATATTGCGACAACAACGGGGCAATTGCTCAAGCAAAGGAACCTAGGTCTCATCAGAAATCTAAGCATGTTCTTAGGAGGTTCCACCTTATCAGAGAGATCATGACCCGAGGAGATGTAATAGTGGAAAGAGTTCCATCCGAAGATAACATTGCAGATCCACTAACAAAGTCGTTGTCTCAGATTTGTTTTGAGCGTCCCAGGGGTCTGATGGGGATCAGACACATAGGTGATTGGCTTTAGGTCAAGTGGGAGATTGCTAGTCATAGGTGCCCAGCAAGCCAATCACGTGAGTGATGGCAAGTGTGACTTAATATAGAATCTTTTTGCTTATTATATTTTGGCATATATCACTTTATAACTATTGCATAAATGCATACATATATTGTGATGTCCTTGGATTTGTGCAATGGGAATCGGATCGTGATGAGATCACGATAGTGAGATCGATTCACCTTTAAACACATATCCTAAATAATCCCGGTCATAGGTTACTTGAGAGGGATATTGTGATAACCGGACAGACTGGTGTGCTGTATACCCGTCCATATGATGGATGCAGCTGGTCTCATAGCTGCTTGTGTAGGGACACTAGGGATACAGTACAGGTGCTTATTGGAGAATGAGTTCACTGATTGATCCGCTTACGGAATGCTGGATGGTAGATGATGCCTTATTGTCAGACAGTGATTCCGTAGTCCTAGTGGTGTATCTGGTCCTTAGACTTGAGACACCAAGGATGTCCTGTATGAGTGCTCCACTCTTTGATACCAGACTTATAGGTTTGGTTGTCCCAGATCTAGTATAGCTGGTCATTGGGAGTGGTAGTCGACCTTACGAGGGCTATTGAGTGTCGATAGAGGATCATCCACTCTCGGCGTCATGAGAGGAATATCTCATGTGTTCTTGCTCAGACAAATTCCTGACCATGGTCATTCGGGTTGAGAGAGAAAGAGTTCTCTGGGAGAATCCGATTAGAGCGAGACTCGAGTAGAAACTGTGTGGGTCTGACAACACCATACTCGATATACGGTCTCTGGTATATTAGATGGATGAGGGACTATAGGTACACGGTAACTGAGGACAAACAGGTCCAATGGATTGGATTCCCCTATATCGTTTGGGGAATACGGCGTAGTGGCCTAGTACGTCCGTAGTCGATGAGTCGAGTGAATTATTACAGAGATAATTATTCATTGAGTTAGAAGGAGTTATGACAGGTATGACTCACGGCCAGCTCGATATTGGGCCTAGAGGGTCACACACATATGGTTGTCATTGCGATGAATAGAGGTTCGAATATGAGATATCCGATGGAGCCCTTGTCTTATTGGATGCAGATCCAATACCCACTAGGGGAGGACCCATTAGGGTTTGACAGGGGACCTCTATAAATAGGAGGGATTCAGAGCCCCATGGGCTAGAGAGCTTTCGTTTTGTCTTTTCCTATTCTCCTCTCCATCTTCACCTCAGAGTAGGTTTGGAGTTTTGAGGAGCGTCGTCGCAATCCTGCTGTGTGGATCACCGCTAGAGAGGAGGACGCTTGACCTCCTTCACCCTCTCCTAAGGATCTACAAGGAAACAGGGATATACGATCTCCCTAGGTAACACAATCTACTCTATACGCAGTTTCATGTTTCATGGATTTTTGCGTACCAATCTTCGCACGACGACGAACATCTCTTTGGGAATCGGGGATTTTGTTTTTCTTGTTCTTCCGCTGCGCATATGATGTCGCCCCCAAGGATTTCCCAATAGTGTCAACCAGTGGTACCGCCCAGTGGAAGGGTGTCAGACAATTGTACCACTAGATTGGGCGGTGGTACCACCCAGTGTTAGTGCTACAGGTGGTGGTACCACCCAGCACAAGCGACAATACTGCCAATATCTTAAAAAATAAGGGATAAGAAACTTTTAGGCTCCAAATTTGAATCCTCTTGAGGCCTATAAATACCCCTCTTATATCTGGTTAACATACATAAGAATTGAGAGCAAAAATAGTAGAAAAATACTATTGTAATCTTGTGAGAACTCCTCTCAAGCTCTAAGTGTTAGTGTGGTTTAAGAGAGGAGTAAGTGGGGGTGTAAAGGTTCTCTCATGAACTTGTCAAAAGGAGAATCGAGTGTAAAAGGATAGTTGATCTTCGTCCATTGAAAGAAGATCATTAGTGGATGTTTATGGCCTTGATAGAAGAGGAATCGACGGAGTGGATGTAGATCATGCGACCAAACTACTATAAAAATATAATTTGCATTTACTTCTTACTATTTACCGTTATTGCAAACTGAATTCTTGCTTTCACTATGCTTTTGTATGTTTTCAAAGTTATACATTTCCGATACGAGCTTTTATCGTACAAAGTTTTTGAACCAACGATGTTTTTATCCACTGTACTAATTCACCCCCCCCTCTTAGTACCGACTTAATTATAATATATCTAACTATCCAAGCCTCTTAGATTAGTGGGTCTCCACCCAATAATTTCTCATTGGCTCTTATTGGATCTCATTCATATGATCCAAAAATTTAGGGACTTGTTGGATATCCAATTGTTAGGATCAGAGTTGGCACTAAGAGGGGGGGTGAATTAGTGCAGCGGATAAAAACATCAACTTCATCAAATCTCTCGTACGATAAAAACTGTTTTCAACGTAAAACTGATTTCGAAAACTTAACTTGAAAGCATACGTAAATGTATTAAAGACGGTAAGCTATTGAAGGGGGTTGTAGTAAGGTAATAGCAGGAATTAAAATGCAAACCAGAGAAGATAGGAGTTTATAGTGGTTCGGTCAATCGTGACCTACATCCACTCCTCTGATTCCTCTTCCGTCGAGGCCACCGACATCCACTAACGATCTTCCTTTACTAGGCGAAGATCAACCTCCTTCTTACACCCCTCTTCTCCTTTAATCGGGTTTAGGAGACAACCCTTACAAGCACTCACTCTCCTCTCTAAACAGAATTCTAACACTTAGAATTTAGAGGAGGGAAATTCTAGAGATTGTAGTAGCATTTTCTCTCTTTTAAGATCTTTGTGCTTGTGTGTTTTAACTAGGGATGGGAGGGGTATTTATAGGATTCAAGTTGATTCAAACTTGGAGCCTAAAAACATCTCATCCCAAATTCCCCGGGCACGGGCGGTACCACCACCCAATGTCAATTTGACTAACACTATCCTAGGTGATACGACAGCCTGGGGTAGAGTGCTAGGTGGTACCACCACATGGCACCCTGCCAGGGGCGGTACAACCACCCAGACTGACGGTACCACCGCCTAACATAACCTCGAAGATTGTGCCATGACGGTGAATCTTCTTGGGGCACTGTTTGAGCTTCTTATTGGGCCCAACATAGTGATTACATGGGCCTAGCTGGACCCTAATTGGGTTGGCCCAAATCTAATCCCAATTACGTACTAACTACAATTCCTAAGACATATTCTAAGCTAAACGAATCCCTATGTCAATTCTTCCGGTGAGCTTCCACCGATCTTTCGGCCCGACGAACTCTCAGCAATGTTCCGACAGACTCCCGGTAAGCTCTTGGACTTCACGACGATCTTCATGGCAAGTTCCAATGAGCTTCTCTGGCAAGTTCCGTGACTTCTCGGCTAGTTCCTACATAACTTCCGACGAACTCTCGAACTCCCAACATGATATCGATCTTGACTTCGGGACTTCATTTTGCTTCATGTCTTGTTATCATAGTTAATCCTGGATATGTAAAACACACTTCGATCTAGACAATTAATCCTAAGCATCTAATCAAGTTGTCCGGCATGTCATTGCTCCCTCGATGCTTCATCTGATTCTTCAGCGCATCATCCTCTCTTGCAGCCTATTGCCCAATTGGCCAGTTGACTCCGCAACTCTGATATCCTTAGCGCAATCTCCACTCTTCTTGGCCCGAAGCCTTCTGTCGATACGTCGACCGATCCATCGGTCCGACGTCCAATCTTTTGACATATTCCTCCGGCCCAACATGATTTTTCTTGCTTTAATTATCTCATCCTGATCGAAGCATCCTATGTCACTCAAAACGTAGATTAAAACATAAACACATATTGATTGGTTTCATCATCAAAATCCGAGATTCAACAATCTCCCCCTTTTTGATGATGACAACCAATCAACGATGGAGTTAACCTTAACTCCCGGAGTTTTAACAAACTCCCCCTATCAATATGCCATATTGATAGAAACTCTTGGATTCAAAAATCCAAGTAACATGTCATGATCAAATCATGACATACCAACAACATACTTCTCCCCCTTTGTCATCAACAAAAAGGAGAAATACAATTCTCATGTGTTTAGAAGTAGGAGTTCAAATTGTTGCATAATAAACATAATCTCCAGTTTTATCATCATGCAATTTTGCTATCATCATAGATATGCAAGGTAGTAAGATAGCAAGTTCTACAACATCAAGCTAGTAAATTTTATAATATTTTAGAACATGTAAGCTCCCAGTTTTGAGATGTTCAAGAAATCAACTCTTGCTTCTTGAAATATGCAAATTTGTCAAGTTTTGCTAGATGTGCAAGTTAGCATTTTTGTCTCTTGAAATAGACAAGATAGCACATTTGCTTCTTTTGATATAGCAACTTTTTGCTTCGCTTTAGATCACAAGCTAGCAATTCTAGCAAATTTTGCATCATGCAAGGTAGCAAATTTTTGTGATGTTCAAGATGTCATGTTTTTCTCCTTGCAATATGTAAGCTAGCAAATATTTACTTCCTTTGTTTGAGCTAGCAATTTTGCTTCCTTTGCAAAGTGCGTGTTTCTAAATTTTGCAAGATGAGCTAGCGATATTTCTCCCCCTTTGCCAATGTCAAAAAGAAGGGAAGACCCTTTGCGTCAATTTCTAAATCATGACAAAGATAAGTATCAATCTTATTTGTGCATCATTATATATTCAAATTAAAACATACACAATTTCAAAAACCTTATTTTTCATGCTTATTACCAAAAAATAAATCAATCATCATTAATGAGCATATCATACATGATACTCAAACATTAAAATTTTTAAGCATTTATCAACATGTTGATCATGATACCAAATATTCATCATTTAAAGCATTCATGATACACATCATATACAATAGATCATGTACATCATTATCATAAGTATTACATGCATCATTTCAAATTCATGAATATTTCATCATTGCATGCATCATACCAAATCATAAAATATAAAATTATCATTAATGCATGATTCCAAATCATCATTTATTTCACATCATAATGGTACCAATTTTGTCAAATTACATCCTACCATGCATGATCGAAACTTCTTATTTGTATACATAAAAAAAAAATTAATAAATATTTCATGCATTCATATCATCACATAAGGAATATCAAGAAGAATTATTAGGTGATGAGATGTATTTCATACATTCAAAAAATTTCACATAACAAAATTCAAGTCATAAGCCTTAAAAGATGTTATGAGAGAACATATAAACAATCTTGATTTATAAAATGAATACTCAAGTTATAATCTCGAAAAATCAAGAGAAACCGTGATTCATTTTAACAAATCTCCTCTTAAATAAATAACATAAAGAATTCTTAGGAGATCATGAAAAAGATAGAATTCATTCAATCTTGTAAGAGAATAAGATATTAATTCACGCATATAAAATCTTGATTTAAGCATAAGAAATCTCAATTTAAAAATTTTGAAAAATCATGATAAAGCTCATTTAAATCATCAAATCAAGATCATTTTCAAGAGATTCATAAAAGTAATACAAATAGATTCATTAATTTTCCCTTTTGAAAAATAAATAAAGTCGAAAAAATAAATTTTTCAAGAAGAAACCTTTCCACTTTTTAGTTGTTTTAATTCAAGTGATTTATTTCATACATGCATATTCTTTTCTTTTATACCAAATAAAAACATTTATCAACGTTTAGGATCAAAAAATGAATTTCAACATAAAACCATCAAGATTAATAGATTCTCAAAAATAAATTGTTAGGATCAAGAAAATCCGAAAATAAAATTTAACACTTTCATGCATTCGGACGATTCTCCTCTTTGGTAAATAAATCTAGGAGAACAAAATGAATTAAGGGAGATATAACATGATTGAAGCATTGAACATGATTCATATTTAAAATGTGTCTCATATCATAAGTATGAATCAAGCATTTGTGAAATCCAAAATCATCCTCAAAGTCACATTCAATAAATTCATACATGACAAGCATATATTTATTGAAAAGTCGATAAGATAGAGGATCACATTTCGTTTTTATAAATTTCTATTCATGTGATTTGCTTCTTATAAGTATGCCTTTACCTTTAATAAAACAAGTGTCAACATTTAAGATGGAAAGGTAAATTTTATAAAACAAATCTTCAAGCATGATTCCATGATAACATCTTTTTAATATCTTGATATTCATCATCAAGTATGATTTCAAAAAGTATGTTCAAAAGAAATTATTAAGACCAAATGCATGATACACTCATTTGTTTTCAAAATATTCATCATGTTTATTTTCATGAGATTCACAAGATTGATAAAATAAATTCATTAATCTCAATAGGATAGAAAATTCATTTCTATTTCATTGATTTCATGTGAGGGTATTCAAATCTTTTGTGAAAACATGTATCATCATTTAAAATCGAAACATAAGTTTCATCATGAAACCGTCAAGACCAAACACATCATGATATCACATCTATCATCAAAATACTATCAAGAAATTCATACATAGATGTACATGCACTATGTCATCTTAATATGTCATGAGAATGTCATCTTAATTGTTATAAAAATGATTAGACCAAAAACATGTTAATCAAAAATGAGAGTTTCAAATCAACATTTACTTCAAAAACTCATGCATGACAAAAAATCATCAAGATACACATGCATGGATTAATCCTAAGAATTATCACATATCATATAATAATCATCCCTAATGTTGCATACATCATTCAACATTTCAAAACATAACATGCATGAAACCTTAGCAATGTACTTTTCATGATCAAATTTTTAATTTTTCAAAGATACTAAAAAGAAAAACATGATATAATTTTTGAAAAATAATTTTTTATTTCCTATTCCTACTATCTAAATTAAGCACTCACGAAAAACTTCAAGTAATTTCAAAATAATTCAAGAGAGTTGAGTTACTTACCTTGTAGTCGAAGCCCGTCAAAGCCCAATTCGCCGTTTCACCTTTGGAACTTCTTGATTCATCCTTGGTTGTCTTTCTCTTCTTTGGCCTCTTCCTCTATTCAAGTTCATCATTTATTTTCGATTTTTGTTTAATAAACTTATTAAGATTTAGTGTTCGAAGTTCAAGTTCATCATTGTCCTCATCACTTGAGTCATCGCTCAAGTGGCATTCATTTGTCCGAAGTTCCAAATCCTTCCTATTCTTTGGAAGGTGCTTCAAGTACTCATCAAGTTCAAAATGATTCAAAAGTATCATTTCCCAGGTCATTAATGACCCGATTAATTCTTCTAATGGAAAATCATTTAAAATTTTTATCTCTTGTATTGAGGTTATTTTAGGATCCCACCTCTTTGGAAGGGATCTTAAGATCTTGCTTACGAGATCAAAATTCAAAAAAGATTTACCAAGAACTCTTAGATTATTGATGACATTCGTGAAACGAGTGTACATGTCGCCTATAGTCTCACTTGGTTGCATTCAAAAAAGCTCAAAATCATGCAATAAAATGTTAACTTTTGAGTCTTTGACTCTACTAGTTCCCTCGTGCGTAATTTCAAGTATTCGCCGAATATCAAAAGTCCTTTCACACGTAGAAATCTGATTGAACTCATTTTTGTCCAAAGCGCAAAATAAGACATTCATAGCCTTTGCGTTTAAAGAAAAATACTTCTTCTCCAAATCTAACCATTCGTTCATCGGTTTAGAGGGAAGTTAAAAAATTGTTTTCAACAATATTCCATAAATCCAAATTCATAGAAATCAAGAAAACTCTCATTCGATTTTTCCAATAAGTGTAGTCCAATCCGTTAAACAACGATGAACGAACGACTGATAAGCCCTCTTGAAAGCCATGAAGAGCCATTTCTCTCGGGTGTAAATTTGAAATGAGAAATACCGGGCTCTGATACCTATTGTTAGGATCAGGGTTGGCACTAAGAGGGGGGGGTAAATTAGTGCAGCGGATAAAAACGTCAACTTCGTCAAATCTCTCATACGATAAAAATCGTTTCTGATGTAAAACCGATTTCAGAAACTTAACTAGAAAGCATACGTAAATGTATTGAAGGGGTTTGTAGTAAGATAATAGTAGGAAATAAAATGCAAACCAGAGAAGACGGGAGTTTATAGTGGTTCGGTCAATTGTGATCTACATCCACTCCTTTGATTCCTCTTCCGTCGAAGCCATCGGCAACCACTAACGATCTTCCTTTACTAGGCGAAGATCGACCTTCTTCTTACACCCCTCTTCTCCTTTTACTGAGTTTAGGAGACAACCCTTACAAGCACTCACTCTCCTCTCTAAACAGAATTCTAACACTTAGAATTTAGAGGAGGGAAATTCTAGAGATTGCAACAGCATTTTCTCTCTTTTAATCTCTCTGTGCTTGTGTGTTTTAACCAGGGATGGGAGGGGTATTTATAGGCTTCAAGTTAATTCAAACTTAGAGCCTAAAAATATCTCATCTCGGGTTCCCCGGGCACGGGCGGTGCCACCACCTAGTGTCAATTTGACTGACACTGTCCTGGGCAGTACCACTGCCTGGGGTAGAGTGTTGGGTGGTACCACCGCCCAGGCTAGCGGTACCACCGCCTGGCACCCTACCAGGGGCGGTACAACTGCCCAAACTAGTGGTACCATCACTTGACACATCCTCGAAGATTGTGCCACGACGGTGAGTCTTCTTGGGGCACTGTTTAAGCTTCTTATTGGGCCTAACACAGTGATTACATGGGCCTAGCTAGACCCTAATTGGGTTGGCCCAAATCCAATCCCAATTACATGTTAACTACGATTCCTAAGACATATTCTAAGCTAAACGAATCCCTATGTCAATTCTTTCGGTGATCTTCTAGCGAACCTCCGATGTACTCTCGGTAATGTTCCGGCAGACTCCTGGCAAGCTCTTGGACTTCATGATGATCTTCTTGGTGAGTTACGATAAGCTTCTCTGGCAAGCTCCATGACTTCTCGGCTGGTTCCCGCAGAACTTTCGACGAACGTTCGGACTTCCGACGAACTCTCGAACTCCCAATGTGATCTCGATATGGACTTCGGGACTTCATTTTGCTTCATGTCTTGCTATCGTAGTTAATCTTGCACATGTAAAACACACTTCGATCTAGACAATTAATCCTAAGCATCTAATTAAGTTGTTCGACATGTCATTAGTCCCTCGACGCTTCATTCGATTCTTCGGCGCATCGTCCTCTCTTGCGGCCTATTGCCCAATCAGCTAGTTGACTCTACAACTCCGATATCCTTGGCACAATCTCCGCTCTTTTTGGCCCGATGCTCAAATCCAAGGCCTGAAGCCTTCTGTCGATACGTCGACTGATCCATCGATCCGACGTCCAATCTTCTGACATGTTCCTCCGGCCCAACATGATTTTTCTTGCTCTAATTATCTCATCCTGATCGAAGCATCCTACATCACTCAAAACATAGATTAAAATATAAACACATATTGATTGGTTTCATCATCAAAATCTGAGATTCAACACCAATAAGATAGGGGATCTAGTTGATATCTCATATACAAACCTCTACTCATCGCAGTACCTATCATATGTGTGTAACCCTTTAGACCCAATATCGAGTTGGCTGTAAGTTCTACCTCTCAGAACTTCTTCTAGCTCAGTGAATTATTATCTTCAAAATAATTCACTCGACTAACTACGGATGTACTAGGCCACTACGCCGCAATCCCCAGATGATATAGGAGAATCCAATCCATTAGACTTGTCTGTCCTCAATTATCATGTATTTATAGTCTCTCATCCATCTAATATCCCAAAGAACATATACTGAGCATAGTGTTGTGAGGCCCATATGGTTTCTACTCGAGTCTCGCTCTAATCGAATTCTCCAAAAGAACTCTTTCTCTCACAATCTGAATAACCCTGGCCAAGGATTTGTTTGAGTAAGAACATATGAGATATTTCTCTCATGACATCGAGAGTTGATGATCATCTATCGACACTCAATAGCTCTCGTAAGGTTGGTTGTCACTCCCGATGACCGATTGTGCTAGATTTGAAACTTCTAGACCTATAAGCCCGGTAACAAAGAGTTGAATATTTATATAAGACATCCTTGGTATCTTAAGTCTAAGGACCAAATACACCATTGGGATGACAGAATTGTTGTCTGACAATAAGGCATCATCAACTATCCAACATTCCGTAATCAGATTAATCAGGGAACTTATTCTCCAATGAGCACCTACACTTTGTCTTTAGTGTCCCCACACGAGTAACTATGAGACCAACTACCTCCATCATATGGATAAGTATATAGTAAACCATTATGTCTGGTTATCTTGATGTCCCTCTCGAGTAACATATAACCAGGATTATTTAGGGTCTGTGTTTAAAGGCGAATCGGTCTCATTATCGTGATCTCATCATGATCCGATTCTTATTGCATAGATCTATGAACATCACTATATATATATATATATATATATATATATATATATATATATATATATATAGTTATAAAATATTAAATAATATAATAAGCAAAAAGAGTGTATATCATATCATATGTGTCATCACTCACATGATTGGCTTGCAAAGTACCTATGACTAGTACTAGTAAGATCCAACAATATATTTCTCTCCTCAAATATAAAGAGAAAAGTTCTCGAGGAGAAATAGTAATTGATTTTTTTTTGCATAATCACTTCCAAATTATTCTTAAATAATTAAATATTAAATGATAGGCTTTTGCTAAAACTAAGTGGACGTCTACCAATAATTGTAACATGTAATATTATCATAATTTTGTTACCTAAAAGATTAAACCACATTCAATTTATTAAAGTTGACGATATTATTATCGACCAACCTAAGGATATTATAGAGAAGTTTGTTGATTTTTTTCATAATTTGTTGAACCGTCTATACTTGCAAGTAGATCTAATATCTTGTTACCTTTTTATCAAAGCAATTGATTGGAGTGAAATTTGGGAGGCAATGAGAACCATGGGCTATAGGAAAAGCCCTGATATTTTTATTACTAAATTTTATAGCGGTTGTTGGGATACTATTTCTAATAATATGTCTTTCTTTTAATCATTTTCATTCTACCTCAAACCTAATGCTTCCCTAGTTCAAACTTTTATCACTTTTATAACTAAATACCTAAATCCAAGTACGACTAAAAACTTTTATTAGTCTAAGGATAGAAATCCTCTAGTTATCATTAAAATAAACATTAAAAAGGTTTATGATAGCCTGTCTTGGGATGCCATTACTAATGTTTTGTGTGCTTTTAATTTTCTTGAGATTTAATTTTTTGGATTTATGCTTGTGTCTTCTCTTGAGTTTGCATGCTTAATTATTGGGAACCTTCTTGTTTTTTCAAGGGTGCTAGATGTATTAGGTAAGAGGACCCATTTTCACTTTATTTATGTATCCTTCGGCACAATTATGATCTCATTTTCTTAACATTGCCACTTGGGAGGGGAAGCTTATGTTAAATCTCATATTTTGATGATGAAGTCAATTGTAATTTATTTGATCTAATCTATATGTTGAGAAAAGTGTGTAGGATTAACTATGATAGTAGGAAGATATAAAACATGTATTATGTCGGAGTCAAGATTGAGATCACGTTGGGAGTTCGAGAGCTTGTCGGAAGTCCGAACGTTCATCGGAAGTTCTGCCGAAACTAACCGATAAGTCCAGGAGCTTACCAAAGAAGCTTATCGGAACTTGCCATGAAGATCGTCATAAAGTCCAGGAGCTTGCTGGGAGTCCGCCGGAGCATTGTCGAGAAATCATCGGAAGTTCGTCGGAAGTACGCCGGAAGCTCACCGGAAGAGCAATTAAAGCATCGAAAAAAGAAGAGCTGTGATCATATCTTAATTATCGTAGTTAGAGCATAAATTAAGTTAGGATTAGGAGGTAATCCCACTAACTTAATTAGGGGCTAACTAGGCCCTTAATAGGGTAGATTTGTGCCGGATTGAACAGCCCAATTAGCCCCTGAAAACATGGCCAGCGGTGGCACCGCCCATAAGACCCAGTCTCCCAAGTGGTATGGGCAGTGGTACCATCGGCAGTTATTTCTACCAGCGGTGGTACCACCCATGTCAGGCAGTGGTACCGCTAGAGCTCGGTCTCCGAGCAATATTAGGCAGTGGTATCGCCCAAATTGAGCAGTAGTACCGCCCAGTGTCAGGTGTCAAGCGATAGTATGGCCCAGTAATGGCGATGGTACCGCCAGGACCCCAAAAATCTAGGATTAGACATTTTTTTACCCCATTGTTGAAGTCATTAGGGCCTATAAAAACTCCACCCTTTTCTACATAAAAGGGCACGAAAATATTGAGATAATCTTGAGTTGTTGGGGTGTAAAAGTGTTGTAAACAAGTGCTAGAGTTCTCCTCCTCCCTTTCTAAGTTTTGATATCATTCAAGAGAGGTGTGAGACTTGCAAGAGTTCTCTCCTAAACCCGTGAAAAGGAGAAAGCACTGTAAGAGGTGGTTGGTCTTCATCTAATGAAGGAAGGCCTTTAGTGGATGCTGGTGACCTCGTCGGAGGAGGAATCCGAAAGTGGATGTAGGTCACATTGACCGAACCACTCTAAAACTCAGTTTGCATTTACTTTGAGCAATTTACTTTTATAGCAAATTGCCTCTCCTCTTTACTATGCCTACGTCTCACATACACTTTCAAGTAAACACCTTGTGAGATCATTTTTAATCATACGAAGATTTTACAAAACCAACGCTTTTCATTTGTGTAATTTACATTACTGCAAATCTCTTTAATCATCTCTTACACTTTTACGAAAAGCTTTCAAGTTCAAATTCTCTCCGAAACAGATTGAATCAAAACCATTTTCGTCAGAATCAGTTTTAATCGAAACAAAGTCTTTCGAATTAGGAAAGTTTTCCGCTGCACTAATTCACACCCCCCTCTTAGTGCCGCTCTTGATCATAACAATTGGTATCAGAGCAAGGTTCACTCTCGTTTGGTTTAAAACCTAAGAGAGATGGCATTTGCCAGCAACCAAGAGGGTCATTCAATTACACGTCCGCTTATGTTCAATGGGACGAATTACATATATTGGAAGACTAGAATGAGGATCTTCTTAATTTCAATGGATTTTGAGCTTTGGAACATTGTCGAAAATGATTTTCAAAACTCTTTTCTTCTAATAAATGATTGGAATGAGTTGGAGAAGAGGACTTTTACTTTAAATGCCAAGGCTATGAATACCTTGTTTTGTGCATTAGATAAAAACGAGTTTAATCGAGTGTCGAGATTCGTGAAACGGCTTTTCATATTTGGCACACACTCAAAGTGACTCATGAAGGCACTAGTAGAGTGAAGGAGACAAAAATTAATCTTTTAGTGTATACTTATAAGTTATTTCGAATGAAACCGAGTGAGACCATTGGAGACATATACACTCGATTTACGGATGTCATCAAAGGTCTAAAAGGACTTGGTAAAGGTTTCTCAATTTTTAAACTCATTAATAAAATTTTAAGATCCCTTCCAAAGAGTTGGGACCTTAAAGTCAAGGTCAAGAGGCCAAAGATTTAAATAATTTTTCTCTCGAAGAACTAATTAGGTCACTAATGACCTATGAGATGACTTGTAAAGCTCATGAAGAGCTTGAGGACACCCTTCGAAGGAACAGGAAGGATATGACACTAAGAACCTAAGAAGACCACTTAAAAGAAAACTCAAGTGATGAGAACCTTGATGAAGACTTGGCACTTTTTGTCACGCCCCCCGAATTATCGCATTCAAGAGATGTGACCCTGTCTAAAATCAATAATATTATAATTCATTGTCAATTCAATCCATGATCCAATCTAACAATTTGAGGATACTAAGAACCATTCAAATCAATATTCACAATTCATAAACATGTACGTTACATAAATCATACTCCACTTCACTCAATGATTCATAAAATCCAAAGGCAACTCAACTAAATATCAACCACAACACAAATCCATAATCGTAGAAATATATACAATCACAAAAAGATAATTATTTATCATGAGTTCTTATCCTTATACAACTTAAACTTATCATTCCATAAACATAAGCGGTCCTTTAAACTTTTAAAACACATAAGTATCAACATATCCTTAACATTACATCAAAAGTAAGGTATACTATACAAACAAAAACCTATCAACCAACAAAGATTAGTCCAAAAATCTTCTAGCCTTTCACTGCTTCAACCCAATTCTAGCTTTTCAATGCGTGACAAGCTACCCTGAAAAATTTATATAGTAATGAGGTGAGCATAAAGAGCTCAGCAAGTGACTAACATATCCATGGCGATAGGAGAAGTTCAAGCAGGCTTAGTATCAAGATAACAAAAGCAGAAATACTAGTGTTCATTTGAAATCATCTCATTTGATATAAAAATCATAAAGGGTTACCTCATTCAAAAATAGGCATTAGACATAACAATAGGAGAAAGGAAATTGGAGCATTTCATTAGCAAAAGAAGTATTTCGGCATGTATCAAATGACATATGAAGTATTTAGGTGCATATCAAAGACGTAAGAGTGTTTGGGAGTATAACAATGACATACAAAACGCTTCAAAGTATAACAAGTGAACCAAATAATAAACACAAGCTTGTATATCATTTTTGATGTAGCATGCATTCCATTTTTTTTATCCAAAGCATAAATATAAACTCATAAGCAAAGCTTTGGATATCATAACAAAAATAAAGAGGATACTTTGGGACCACATATATAATGTGATTCATCCATTTCTGGATGACCACCAAGCATAAGTCTCCCACATTTGGGAGCTCCATCCACCCACGTTTGAGTGAAGTCAATGGGGGCTGGCAGAGCATCGCGGGCTCTATGCATAACTCCCTTTACCATTTCTGATAATGGTTCACAATATCTCATAAGACACTAGAGTACAAAAGGGTAGTATGAACAATAATATTGGCACATATCGGAAGCACATGTGGAATAACGAAGATATGTGTGTGCCTTTATCAAACAAGGAAATGCAAACAAAGCTTTACATAATAAATTTTAGACATACAACAATTTCAGAATGAACAATACAAAAATTTTGAAAGACTAATATAAAGCTCAATTGAAAAAGAATTTAGCAGAGATCAAATTTCCAATAGAATGAAACTTGAATAGGCAAAACTCAATAAAGTTTTCAATTCTGGCATAATTCGAATGGTACATTTCCTGATTTGTTTAAGTGACCAAGCATGCTCCAATTCACTAAAAATAGGTATCATTGGAAAACTTATCAATCTATCTTCAGATGAACTTGGATTTGTATTTTTTTTTTTTTTTTTTTTGTTCCTAACAGGAAGCTACAATGAATAGAGTAACGGAAGGTTAGAATTGATCATATCTGTTTTGCAAAATTAATAGAATCAATTTAAATAGATGTTTCAGAAGGCAAACATATATCAAAATTTCCAATTTAGGTGTCAAAAGAAAGATATGCGAATTTAGTTTCTAAAGAACTAAGTTTTGCATAATTTAGAATTTTCACTAGAGAGTTATGAGTAATTTAGTAAAAAAAGGTTAGAATTGATCATCTCTGTTTTGTAGAATTGATATAATAATTTAAACGATTGTTTTAGAAGGAAAAAAAATTTAAAAATTTCCAAATTATGTCAAAAGAAAGATATTCCAATCTAGTTTCCAAATAATAAAGTTTTGCATAATTCAGAATTTTCACTAGAGAGTTATGAGCAATTTAGTGATAGAAGGTCAGAATTGATCATCTCTATTTTCCAGAATTGATAGAATTAATTTAAACAGATGTTTCAGAAGACAAAAATATTTCAAAATTTCCAAATTGATGTCAAAATAAAGATATGTGAATCTAGTTTTCAAAGAACTAATTTTACATAATTCAGAATTTTCACTAGAGATTTATGAGCAATTTAGTAACAGAATGTCAGAATTGATCATCTCTATTATGCAGAATTGATAGAATCAATTTAAACGATTGTTTCATAAGGCAAACATATTCAAAATTTCCTAATTAGGTGTCAAAAGAAAGATATACAAATTTAGTTTCTAAAGAACTAAGTTTTTCATAATTTCAAATTTTCACTAGAGAGTTATGAGCAATTTAGTAATAGAAGGTCAGAAGCTATAGTATTTATTTTACCGAATATATGAGGTCTTTTCATTCATATGTTTGAATATGTAATTTTACTCTAAATCTTTTTTACATATATCAAATGAAAGCTCTATAAGTCTCCTTTCATATGAAAGATACTTTTCCTTAATCTGAATTTGGTGTAAAAAGTTATGGATACACAAGTACTGAAAGGTCAAAATCTAAAAAATTCCAGATTCAACATTTGATGTATAAACGGCATAGGTACCTTACATGCAGTCACAATCTTCCAATTTTCTCAAAATCAAAGTGAAAACAAGGATCAAAATTTATCTCTAGGATGGGTTAGAACACTTGTCTTTAATAGTTTTGATTTCCAAATGTGGGGGAATTTATGCAAAGCCTTAAGCCAAGATAAAACTTCTTCTTCTTCAATTCTTTCTCTTTCTCTTCTCCTTCAATTCCTTCTCCTCTTCTCAAGTTATATTGGCTGTAAAGTTTTTCTTAATTATGCCTTAAATTACTTAGGTTTGGCTCATGCTAAAATAGTAAGGTGGCAAGCATGCATGGAGGTTTAGGTGTCATCTTTAGAATAAATACAAGTGGCTCATCCTTGCTAATGTCACAAGTCCTCTATTTTATTTTATTTTATTTTATTTTTTCTTAGTGTGAATCTTTCACAAATGACCTTCAATTAATGAGATTCACATTTTGGTCTCTCACAATATTTTCAATATATAAAAAAATATTTAGGGCTAAAGAATTATTAATAAAAAACTTCATATTTACAAATAAGTCCTTATAAATTTTTTAAAAAATGAGGGATGTTACACTCTCCCCTCCTTAAAAGAAAATTTAGTCCTCTAACTTTGTCATACCTCTTTTGATGAAAAGATGAGGATAAGCTTTCTTCATTTCTTCCTCTAGCTCCAGGTCGTTTCATTTGTAGGATAATGCTTCCAAATTATTTTAACTAGAGTAATGATTCTATTTATTAATATCTTCTCCTTTTTTATCAATAATCCGAATGGGCTCTTCCTTATAAAATAAGTCTTTCTCAATCACAATCGGCTCATACTCAATGACATGAGAGGGATCAGGTATATACTTTCTGAGCATTGACATAAGAAATATATCATGGATATAACACATCGATGGTGGCAAGGTAATCTTGTAAGCGATAGAGCCAATTCTTTCAAGGATCTCAAAAGGTCCAATGAACCTTGGGTTTAACTTTCCTTTCTTTCCAAATCTTACAACGCCTTTGGAAGGGGAAACCTTTAGGAATACAAAATCCCCTACTTGGAACTCGATATCTCGTCTTCTATTATCAGTATAGCTCTTTTGTCGACTCTGAGTAGCCTTTAGCCTTTTTATGATAACCTAAATATTTTCAGTAGTCTCTTGTACTTTATCTGGTACTAACAACTTTTTATCACCAACTTCCTCCCAACATATAGGCGTTCTGCACTTTCGCCCATACAATGCTTCATAAGGAGTCATCTGAATGCTCGAATGGTAACTATTATTATAAGTGAACTCAATAAGAGAAATATCTTTATCACATTCACCTCTCCAATCCACAACATAGGCTCTAAGCAAATCCTCAAGTACTTGAATTGTTCTTTCAGATTGACCATCAGTCTGAGGGTGATAAGCAGTGCTAAACTTTACTTTGGTGCCCATAGAATCTTGTAATCTCCTCCATAATCTAGAAAAAAATCTGGAGTCTCTATCCGAGATTATCTCCTTCGGGACACAATGAAGTCTTACTATTTCATCAACATACAAATCTGCAAGCCTATCAAGAGAATAAGTCATATTGATTGGTAAGAAAAATGCAGATTTGGTTAACCTATTGACAATGACCCAAATAGCATCATGCTTTCTAGAGGTTCTGGGTAGTCCTGAAATAAAGTCCATAGTAATGCATTCCTATTTCCATTCAGGAATATCTAAGGGCTATAAGAAACCTCCAGGTCTCTGGTGTTCTACTTTGATTTGCTGACATGTCGAACACCTTGAAAAATATATTGCAATCTCCTTCTTTATGCCTTTCCACCAATAATGATTTTGGAGATCTCTATACATTTTCGTGCTACTAGGATGCATGGTGTACTTTGAGTTGTGACCTTTGTTCAAGATTTGGTTCTTGATATCTGGGTCATTTGGAACACATATTCTATCCCCAAATCTCAATAGTCCATCACCTGAAATTTAAAAATTCAACTTCAATCCCTTTTCAAATTCATTCCTCAAGTATGTTAAATGTGGATCTCGTAATTGTCCTTCTTTAATTTGTTGAATGAGATTAGTTTGCACCTGGAAGAGGCCATCAACATTATTGAGTCTTGCCCTTTCCTCATTACATTTGAATCATAATTTCTTTTTAATAGCTTCCATTGTTTCACAACCAGACTAGCTATAAAACTTATAGATTTTCTACTAAGTGTATCAGCTACAACATTTGCTTTACCTAGGTGATAACGGATGGTACAATCATAATCCTTTAGAAGTTCTATCCATCTTCACTGCCTCATACTTAACTCCTTCTGTGTAAAAATATACTTTAAACTCTTGTGATCAGTAAAGATATCAAATGCCCGCCCATACAAGTAATGTCTCCAAATCTTTAGAGCAAAGATGATTGCTGCCAATTCCAAATCATGAGTCGGATAATTCAATTTATAATTCTTTAGCTGTCTTGAAGCATAAGCAATTACTTTCCCTTCTTGCATCAAAACACATCCAATGCCCTTTCTTGAAGCATCAGTATAAACTACAAATCCTTCATTACCACTCGGAATAGTGAGAATAGGGGCACTAGTCAATCTTCTTTTTAATTCTTGAAAACTTTGCTCACAATCACCACTCTATTCAAATTTCACATTCTTTGAGTCAGTTTGGTGAAGGGATGAGAAATTTGAGAAAATCCCTCCATAAATCTCTTGTAATAACCTGTCATGCCCAAGAAACTTCTAACTTATGTTACATTTGTTGGCACTTCCCAATTAACTACTACTTCCACCTTCTTTGGATCAACAGATATGCCCTTTCTTGAAATCACATGGCCTAAGAAAGTAATTTCCTTTAACCAAAATTCACATTTACTGAAGTTTGCATACAGCTTCTTTTCTCTTAGTATAGATAATACATCTCTCTAGTGTTTATCATACTCTTGATTACTCCTTGAATATACTAATATGTCATCAATGAATACAGTTACACAATCATCTAAGAGTGGCTAAAATATTCTATTCATCAGTTATATAAAAGCTGCAGGAGCATTAGTCAAGCCAAAAGGCATTACTAAAAATTCGTAGTGACCATATCGAGTTCTAAAGGCTATTTTTGGAATATCCTCCTTCTTGACCTTCAACTGATAGTAACTTGATCTTAGATCAATCTTGGAGGATACTTATGCACCATGCAATTGATCAAACAAGTCATCAATCCTGGTTAGGGGATACTTGTTTTTTATGGTCACCAGATTCAACTGTCTATAATCAATACAAAGCCTCAACGTCCCATCCTTCTTCTTAACTAATAGCACTAGAGCACTCCACGGTGAGACGTTGGGTTGAATGAAACCCTTATCTAACAACTCTTGTATTTGCTTCTTCAATTCCTCGAGCTCGAGTGGTGCCATTCTGTAGGGAGGCTTAGATATTGGGGTTGTCCTATGGACTAAATCAATAACAAATTCACCTTCTATGTCTGGAGGTAGTCCAAGCAAATCCTCTGGGAATACATCAGGGAACTCTTTAGCCACGAAAATTTTATTTATGTGAGTTTCTTGTTCTGAATGTTCCTTTACACATATAATATAACAAAAACATCCCTTCTGCATAAGGCGTTGAGTTTGAAGTGCCGATATTAAGCAAAGAGGTAAATCATGCCTAATACCCTCAAAGTAGAAGATAGACTGATTTGATATGTAGAAAGTAATTATTTTTATATAGCAATCAATACTAGCATGATAGGAAGATAACCAATCCATGCCCAATATAATATCAAAACCTTAGATTTCTAGGAGTATCAAATCGGCAAGGAGTTCATGTTTTACGATAGAAATCAAACAAGATGGATAAACCAGATTTGTAGTCAAGGAATCCCTAACAGCAGTAGTTACATGTAGCAAATAATCCAGTGGTTTAGGTTGAACGCCCAAGTGACAAGCAAAATATTGTGAAACAAAAGATAAGTTGGAACCAGGATCAAACAAAACTTTTGCATTTCTATTAGAAACATGTAGAATACCTTCAACTATTGATTTAGAGGCTTTGGAATCTTGTTATGTGATAGCATATACTCTAGCATGGGCTGTTGGCTTAGGGGGTAGTGGCTCTTTCTTCTTATTTAGTGGGCAGTCTCTAACTTTATGATCTAACTTTCCACAGGCAAAACAAGCTCCAGTCACCCAAAATCACTTACTTGTTTCATGATTACGTCCACATTTTGTACATGATAGAGTTCCTTTCTCAAATCTAGGTACCTTTACCCTATTGTTACTTCTTTTTGCTTCATTTCCTCTCTTACTTTTACCAACAAACTTATCCTTGTTGTTCTTATCCCTGATTTCTTGGATCTCCTCCAAGTCTTTTTCAAGTATGAAAGCTCTTTCTACTACATCAGTGTATACTTGGAGTTTTAAAGCTGATATTCGGTTTCTTATTGCCGGCCTTAGTCCTCTTTCAAATCTTCTTGCTTTCCTATATTCATCATCAATCATATGCATGGCAAATCTAGATAGCTTAGTGAATTTAGACTCATATTTGGCTACTGTCAAATTTTCTTAGATGAGATTCAGGAACTCCAATTCTTTCTGCTCTCTGATACAATCTGGAAAATATTTATCATTGAACTTTTCTGTAAATACCTTCCAAGTGAGTAGCTCCTGTTAAGCTTCAGAAATCCTCTTCACGGTTCGCCACCAATGCTCAACCTCTCCTTCTAGCATAAAGATAGCAAGAGAAATCTTCTTATCATCTAGGCAATTTAAAACATCAAATATTTTCTTTATCCGCATCATCCATTGTTCTGCTACTATTGGATTAGGCTCACCACTAAAACTGGGAGGACTAATCTTCTTAAACTGTTCAATTCCCAACCCAGTCTGGTTTGAATTCCCCGTTTCATCATTTCTTCCTTGTCGGACTTGTTGTTGCATTACTTGTGTCATAGCCTCTAGAGTTTCATAATTCCACTCAATTGATCAGAAGTAGATGCAATAGGAGAACCAGATGACCTCGTCATCCTTGCTTCATAAAAATAGCAAAAGAAAACTTTTGATCAGTCTCTAAATATAAATCACTAAACCTCAAAATTTATTACACATCTAGCATATCAAAATTCTTAGAAATCCTCAAATCATTCTCTGATACCAACTCTTATCATACCCCCCGAATTATTGCATTCAGGAGGTGTGACCCTATCTAAAATCAATAATATTATAATTCATCATCAATTCAATCCAGGATCCAATCTAACAATTTGAGGATACTGAGAACCATTCAAATCAATATTTCATAAACCTATACGTTACATAAATCATACTCCACTTCACTTAGAGATTCATAAAATCCAAAGGCAACTCAACTAAATATCAACCACAACACAAATCCATAATTGTAGAAATATATACAATCACAAAAAGATAATTATTTATCATGAGTTCTTATCCTTATACAACTTAAACTTATCATTTTATAAACATGAGCGGTCTTTTAAACTTTTACAACACATAAGTATCAATATATCCTTAACATTACATCAAAAGTAAGGTATACTATACAAACAAAAACCTATCAACCAACAAAGATTAGTCTAAAAATCTTCTAGCCTTTCACTGCTTCAACTCAATTCTATCTTTTTTGACAAGCTATCCTGAAAAAATTATATAGCAATAAGGTGAGCATAAAGAGCTCAGCAAGCAACTAACATATCCATAGCGATAGGAGAAGTTCAAGCAGGCTTAGTATCAAGATAACAAAAGCAGAAATACTAGTGTTCATTTGAATTCATCTCATTTGATATAAAAATCACAAAGGGTTACGTCATTCAAAAATAGGCATTAGACATAACAATAGGAGAAAGGAAATTGGATCATTTCATTGGCAAAAGAAGCATTTAGGCATGTATCAAATGACACATGAAGTATTTAGGTGCATATCAAAGGCGTAAGAGTGTTTGGGAGCATAATAATGATATACAAAATACTTCAAAGTATAACAAGTGAACCGAATAATAAACACAAGCTTGTATATCATTTTTGATGTAGCATACATTCCATTTTTTTTATCCAAAGCATAAATATAAACTCATAAGCAAAGCTTTGGATATCATATCAAAAATATAAAGGGTGCTGTGGGACCACATATATAATGTGATTCATCCATTTCTAGATAACCACCAAGCATAAGTCTCCCGCGTTTGGGAGCTCCATCCACCCATGTTTGATTGAAGTCAATGGGGGGCGACAGAGCATCACGGGCTCTATGCATAACTCCCTTTATCATTTCTGAAAAAGGTTCATAATATCCTATAAGATATCAGAGTATTAAATGGTAGGATGAACAATAACATTGGCACATATTGGAAGCACATGCGGAACAACGGAGATATGTATGTGCCTTTATCAAATAAGGAAATACAAACAAAGAATTACATAATAAATTTCAAACATACAACAATTTCAGGATGAACAATACAAGAATTTCAAAGGACAAATATAAAGTTCAATTGAAGAAGAATTTAGCAGAGATCAAATTTCCAATAGAATGAAATTTGAATAGGCAAAATCTCAACAAAGTTTTCAATTCTGGTAGAATTCGAATGGTTCTTTTCCTGATTTGTTTGAGTGACCAAGCATGCCCCTGTTAGGATCAAGAGCACTAAGAGGGGGGGGGGGGGTGAATTAGTGCAGCGGAAAACTTTCAACGTTTAAAACTACGTTCGAAAGACAAACCCGATTTCAGTAGAAAAGTCGATTCGTAAATTTCTTTAACTTAAGATTAGGCAAGAAGCAGTTAAAATGAATCTGTTAAGGTAGTTTGCAATTGTGATGGAAATCAGAATGTAAGCGCAAACTTAAATATGATGTTCGTATGAGAAAAGTGATTTACGTCTAAACACGATTCGAAAAATACTGAGCTTGGAAACGCAATCGTAAAAGTGCAGAAGGCAGTAAGCAATGAAGGAGGATTGCAGTAAGGATAATGCTCAAAGTAAATGTAAACCAGAGAAGACGGGAGTTTACAGTGGTTCGGTCAATCGTGACCTACATCCACTCCTCTGATTCCTCTTCCGTCGAGGCCACCGGCATCCACTAACGATCTTCCTTTACTAAGCGAAGATCAACCTCCTTCTTACACCCATCTTCTCCTTTTACTGGGTTTAGGAGACAACCCTTACAAGCACTCACTCTCCTCTCTTAAACAGATTTCTAACACTTAAGCTATAGGAGGGAAATTCTAGAGATTGCAGCAGTGTTTTCTCTCTTTTAATCTCTCTGTGCTTGTGTCTTTTACCCAGGGATTGGAGGGGTATTTATAGGCTCCAAACTAATTTGAATTTGGAGCTCAAATCTGTTATCTCCCGGAATTCCGGGGTCTGGCGGTTGCACCGCCTGACTGGGGCGGTTGCACCGCCTGGCAGAGCTCGGAGACTAAGCCTCTAGGCGGTGCCACCACTTGTCAGGGGTGGTTGCACCGCCTGGCAGAGCTCGGAGACCGAGCTCAGGCGGTGCCACCGCCTGACTGGGGCGGTTGCACCGCTATCAGAGGCGGTTGCACCGCCCAGTCTCGCTCGGAGACTGTGCCCTGGCGGTGCCACCGCCCAGCTTGGCTAGGAGACCCTCTCCTGGTCGGTGCCACCGCCTACACTATTTCAGCTCACTGGTTGGGCTCCAAACTTGGCCCAAACCATTCCGAACTTGGGCCCAATTGGCCCCTACTTGGGTTATAGGATTAACACCTAATCCTAACCCTAATTAACGTGCTAACTATGAATTTAAAAACATTTTATAAGCTATTATAAAGTCCGTAAGTCAAGACTTCTTCTGGCGAGCTTTCGGCAAACTTCCGGCGGTCTTCCGATGAACTCTCGGAAACCATTCTGCAGACTCCCGGCAAGCTCCTAGATTTCATGATTTGATCTTGGTGAGTTCCAACGAGCTTCTTCGGCAAGCTCCGATCTTTCTCGGTGAGCTCCGCGAACTTCTAACTAACCTTCCGGCAAGCTTCCGAAAAACCCTTCGGCAAGCTCCCAACTCATTCTCGGCTAGTTCCGGTAGCATTCCCGACGAACCTTCGGACTTCCGTCGAACTCTCGAACTCGCAACGAATCCTTCACGCTTGACTCCGACACTTTGTTTCGCTCTATGTCTTCATCGTTATCATAGTTAATCCTGCACAATTAAAACAAAACTTCGATCGAGACAATTAATCCTAAGCAATTAACTAAGTTGTCCGGCATGTCATTGGTCCCTCGACGCTTCGTCCGATTCTTCGGCGCATCGTCCTCTCCTACGGCCTATTGCCCAATCGGCCAGTTGACTCCGCAACTCCGATATCCTTGGCGCAATACCCGCTCTTCTTGGCCCGATGCCCAAGTCCATGGCCCGAAGCCTTCTGTCGATATGTCAACCGATCCATCGACCCGACGTCCAATCTTCTGACATGTTTCTCCGGCACAACATGATTTTTCCTGCTTTAATTGTGTCATCCTGATTGAAGCACCCTACGTCACTCAAAATGCAGATTAAAACATAAACACAATTATCAATTGGTTTCATCATCAAAATACGAGATTCAACAATCTCCCCCTTTTTGATGATGACAACCAATTGATGACGGAGTTAAACTTAACTCCCGGAGTTTAAACAAACTCCCCCTATCAATATGTCATATTGATAGAACCTTGAATTCAAACTGAATTCAAGTCATTGCAATATTCATCATGAATACTTGCAACACATTATCATGAACTTATGCATAAACTTATGCATAACATGTCATGACATCAACATACTTCTCCCCCTTTGTCATCAACAAAAAGGAGAAGTACCACAATCAAGTGTTTGGAATATTAGTTCAACTTATTGCATGAAAAACATAATATCAAGTTTTATCATCATGCAGTTTTGAAGCCAAAAAATTTAGCAAGTATTACATCATGCTTAGAACATTTAAGCTATCAAGTTTCAGATATGCAAGTTTTACAGCATACAAGATAGCACTTTTGGTAATGTTCAAGATAGCAAGTTCTACATCATGCAAGCTAGCAATATTATAACATTTTAGAACATGCAAGCTATCAGTTTTGAGATGTTCAAGAAAGCAACTCTTGCTTCTTGAGATATGCAAATTTGTCAAGTTTTGCTAGATGTGCAAGTTAGCATTTTTGCCTCTTGAGATAGGTAAGATAGCACATTTGCTTCTTTTGATATAGCAACTTTTTGCTTCTCTTTATACTACAAGCTAGCAATTTTTACGATATACAAGTTTCACAATATACAAGCTAGCAAAAACTTCGAAAGCAAATGCAAGATAGCTTTCTTGTGTAAGCTCATGATTCTTGTTTCTTATTGCAATGTGCAAGTTGCAAGTTTTACTTTTTGAGATAGGCAAGATAGCACTTTTGCAATTTTTGTTGCTTAAGATAGGCAAGCTTGTGATGTTCAAGATAACAAGCTCTTTCTTCTCTTTTGAAAAGTGTCATTTTTGCTTTCTTTGCAAAGTGCAAGCTTACAAAATGCCAAACTAGCAAGAGATAATGTTTTACATGAGGCAAGTAAACAATTTGGCAAATATTGCATTTGCATCTTTTCTTTTGAGAAGTGCAATTTTTGCTTTCATCTCAAATTGTGCAAGCTAACTAGTTTGCCTCTTTACATGATGTCCATGCTAGAAATTCTTACTCCCCCTTTATCATTGTCAAAAACAAGGGAAGACCCTTATATCAATTTTCATATTATGACAAAGGTAAGTATCAATCTTATTTGTGTATCATTATATATTCAAATTAAAACATACACAATTTCAAAAACCTTTTTTTTTCATGCACGATACCGAAAAATAAATCAATCATCATTAATGGGCATATCATACATGATACTCAAACATTAAAATTTTTAAGCATTTATCAACATGTTGATCATGATACTAAACATTCATCATTTAAAGCATTCATGATACACATCATATGCAATAAATACATCATGTACACCATTATCATAAGTATTGCATACATCATTTTAACTTCATGAATATTTCATCATTGCATGCATCATATCAAAACATTTTAAGCCATGCAAGCCATAAATACAAAGAAATCATGTCATGAAGGATAAAATCATTTGAATACCAAAAGACATGATTCATGTAGTTAATATCTTCTTTAAATAAAATATCAAGAAAAATCATAAGAGTACAAAGAAGAGATCTTGGTTTAAAAGAAAATCAAGTAATAACTCCAAGAACTCACAAGGAAAAATCATGATTCATTTAGAAAATCTCCTCTCAAGAGAATATCAAGTAAAATCATAGAAGATCGATTAATGAGAAATTTTGATTTATAATAAAATCTCATGTATCGAATGTTGAGAAATCAAAATGATGATTTATATAAAAAATATCACAAGTTATATTTAAGAGAAAGATCATCATTCATTTTCAACTCATTCAATTTGTCACATCAATATTTCTTAGATATGCATGATACAAATCTTCAATATATAACATGCATAAATTCAAAAAATTAAAAGGAGAAGGGAAGAATTCAAAGGTACAAAGATTTCAACCATCTCATAAGCAAATGTAAGACCAAGTCAAGAATCCAAAATTCCATGAATCAAAATGATCATCAAAGGTAATCTCTTGTTATTCCAAGAAATCAATATCATGATTTTGATAAAACTCATTTCAAATTTAAATCATAAAAAGCACTTTTATGATTCACAAAATTCATAACATAGGTAGATTCATGATTTCATAATATATTTTCCCCCTTTTTTAAGTATTTGATTTCATGTTAGCATGCTTTTTCATTTATGTTAAATAAAAACATGCATCAACGTTTAGGATCGAAAAACGAATTTCGTCATAAGACCATCAAGATCAATATATTTTCAAAAATGAATTGTTATGGTCAAGAAAATCCGAAAATGAAATTTAACACTTTCATGCATTCGGACATGGTTTTGCCATATATACTCATGAGAATAGCACATGCTTATCATCATGTATAACTTAAAATCTCATGCATAAAATTGTCAATCATTGTATCAAAAACATTTAATATTTTCATTACATCATTATGCATTACTTCAAATCAAACATGATTTCATTCAACAATATTAATCAAATATGATACACATTATGATTTCATATTTTCAATCAAAATTGTTTTATTTGTTTATCATAAAATATGCAATGTTGTCATTTTCGAAATTACTAGCATGATCATAATTTTTGTATTTTTATTTTTAAACATGTAATTTTCAAGAAAATTAATTCTAAACTAAAAAAGAAAATACATCATGAAAACATCAAGTAATTTCAAAATAAATCAGGGGGATTTCGATTACCTTTTCATTGAAGGCGGTTAAGGCGTAGTTTGCCACCTCGCCTTTCTTGATTTTCTCCTCGTCTTCGGAGGAGCTCGATTCATCCCACTTTGTGTTTTTCTTCTTTGGCCTCTTCCTCCATCCAAGTTCATTGTTTATTTTAGATTTTTTTTTAATAAACTTATTAAGATTTAGTGTTCGAAGTTTAAGTTCATCATTGTCCTCATCACTTGAGTCATCGCTCAAGTGGTATTCATTTGTCCGGGGTTCCAAATCCTTCCTATTCTTTGGAAGGTTATTTTATTCATCATATGCATTGTGCACCATTTCATATGTTATCAACGAACCAATTAGTTCTTCAAGTGATAAGTTGTTTAGGTTTTTAGCTTCTTGTATGGTAGTAACTTTTGAATCCCACTTCTTAGAAAGAGAACGTAAAATCTTGTTTACGAGTTCAAAATCCAAAAAGCATTTACCAAGAGCTCTTAAACCATTGACGACATCTGTGAAACGGGTATACATGTCAACAATGCTTTCGCAAGACTTCATTCGAAAAAGTTCGTAAGAATGCACGAGAATGTTGATTTTGGACTCTTTCACTCCGCTAGTGCCTTCATGAGTGACCTCAAGAGTTCTCCAAATATCAAAAGCTGAATCACACAACAAAACGCGATTAAATTTATTTTTGTCAAGTGCACAAAATAAGGCATTAATAGCCTTTGCGTTTAAAGAAAAATACTTCTTCTCCAAATCCGACCATTCGTTCATCGGTTTAGAGGGAAGTTGAAAACCGTTTTCAACAATATTCCATAAATCCAAATTCATAGAAATTAAGAAAACTCTCATTCGAGTTTTCTGTTGGGAAATCAACGGGGGCGACATCATATGCGCAGCGGAAGAACAAGAAAATATAATAAGCAAAAAGATTCTGTATCAAGCCACACGTGCCATCACTCACGTGATTGGCTTGCTAGGCACCTATGACTAGCAATCTCCCACTTGACCTAAAGCCAATCACCTATGTGTCTGATTCCCATCAGACCCCTGTGACGCTCAAAGACAAAATGAGACAACGGCTTTGTCAGTGGATCTACAATGTTATCTTCGGATGGAACTCTTTCCACTGCTACATCTCCTCAAGTTACGATCTTTCTTATAAGGTGGAACCTCCTCAGAACACTTCTGATGAGACCCAGGTTCCCTTATTTGAGTAATCACCCCATAGTTGTCACAATATAAGGAAGTCGACTTGTCGCTATCTGTATCGACTCCCAAATCTGTGATGAACTTCTTCACCCAGACTCCCTCCTTTGCTGCATCTGATGCAGCAATGTACTCCCATACTCTGGGTCGAAGTCGTAGTGGTATCTTGCTTGGAACTCTTCCAAAGACACTGCTCCCTCCATTCAAGGTGTACACATACCACGAATTGACTTTGCTATCATCGACATCGACTGAAAACTTGAGTCGGTGTAGCCTTCAACCTTAAGGCTATTACCTCCATATACTAGTAAAAGATCCTTAGTCCTTCTCAAGTACTTAAGGATACACTTTACTGCTTTCCAATGCTCCAAGCCTAGATCCGCTTTGATACACGCCGTGATACTCAAAAGCATGCGCTATATCGGGCCCAATTACATAGCATGGCATACATGATAGACCCTATTGCTGAGGCATAAGGTATCATATCCATGTTAAGCCCTTTCTTCTGAGTCTTTGGGGACATACTTTCAGAAAGCGATATCCCATGTCTCATCGGTATGAGACCTCTTTGGAATTTTCCATGCCAAACCTTTTTTGACAATAGTTTCTATGTACACGATTTTGGGACAAGCCAAGCATCCTCTTGGATCTATCTCTATAGATTCTAATCCCCAAGATATAAGATGCTTCCCCTAAGTCCTTCATGGAGAAGTGTCTAAATAACCAAGCCTTTACTGTGGATAGCATTCCTATGTCATTCCCAATGATGAGGATGTCATCCACATATAACACCAAAAAGGTGATAGCGCTCCCACTTACCTTTAGTCCATAAATGGATCTAAGCAACCTACACACCTTATCTGGGCAGTTCTTGGATACGAATCCCTCAGGTTGCATCATATACACCTCCTCCTCGAGGTTCCCGTTGAGGAATGCGGTTTTCACATCCATCTGCCAGATCTCATAATCATAGTGTGCTGCAATAGCCAATAGAATTCTGTGGATTTTAGCATTGCTACGGGTGAGAAAGTTTCGTCGTAGTCAACACCTTGCCTTTGACGATACCCCTTAGCCACTAGCCTTGCTTTATAGGTCTCTACCTTTCCATCTACTCCATCTTTTTTCTTAAAGATCCACTTGCAACCGATGGGTACAATACCTTGAGGCGCATCAACTAGGTTCCAAACCTTATTGGAGTATCTGATCCATCTCGAAATTCATGGCTTCTTTCCACTTCCCTGAGTCTATACTCATAATAGCCTCCTCGTGGGTCTGAGGATCAATATCCTCTACATCCTCTGCTCTAATATGTCCCACATATCTCTCAGGAGGATGGGATACTCTATCGGACCTCGCGTAAAGTTGATACTTGTGTATTAGGTACCAACGTACTTCGGGTCAGAGTGGTGCTTGAGCTTGGTTCTCCAACCTCGCTCAATTCTATCATTCTCCCACTTGTCTCCATCAAGAATGTGTTCCTTCTCAAGGAACACTGCTCTCTTTAGCTACAAAGACCTTTTGGTCCTCGAGATGATAGAAATAATACCCACAAGTTTCCTTGGGGTATCCCACAAATTTGCATCGCTCATCCTTGATTCTAACTTATCGGGGTTGTGTCTTCTAACATGGGCGAGGGCAGCCCCAGGATCTTAACAACCTTAAGATCAGGCTTCTTCCCTTTCCATATCTCATATGGTGTAGACACTACCGACTTAGTTGGAACTCTGTTCAGAAGGTAAGCTGCGGTTTCTAGGGCATATCCCTAGAATGAGATGGGTAGGTCAAAAAACTCATCATGGACTGTACCATATCTAATAATGTATGATTTCTCCTTTCGAGAGACACCATTGAGCTGAGGTGTATAAAGAGGTGTCCATTGGGATAATATCCCATGGTCCTTGAGGAACCCGAGTAAACTCTATACTTAAGTATTCACCTCCTCGATCTGATCAAGAGTTTTGATACTCTTTTTCGGTCTAGTTCTCCACCTCATTCTTATACTCTCTGGAATTTCTCAAAGGCCTCGGACTTGTACTTCATTAAGTACACATATCCATACCTTGAGAAATCATCAGTAAATGTAATGAAGTAGGAGTAACCTCCAATGGCATGAGTTGACATGGGTCCACATACATCACTATGTATGAGTTCCAACAACTCATTGGCTCTCTCTCCAGTTCTACTAAATGGAGATTTGGTCAGTTTTCCACGAATGCAAGGCTCACAAGTTGTATATGACACATAGTCGAATGGATCTAGATATCCATCATTTAGCAAATTTTGAATCCTTCTTTCATGGATGTGACCTAGCCTACAATGCCACAGGTATGCACTGTTCAACTCATCTCGTTTCCTTTTGGACACATTTACATTCATGATATGTGGAGTGGTGTCTAACATAAATAAACCATTATGCAATGTTCCTTTCGTGATGATCTTATCATCTAATAATATCGAACAACCATTGCTCTCAAAAACAAATTTATATCCACTAACTGTTAAACATAAAATAGAGATAACATGCATCTAATGCAATAAAAGCTCCACTAGGCAGATGTAGGGCGACCTCGCCAACAGCTAATACAACAACTTTTGCTCCATTACCCATCTTGAGGTCCATCTCGCCTCTCTGTAGTCTCCTAGGTCTTGCCAGAACTTGTAACGAATTGCATATATGATAAGCACTACCGGTATCCAATACCCATGTGTTATCATAAGAGTCCGACAAATGGAGACCCGATCATGAATGTACCTGAAGCTTCATCAAGCTTTTGTTTTCGCCCTTTCTGCAAGGTACTCTTTTGCAGTTTTCTCTTCAATGCCCATCTTTACCACATGGGAAGCACGGCCTTTGTCCTTTGTTTGGGTCTTTCTTAGCAACCTTTGCTTTACCTTGTTTGCCCTTGCCCTTTCCCTTCTTAAGGGACCTTTCGCTTTCCTTTTCTTTCTGGTCTCACCAATGTAGAGAACTGGCTTCTCTTTCTTAATAGTACTCTCTGCCTCCCTCAACATATTGAGGAGCTCTGGAGAGTCACCTCAAGCTTGTTCATATTAAAATTCATTATGAACCTGTGAAAAGGAATCTGTTAGGGACTGAAGCACAATGTCCACACACAAGTTATCCTCTAGGACCATTCCTAGACCTGTGAGTTTCTCTATCCACTCAATCATCTTTAGGACATGGTTACGAACCGTGTCCCCTCAGGTCATCCTAGCGGAAAAGGCTCTTAGATATCTCATATCGTTAAGTCCTTCCCCGTTCCTCAAACAATTTTTACACATGTAGGAGAATGGATCTGGCATCCATCTTTTCATGTTGTCTCTGTAACTCTGAGTCATAGAGCCCAACATATAGCACCGAGCAAGAGTTGAGTCATCAATGTACTTCACGTGTGGCGATCTCATCCTCGCTTGCCCTTCTTCTTCAAGGCGAGGCATCAGACAAGGACGTACACTATTTTTCTTTTTGTGAGAACAATTCTCAAGTTACGGAGCCAATCCGTATAATTTGGACCATAAAGGCGGTTGACATCAAGTATGCCACGTAAAGGGATTTGAAAGCGACATTTTTCTCAAAAATAAAGATGTAGCGTAAATGAATAACATGCAGATTTTGCAAGAAATAAACTATCAAGATATGGACTTCTATCTTAATATGCTCCCACTATTTTACTAACGAGTCACGCGACACCCTCAAAGACCGTGAAAACGGAAGTCTCCAAAGAGAACTTCTAGTGGGGATCGAGATCCAATCGGCGTCTTAGAGTAACCTCGAGGGACTCGACCAATCACACTAAGCCTAAAAAGGTAGGCAACTCTTGCCGATCATAACTCCTTGTGATTCCCGCCCTGTTTCGGCCTCCGAATCACCATGGCCTCGAGGGACTCGACCAACCATGATTCTCGTTAAGTCAACACCTTCCGTTACAAGATGAGTCCGATTTGATGATATACACTCGAGGGACTCGACCAAGCATACCATGTCCTCGGTCACCGGTGACATCTCTATGTCGTAAGCAAGATAGCGAATCGCGATATAGGTGAGTCTCGAGGGACTCGACCAACTCAACCTACACCGAGAATCGGTTCCTACTATAACGATGGAAGGCCACGTGGGTCAATCTAATTGCCTCCGCTTACCGAATTTAATATTATCGAGAGATGTTTCTATAATTTGGTCTCCTAATATGACATGTCACACATATACATATTTAATATATATCTACATCGAATGCAAATATATATACATATCTAGTATGTGTATAAGCAATCACATCAGATGATCATGGACCACAGCCTAATATGATTAGGCCCGAGCCAGTAGGCATAATCACTCACATCAAGATCTATGTGTGCAACGGTGCATCTCCATGCCCTTGTGATTGTCCATCTCATCCTCATCGGTTCCGTCGACATCTTTATGCATCTCCATGCATCACGATCGTCCGTCTCGTGGGTCCCGCTATCGTATCCACGCTCCCGCTGCGCCTCCTCATGTGATTACAACTTAATCATAGGCACGCAGGCCCGACAATAAACGAGAAATATAATGGAGGTTCGCAGACCTCAATAATAATAATCACAAGTACACACATCACACGGTCCATGATCATCCGTCCACACATCATACATCACATGTATAAATAATCATCATCATGTAGGACTACTAGATAATAATAAAAAATAATAATCAACTAAACCTTTTAATTAATTAATATTTTTCTGAAATCAGGGACATGTAGGGAATTTTTCAATTCCTAAGGGTATTTTCATAATTTGGACAAAAGACAAAACTGGAATTTATCAAATTCACGGGGGCAAAACGTCCTTTGCCCAAAACCCTAATTCCCTCTATTCTACGCTGCCATTGCCGCCGCCTATCTGGCGGCGGCGGCGTCTTGCGGCGGGCGGCGGGGCATCCCTCGCTGCGGCGGCTGCGCCCGTTGGCGACGACGTCATCTGCGGTGGGCGCCTCCTTGGTCCGCCGCCTCCATGGGCGGTCTTTGTCCATCGCCAAGCGGCCCTGTGGGGGGGGGTTTAGCCGGGAGCAAAGCGGGCGGTGGCGTCGCTGCCCCTCTGGGCGGGAAGGCACCGCTCCTTGGCGGGTGGTATGCCCGATGCCCTTGGGCGCCTCTCTGCCCGGGTACCGACCTCGCCCGGCGAAGCTGGCAAAAGAAGCCATAGACCGCCAAGGCGGTCTTTGCAAACACAGCGCTTATGCATCTTGCCGGCCAGGGTGCTGGTCGTGTGGCTGTCGCGGTTGTTGCTTGCAGGTGGGCTGCGGTGCATGCAGATCGAGGGCAGCAACTGTTGCTGCCCTTCCTCGCTTTTCGTCAATAATTTTGACGTCAATATTCTTCCTAAACACAACACACGCAGTTCAAAACCAATCATTCGTGCGAACAACCTGGCTCGATACCAATTTGTTGCTAAATCAATGGGGCGACATCATATCGCAAGGCGAAGAACAAGAAAACAAAAATCCCCAATTCCCAAAAAAGATGTTCGTCATTCGTATGCGAAGATTGGGGCAAAAAATCCATAAAAACACAAAAACTGCGTATAGAGATTGTTTACCTAGGGAGATCGATATCCCTGTTTCCTTGCAGATCCTTAGGAGAGGGTGAAGGAGGTCAAGCGTCCTCCTCTCTAGCGGTGATCCACACAGTAGGGGTTGCGGCGACCCCCTCCTCAAAACTCCGTGCCTCGAGGTGGAGGGGGAGAGGAGAATAGGAAGGGCAAGCAAAGACTCTAGCCTATGAGGTCTGAATCCCTCCCATTTATAGAGATCCCGTGTCAAACCCTAATGGGTCCTTCCCTAGTGGGTATTGGATCTGCATCCAATAAGACAAGGGCTCCGTCGGATATCTCATATCCCAACCTCTACTCATCGCAATGCCTACCACATGTGTGTGACCCTCTAGGCCCAATATCGAGCTGGTCGTGAGTCATACCGTCGGAACTCCTTCTAACTCAATGAATTATTATCTCTGTAATAATTCACTCGACTCTCATCGACTACTGGACGTGCTAGGCCACTACGTGTAGTCCCCGCACGGGCGATCTGGGGAATCCAATCCATTGGACATATCTGTCCTCGCCACCATGTACCTATAGTCCCTCATCCATCTAATATCCCGAGACCGTATATCGAGCATGGTGTTGTCGGACCCATACGGTTTCTACTCGAGTCTCGCTCTAATCGGATTCTCCGAGAACTCTTTCTCTCTCAACCCAATGACCCCGGCGAGGATTTGTCTGAGCAAGAACACATGGGATATTCCTCTCATGACGCCGAGAGTGGATGATCCTCTATCGACACTCAATAGCCCTCGTAAAGGTCGACTACCACTCCCCATGACCAGACTATACTAGATGGGGACAGCCAAACCTATAAGTTTGGTATCAAAGAGTGGAGCACTCATACAGACATCCTTGGTGTCTCAAGTCTAAGGACCGGATACACCACTAGGATTACGGAATCGCCCTCGACAATAAGGCATCATCAACCATCCAAAAGATTCCGTAAAGCGGATCAATCAATGAACACATTCTCCAATGAGCACCTCTGTATCCCAAGTGTCCCTACACGAAAGCACTATGAGACCAGTTGCATCCATCATATGGACGGGTATACAAACACACCGGTCTATCCGGTTATCACGATGTCCCTCTCGTAACCTATGACCGGGATTATTTAGGATATGTGTTTAAAGGTGAATCGATCTCATTATCGTGATCTCATCACGATCCGATTCCCATTGCACAAATCCAAGGACATCACAATATATATATGCATTTATGCAATAGTTATAAAGTGATATACGCCACATTATAATAAGCAAAAAGATTCTGTATCAAGTCACACGTGCCATCACTCACGTGATTGGCTTGCTGGGCACCTATGACTAGCATTTTCTAATAAGTGTAGTCTAATCCGTTAAACAACGGTGGACGAACAACCGAAAAACCCTCTTTAAAGCCATGAAGAGCCATTTCTCTCGGGTGTAAATCTGAAATGAGAAATACTGTGCTCTGATACCAATTGTTAGGATCAAGAGCACTAAGGGGGGGTGAATTAGTACAACAAAAAACTTTCAACGTTTAAAACTGCGTTCGTACGACAAAGCTGATTTCAGTAGAAAAGTTGATTCGTAAATTTCTTTAACTTAAGATAAGGCAAGAAGCAGTTAAAATGAATCTGTTAAGGCAGTTTGCAGTTGTGATGGAAATCAGAATGTAAGTGCAAACTGAAATACGATGTTCGTATGAAAAAAACGATTTACGTATAAACACGATTCGAAAAATACTGAGCTTGGAAACGCAATCGTAAAAGTGCAGAAGGCAATAAGCTATGAAGGAGGTTTGCAGTAAGGATAATAAGCTCAAAGTAAATGCAAACCAGAGAAGACGGGAGTTTATAGTGGTTCGGTCAATCGTGACCTACATCCACTCCTCTGATTCCTCTTCCGTCAAGGCCACTGGCATCCACTAACGATCTTCCTTTACTAGGCGAAGATCAACCTCCTTCTTACACCCCTCTTCTCCTTTTACTGGGTTTAGGAGACAACCCTTACAAGCACTCACTCTCTTCTCTTAAACAGAATTCTAACACTTAAGCTATAGGAGGGAAATTCTAGAGATTGCAGCAGTGTTTTCTCTCTTTTAATCTCTCTGTGCTTGTGTCTTTTACCCAGGGATTGGAGGGGTATTTATAGGCTCCAAACTAATTTGAATTTGGAGCTCAAATCTGTTATCTCTCGGAATTTCGGGGTCTGGCGGTTGCACCGCCTGACTGGGGCGGTTGCACCGTCTGACTGGGGCGGTTGCACCGCCTGGCAAAGCTCGGAGACTAAGCCTCTAGGCGGTGCCACCACTTGTCAGGGGTGGTTGCACCGCCTGACAGAGCTCGGAGACCGAGCTCAGGCGGTGCCACCGCCTGACTGGGGCGGTTGCACCGCTATCAGAGGCGGTTGCACCGCTGTCAGAGGCGGTTGCACCGCCCAGTCTCGCTCGGAGACTGTGCCCTAGCGGTGCCACCGCCCAACTTGGCTAGGAGATCCTCTCTTGGTCGGTGCCACTGCTTACACTATTTCAGCTCACTGGTTGGGCTCCAAACTTGGCCCAAACCATTCCGAACTTGGGCCCAATTGGCCCCTACTTGGGTTATAGGATTAACACCTAATCCTAACCCTAATTAACGTGCTAACTATGAATTTAAAGATATTTTCTAAGCTATTACAAAGTCTGCAAGTCAAGACTTCTTCTGGCGAGCTTCCGGCAAACTTCTGGCGGTCTTCTGATGAACTCTCGGAAACCATTCTGCGGACTCCTGGCAAGCTCCTAGATTTCACGATTTGATCTCGGCGAGTTCCAACGAGCTTCTTCGGCAAGCTCCGATCTTTCTGGGTGAGCTCTGTGAACTTCCAACTAACCTTCCGGCGAGCTTCCGAAATACCCTTCGGCAAGCTCCCAACTCATTCTCGGCTAGTTCCGGTAGCATTCCCGACAAACCTTCGGACTTCCGTCGAACTCTCGACTCGCAACGAATCCTTCGCGCTTGACTCCAACACTTTGTTTCGCTTTATGTCTTCATCGTTATCATAGTTAATCCTGCACAATTAAAACAAAACTTCGATCGAGACAATTAATCCTAAGCAATTAACTAAGTTGTCTGGCATGTCATTAGTCCCTCGACGCTTCGTCCGATTCTTCGGCGCATCATCCTCTCCTGCGGCCTATTGCCCAATCGGCCAGTTGACTCCGCAACTCCGATATCCTTAGTGCAATACCCGCTCTTCTTGGCCCGATGCCCAAGTCCACGGCCCGAAGCCTTCTGTCGATACGTCGACCGATCCATTGACCCGACGTCCAATCTTCTGACATGTTTCTCCAGCACAACATGATTTTGCCTGCTTTAATTGTCTCATCCTGATCGAAGCATCCTGCGTCACTCAAAATGTAGATTAAAACATAAACACAATTATCAATTGGATTCATCATCAAAATACGAGATTCAACAGCCCCAATTTACTAAAAATAGGTATCATTAGAAATTTGTATCAATCTATCTTCAAATGAACTTGGATTTGTATTTTTTTTTTTTTTTGAGTTCCTAACAGAAAGTTACAACGAATAGAGTAACGGAATGTCAGAATTGTTCATCTCTGTTTTGTAGAATTGATAGAATCAATTTAAACAGATGTTTCACAAGGAAAACATACTTTAAAATTTCCGAATTAGGTGTCAAAAGAAAGATATGCGAATCTAGTTTCCAAAGAACTATGTTTTGCATAATTCAGAATTTTTACTAGAGAGTTATGAGCAATTTAGTAACAAAAGGTCATAATTGATCATCTCTATTTTGTAGAATTGATAAAATCAATTTAAATGACTCTATTTTGTAGAATTGATAAAATCAATTTAAATGATTTTTTTAGAAGGTAAGCATACTTCAAAATTTCCAAATTAGTGTCAAAAGAAAGATATGCGAATCTAGTTTCCAAAGAATGAAGTTTTGCATAATTCAGAATTTTCACTAGAGACTTATGAGCAATTTAGTGATAGAAGGTTAGAATTGATCATCTTTGTTTTCCAGAATTGATAGAATCAATTTAAATAGATGTTTCAGAAGGCAAACGTACTTAAAAATTTCCAAATTGCTGTTAATAGAAAGATATGCCAATCTAGTTTTTAGAAAACTAATTTTTCATAATTTAGAAATTTTACCAGAGAGTTATGAGCAATTTAGTAATAGAAGGTCAGAATTGATCATCTTTGTTTTGTAGAATTGATAGAATAAATTTAAATGATTGTTTTAGAAGGCATAAATACTTCAAAATTTCCAAATTAGGTCTCAAAAGAAAGATATGGAATCTACTTTCCAAAAAACTAAGTTTTGCATAATTCAGAATTTTCACTAGAGAGTTATGAGCAATTTAGCAACAAAAGGTCAGAAGCTATAGTATCTATTTTACTGAATTTATGAGGTCTTTTCATTCATATGTTTGGATAGGTAAATTTACTCTAAATCTTTTTTTTTTATAACAAATGAAAGCTCTATAAGTCTCCTTTCATATGAATGAGGTTTTTCCTTAATTTGAATTTGCTGTAAAAAGTTATGGACACATGAGTACTAAAAGGTCAAAATCTGAAAAATTTCAGATTCAACATTTGATGTATAAGCGGCATAGATATCTTACATGCAGTCACAATCTTCCAATTTTCTTAAAATCAAGGTGAAAACAAGTATCAAAATTTATCTCTAGGATGGGTTAGAACACTTGCCTTTAAAATTTTTTATTTCCAAATGTGGGTGAATTGATGCAAAGCCTTAAGTCAAGATAAAACTTCTTCTTCTTCAATTCTTTCTCTTTCTCTTCTCCTTCAATTCCTTCTCCCCTTCTTATGTTACGTTGGCTGTAAAGTTTCCCTTAATTGTGCCTTAAATTACTTAGGTTTGGCTCTTGCTAAAATAGTGAGGTGGCAAGCATGCATGGAGGTTTAGATGTCATCTTTAGAATAAATACAAGTGGCTCATCCTTGCTAATGCCACAAGTCCTCCATTTTATTTTATTTTTTCTTAGTGTGAATCTTTCACATATCACCTTCAATTAATGAGATTCATATTTTGTTCCCTCACAATATTTTCAATATATAAAAAAATATTTAGTGCTAAAGAATTATTTAAAAAAATCCTCATATTTACAAATAAGTTCTTATAAATTTTAAAAAAAATGAGGGATGTTACACTTTTAGCAAGGAAATTTAAAAAATTCATAAGAAGGAATAAATTTAAAAATGTCATAAAATAAATTTGAACCCAAGAAAGATTAAGTAATATGCTACGAATACAAGAAACCGGGACACTACAAGAGCGAAAATCCCCAAGCTAAGGTGAGGACACCAAAGAAGAAGGCTCTCAAAGCAACATGGGATGACTCAAGTACATCCGAAGAAGAGGAGCCAACCAACATCGAGTAAGTTACTCACTATGCACTAATGGCTATTGGAGATGAGGTAACAAGTTCAAATTTATCATTTAATGAACTATTAAATGCTTTTCATGATTTATTTGATGAATGCAAATCAATTAGTAAAAAATATAAATTATTAAAAAAGGAGCATGATTCTCTTGTTAGTGATTATAATAGATTAAAAGTTGAGCATAATGATAGTTTAGCTCTATGTACGAAATGCCATGAAGTAAAAACACTTAGAAAGAAAAACTTGCTACTCAAAGAAACTTTAGAAAAATTTAAGATTGCTAGCAAGTCCTTGAACATGATCCTTGCCAATAAGGGTCACGTTCATAAAAGAAGTGGAATCGGATTTGTGAGTAGCTCTCACCAAAATCTAACCACCTTTGTTAAAGGCCCTATGTTGCATATTTCACCTCAAAACAAAAATAACTTTTGTTGCAAACTTAGACATGTAGCTTATCATTATCCATTTAAGAAGTGTAGTCTACACAAATTGATTTGGGTTCTTAAACGAACCATAAAGGATTCAATGCAAAATGATAAGTTAAGCCGATCAATTTTTGAGGAACCGAAGGTCAAATAGGTACCTAAAAATCATCCTCTTTTGTAGAAATATATACCATCACAAGCTAGGAGCAAGAGATGGTACCTTGATAGTGGATGCTCAAGGCATATGACTAGAGATTCATCTCAATTCTCGAAGCTCACTAGCCTAGACGAAGAATATGTCACCTTTGTAGATGACAACAAGGGTAAAATCATTGGCAAAGGAACTATAGTTAACATATCCAACTTTTTTATTGAATATGTGTTGTTAGTTGATGCCTTAAAGCATAACCTTTTGAGCATTAGTCAATTGTATGATAAAAGATATATTGTTAGATTTGAATATAATGCTTGCATTACAGAAAAATCATACAAAAGCACATCTATGATTGCTCTAAAACAAAATAATGTATACACTATCGACATTTATGATCTTTATAATGAAATATGTTTTTCGATTTTAAATAACAATGCTTAGCTTTGTCATAAGAGATTAGGTCATTCTAGCATGAAACTAATCTCTCAAATTTCATCTAAAGAATTTACAAGAGGAATTCCTCGTATCAAGTTCGTCAAAGATAATGTGTGTGATGCATGTCAACTAGGAAAATAAATAAAAGGTAGCTTCAAACCTAAGAACCAAATAAGCACCTCTAGACCTTTATAATTAATCCATCTGGACTTGTTCGGATCAATTCCTACATCCAGCCTAGGAGGTAGCAAATACACATTTGTCATCATAGATGATTATAGTAGATATATATGGACTTATTTTTTGACACACAAAAGTGAATGCTTTGGGTATTTCTCCAAGTTTTGTAAACTTGTTCAAAATGAAAAGGGTTTTATGATTTCATCAATTCGAAGTGATCATGTTGGTGAATTTCAAAACTATGATTTTCAAGAATTTTGTGAATCTAATGGATACATCCATAACTTCTCTACTCCAAGAAATCCTCAACAAAATAGAGTAGTAGAAAGAAAGAATAGAAATTTACAAGAAATGACAAGAACCATGCTAAATGAACATAGCCTACCCAAATATTTTTGGGCTGAAGCCGTAAACATGATATGCTATGTCATGAATAGAGTTCTAGTAAGATCCTTACCAAAACTCCTTATGAATTATAGAACAACAAAAAACCCAATGTTTTATATTTTAAAGTTTTTGGGTGTAAGTACTTTATCTTGAATGAAAAAGATGTCTTAGGAAAATTTGATGCTAAATCCGATGAAAGAATTTTTTTTTACTATTCTTCTATTTCTAAAGAATTTTATATCTTTAATAAAAGAACTTTGATTATAGAAAAATCTATTTATGTTTTTAATAAAGTTTCCGAAGTTAAGAAAAATGATTTTGATGATGATGTTAATTTTGATGCCTTGAATTTAAATGAAACCCTTTCTTCATCTAGCAACTTAGATGCATCTACTTCCGAAACATCCTTACCCAAGGATTGGAAGTATGTAGATGCTCATCCTAAGGAGCTAATCATAGGAAACACATCTAAAGGGGTTTAAACTCGTTCCTCTCTTAAGAATTTTTGTGCAAACGTTGCTTTTCTCTCCCAAATTAAACCTAAATGTATTGACAAGGCCTTAAAAGATGATTCATGGGTCATCGCAATGCAAGATGAGTTAAATTAATTTGAGAGAAATGAGGTGTGAAAGCTTGTTCGTAGACCAAATGATCATTTAGTTATTGGTAGTAAATGGGTCTTTAGAAACAAGTAAGATGAATTTAGTATCGTGGTTAGAAACAAGGCTAGATTAGTGGCTAAAGGTTTTAACCAAGAAGAATGTATTGATTACGAAGAAACCTTCGCTCTTGTGGCTCGATTAGAAGCCATAAGGATGCTCCTTGCCTATGCTAGTAATAATAATTTTAAATTATTTTAAATGGATGTTAAAAGTGCTTTTCTTAATGGCTTTATTTTCGAAGAAGTTTATGTTGAACAACCGCCCGGATTTGAGAATGATGATTTCCCTAATCATGTGTTTAAATTGAATAAAGCTCTCTATGGATTGAAACAAGCCCCAAGGGTTTGGTACGAGAGACTTAGCTCATTTCTAATTCATAATAATTTCTCTAAAGGCAAGGTCGATACTACATTGTTTATCAAAAATTTTGAAAATAATTTTCTTATTATTCAAATTTATGTTGATGATATTATTTTTGGTTCCACGAATGAATCTCTTTGTGAATCATTTGCTAAAAGTATAAGTCTTGAATTTGAAATAAGTTTGATGGGGGAATTAACTTTCTTTTTAGGCTTACAAATCAAACAACTAAGTAGTGGTATTTTTCTTAGTTAAACAAAATATACTTTAGATTTGCTAAAAATATTTAATATGGATAGCTCAAAGGCTATCAATACTCCCATGAGTACATCCACTAAGTTAGACATTGATAAAAGTGGAGAAAGCTTTGATAAAAAAAACTTATAGGGGTATGATAGGAAGTTTACTATACCTCACTGTAACTAGACCGGATATCATGTTTAGTGTAGGTCTTTGTGATAGGTTTCAATCTAATCCTAAGATATCTCAACTTAAAGCAGTTAAGAGAATTCTTAGATATCTTAAATGTGCTACAAATTTAGGATTATAGTATCCAAAATCCGATAACTTTAAACTAATTATATGTGCTGATGCAGATTTTGCTAGATGTAGATTAGATAGAAAAACCACATCCGAAATATGTTAATTTTTAAGACGCGCACTTGTTTCTTGGTCTTCCAAGAAACAAAACTCGGTTGCACTATCTGTTAGGATCAAAAGCACTAAGAGGGGGGGGGGTGAATTGGTGCAGCGGAAAACTTTCTGCGATTAAAATCGAAAGCTGCGTTCGAACGACAAAAATGATTTCGATGTAAAATCAAATTCTAAGACTACTTTAGCTTAAGATTAAGCGAGATGACGTTAAAGTAAATCTACAAAGGCAGTTTGCAGTTTATGATAAAAATCAGAATGCATGCGCAAACTGAAATGCGACGTTCGTACGATAAAACTGGTTTACGTCTAAACGTCAACTTTGAAGATACTGAACTTTGAGATATGTTTTGTAAATGCGTAGAAGGCAGTTTACAATTATAATTGGAGTCAAAACGTAAACGTAAACTGAAATGTAATGATCGTACGAAAGCGCCGATTTACGTCTAAACGCAGATTCAAAAAGTTCTGAACTTAGAAACTCGTTCGTAAAAGCGCAGAAGGCAGTAGCGATTTAGGAGGTTTGCAGTAATGATAAAATGCTCAAAGTAAATGAAAACCGAGATTTAGAGTGGTTCGGTCAGTCTTGACCTACTCCACTTCTGGCTTCCTCCACCGACGAGGTCACCGACGTCAACTAGAGGCCTTCCTTCAATAGGCGAAGGCCAACTGCCCTTTTACAGTTTTACTCCTTTTGACGGGCTCAGGAGACAACCCTTACAGAACTTTTCTCTCCTCTCTTTACAACTCAAAACTTTGAAGAACAGAAGGAGGCGAACTTTTGGCCTTTACAACAATTTTGAGCTTTAAGAATCACAGAAAAGATCAAGATTTCGGTGTATGTCTCTATCTCTTCAGTGCTGAATGGGTGGGGTATTTATAGGCCCCAACCCAGTTCAAATTTGGAGCTCAAAACTATCAAATCCCGGAATTTCGGGATCAGGCGGTTGCAGCTCCTGACTGGAGCGGTTGCACCGCCTAGCAGAGCTCAAAGACTGAGCCCAGGCGGTTGCACCTCTCTGTCAGGGGTGGTTCCACCGCCTCAGTCTGGCTCGGAGACTGAGCCCAGGCGGTTGCACCTCCTAACTGAGGCGGTTGCACCGCCTGCCAGAGCTCGAAGATCGAGCTCAAGCGATGCTACCTCTCTGTCAGGGGAGGTTGCACCGCCCAGTCTCGCTCGGAGACTGAGCCCAGGCGGTGCCACCTCCTGGTTGGGGCGGTTGCACTGCCCAGTCTCCCTAGGAGACTTAGCCCAGGCGGTGCTACCTCCTGGCTTGGGCGGTTGCACCTCCCACAGCAATCAGGGTCCGAATGGGTAGCTCGATTCGGCCCAATTTTGATTTTTCAAGGGCCCAATTGCCCCAAGATTAAGCTAATGGGATCACCTCCCATTTCCAACTTAATCAATGTGCTAACTACGATAAATCCTAAGACAATCTTTGCAGCTTGCTCCGGTGCGTCAATCGCTTCTTCCGGTGAGTTTCCGGCGAACTTCCGTCGATCATCCGATGAACCCTCGGTGATGCTCCTGCGGACTTCCGACAAACTCCTGGACTTGCGACGATTCACTTGGTGAGTTCCGATGAGCTTCGCTTGGCAAGCTTCTGGACTTCTCGGATCTATTCCCGCAGAACCTCCGATGACAGTCCGAACTTCCGTCGAACTCTCGAACTCCCAACGTGATCATTAACTTGACTCTAGCACAACTCCTGCTACTTGTCTAACTTTCATCGTAGTTAATCCTGCACACTTATCTCAACACATAGATTAGACAACAAATGACAATTGACTTCATCATCAAAATCCTAGATTCAACAATCTCCCCCTTTTTTATGATGACAATCAATTGATAATGGAGTTATCCTTAACTCCCCCTGTCTATATGCCATAATTGAGATAAGTCAATCTTGAATTCAAGACCTAAGAATTCAAGTGACATATTGATAAGTTAAATCATTTGAACTTATCAATACTCCCATCATGATTCCCATCATGATGTATCTCTCTGAAGATGATGTCAAGGCTTGACATTCATATTCATATTTCACATTACAAGTTTGAATGATGATAATAGTAACAATTCATCATATTGTAAGATATCAACATGTAAAGCTGTGAAGTAAAATTTTGATATCATTACATGATGTACACATTTCAAATATGTTAGCAAGTGTTGCATTTCTTCACATGGTAAGATATCAGCTCAAGGCATAAAGCAAATTATAGCATCTGTTCATATATCTCTTGGTGATGCAAGGATGGCATAATCATAGCATCAGTGTTTATAGCATCAATTCTAGCATCAATTCATATATGGCATAATCATAGCATCAGTGTTTATAGCATCAATTCCTATATTTCTAGCATCAATTCATATATTTCTCCCCCTTTGTCATCAACAAAAAGCATGGTAGCTGTGATAGCAGGAAAACAAGTTATCAAGCATATAAAGGAGGGCATGATACGTAGATTGCTTTGAATAATCCTTTGTGCATGATATGTGTTTGAAAGCCATTTGTGATTCCAGCTCTTGAAGTCAAGATATGTGTTTGAAACAGCTTTTTGTAACATTTCATCAAATCCATAAAAAAAAATTTCATGAAGACAAAACATTTCAACACAAGTTATGTAATGGCAATCAGGTGATTTGATCATTCGATAAAGTCTGAAAAATAGTTTTAACTAATTTATCTATTCGGACACATCAACATTCCTAATTCTCTTCTTATGAAATCAAATTGTTCTTCACTTAGAGGTTTTGTAAAAATATCAGCTAGTTGATGTTTAGTATCAATGAACTCTATGGTTACATCATGATTAGTAACATGATCTCGTATAAAGTGATGTCTAATATCAATATGTTTTGTTCTTGAGTGTTGTATAGGATTCTTAGTTAAGCATATAGCACTTGTGTTATCACATTTAATGGGAATATTTTTAAGATTAACTTTGTAATCTTCTAAGGTGTTTTTCATCCATACAACTTGTGCACAACATGCACTAGCTGCAATATATTCAGCTTCAGTTGTTGATAGTGCAACCGAGTTTTGTTTCTTAGATGACCAGGAATCAAGGGCATTTCCTAAAAATTGACATGATCCTGATGTGCTTTTTCTATCTAGTCTACAGTTAGCAAAGTTAGCATCAGCATAAGCAATTAACTCAAAATTCTCTGATTTTGGGTACCATAATCCTAGATTTGTGGTACCATTAAGATATCTAAGTATTCTTTTAACTGCTTTGAGATGAGATATCTTAGGGTTTGATTGAAATCTAGCACAAAGTCCTACACTGAACATGATGTCTGGTCTGGTTGCAGTGAGGTAAAGTAAACTTCCTATCATACCCCTATAAGTTTTTTGATTGAAGCTCTCTCCACTTTCATCAATTTCTAACTTAGTGGAGGTGCTCATAGGAGTGTTAATAGCCTTTGAGTTGTTCATATTAAATTTTTTCAATAAATTCATAGCATATTTAGTTTGACTAATAAAGATGTCATTGCTTAGTTGTTTGATTTGTAAGCCTAAGAAGAATGTTAATTCTCCCATTAAGCTCATTTCGAATTCAAGACTCATAGTTTTAGCAAAAGATTCACAAAGAGATTCATTTGTAGAGCCAAAGATAATATCATCAACATAAATCTGAACAATGAGAAAATTATTTTCAAAATTCTTGATGAACAATGTAGTATCAACCTTGCCTTTTGTGAAATTATTTTCAATAAGAAAAGAACTAAGTCTCTCATACCAAGCCCTTGGGGCTTGTTTTAAACCATAGAGAGCTTTAGTTCATCTAAACACATGATTAGGGAGGCTATCATTTTCAAATCCAGGAGGTTGTTCAACATAAACTTCTTCGAAAATAAAGCCATTTAGAAAAGCGCTTTTTACATCTATTTGAAACAACTTAAAATTATTACTACTAGCGTAGGCAAGGAGTATCCTTATGGCTTCCAATCGAGCCACAGGAGCGAAGGTTTCTTTGTAATTGATACCTTCTTCTTGGTTGAAACCTTTGGCCACTAATCTAGCCTTGTTTCTAACCACGATACCATTTTCATCTTGCTTGTTTCTGAAGACCCATTTAGTACCAATAACTAAATGGTCATTTGGCCTAGGAACAAGCTTTCACACCTCATTTCTCTCAAATTGATTCCCTTCATCTTGCATTGCGATAATCCATGAATCATCTTTCATGGCTTCGTCAACACATTTGGGTTCAATTTGGGAGAGAAAGGCGGCATTCGCAAAAAATTTTTAAGAGAAGATCGTGTTTGAACCCCCTTTGACGTGTCTCCTAAGATTAGCTCCTTGGAATGAGCATCTACATACTTCCAATCCTTGGGTAAGGATGTTTCGGAAGTGGATGCATCCAAGTTGCTATTTGGAGAAAGGGTTTCATTTAAATTCAAGGAATCAAAATTAACATCATCATCAAAATCATTTTTCCTGATTTCGAAAATCTCATTGAAAACAACATGAATGGATTCTTCGATAATTAAAGTTCTTTTATTGAAGATACGAAAGGCTTTAGAAACTGAAGAATAACCAAGAAAGATTCCTTCATCGGATTTTGCATCAAATTTTCCTAAGTTATCCTTTTCATTCAAGATAAAACACTTACACCCAAAGACTTTAAAATATGAAACATTGGGTTTTTTGTTGTTCCATAACTCATAGGGAGTTTTGGTTAGTAGGGGTCTTACTAGAACTCTATTCAAAATGTAGCATGTAGTATTTACGGCTTCGGCCCAAAAATATTTGGGTAGGTTGTGTTCATTCAACATGGTTCTTGCCATTTCTTGTAAATTTCGATTTTTTCTTTCTACTACTCCATTTTGTTGAGGATTTCTAGGAGTAGAGAAATTATGGTTGTATCCATTGAGTTCACAAAATTCCTAGAAATCATGGTTTTGAAATTCACCACCATGGTCACTTCTAATTGACGAAATCATAGAACCTTTCTCATTCTGAATAAGTTTACAAAACTTGGTAAAATATCTAAGGCATTCACTTTTCTGTTTTAAGAAATAAGTCCATGTGTATCTGTTATAGTCATCCACGATGACGAAGGCGTATTTGCTACCTCCTAGGCTTGATGTGGAGATTGGTCCAAACAAGTCCATATGGATCAATTGTAAGGGCCTAGAGGTGCTTATTCGATTCTTAGATTTGAAACTACCCTTAATTTGTTTTCCTAATTGGCAAGCATCACATACATTATCTTTGATGAACTTGATATGAGGAATTCCTCTTACAAGTTCTTTAGATGATATTTGAGTGATTAGTTTCATACTAGTATGACCTAATCTTCTATGCCATATCCAAGCATCCTCATTCAAAACAGAAAAACACATTTCATTATACAAATCATTGATGTCAATAGTGTATACGTTATTTTATTTTAATGCAATCATAGATATATTTTTGTGTGGTTTTTCAATGATGCAAGCATTAGATTCAAATCTGACAATATATCCTTTATCATATAATTGACTAATGCTCAAGAGGTTATGTTTTAAACCATCAACTAACAAAACATCTATAATAAAGAAGTTGGATTTGTTACCTATGGTTCCTTTGCCAATAATTTTACCCTTGTTGTTGTCTCCAAAGGTGACATAGCCTTCGTCTATGCTAGTGAGCTTAGAGAATTGAGATGGATCTCCGGTCATATGTCTCGAGCATCCACTATCAAGGTACCATCTCTTGCTCCTAGCTTGCGATGGTTTAGTTTTCTATAAGAAAGGATGATTTTTAGGTACCCATTTGCTTTTGGGTGCCTCACAAATAGATCTACATTGTCTATCATGTTGCATAGAATTTATCATGGTTCCTTTAGGAACCCAAATCAATTTGTTTGGACTAATTTTCTTGAATGGACAATAATGCGTCTTGTGTCCAAATTTGCAACAAAAGTTGCATTTGGTTTGATGTCTAACATGTAAGATGGGGCCTTTTATGAAGGTAGTTGGATTTTGGTGAGGACTTCTCACAAATCCAATTCCACTTCTTTTGGGAACGTGACCCTTATTTGTAAGGATCATGTTTAATGACTTGCTACCAACCTCGAATTTCTTCAAGGTGTCCTTAAGTAGCAAGTTTTCCTTTTGGAAAGTTTCTAGATCATGGCATTTTATGCATGAGCTTAAACTATCATGATGTTCAGCATTTAACTTATCGAAATTACAAATAAGACTATCATGCTCCTTTTTTAGCAATTTGTATTTTCTACTAATAGTCTTACATTCATCAAATAATTCATGGAAAGCTTTTAATAATTCATCAAATGATAAATTTGCATCTATTAAATTTGTTACCTCATCTCCGATGGCCATTAAGGCGTAATGAGCAACTTGCTCGGTGTTGGACTCCTCTTCTTCGGACGCGCTCGAGTCATCCCATGTTGCTTGAAGCGCCTTCTTCTTTGATGTTCTCCTTTTGACTTGGGGACAATCACTCTTGTAGTGTCCCGGCTTTTTGCATTCATAGCAAATAACTTGGTCCTTCTTGTGTTCAAGTTTATTTTTTGCGTCATTCTTAAACTTATTTCTTTTAAAGAATTTTTTAAATTTTCTTGTTAGAAGTGCCAAGTCATCATCATAATCCTCATCACTTGAGTTTTCTCTCAAGTGGCCTTCTGAAGTTTTAAGTGCCATATCCTTCCTATTCTTTGGAATGATGTCTTCTTGCTCTTCATGAGCTTTACAAGTCATTTCGTAGGTCATTAATGATCCGATTAGTTCTTCAAGAGGGAAGTTGCGCAGATCTTTTGCCTCTTGAATAGCAGTGACTTTAGGATCCCAACTCTTAGGAAGGGATCTTAGTATCTTATTTACGAGCTTAAAATCCGAAAAGCTTTTTCCGAGTCCTTTTAGACCGTTGACGACATCCGTGAAACGGGTAAACATGTCGCCAATGGTTTCACTCGGTTTCATCCGGAAAAGTTCGAAAGAATGTAACAGCAGATTGATTTTTGACTCTTTCACTCTACTTGTGCCTTCGTGAGTCACTTCGAGTGTGTGCCAAATATCAAATGCGGTTTCACAAGTTGAAACACGGTTAAACTCGTTTTTATCAAGCACACAAAATAAGGCATTCATAGCCTTTGCATTAAGAGCGAAAGCCTTCTTCTCCAATTCATTCTAATCGATCATTGGAAGAGAAGACTTCGAAAATCCGTTTTCGACAAGATTCCAGAGTTCAAAATCCATAGAAATAAGAAAGATCCTCATTCGGGTCTTCCAGTAGGTGTAGTCCGTCCCACTGAACATGGGTGGACATGTAATAGAATGGCCCTCTTGATTTCCGGCGTATGCCATCTCTCTTGGGTTTTAATCCGTTAGAGAGTTAACCCCGCTCTGATACCAATTGTTAGGATCAAGAGCACTAAGAGGGGGGGGGGGTGAATTAGTGCAGCGGAAAACTTTCTGCGATTAAAATTGAAAGCAGCGTTCGAACGACAAAAATGATTTCGATGTAAAATCAGATTCTAAGACTACTTTAGCATAAGATTAAGAGAGATGACGTTAAAGTAAATCTACAAAGGCAGTTTGTAGTTTATGATAAAAATCAGAATGCAAGCGCAAACTGAAATGCGACGTTTGTACGATAAAATCGGTTTACGTCTAAACGTCAACTTTGAAGATACTGAACTTTTAGATATGTTTTGTAAATGCGTAGAAGGCAGTTTGCAGTTATAATTGGAGTCAAAACGTAAACGTAAACTGAAATGTAATGATCGTACGAAAGCGCTGATATACGTCTAAACGCAGATTCGGAAAGTTCTGAACTTAGAAACTCGTTCGTAAAAGCGCAGAAGGTAGTAGCGTTTTAGGAGGTTTGCAGTAATGATAAAATGCTCAAAGTAAATGCAAATCGAGATTTAGAGTGGTTCGGTCAGTCTTGACCTACTCCACTTTTGGCTTCCTCCACCGACGAGGTCACCGACGTCAACTAGAGGCCTTCCTTCAATAGGCGAAGGCCAACTATCCTTTTACAGTTTCACTCCTTTTGATGGGCTCAGGAGACAACCCTTACAGAACTTTTCTCTCCTATCTTTACAACTCAAAACTTTGAAAAACAGAAGGAGAACTTTTGGCCTTTACAACAATTTTGAGCTCTAAGAATCACAGAAAAGATCAAGATTTCGGTGTATGTCTCTATCTCTTCAGTGTTGAATGGGTGGGGTATTTATAGGCCCCAATCCAGTTCAAATTTGGAGCTCAAAACTATCAAATCCCGGAATTCCAGGATCAAGCGGTTGCACCTCCTGACTGGAGCGGTTGCATCGCCTGGCAGAGCTCGAAGACTGAGCCCAGGCGGTTGCACCTCTCTGTCAGGGGCGGTTCCACCACATCAGTCTGGCTCGGAGACTGAGCCCAGGCGGTTGCACCTCCTGACTGAGGCGGTTGCACCGCCTGCCAGAGCTCGAAGACCGAGCTCAGGCGGTGCTACCTCTCTATCAAGGGAGGTTGCACCGCCCAGTCTCGCTCGGAGACTGAGCCAAGGCGGTGCCACCTCCTGGCTGGGGTGGTTGCACCGCCCAGTCTCCCTGGGAGACTTAGCCCAGGCGGTGCTACCTCCTGGCTTGGGCGGTTGCACCTCCCACAGTAGTCAGGGTCCAAATGAGAAGCTCCATTCGGCCCAATTTCGGTTTTTCAAGGGCCCAATTGCCCCAAGATTAAGCTAATGGGATCACCTCCCATTTCCAACTTAATCAATGTGCTAACTACGATAAATCCTAAGACAATCTCTACAGCTTGCTCCGGTGCGTCAATCGCTTCTTCCGGCGAGTTTCCGGCGAACTTCCGTCGATCATCCGATGAACCCTCGGTGATGCTCCTGCGGACTTCCGGCAAACTTCTGGACTTGCGACGATCCACTTGGCAAGTTCTGACGAGCTTCGCTTGCCAAGCTTCTAGACTTCTCGGATCTGTTCCCGCAGAACCTCCGACGATAGTCCGAACTTCCGTCGAACTCTCGAACTCCCAACATGATCATTAACTTGACTCCGGCGCAACTCCCGCTGCTTGTCTAACTTTCATCTTAGTTAATCCTGCACACTTATCTCAACACATAGATTAGACAACAAATGACAATTGACTTCATCATCAAAATCCGAGATTCAATATTATCTTTAACCGAAGCTGAGTACATTGCAGCTAATGCATATTATGCACAAGTTGTGTGGATGAAAAATACTTTAGAGGATTATAAGATTCATCTTAAAAACATTCTCATAAAATGTGATAACACAAGTGCAATATGTTTAACAAAAAATCTCATTCAACACTCTATAACTAAATATATTAATATTAGGCATCACTTTATACGAGATCATATTAATAATCATGATGTAATCTTAGAGTTTATTGATACGAAACATCAATTAGCCGATACCTTTACAAAACCTTTAAATGAAGAACAATATGATTTTATTATAAGAGAGTTAGGAATGTTAATTTATCAAAATGCATGAATATGATGTATATCTTTTTCGGATTATCTTTTTGTATCTCATAAATGGAGTTTTGATGAACTTATTTCGTTTTTATCTTCCTTGGTATCAAGTTTACTTCATACCCTTGCTCCATCACTTAATAATTTTTTATACACTCAATCACTCCATAGATTTTATTGACAAATACATCTCTCATGGGTTTATCTCTTGTGAATTTTTTGAGAAATGGATTTGACTTATGAATTTCTTTTCCATATGATGTTTCTTAGTTTTCTCATGAAAGATGAATTTTATAAATGGATATCTTGATTCTTGAAAGATGAATTTTTAGTATGAGATGAACACTTGTACGAGGTCACCGACATCCACTAGAGGCCTTTCTTCAATAGGCGAAGGCTAACCACCCTTTTACAATTTCACTCCTTTTGACGGGCTTAGGAGACAACCCTTACAGAATTTCTCTCATCTCTTGAAAGCTCAAAACTTGGAAGAAAAGAGGGAGGAGAACTTCTAGCCTTTACAACACTTTTGAGCTCTAAAAATCACATAGTAAGATTAGATTTTTGGTTCCTTTAGTTGCCCTTTCATGCAGGAAAGGGTGGGGTTTATATAGGCCCCAAACTGGTTTGAATTTAGAGCTCAAAAGTGTCTTTTCCCGGATTTCTGGGGTCCTGGCGATACTACCTCCTGATTGGGGTGATACAATCGCCTGGCAGCTCGGAGACTGAGCCTCTAGGCGGTGCCACCGCTTGACAGGGGTGGTTGCACCGCCCAGTCTCACTCGGAGACTGAGCCCAGGCGGTGCCACCGCTTGACTGGGGCGGTTGCACCGCTTGGCAGAGCTCAGAGATCGAGCTCAGGCAGTTCCACCGCTTGTCAGGGGCGGTTGCACCTCCCAGCCTAGCTCGGAGACTGAGCCCTGGGCGGTGCCGCCACCGACCCAGGCATTGCCACCGCTGCCCAAGAAATCTAGGTCTGTCAAGGGCCCAATTGCCCCAAGATTAAGTTAATGGGATCACCTCCCATTTCTAACTTAATCACCGTGCTAACTATGATATTTCTTAAGATATTTACTGCAACTTGCTCCGATGCGTCAATCGCTTCTTCCGGCAAGCTTCCGGTGAACTTCCGTTGATCATCCGATGAACCCTCGGTGATGCTCCTATGGACTTCTCATATTTGTTCCCGCAGAACTTTCGACGACCATCCAAACTTCCGTCGAACTCCCAACGTGATCATAGTCTTGACTCCGGCGCAACTCCTGCTACATGTCTTACTTCCATCGTAGTTAATCCTGCACATGTAAAACAAAACTTTGATCAAGACAATTAATCCTAAGCAATTAACCAAGTTGTCTAGCATGTCATTGGTCCCTCGACGCTTCGTCTGATTCTTCGGCGCATCATCCTCTCCTGCGGCCTATTGCCTAATCGGCCAGTTGACTCCGCAACTCCAATATCCTTGGTGCAATACCCACTCTTGTTGGCCTAATGCCCGAGTCCACGGCCCGAAACCTTCTGTCGATATGTCGACCGATCTACCGACCCGACGTCCAATCTTCTGACATGTTCCTCCGACACAACATGATTTTTCCTACTTTAATTGTCTCATCCTGATCGAAGCATCCTACGTCACTCAAAACGCAGATTAAATCATAAACATATATCAAGTGGTTTCATCATCAAAATACGAGATTGAACAATCTCCCCCTTTATTATGATGACAACCACTTGATGACGGAGTTAACCTTAACTCCCGGAGTTTAAACAAACTCCCCCTATCAATATGTCATATTGATAGAAACTCTTAGATTCAAAAATCCAAGCAACATGTCATCATAAACTTGTGCATAACATGTCATGTCATCAACATACTTCTCCCCCTTTGTCATCAACAAAAAGGAGAAGTACAACTATTCTTGTGTTTGTGATATAAGTTTAACTCATTGCATGAAAAACATAATATCAGGTTTTATCATCATGTAGTTTTGAAGCTAGAAAATTTATAAGTGTTACATCATGCTTAGAACATTCAAGCTATCAAGTTTTAGATATGTAAGTTTTACAACATATAAGATAGCACTTTTGCTTCTTTTGAGATAGCAACTTCTACATCATGCAAGCTAGCAAATTAGAGATGTTCAAGAAGGCAACTCTTGCTTCTTGAAATATGCAAGTTGCAAGCTAGCAAATTTTTGCTTCCTTTGCAATGTTTGAGCTTGCAATTTTGCTTCCATTGCAAAGTGCAAGTTAACATGTTTTGCATCTTGAGATAGGCAAGATAGCACATTTTTGCATTTTCTTGAGATTTCAAGCTACCAATTCTCGGTGATGTTCAAGATAGCAATTTCTTCTCTTTTGAGAAGTGCAATTTTTGCTTTCTTCTTAAATTGTGCAAGCTAGCTATCTCCCCCTTAGTCATTATCAAAAAGAAGGGAAGACCCTTTATGTCAATTTCTAAATCATGACAAAGGTGAGTAATCATTCTTATTTTAAAATTCCATAATTGAGATAAATCTTGAATTCAAATTAAGGCAATTTTAATCATGATTCACATCATATGCAATACATCACATAAAAAACATAAGTATTGCATGCATCATTTTAGCAACAAATCGTAGCATTTCATCACATGGCAAGATATCAACAAGTAAAATTACGATGCAAGTTCTTGATATCTTAACATGATGCAAACGTGGCATATGGCATTCATAGCATTTCAATTATCAATTTACCATATATTTCGATGCAAGCTTCTTTTGATATCTTAACATAATTCAAATTCAAATATGACACTTATAGCATCAATTCATATATTTCTCATTCAAATATAGCACTCATAGTATCAATTCATATATTTCTCCCCCTTTGTCATCAACAAAAGGAGAAGTAGCTCTAGCTATTTTAAAAGATATGTAAGTTTTTGTAACATGAAGCTAGATTTTCATCATAACATATAAGCACAAAAGCATAGCAAGATTCTTAAGTTCAATCATGGCAATTCAACACTCCCTTCTTGTGCAAGATTGCACTTTGCTTTTCTTTGCATGTTCTAACTAGCAAAAGCTTTCTCCCCTTTATTTTTGTCAAAAAGAAGAGAAGAGTACAAGCTGGCCAGCATTTGCCTTGAGCTAGCAATCTTTCTCCCCCTATGTCATTACCGAAAAGAAGGGAGAAATCAATGGTCAAAAAATTTTAATCATTATATAAGCCATATTACAAAATCATGTCATGATATCAAGAAAATTCAAGAAGGACATGATTCATTCGACAAATCTTTTTAATAGAGCAAAAGAATTATACAACCAAGGATCATGATTAAAATATATCAATATCATAGATCAAGTCATGATTCGTGATTCATCATAAAGTAAATTAATTTTTAGTCATCACTTAAGGCATTTAAAGAATTTTTGAAACATAGGAGAATGATTAATTTAAGCATACAATGTTTCAATCAAATTCAAGTCATGAATACCAATACTTTCATATTGTGAGTATCAATTCATGAATACCAAAAGATATTATTTGTGATTCCAATTTTGCAAGATCAAGATTATGATTTAGATAAAACTCATTCAAATCAAATCGTTAACTTAAAACTCATAATCAAGTCATCAAAATCAACTTCGAGATTCACAAAATATTATGAAATCATTAATCTCGATCAGATAGGAAAAGTATTTTTTAAGTGATTCTTTTTCATCTAAGCATGTCTTAGTCTTTATATGCCAAATCAAGATAAGCATGAAAGTTCAAGACGTAAAGGCAAAATCTTATAAAATAACTCATCAAGCAAGATTTTAAACATCTATTTTCAAGCCATATAAAGAGTAAGTCAAGGATTCAATTATCTCATGTCATGAATTCCAACAGGCATCTCAAATTATCAACATCACATTAAAAAGATATTTCAAAAAGATATATCGATAAGTGATTCATTTGTATCATTTCATTCATTCAAAATATTCTCCTCTTTGGTAAATAAATCTAGGAGAACAAAATGAATTAAGGGAGATATAACATGATTGAAGTATTGAACATGATTCATATTTAAAATGTGTCTCATGTCATAAGTATGAATCAAGCATTTGTGAAATCCGAAATCATCCTCAAAGTCACATTCAATAAATTCATACATGACAAGCATATATTTATTGAAAAATCAATAAGATAGAGGATCACATTTTATTTTTATAAATTTCTATTCATGTGATTTGCTTCTTATAAGTATGTCTTCACCTTTAATAAAACAAGTGTCAACATTTAAGATGGAAAGGTAAATTTCATAAAACAAATCATCAAGCATGATTTCATGATAACATCCTTTTAATATCTTGATATTCATCATCAAGTATAATTTCAAAAAGTATGTTCAAGAGAAATCATTAAGACCAAATGCATGATACACTCATTTATTTTCAAAATATTCATCATGTTTATTTTTATGATATTCACAATATTGGTAAAATAAATTCATTAATTTCCCTTTTTGAAAAATCAATAAAGTTGGAAAAATAAATTTTCCAAGAAGAAACCTTTACACTTTTTAGTTGTTTTAATTCATGTGATTTATTTCATACATACATGTTCTTTTCTTTTATGCCAAATAAAAATATGCATCAACGTTTAGGATCGAAAAATGAATTTCGTCATAAAAACCATCAGGACCAAATCATCGTGTATAACTTTTAAAATCTCATGCATAAAATTATCAATCATGGTATCAAAAACATTTAATATTTTCATTACATCATTATGCATTACTTCAAATCAAACATGATTTCATTTAATCAAAATCGAGAAATTAGTTAATCAAACATGATACCATTCAACAATGTTAATCAAACATGACACACATTATTACTTCTTATCCACATATAGCATGATTTCATAAGGTATTTTTTAATCATTTTGTTTATCATAAACATATAATTTTCATGAATATTTTTAAAATTACTAGAATGATAAGCATGATTCCTAATTTTTGCATTTTCATTATAAAACATGTAATTTTTAAGAAAATTAATTCTAAATAAAAAAAAAAGAAAATGCATCATGAAAAATATCAAGTAATTTCAAAATAAATTAAGGGGGTTTCGATTACCTCATCGTTGAATGTCCTTAAGGCGTAGTTTGCCACCTTGCCTTTCTTGATTTTCTCCTCATCTTCGGAGGAGCTCGATTCATCCCAAGTTGTATTCTTTTTCTTGCATTTAAAGCAAGTAGTTCCATTCTTTTTGCTTTTTTAATTTTTGTTTTATGAACTTTTTAGATTTTATTTGTAGTTCTTGTTCACCATCACTTGAGCTTATGTTCGAGTGGTCTTCAAATGTTCTATGTCCCAAATCCTTCCTGTTCTTTGCAAGGTTGTTTTGTTCATCAATGCACTAATTAGTTCTTCAAGTGGAAAAATATTTAAATCTTTTGTCTCGTGTATTGTGGTTATTTTAGGATCCCACCTTTTTGGAAGGGATCTTAAGATCTTGCTTACGAGATCAAAATTTGAAAAAGATTTACCAAGAACTCTTAGATTATTGACGACATCCGTGAAACGAGTGTACATGTCACCTATAGCCTCGCTTGGTTGCATTCGAAAAAGCTCAAAATCATACAATAAAATGTTAACTTTCGAGTCTTTAACTCTACTACTTCCCTCGTGCGTGATTTCAAGTATTCGCCAAATATCAAAAGTCGTATTGCACGTAGAAATCCGATTGAACTCATTTTTGTCCAAAGCGCAAAATAAGGCATTCATAGCCTTTGCGTTTAAAGAAAAATACTTCTTCTCCAAATCCGACCATTCGTTCATCGGTTTCGAGGGAAGTTGAAAATCGTTTTCAATAATATTTCATAAATCCAAATTCATAGAAATTAAGAAAACTCTCATTCGAGTTTTCCAATTAGTGTAGTCCAATCCGTTACACAACGGTGGACGAACAACCAATAAACCCTCTTGAAAGCTATTAAGAGTTATTTCTCTCGGGTGTAAATTAGAAATGAGAAATACCATACTCTGATACCAATTGTTAGGATCAAGAGCACTAAGAGGGGGGGGGTGAATTATTGCAGCAGAAAACTTTCGACGTTTAAAACTACGTTTGTACGATAAAATCGTTTTCGACGTAAAATCATTTTCGGAAACTTAACTTGAAAGCGAGTTCATAAAGGAGTGTAGCAAAAGTAAAGAGGAAGTAAAGCACATATGGAGGTTTACAGTAAGGTTAGCAGCAAGAATAAATGCAAACCAGAGAGCACCGCAATTTTAGAGTGGTTCGGTCAATCTTGACCTACATCCACTTTTGGCTTCCTCCTCCGATGAGGTCACTGACGTCCACTAGAGGTCTTCCTTCAATAGGCGAAGGCCAACCACCCTTTTACAACTTCAATCCTTTTGATGGGCTTAGGAGACAACCCTTACAAAATTTCTCTCCTCTCTTGAAAGCTCAAAACTTGGAAGAAAAGAGGGAGGAGAACTTCTAGCCTTTACAACACTTTTGAGCTCTAAAAATCACAGAGTAAGATTGGATTTTTGGTTCCTCTAGTTACCCTTTCATACAGGAAAGGGTGGGGTTTATATAGGCCCCAAACTGGTTTAAATTTGGAGCTCAAAAGTGTCTTTTCTCGAATTTCCGGGGTCCTGGCGGTGCTACCTCCTAACTGGGGTGGTATAACTGCTTGGCAGCTCGGAGACTGAGCCTTCGGGTGGTGCCACCACCTGACAGGGGTGGTTGCACCACCCAGTCTCGCTCGGAGACTAAGCCCAAACGGTGCCACCGCTTGATTGGGGCAGTTGCACCGCTTGGCAGAGCTCGGAGACCGAGCTCAGGTGGTTCCACCGCCCAGCCTAGTTCGGAGATTGAGCCATGGGTGGTGCCACCGCCGACCCAAGTGGTGCCACCACTGGCCAAGAAATCTGGGTTCGAATGGGCTGATCCATTCGGCCCAATTTGGGTCTGTGAAGGGCTCAATTGCCCCAAGATTAAGTTAATGGGATCACCTCCCATTTCTAACTTAATCATCATGCTAACTATGATATTTCTTAAGACATTTACTACCACTTGCTCCGGTGCGTCAATCGCTTCTTCCGGCAAGCTTCCGGCGAACTTCCGTCGATCATTCGATGAACCCTCGATGATGCTCCTATGGACTTCGGGCAAACTCCTGGACTTGCGATGATCCACTTGGCGAGTTTTGATGAGCTTCTTTTGGCAAACTCCTGGACTTCTCGGATTTGTTCCCGTAGAACCTCCGATGATCGTCCGGACTTCCGTCGAACTCTCGAACTCCCAACATGATCATAGTCTTGACTCCGGCGTAACTCCTGCTACATGTCTTACTTCCATCGTAGTTAATCCTGCATATGTAAAATAAAACTTCGATCGAGACAATTAATCCTAAGCAATTAACCAAGTTGTCCGGCATGTCATTGGTCCCTCGACGCTTCGTCCGATTCTTCGACGCATCGTCCTCTCCTATGGGCCTATTGCCCAATCGGCCAATTGACTTCGCAACTCCGATATCCTTGGCGCAATACCCGCTCTTCTTGGCCTGATGCCCGAGTCTATGGCCCGAAGCCTTCTATCGATACGTAGACCGATCCACCGGTCCGACGTCCAATCTTTTGACATGTTCCTCCGGCACAACATGATTTTTCCTGCTTTAATTGTCTTATCCTGATCGAAGCATCCTGCATCACTCAAAACACAGATTAAATCATAAACATATATCAAGTGGTTTCATCATCAAAATACCGGATTCAACACTCCTTACTTTCTTTTTTCATGCTAAGTTTTGAAAAAAAAAAAAAAGGAGGGAGAGAAGTTGAAGGAAGCTATCCCTTTAATATTTATAACTTTTAATATGAGAACTTTTGAATGATACCATATCGTGAATACTAGAAATATGATTGGTATATAAATTAAAATGTGGCATGAATTTTTACCATACTTGCATTATTAAATTGTTCTTTTCTGTTGATAATAAAGGGAGAGAAATAATACCAAAATATGATAAATTGATGACAAATGTATGCAATATATTTTATCATATATACTTGAAATGTTTGCTTGATAAATTTTCTTCATTATGATAAGATATCTAGAGCTTAATTTGCTATTTTACAATTGATATCTTGCAATGATGAATTGCTATCTTTGTCATCTTTCATATATGAAATATCATACTTGAAAATGAATGTCATGCCTTGATATTATTTTGAGAATGTTAGATTATGATAGTAATCATGATGTGCATGTTGATAAGTTTAAATGAATCTAACTTATAAGTTTGATACTTGAATTCAAAAGATTTGAATTCAAGAGTGTCTTTTCTCAAGTATGACATATAGATAGGGGGAGTTAAGGTTAACTCCGTCATCAATTGATTGTCATCATCAAAAAGGGGGAGATTGTTGAATCTCGGATTTTGATGATGAAGTTAATTATAATTTATTTGATCTAATCCATATGTTGAGAAAAGTGTGCAAGATTAACAACGATAGCAGTAAGACATAAAGCAGGTGTTGTGCCAGAGTCAAGATCGAGATCACGTTAGGAGTTCGAGAGTTCGTCGGAAGTTCGGACATTCATCGAAAGTTCTACCGGAACCAACCGAGAAGTCTAAGAGCTTGCCAAAGAAGCTTATCGGAACTTGCTAAGAAGATCGTCGTAAAATCCAGGAGCTTGCCGGGAGTCCGTTGGAGCATTGCCGAGAGATCATTGAAAGTACGCTAGAAGCTCATTGGAAGAGTAATTGACGCATCGGAACAAGAAGAGCTGTGATCATGTCTTAATTATCATAGTTAGAGTGTAAATTAAGTTAGGATTGGGAGGTAATCCCACTAACTTAATTAGGGGCCAACTAGGTCTTTAATATGGCTGATTTGGGTCGGATTGAATAGCCTAATCAGCCCTTGAAAACATGGTCGGCGGTGGCACCGCCTAGAAGACCCAATCTCCCAAGTGGTTTGGGCGGTGGTACCGCCCAGACTGGGAGGTGGTACCGCCAATATTTATTGCTGCTAATGGTGGTACCGCCCCTATCAAGCAATGGTACCGCCAGAACTCGGTCTCCGAGCTCTATCAGGCAGTGGTACCGCCTAGATTGAGCGATAGTACTGTCCAATATTAGTTGTCAAGCGATGGTACCGCCTAGTAATGGCGGTGGTACCATCAGGACCCCGAAAATCCGAGATTAAACACTTTTTGGCTCCATTTTCTGCATAAAAATATTGAGATAATCTTGAGTTGTTGGGGTGTAAAAGTATTATAAACAAATGCTAGAGTTCTCCTCCTCCCTTTCTAAGTTTTGAGATCATTCAAGAGATATGTGAGACTCGTAAGGGTTCTCTCCTAAACCCGTGAAAAGGAGAAAGTGCTGTAAGAGGTGGTTGGTCTTCACCTATTGAAGGAAGGCTTTTAGTGGATGCCGATGACCTCATCGGAGGAGGAATTCGAAAGTGAATGTAGGTCACATTAACCGAACCACTCTAAAACTTGGTTTGCATTTACTTTGAGCAATTTACTTTTATAGCAAATTGTCTCTTCTCCTTATTGTGTTTTTACTATGCCTACGTCTTACATATACTTTCAAGTAAATACCTTCTGAGATCACTTTTAATTATAAGAAGGTTTTATAAAACCGACGCTTTTCATTTGTGCAATTTACATTATTACAAATCTCTTTAATCTTCTTTCAAGTTCAAATTCTCTCCGAAACAGATTAAATCAAAATCATTTTCGTCTCAATCGATTTTAATCGAAACAATGTCTTTCGAATTCGGAAAATTTTCTACTTTTAGTGCCGCTCTTAATCCTAACAGCTTACCCCTTTTATTTCAACCACAAATACAAACCTACTTACATGATATATTTCTATGTTTCAAGGCTAATAAAAAGTCTTACAAATATGTTGATAGTTTTTAAATGAATGAGACTCTTATTAATCGGAGAATAAAAAAATTAAAATTTTCTTTCTACGTCAAGCTAGTCTGGTTATCCTCATTAAATCTGTTTTTGTGACTTCCCCGGTCCACATGTTATCAATTTCTTGGATGTCTAAATCTGTTCTGAAATGTATTAATAAATTATCTAGGCATTTCTTATGACAAGAAGGCCATAATAACCATGGTTATATCTTCTTTCATGGGACACTTTCACTGCTCGAAAGGAGAAGGATAACCTTGATATTTAAAATCTTGCTTTGATGACTACTATTTTGCAGGCTACAAGTATCCACAGCTACTCTATAGTATTTGGTGTCAAGTGGTGTATGCTAAATATGGTTACGTGTCTTCTTGGCAGATTAGCCATACTTTTAATGGTAGTGGGTCATAGACATTATTTTTGCGGGGAATGCATAAGCTTCATTTCGATTTTTTTCTTCCTTATGAGTGATGGTTTTTCTATCAATATTTTCTATCGTAATTAGATTTTTGATATGTCATTGTCTTTCAAACCCACTTTCATTAATATAGAGTGTGTGAATGAGTTTTCTAAAGTTTCAAGCTTGATTTCTGATCAAAAGTGGGATTCTTCTAAACTACATTAGCTTTTTGTTCCTACGATTGCTTATATGATTTTGAGGGTTGATTTATTGGATGTACTTGAGGATGACAAATGGGTTTGGATCTCTGATGTAAAAGGACAATCATCAACTAGGCATATATATGCTTTTTAACCTCTAGTATACTGTTGGTCATTTAGAATGTTTTGACCTTAGCTTATGGAAAATATTGGTCATTCCTTGTTCTGTTTGTTTTTGTTGAAAGTTGCTTCATGGCAGTTATTGACTTCTTAGTATTTTGCTCACCTTGGTTTTATGGACGTGAAACTCTGACTATTTTATGATGGTCATACTGATGATTTATCTCACTTATTTCTTGGCTACCAATTTATCTATTCTATATATTTAATCCTCAAATATAAGCTGGACATCTCATTTTGGTTCTATGGTCAACGCTACACTGATGCTTGGCTTAGGGAAGGATAAATATAGGTAAACATTCTTGTTTGTAACCATTAGAGCTATTATTGCATATAACTTTTGGTTAATTTGGAAGGCTCAGAATGATACCTTATTTAACAGGAGAAGGTTGTCTCTAATGAAAATTTCTATAGGGTGGTGACATTCTTCGTTGTTGATCCTATCCAGATTCCTCCTTAGGGCACTGTCGTTCCTCCTGCTCACATTGTTATATTATGGAATCGATCAATAATGGGTTGGTTTAAATTGAATGTGCATGATTTTTTTTATAAAGATTTTTGACTTTTAGGGAAATGCTTGTTGTGCTCGAAGGACTTACCTCTACGTGGAAATGCTTGTTGTGCTTGAAGGGTTGCAGTTAGCTGTCGAGGAAGGAGAGCAAGCCATTGACGTTGAAACAAACTGGTTTGAGGTTATGCAAATCCTCGACAATGAATCCATCCCACAGAGAAAGGGGTGCAAGCCATTGACGTTGAAACAAATTGGTTTGAGGTTATGCAAATCCTCGACAATGAATCCATCCCACCTTGGAACATGATTGATATGGTCAGAAATATCAGAATTATATTAGGTCCTTTCCGAATTATAATATTATTCATATCTTTAGGAAATGAAATGGATACGTATAGTGATTGGTTGATTTTGTTATATCTATTAAAGATTAAAAAGATCATGAATATCTGTTGTTACTTTTTGAGTGCTAATTATTGATTGTGCTCGTTTCCTTAAGTAATACAAACTTTTTTCTTGGAAAAAGAAAAAAAAAAAAAAAATCTCCTAAGGAAATAGATAAAAAGGATTAAAGATTTTTCTATTATATTGAGAAAAGACAGTGATGCCCTTAAAGAAAAGAAAAAAGGATATTTTGCGAGAAAATAAAAAAAAAGGGACTTTTCCAGGAATTCGCCATTAAGCAATATCTCCCCGTTCTAAACCCTACTTCAAAACCCTTCGGCGCCGGTGAGGAGCCATGCTTCCCTTTTTCCAATCGCCCGCCGTTAAAATCCATGCCCAAGCGCCCAACGATCCCTCTCTCCAACAGGTATTCTCTTTTACTCCTTTCTCTCCTTCCCTATTAGAGTTGTTTTTTGCCTTAGCAGTTTCTAGATTTTTTTTTTCCTTGCCAACTTTTATCGTATGGAAGCAGGCGGCCCTGTTCAACCAGATGCAGTTTCCAGACCCTTCTTTCGTCAATTCAAGCAATCAGAATACCAATTCGAACGGTTTCAGTGCGACAAATGTTGCTGCCGCCGCCGCTGCTGTGGCTCCTCTAATGGCTCCGTCTTCCTTTCTGAATTTCCCTAATGTTTTGCCCGTGGTGCAAAATAATCGCTTGAGCGTCTTCCCTCAGCATCACGTTCAGTTTGGGGCTACTCAACACCTGAACCAGCAGCTTTTGGCGTTGCAACTTCTCGGGATATCTCGTGGCATGCCTCAGAATGCACAACAGTTCCAAGGGCAACTGCAGAACCTGAACATGTTCACCCCGCTTCCACCTGGTGTTGGCCCCTTTTCTGTGAACAATCGGCCTCAAAATTTCAACTTTATTGGTGGCTTACCTAATGGACAGATATGTTTTCCAACTACGATGATGCACAGGAATCAAATTGCTGATCTCAACTCTCCTGCATCATCGTGCTTGGGTTCTAACAAACCTGAGCATCTTGGGAATCACCCAATGGTTGCTGTGGGAAATTCACATACAAGTTTATGTAATGGTGCATTGTGTACGGGAGGGAAGAAAATTTCCTTCACTCATGAAGGCAAACATGAATCTCTTGTCAATCCTAAGAAGTTGCAACAGCCTAATATATGGAGTCCTACGAAAAATCATCATCCTATGAAGTATAATCAACCAGGAAACTTGTGGCCTCAGGTAGCAATCACCAGCACTCCTTCCTTTTAAGTTAAATAATGCGTGGATATGGGAAACTTGTTTGAAATTGTAATACTTCTCGTAGACCACCTTAATATGAACTTGTGAGAATCCTTTGCACATTGGTAATCTTATGTGAAAATGTAAAAACAAAACCGAGGTAAAAAGGTTAACCTAGTGTATGAGGTTCCCACCAAATGCGGATCAACGTATATAAGTCTCCTCTTTATATAGAGATTGTTTCTAAGATAGGAGCAACCTTACCATCATGCCAGCATCTGTCCTTTAATCTTCTGTGAAATATGTTATTCTTAATTAGATCATATTTATTATCATTGATGAGATAGTATGGCCATGATGGCAAGATGCAAGTGTGGTACATGGTTATGCACCCTTGTATCTATTATTAGCTATGCAATCTAACTGGCCCTATGGCTTATATGCTTGATTGAGATGATTCATCATGAACTAACATCCTTAAGCTGGCATGCTGTGTGACATGGCAGGACTTGTGGATAACAAATCAAACACTTTGGTTATGCCTAAAGCACGATGAGTTATATCATGTGTATCTCATTCTATGTTTCTTCATATGCTATTCCTTATATTCTTACTTTATGTGCCAATTATGAAAATTTTAAGTATGGTGGCATCCATATGAGCTTATGAAGCCAGTTAACATATGAAAACTTGGGTGCTTATAATAATAGTTAATTTGGAAACCAAGGGTAACTTTTCAACACGTGGTATGTTGGGCTCACCCAATTCAGTAATCGCAACTGGCCTCTCACATATCAGAAAGTTTCAGGATTCCAGCTTGGTTCTTCTTATCTCTTATCTAAGATTGTTAACTTTGCATTTAATTCTTTTGTTGCATCAAATTTTTAATTCCAAGTGCTCCACTTATTTATAGAGTAAGGGCACAATTCATGACAGGTTTGTTAACCTGATGTAGACATAGAAGGTGCATCTCTTAAATAAGTGCATGGTTGGTCTTGATGGTTAGTAGTGCATCTCTGTACAAGGACAAATGATCCATCATCATGCTAATTAATATCTAGTGGTCTTGATTGATCAAGAAACAAGTACATAATGGATTGTATTTGAAGGGGAAATTATTTATACACTTGTTGTTTGGTTTTGGATAGTGTTTTAAAAGCGCTTGGCCCTAAAAGGTGCCAAGGCACCAAAACGCCCAAGGCGCTAGGCGCTTGCCTAAGTGTTCGCTCAAGCGAAGTGAGGACTCCCGAATATTAAAAGTTAAAATATATATAGTATGATTGATAAATATGATCATAATGTGGTGAACTTAGAACGACTAAGTTGTAACTCTTAACAGAGTAACAATGCACCACCTCAATATGGTGCAACAAGTTACTTGAAAGTATTACCTATAAAATGAGAAGATGGAGAAGTAACTGGAGGCTGTGGAGGAAGGTGGGGGAAGGTGGAAATCAACGGTGGACAAAGCTAGGGAGGTTAGTGGATGAAGATACAACGGCGAACAGATGAAGTTGTAGTGGCGGATGAAGCAGGTGAGGTTGCTGACGATGGCAGACGAAGCTGGAGAGGGTGACACACAACGTTGTTGACAACAATAGACGAAGTGGACAAACTGTACTGTCACAAACTTAGCTGGAATTGCGTAAGTCGCGAGGCATCCTTACGGTAAGTCATGGACTTAGCTGGAGTTGCCTAAGTCATGAAGCATCCTTGCGCCAGCTCCTCGGACTTAGTTGGGATTGCCTAAGTCATGAGGAGCATATATGCGTTCGCAAAGAGTCAGTCTAGTTGCAATCTCGTATAGGTCCTGAATGATCTGTAAAACATAAAGTTGATTAATTTGAAAACGAGCGATGGACAAGTCTCGACGTCTCACAAAGAGGGAAGCTTTACAAGAAATTCAGCGAGCACATTGAGTGCAAGAGAGAAAAGAGAGGAAGGGGAAAACAAGGACTTTAGAAGGTTGAATGAACAGTTGCAAGTCCGCAAATAATTACTCATCAGGTGTTAGGCGCGAAAGCAAGTTCTCGTCAAGTTAATGTGCAAACTTGTGAAGATTGTTCAACACCTGACACTACCTCGAAGCCCTATCCCCCCTAGTGCCACCCAGGGAGTTCCAAGATGCTGAGATGGATGGTCTGCAAAAAAACAGACTGTGGCATGCGAAAACAAAGCTATTTTAGGGCAGTTTGGCCTGACATGGTGAGCGGCCGCACTATAGCGCTGTGACCTGTCGTTGCTTATATTTTTTAAGCAAAAACACACAAAACCAAAGCAAAACATGCTATGTATCTGCACAAGCATGCAAAAGCGACGAACTATTTGTTGAAAGAAGCTGTTGCGGGTGGGCGACGATCATTCGTGACATTCTCCCCCACTTAAACTGTCGACGCCCTCGTCGATACATGTTGGAAGGCTTTGATGGCTGCTTCTTCATGTCGTAGGGCATCTTCAGGCTCCCAACTAGCTTCGGTCCGGGGAAGCTTTCGTCACTTCACCAAGTACTCGATTTGCTCAGCTTCATTAGGTAGCTTTGTCTTGCAATCCGCTAAAATGGTTTCAACTCGCTTTTCGTAGGAGGCTGTGGTGCGAGGTAGTCGAGTTGGGACACTTCAAAAAGAATCTTGCGGATCTTAGTGGTAGGCTTTCAAGTTACTAGCGTGAAAAAATTATGAATTTTGAGTCACGCCAATAGTTGCAACATGTAGAAGACATTGCCTACCTTACTGATAATTGGGAAGGGCCCTTCATACTTGCGCATCAATCCTTTGTGCACTTTGTGCCTAAAGAACTGGAGTGATACTGGTTGGAGTTTTACCAACACCAAATCATCGACTTTGAACTCCTATGGTCACCTTTCCAAGTCTGCCTACTTCTTCATCTTTTTGGTCGCCTTCTCCAAATAAGCCTGCGCAATATCTGCATTTCGGTGTTATTCTTTTGCAAAGTGATATGCTGACGGACTATTCCTTGTATAATCGATAGCCAAGGTGTAAGGAGTTGACGGTTGTTGTCCTGTAATGATCTCGAAGAGGCTCTTGATGGATGCAGAACTCCGCTGTAAGTTGTAGGAGAATTGGGCTATGTTCAACAATTTCACTCAATCTCGTTGGTTGGCACTCATGTAGTGTCGAATATATTGCTCAAGGAGTGAGTTTATCTTTTCAGTTTGGCCATCCATCTAAGGGTGAAGGCTTGTGAAGAAGTACAATTTAGACCCTATAATTTGAATAGCTCAATTCAAAATCATCCCAAGAATCGAGCATTTCGATCACTGATGATGTTGTGTGGGACTTCCTAATACTTCACCATATTCTTCATCATCAACTTGGCTGCCTCCTACACTGAACAGTGTAGGGGTGCAATAATGAATGTTGTATACTTCGAAAACCAATCGACCACCACAAGTATTGACTCGAGTCCCCTTACTACCGGCAAGTTTGATATGAAGTCCAATAAAATACTATCCCATAACCTTTTTGGTATGAGCAATGACTCCAAAAGTCCCATCGGCTTCCGCTGCTCTACCTTATCTTGTTGGCAAGAAAGGTATGTTTGAACATATTCCTCCATATCAGTCCCTATCTTTAGTCAATAAAAGGCCCTCTCCACGAGAGGCATTGTCTAGTGGATGCTCGGATGTCCAGCCCAAAGGGAATCGCGGCACTCTCTCAAGAGTTCAAGCATCAAATTATTCACTCGAGGAACATAAACCTTATTCCCCTTGGTGTAAACGATTCCCTCCTGGACCCAAAATCGTCGTGCTTTGCCTTCTTTAATTAGTTGCATTAGGGTTACTGCCTGAGGATCACTGTGCAGTCCATCCTTGATTCTAGAAAGGAAGTTGTAGTGCAATTGACTTGTTTGGCCTTGGCCTTCCAACTGCATGGAATTCACCAGTTCTACCTTTCGGCTCAATGTATCGGCCATGCCATTTGCTCTTCTGGGCTTATACTCTATTGTCATGTCAAACTCAACCAGGAAGTTCTGCCATCGTGCTTGTTTTGGGGGGAGTTTATTTTGAGTTTAAAAGTAACTCAAAGCGATGTTGCCCGTTCTCAACACAAATCGCGATTCGAGAAGGTAGTGCTGCCAAGCTCGTAGATAGTGGACCACCGCTGTGATCTCTTTGTGCATCGGATATCGTCGCTCAGCCTTGTTGAGCTTGCGGCTCTTGTAGGCCATTGGGTGACCCTCCTGCATGAGTACTCCCCCAATAGCAAAGTTTGAAGCATTTGTATGGACTTCAAAGGGCTTCTCATAGTCCGACAATTCGAGTACTAGTTCTTCTAACACAACAGCCTTTAGATCTTTGAATGTCACTTCACTTTTGTCGGACCATCGCCAAGGCTGCTCCTTCAGCAACTCCGTTAGTGGAGCTGTGCGCTTCGAATAACCAGCTATGAAGCGCTGATAGTAGTTGACGAAACCAAGGAAGAATCTTAGCTCTGACACCTTCTTTGGAGTTCGCCATTCCGCCACAGCTTGCACCTTTGATTTGTCCATCTGAATGGAACCGTCATCGATTCGATGCCCTAAGAATAAGATCTCCGTTTAACCAAAGTAGCACTTCTCCCTTTTCACGAACAAAATGTTTTCCCTGAGAACCTTGAAAATTGTTCGAAGGTGCTTGACATGTTCCTCGAGCGTTTGGTTATAGACGATGATATCGTCCAAGTAGACGATCACAAACTTGTCCAATTACTCATTCAATAGTTGGTTCATAAGAGTGCAGAATGTGGCCGGAGCATTGATTAAGCCGAAAGGCATCACCAAGAACTCAAACGCTCCATACCTAATCACACAGGTAGTCTTCGCTTCGTCGCCTTCCGCAATGCTAGTACCTCGACCAAAGGTCGAGTTTGGAGAAATACTTTGCTTTACCCAATTGGTCGAACAAGTACCCGATGAGCGGGATGAGATACTTGTTCTTCACCATCACCTTGTTGATGGCCCGATAGTTGACACATAGTCGGAGGCTCCTATCTTGTTTCTTTTGGAAGAGGACTAGAGCTCCGAATGGTGCTTTAGAACTGCGGATGAGACTACCGCTTAGCAGTTCGTCTAACTGCTTTCTGAGCTTTGCCAACTCTGGTGGGGACATGCGGTATGGTGGTCTCGCTGGAGGTTTCACTCTTGACTCCAACCCAATATGATGATCCACGCCTCTACGTGGTGGCAGGGATTTCGACAACTCGAGTGGCATAACGTCTGTGAACTCATTCAGAACGTTCGCCACCGCAACAGGTTTATGAATGGCCTCCTCATTGAGTGGCTTTATCTTCACAACAACCATAGAGGTTAATCCTCCTTTTCGTACCCCTTTCTTCAATTGTAATGCAGATATCTGTTGGGGTTCCTTGGTTCCTCTCCGAGAGACAGGAACCACGCAGTGGTTGTCACCTCCCATCAAACATAGGGAGTTTAGGAATGACATTGGCACCAACTTCATTGCGTGCATGAACTCCATTTCGAGAATCACTTAAAAGTCGCCTAGTGGCACCGTCATCATGTTTATGCACTCGTTCTATATTCCGATCTTGATGGGGACTCCCTTTGTTGGTCTGGAGATCCGCTTGGCCTCCGAGTTCACCGCCTTCATCCGACTTAGGTTCTTCTCCAAGATCAGCCCAAGTCGCTTTGCTTCTCGATCGACAATAAAGTTGTGGGTAGTGCTTGTGTCCCACCATTGCATGGCTTGTTTGACCATTGAGCTTGATGTCCACGTACATAAGCTCGCTGTTCCTTGCTTTCTGTGGCTTTGACTTCATGTTCTCCCCCACTTGACCCTGCAACACATTCAACAAACGCATTGCTCCCATCCGGGGTCCTTGCGACTCCTTGTTGTCGCTGTTGGATTTTGAACTACTTGAACTAAGAGCGACGACCTTGCCCTTGTCCGGGTTTGAGGGGTGGATTGAAGCTGTGTTAGAACCCTTGCAGATTCTAAACTTGGGGTTGATCTCTTTTGGGGATCGGCCTCCTTGAACTCTATAGGGTTCCTCCTCCAAGTTGTTGCTCAAAGGCTGCGAAAAAGATTCATCTATTGCTTGTGAAAAGAGGAGGAATACATGGCTATTTATAGGGTTTCTAAACCCTAACTCCTAATAGGACTCCTACTAAAGACTCCTTCTTCTAACCAACTCCTATTAGACTTCTAATCAAGACTCCTATTTCTTTACAACTCCTAATTTATCTCTAAGAAACAATCTCCTAACCCTAGCCTCCTCTTCACCCTCTTTAATAGGGGCCTCGGCTTAGATAGATTTTACATGAATGTCCCTCTCAAATAGGACTCTCCTAGCTATAGTCCCAACAAACCCGCCCTCTTCAAATCAAATTTGTCCCTCGAGGCTAACGATTCATGAATTTTGGGAATTTGATCTTCAAGTCGTCATAGTTCTCCCAAGTGGCATCTTCATTGGTAGGTTCATCCACCAGATTAGCAATCAGTAGTAGTGGGTCGTCGTCACGAAGTCAATCCATCCGTCGATCAATAATGACACTTGGTCGGGTCCGAGTTCTCCTTGGATAGTCATATTTGGTGGGTGGCTTTCGTCCTCTCCAAGCACCTATTTACAAATTTTGTCTTGCCGCTTGATTCATGCGGGTGATACGACGCATCCTTTTCAATTTAGTACCACGATATAGAATAACTTTGTCCAAAATCTGCTTTCGAAGATGCAAGTAGAATTTATCATAAGCACAATGCGTCCCTTTATAGTGTAATTCTTTTGAGTCCCAATTGTAATAAGCCACTGAGCTTGGTGCTTCCCCGCAATTTTTTTTATAATCTTACTTGTCTCCTCAATCTTCCCGCCATTCCATCTTAATATCCTCAAGGAAGTCACCGGTCGGAAGTGAAACGACTGAAACTTCAGCTTGCTCGGGTAGCTGCGAAAGTGCATCTGCAAGAATATTCTCTTTCCCCTTTTTATAAGTTATTTCATAATCAAATCCAAGAAGTTTTGTTACCCATTTTTGCTGCTCAAGGGATGATATCTTTCACTTCAAAAAGTACTTGAGGCTTTTATGGTCGATTTTAATTTGAAATCGTCGACCATTCAAGTAGGGTCTCCACCTTGTTGTCACACAAGACAATGGCAAGCATCTCCTTATCATATATTGACTTATTTTGATGGGAGGGAGATAGTGTCTTGCTAGTGTATGTGAGTGGTCGACTATCTTGCATGAGAACGACTCCACCTCGACTCCGGATGCGTCGCCTCTCAATGATGAAGGGTCTATTGAATTCGGTAGCGCAAGCACCGGTGTCGTTGTCATGGTTGCCTTTAAGTTTGTCGAAGGCGCCAGAGAGGCTTTGTCCCACCATTGAAAGCATCTTTTTTTTCAGAAAGAAGTGAGTGGTGCAATCGATCTTCCCATAGTTTTTAACAAATTTTTGGTAGTAGCCCGTTAGTCCAAGGAACCCCCCGTAGTAATTTCATCGCTTGTAGGTTTCGCCCACCTTGCATTGTCTCAATTTTTGCCGGGTCTCATCGCCACTCCTTTTTCTCGATATTATATGCCCAAGGTACTCTACATTTTGTTTGGTGAAAGTCGCACTTTGGTTGCTTTTACAAAAAAAGAGTATTCTCCCAAAGGATCGTCGAACAACTGTAAATGCTGAATTTGGTGGTAACCGGATCGGAGGTCCAACTTCGGAAGACTCGAGCTCCTTTTAATTCATCAAGAAGTTCATCCACCACCGGTATTGGGTACTTGTCTTTGACGGTGATGCCATTTAAAGCTCGGTAATCAATGCATATTCGTCATGTTCTATCCTTCTTCTGCATTATAAGTAGCACCGGTGAAGAGTAGAGGTTGCAACTTGGCGAATAACTCCTGTTTTGAGCATCTCTTTAACAATTCTTTTCTGCTTCATCCTTCCGGAGATGTAGATATTGATATGGCCGAGTATTTGTTTGGAGGTTTGTCCGAAAGAATCGTTATATAATGATCATGCCGACGGGTAAGAGGTAGGTTGTAAGGTTCACAAATATATCTGAAAATTCAGCAAGCAAAGGAAGTAGGTTTGGATCTTCAAATTCTATTGGCTCTCCCTTAGTTTGTCGCTCAAGTTGTACCAAAAAATCTGCGCGGCATGCTTTATGCAAAATCTTCTCCATTTGTTGTGTGCAAATCATCGTTATGTCGCCCCATGTTTCTCGCTTCAAGATCACCGTTTCTCCTTCATCAAAAATTTCATAATTGGTTGCATAAAATTCCAAGAAATATCACCTAATGTTGTCAACCATTTAATTATGAGCATGGCCTCATGATCATCAAGCGGGAGAAGGAAGAAATCTGCAATTATCTCTTGGTTCTGCAGCAATAGTTTCTCTTCGCGGGCTTTACGATCATACTTCAAAATCCGTCCGTCGGTGACCTTTAACGTCAAACCTGCTGCAATTCTCAATAGGTAAAAGCCATATGGACAACAACCTTACATGTTTAGAAAGTTAATAGTACTGTCCATGTCGATGAGAACAAGGATCGGTTGTTGTTTGAGAAGGCTTCCAACTTTCATCGTTTATGGGTTTGAGTAGTCGGCTAGTGCATGTACCGTAACTTCGATCGATTGGGCTCTTCTTCTCCGCATCTTCTTCTTCACGCTCAAGGCTCTATTCTCGAATGTTCAATGACTTCTTCTTCTATTGGTTCAATCATAAGAAGTCTCCCTTTACTACAAATGATGCTCACGGCTCCCCACCACTGCTCACAATGCCAACATAACCCCTTCGCATATCGCCCCAAGCTCTTCTCCTGTTAACCTCTTTTTGGTGTAGGGACTTGGTCAAAAGTAGGGGGCGAGGGCTTCAATATTACCGGTTGAGGAGCTGACCCTAGTCCTCCGAGCTTCATGGTTCAATTGCTCCTCTTGATGTCGTATGCGAAAGAGATGGCTGCCATAAGCGTGATACGGTTGTCGCGCTTTAACTTCTCCTCGGATCTCCGGCTTCAAGCCCTCAATGAAGGTCCTCAATAGCTGTTTTTGAGACCAATCATGAGTTTGATTAGATAACCTTTCAAACCTGGTTTGGTACTCCTGAATGGTGGAGGTTTGTCGGATCTTTGCTAGTTGTCCATCAATATTCTCGTAATTGGTTGGTTTGAAGCGGATTAGCAGTTCTTCTTTGAATTTTCGCCATGAAAGGACTCCATAAGTATGTTCAAACCAATCAAACCACTGTATAGCATCCCATTCAAGATATATAGCTGCAATTTTCACCATAGATGCATCTGCGATTTTGTGGTACCGAAAATATCGCTCCGTGCGCGAGATCCAACCAATCGGGTCTCCTTCTTCCCATCTAGGGAAGTCCACAATCATGCATGGATAGTTGAGGTTGATCATAGAGCTTCCCCTCTCTTGGAAGTCATATCTTTGGGCTTGGTGCGATTGGGCAAAGCTCTCTCCTTGATGTGATTTCTTCGGGCTTAGTGGTCGGCCCAATCTGAGTTCGGTAAAGAGCATCTGAATCTTATCCTCCATTCGCGCCTCGAAGGCTTCAAATTTAGCATTGAATACCTCCTCAGATGTCATAGTATATGCCGTCTAATCTGTGATATCAAGATCTCTCTTTTGTTGTCGGGTTAAAGGCATGTATTGGTTGAGAGAGGTGATGGTCGAAAGGGTTGGTAGATTGGTGGATGTAGGCTAAGGTTTAGGCTTGTTTTGTGGCTATTTTGGGTGCAGGTTGAGGGTGTGGTTTGGCAGAGTTTTAGGGCTGTAGATAAAAGTTTTGGATCTATGGTAGATGGTAGCAAAGGTTTGATAGAAATCAATGAAAGTTGCAGCAAGTATGTGCTGTCTTGTAAGAGAGAATTGTCGTCGAAGAAACAACGGTTTCTCGAATGTAATTCCCAAAAAAAACGGAGAGAATTGAGGAGGGAATTGATAGCAAAATCATAATTTATATGACAGCAAGGATATTTAATATAATCAAGAAAATTTCGCAAGTATAACAGCAAGGAAATTGGTGCAAGTTGTGATTGCAGAATTCTCGTCGAGAAATTCCAGCAGGTTACTTAATTAAAATTTTGCAGCAACACAAAATCGCTTTTAGAGATGAATTTTTTATAGATCAATCTTAGATGGAAACCAAGATGATCTATGAAGTGTATAAGAAATTTCATTCAAAAAAATTGCAAATAGATGGGTTAAGGCAACAATATGCTGAAAATTTTCTGCAGCACAGATTTTTAAGTATAGCAGATTAGACGTAAAAGATCAGTGGTTTATATTGAGAATTTTTTTTTATGAAACCAAAGGGAATCTGCTATTAGGAAATGTCAAAGATGTCATAAAAATTTCAGAGATTTGGATAGAAAAAACACAAAGAGCAAGATCAAACAGACGGTGCTATACGGTTGAATTCTGCAATGTATCTTTAAATCAGAGAGATGAAAACTTTATGACTAAAAAAGTATATGCAGCAATATAGGAATAATTTTTTTTTTTGGATTTTCAAATAAGGATAACTAAATTGCAGCAGCAGTAGAGGTAGAAAACCAGAAACTGTTGCAATTCACGGGAGATCAAAGGATGATCCGTGGTGGTGGAGATGACGGTGGAATTTGACAACGATCTCTTAAGCAATTGTGGGAATTGCTTTGGGGTTGTGGAGGGTTGATGGATGGCTATGGAAGGGCAACGAGACGCCAAGAACGCCTCCGATACCAGTGTGTTAGAACCCTTGCGCATTCTAAACTTGGGGTTGATCTCTTTAGGGGATCGGCCTCCTTGGAACTCTATAGGGGTTCCTCCCTCCAAGTTGCTGCTCAAAGGCTGCAGAAAAGATTCATCTATTGCTTATGAAAAGAGGAGGAATACATGGCTATTTATAGGGTTTCTAAACCCTAACTCCTAATAGGACTCCTACTAAAGACTCCTTCTAACCAACTCCTATTAGACTTCTAATCAAGATTCCTATTTCTTTACAACTCCTAATTTATCTCTAAGAAACAATCTCCTAACCCTAGCCGGCCTCTTCACCTCTTTAATAGGGGTCGGCTTAGGTAGGTTTTATATGAATGTCCCTCTCAATTAGGACTCTCCTAGCTAGAGTCCTAACAAGCTGTTAAGGCATTGAGTGTTTGTTTCTATGGGCACTTCCTTACCATGTGCGGTCCTTTGTGGGAACTCTTCTTCCCCTGTTTGCCCTCGAACTCCTTCCCTTGAGAATATTTTGGTGGGTGATTTCCTGAAGATTATTTTTTTTCCTGGAGTCCTCCGAGGAAACAAAGTCAGTGAGCCTTTCTACGGTTGCAATTTGCTTCGATCACATCGGTGACATCCCTTCGATGCAGTTCTTGTTGTGCCCACGACTTCAGGCCATTAAGAAAGCTAAATAACTTACCATATCCTGTATGTGAAAATTGCTTCACGTAGTCCTGTATGGAAGTACTTTGGCAGAGTTGTCTCAGCTTCCTCCTTGTGACAAACTCTGTGTTCTCGGGTAGGAACTGAGTTCTCAACACCCGTTTCAAGTCCTCCCATGTGTCCACTCGACACCGACCTTGTTGGATCTCCTCCCAACGGGTTCGCCATCAAAATTTTGCATCTCCAATCAGATACATGGTTGCTATTAAAACTTTGGTATCTTCAGAATCGGGCCTTGCAGCTCGAAAGTATTGTTTCATGCCAAACAGGAAATTCTTGAGCTCCTTTGCATCCCTAGCACCTCTATAGCATTGAGACTTAGGTGCTCTGTAGTTTTGTGGTGGTGTAATGCGGGTGTTGCTCCCTTCCATATTTAGTACCCTTGTGAGTGCTCACTCTGGAAATGAGTTCCGCCACGACTTCGTGCAGATGTTTTACGGAGTCTTTGGTGTCTTTCGTCAGTTGATCGACTAGGGACTCGACCTTGTCGATTCGAGATTTCGCTTCTTCTTGCGAGCTCTCTACCCCAAGAAGCCTTCTTTGGCCTTGTTAGAGTTCCTCCAAGCTCGCTTCAAGAACATCTAGGTAGGTTTCCGCCGCTGCGAGTCTCTCCTTGTGACTCTTTTTCCCAATTGGGACTCCAGATTATGTCACTTCTGTTCGTGGAGAGTAGCCAACTTCTCGCTCGTCAAGTTCGCTGCTACGCTTCCCTTGAGCGGTTCCAACAGCATGAGAGCGAGTTTGCACTTGCAGCCCACCTGTGGCTGCTTGGGGCAATGGTCTGGCTTGCCTCGTCTTGCTCGATTCACCACGATGCTTTGCCATAGAGAGATTGCGAAGTTTATTCGCTGCTTGCTCGAATTGCTTGCCTGCTCTGATACCATAATGTTACAGACTTAGTTGGAATTGTTTAAGTCGTGAAGTATCATTGCAGCAAAATCATAGACTTAGCTGGACTTGCCTAAGTCGTGAAGCATCATTGCGTCGACTTCTCGGACTTAGCTAGGATTGCCTAAGTCATGAGGTGCCCTTGCGACATATGCGTCTACAAAGGGTCAGCCTAGTTGCGACCTCGTACAGGTCCCGAAGGACCTGTAAAATAGAAAGTTGATTAGTTTGAAAACGAGTGACGGATAAGTCCCGACGTTTCGCGAAGAGGGAAGCTTTACAAGCAATTCATCAAGCACCTTGAGTGCAAGAGAGAAAAGAGAGGAAGGGGAAAACAAAGACTTTAGAAGGTTGAACGAACAGTTACATGTCTGTAAACAACTGCTCACATGGTGTTGGGCACGAAGGCAAGTTTTCGTCAAGTTAACGTGCGAACATATGAAGATTGTTTAACGCCCGACACTACCTCGAAGCCCCATCCCCCTTAGTGCCACTCGGGGGGTTCCAAGGTGCTGAGATGGTTGACATTTCGCGTGAGGCTATGGTCTGCAGAAAGCAGGCCGTGGCATGCGAAAACGGAGCCATTTTGGGGTAGTTTGGCCCGATGCGGTGAGCGGTCGCACTGCAGCGTTGAGAACTCTCGTTGCTTACATTTTTCAAGCAAAAGTACACAAAATCAAGATAAAACATGCTACCATATGTCTGTACAAGCATGCAAAAGCGATTAACGGTTTGTTGAACAAAGTTGTTGCGGGTGCGCGACGATCGTTCGTGATAGTACGAAGGCGGTAGACGACGTTGCAGTGGTAGATGACACATACAAAGGTGATGAATGAGCAGTAGGTTTTTTGCTTTTGGTTTTTTTCAGTGGGTTGATGTTAGGGTAAGTGCTTGTACAACCGACATTAGTCGATTCGATTGAACTAACTTACTCGCCCAATTGAACCTTGACTTGAAGTCGACCTGATTTGGCTTAGTCGCTTGCCTGAGGTGCCTAGCGCTTGGGCTCATGCGTGCGCCTGAGCAACGTTTCATTGAAATGCTTTGCCCTGAGGTGTTGCAATGTGCTCGGGTCTTGCCTCGAGTAAATTGTGAATAAACTCACAATTGGTCATATCATCTTCATTAGCTTATTAAAATTGACCAAGTAAATATATGCTTTATTGGATAAATCAGAATAAAATAGAAGCTGTACCTTTGGACATTCTGAGAAAGCAAGATTAATGAGCCTCATTCCTAGGTCCTATTAGTACTGGCTCATGTTGACATACATACTTAAGGTTTTTTTATAATCTTTTCTGATCAATTATGGATCAGAATACAACTTCAGGTCACATTTTTCCTTGGCATTATGAATAAGAGGTTGTCATAACATTTTTACATATAACAGTTGAATGGATATTGGATTTCAAGTGGAACTAATTTCAATGTAGTGCATTTGATTCATATTCCTTCCCTCTTTGGTCTCCTTTTTTCCTATTTGCAAAGATTTGATTTTTGAATAAGATTGTATGCTATATATGATTCCATAAGTAACTATACATCTTACTATGTGAATTAATTTAATTTGTTTTTTCTTTCTCATTAATTTCCACATGAATTGTTGTGCCTACATGCCAACCCAGGCTGCTGATTCATATTCCTTCCCACTCTGGTATCCTTTTCTTTTCCTATTTGCAAAGATTTGATTTTTGAATAAGATTATATGCTATATATGATTCCATAACTAACTATACATCTTATTATGTGAATTAATTTAATTTGTTTTTTCTTTTTCATTAATTTTCACATGAATCGTTGTGCCTACATGCCAACCTAGGCTACTGACAAGAATATGGCTAACGAATTGTTGGCCAACCCGCTTAATCTCTCCTTTAATTTTCTTTTAATGATTTCATGTGGTCAACACACGTGATCAGAAAGCACATCATGAAGCACTTACCATGCCATACATTGAGTAGAATGAGGCATGCAGTAGCATGTATATCCTTGAATTCGTCATTCATAATTTATAATGACATGTTTTATCTTAAGAGTTTATTTGTCTTCCTTTTCCGTGTTTCAGTATGACCAATTTTCATTTAGAATTATTGACATTGTATGTTGTTGTTATTGGCCAAAACACCTCCATCCTGGTTTATGTCTGCTAAGTTGTGATCTTATTTTAAAAATTATGTTGAACACAAACTAACAAGTGAGTCAACAAATATTTGTGGGCTGAATCTTATTTTAAAATTAAATGTGTCCATATGATTATATTAATATCTTCCTTGAGGAATTTGAAAACAGTACATGTCTTATGGCTATCTCTTAGCTTAACTCGCTTGTTAGTTTGTGTTCAACATAATTTTGATCCAAAAACACTTCTTGAAGTCATGAAGTACTTGCTACACCATACATTGACTAGAATGAGGCATGCAACAATGTGTATATCGTTAATTCTCGTCATATTTATAATGACATGGTTTACCTTAGAGTTTATGTCTTTCTTTTCTATGTTTTTGTAGGATTAATTTTTATTTAGAATCATTGATATTTTATGTTGTTGTTGTACTAGACACCTCCATTATAGTTGATGTCTACTAAGTTGAGAAATTAAATGATTTTCAACAAATACAGAATTGGCTGAATCTTAATTTCAAAATTTAAGTGGTTAGATTATTCTTCATATCTTCCTTGTTCAATTGTGGTATAATTTTTCAACAGTTGAAAGTGGTAAAATGAACTGCTGACTTCAGTTATAGGATGAAAGATGTGATGTTTTACTAGACTGCCTTAATATATCTTAGAAGATTTGTCGTAGCAAAACCTAGAAGACTTAAAACAGTACATCTTTTGGTGTGTTGGAAAGTTGACTTGCATGGTTTCCACTAAACCATAAAATATCATGTAATTTGATGACAACATTACAAAACAATAATCACTAGTTCCGAGCATCGAGTTACCAAATCTCAAGTTATTGAGTTCCAAGCTACTATGTTCGAAGGCACCAACTTGTTACATGGTAGTGCTTAACCACCCTCAAACCATGGACAAACTGACAGGTTGAAACTTGAAACAATAGGATTTGATGCTATCTAAAGTGGAAATCACCTATAATGCTTCTAACTCTTTGATGACAATAATTTGTTTGGAGATTATTATGGTTATTTTCCATTTGACCTAGACCTTGCTACTATACTTGCATCGTATTCTCAACTAAAAAGGGAGAAGTTTTTGCAATTACCATGGCAAAAATTCATATAGATGCTAGAAGTCGAAACCAAATTTTAAAAGAAAATGTGAAGAAGCATTGTGTGTGAAGGACTTTAGAGGAGACTTTGTGTAGCTCCATCTGAAAACAGAACATGTCCCAATACTTCAATAGTAAATTGCAACATCCTTAAAGAAAAGAAAATTGATCCTTGTTGAGTTTTCAAGAGAATTAATGATAATACATATAGGATTGAACTTCCTCTTGATATTCACAGTCACTCCACATTTAACACTTAAGGCTTATTACCTTATCATGGCAATGCTAATGACAACTCATTGATGAATTTATTCCCCATCTGGTTTGGGGGAAAATAAAATTTTAATTTTAATTTGACTTGGATTACATTAATATACTTGATTTGCCATAATTTTGCCATAAGACTTCAAACTGCACACTGCTCAATATGATTGAAACCTGATTTGTAGGGTTTTCTAATGAGGTAAAAAATAATATAAAGATTAATGGCAACATTTAAATAAGAAATAATCTCAGGTTTAAAAAAATCAAGTTCCAACTGCAAAACTCCAAACTATCAAGTTGCAAACTGCTTTCTATGGGACCATGAATTAGTGATGTTTTATAATTTGTTTCTTGGTGAATTTAGTTGATTAACTAGGTTATTGAAGATAGAGTGGAAAGGGCTTGTGAGGCAATCTTGTATTAGCCCATATGAATCTATGAGTTATTACTTAGCTTAAGTGCCTAACTCTTAGTTAACCCAAGAGAAAAAAAGGTTTTGTTTCTCACAAGGTTTTAATTCGAAACTGTTTCCAGAACCTATTGGACCGGTACCATACTTAGAAGTTTTCCTTATACCAATTTTTATTGCTCTCTCTCTCTCTCTCTCAACCTCTTCCCTTGTTCAGCACCCTCAGTCTAATACCAATCTCTCTTCCTTCCTCACCTGCAACGAAAGTGGCCAAGTTAGGGATGAGTGCTGCTTAACTGAGGCATGGTACAAAGCCCAATTTGAAAAGGGGGTGTAAGGAACTAGCACTAGAATGTCACATGATTCCCACATTATACACCTAAATATTCTCCAATCAGATTTTGAACCTTGGACTATTAGGCATCACTTTTTGTCATTTTGATAAGAATGTTTGTTGGTTCTGTAATTATATTCTTTCATATGTTTGTTGGTTCTGTAGTTATATTCTCTCTTATGTTCATTGCTTCTGTAATTATATTCTCTCTTAGGTACCTTGTTGTTCCTTGTTTTCTTTTGTTTGTCTTTTCTTGTGTGATAATTCACTCATTCTTCTTGACAGGCTCTTGCATAAATTTTTGGACTTGGAGATGCCTATCACAGTCATTAAATCTTTAAAGTCCAGTCTTTCTTGTTCATTTGCTTTCATATCTCATTTCTTTTACATCCTTAATATTAGCAGTACTTTCCAAGATTGAGTGCAAGAGAAAGCTTAAAGATGATGTATAAAATCCAGAAAAAAAATTCAATAATGTAATATTGCATTTGAACTTAGCATTGCAGCACTGTGGGTGCAGTAACTGCTGAGGCAGATTTTTTTTCTCTTGGTTGCTGTTGTCACTTGGTTTTTTTTATTTTAGTGCATGAAAGGTTCACAACAGCTTGGATCAATGTTAGAGGATTTTTATCTTGAACTAACTTTGTTTGTGATTGACCATGTAGACATTTATTCTATTGACCTAATACCGACCTAGCTATGTTACTATTTAGGTAACTATATTTCCAGCTAGATAAGATATTCTATAAGGAAAAGGGATGCCTTGAGAATGAGGAGCTTCATAAAAAAGGGTGAGAAGGTTAGAAAGGAGAGTGATTTAAACAAGATTCCAAGAAGACCAAAATTTTTGCATATGATGATATGAATTAGTTGAATGAAAAACTCCCATTTGAGAAAGTCAAACTCAAAGTAGGGTACAGTTCATTCCAGAAGGATAAGTAAAGTTGAAATTTTTGAGTACAGCTCCAGTAAAGGTTAGGGGTGAGATAAGTAGAGTGGAAACTTGTGCTTACTGTGCTTTTGTTTCCCTTTTTGTTCACTGGCCATGCAACCAATGTTTGTATGCTTTAATTTCATTAGAGCCTATATCAAGCTTGCTCTTTCCATAATAAGCCAGTCAGTGGTTAGGAAATTTAAATTGTAATGTTATATTACCCAGGTAGTAAGTCTACGTGAGTGGTGATTATGGGTTACCCTCATCTAAGTGAAGTATTTGCAAAGAAAATCATATTGTCTCATTCCAAGAATTTCATATCTTATTTCTTAACAAGGATGTTTCCATTTTTCGGCAATAACTTTATTAATTCCATTATGGATTTTCTAACAACTGAAGCATAGAATAGATCCAAAAAAGATTATTTTGTTATATGACTAGCTTATTTTGAGCTTTACTTGATTAACATATGATTCTCTGTAAATGTCCATGTTACATTCTTTTAAAAATGCAAGTTTTTTTCCATTGTGTGTTCTTTCTCATGTGATGCTTGGAGTCCAAAGCATAAAGTCAATAATATTTAACCTCCTGAAGTCATAGCCTGTTTTCTTGACAATTTTAGTATGCACATAGGTCTCTTATACTCTAGCTTGGTTTAAATTACAGGTCCATTGTCTTGAAGATGGTGGAAGTGATATCATTTCTGTAAATTCTGCAAAAAAGGGTTTCACTCGACATCTTAATGGGCAGAGAAAGACAAAATATACAAGGCATGCTCATATCTTGAATCTATCTTTTACATGTTTGGTAACTAGTTGACCATGAAATTACTTTTACAGAAAACCACAGTTTCAAGATTCCAAAAGCATAGAGAGCAATAAGAGGATGTTTAATGGAACTAGTGGAAGAGGTACTAACTTTTGTGATATGACACTTAGCTTATTTTTATATTTGGTTGCTGTGATATCAAAGATGCATCTATTTGTTAAATCATGAGCTGTTCATACTTAGTTTGTAGGGTTGCCAAAAATGATTAAATCTAGATATATAACAATGCAAGATATTTCTTTATGCACCCTTAAGCTTCTAGATTTATAAACTGCTGTATATAGATCAAGCCTTGTGAAATAAACCCTATGAAAAGTTGAATGAGGTGGCAGCAATAAATAAACCAGTATGTTGATTAGAGTTAGGTATACAACATTGCAATTATTCAAGAAGTTGGATCGCACAAGACACTAATACCATTGATTTAGATAGGGATGTTAAATTTGTTTATCGACAATTTTCAAGCCAAGATTGTAGGTTTTTTTTTCAGTTCATCACCCTTAAATCGATGAATAAATTGAGGTGCTTAATAGGAGTTTAGGTTGAGGTTTGATGTTTGGCTGGTGATCCTGGGTTCATTTGACATCAAATACTCCCCTTAGTTGAATTTTTGTATAGCAGTCTTGTCAATCATTTTACAAAATTTAGTCCTTTTGAAATAGTCACTAGACACCATCCTTAAAAGTCTATTGATCTAATTCCTATTCATTCACAGGGTAGACCTAATAAATTTGTTACATCCTTTTATAAGTACATTCATGATTTGGAACTTTAGATTAAGTTTTTACGTAGTTCAATGATGACAAAAGATACATATAGCCGACTTCAAATTGTCAAGGCATCACTGTTGTTATAGGTTGTTGCATGATTGGCTTCTTAGAAGATCCTAATGAAATGAAAAAGTAATTATAAAAAAAGTATTTTATTAGCTAAGAACTTAAAGGATAAACATGATTTTTGAGAGACACCATGATGGTAATAAGAAACATAAATAATTAATTTTTGATTACCTGATCAAAGAACAAAATGTTATAAAAAGGGAATTGCAAGCCTTAAGACATGGATTAAATATTCTTTAACTCAAAGATGGTCCTGAGAACATATTCGATGAAATTATATATGATGAATTTAATGAACTGAGCAAACCATTAAACGGATCCTTTGGGTATATGAACTCCACTGAAAAATACTATAAACAAAAATGTTAATTTGGTCTCTCATACAAACTAAGGTTGGGTTTTCATTGAAACACAAAACCCTGAGATTCCAAATCTAATGTTAATTCTATTAGGGAGGGATTGTCCCTGTTAAATACTTTGAAAAATTATAAGTTGTATCAAAACATCCAAAATACATGTTGGCAATGGAAATGTTCTAAAGGTTAACTGCAAACTTCCTGAATTCATTTCTGTTCCAATAGGATTTTGTATTAAAACATCTTTCTTGTCGTTAAAAGCCTCAAACAAGGAGTTATTTGTTTCACTCCTTTGCTTTCATTAATTACACCATTCACAATAACTGAAGATGGAATTTCTGCTAGAATAAATGGAATACGGATTAATATAAAATTAAACAAAACCTGAAGAATCCATTTTACATTAGTTAAAAGAAGCTATATTATACAGAATATTTTGTAAATGAATAATCTTCACTTCATAATCGAAGGTACAAGGATTGAATAAAACTCTCAAAGGCGCTGTCTTCTAACCCAAAGTAACACAACTTAAAGAAAAAAGATTGAAAATGATATTAAAATACGGATCTTTCTTTGGCCTTTTGCCACAAATAGACATGAAGTTTAACTTTATTATATCCTTGGATTTGATGAACACAAAATATCTACCAAGGCAAGACCAATATAAATGAACAAAAGACTATTAGAAGTTTGGAAAAATTGTCTTTTAGACAAAGAACTTAATTGAAAAAGTGCTCTTTGGAGATGTTTTACATTTTATGTTGAAAAACACTTCTGTGCGAAAGAGGAGTTTTTAGATTGATAATTGACTAGGAACCCTTAAACAAGCTCTTACAATGAATTAGACATCTTATTAGTGTTTTCAAATGGAACTTGGGCAACACCTCGGGGCAAGGTGTTACATTGAAGCATTGCATAGGTGTGCACCTGAGCCCAGGCGTTGGGTGAATTGGGCATGCACCCGAGACAGTGGTTTCTGTTCATCTCGAGTTTAAGCTTGAGCGAATAAGTTGGTTCAACAGAACCAACTAATACCCTTTACTCCACCCCACCTGCGAAAGCAACCAGCGAAACCCTACTGCCTCCTCCGCCGTTGTAGCTTTGTCCGTTGCTTTCGTCTGCTTATTTTATTTGTTTACCATGCTGTCTTTTATTTGTCTTTTTAAAACTTAAATTAGGAATTTTAACCTCAATCACTTAATATGGTTTGAAGAAAGGAACACTTGAACAACCATGCAGCTTACTTGGCTAGTATAAAAAGACAACCAGATCCAGTATAGTTTCCATGCTTATTAATCTTTATAAAAGAGCTACCATGATATCGTTTCTATGGCTTGTGTCCATTACCTCTTCTAGAAAATACACACACATTATGTATAAGTAAGCTTAGAAGAGCTGTTAGGTAGGTGTAATTACAAAAGATGTAATTTGGTACTTTATATGATTCCAATTTGATATGTCATTTTTATTTTTGTGATAATTTTTAATTATTTATCAATTATAATATATATATTTTAAATTTTAATATTTTAGAGCATCTCGTTTTTGTTAAGTAGGCATCTAGCACTTTGAGCATTTTGGGACCTTGGAGCCTTTTGGCTTCTAGCATTTTTAAAAACACTACATCTTATTCCTCAAACAAGATCTTATTAGGAGAATTCAAGGATCAAAAGTTTATTCAAATTTGATATGAAATTTAGATTTTTTGACTGATTCAAATTAAAGAAAAGATAATAAGACTGTTTTCATTAAACCATTTGGGCATGATGAATAGAATGTCATGCCTTTTTTTTAAATAATAAAGCTTCCTTTGAAATTTCAAAAAATTATGAATTAGATCTTCCTTCCATGTATTTATTTATTTTATAATAGTCTATATTGATGATGTGTTAATTTTAGGAACATATTAATCAATGCTAGAAGCCTCTTAACATTTTTATTAAAATTAGTATAAAAAGTGGTCTGAATCATCGAAAGGTCCTGAGTCGAATCCAGCATTTGCCACTTACCCTTTGCAAAAAAAGTTTTACCAAATAATTTCAATCAATCAGGTAATACAATTTGCAGATGAATTCCCTGATGAAATGAAATACAAAATAATTATAAAATTGTTAGGATGTTAAGATTATGTCTCAGACTCATAACTTTTGCTAATGACTGGAAGATTTTTCCTGACAGACAAGAAAAATCCACCTGTTTGGAATGAAAATCGCACTCAGGCTGTTAAAAGGATCGATGATAAGGTGAAAAGATTACCTTGCTTACACATTAGATACCCATATGAATTTAATATAGCTGAAACAAATGCATTGACATAGGATATGGAGGAATCCTAAAGCTAGGAAAAGGAAGGAAGCACTGCACTGTTAGTAAGATCTACATCAGGAAGGTGGAACGAAACATAAATAAACTAATCAACAATTAATAAGGAGATCTTGGCTATTCTCATAGTAATATTTAATTTTAACTTGGCTATTCTCAAAGTAATCTCTAATTTCAAGGAGAAATGTTAAACCAACAATTGCTTTTAAGATTTAACTGCAGGTTTGGTAAAGAGGTCTTGCAAAATGAAATCGAAAATCTAGTTCAACAAATATTTGCTAGGTGGCAAACAATATTATCTTGCTTTGACTTTACTATCGAAACATAGTAATGGAGACAAACTTTCTACCTGACTTCGTCTCATAATTTTATGTAGGGACAAGACTGGTAAAAAGGAGCTATTCTCATAGAAAGTATCTATAAAAACTCCAATGATCAGAAGAATCTAAATATGGAAAGTTCAAAATCTTTATATCTTAAAGACTGAGGATCTGATGCCTGAGGTTATAGATTCCACATCCAGTTCTAAAGAATTAGTCCTAAATATCTTCTTTGAAAGTCTCATTTTATTTCTAAATTAGATTGAGAAAAAATTATCACTTAAAGATTGGGATTTAACTCAGAATCCTAAGACTCCAAAATTTTTTTCTGATGTTGTATGAAAAGTTGAAAACATAAATATAACTACTAGGAGTGTCAAGATCCATGGATAAATATCAACAACCAATTTAATTATTTTAGTTTCATTCGTCTCAAAACCAGGATCAACCATCTGTCAAAAAATATGTTTCGATTACAGCTGGTGGTTTAAGTTTAGAGTTCTGCTAGATATGCTCTCTCAAGAAATCTGAGTGAAGATCAGTAACGATTTATATGATGAATTATATAAAGACCGCTATCTAGTTATGCAATTTTGTGGAGAAACTGGACTATCTTGTATCCTTAAATTTTGTCAACAAGATATTTGTGAAAAGATGGGATGAATTTGATTCCATACTGATTGTATAAGGACAAAAGCTACCCAAAGGACTTTATAGATATATTACCAGATTCAAAGGGAAATGTTACTGAAGAATTAATATGAAAAAATCCTACTTTATTTGTAAAAGGTCTTCAAGTTTAGGTTTGTGGAACCATGTTTAAAATTATGGAAGGATCTGCATTACCCTTGGAAATTTCAATTCAAACACCTTTATTAGGGAAAAGTGCTTCAAGCTCTATGCGAACATCATCCACAGACCTTTACAACTATATTTGTGCCTTAAGCAAGAGAATGAAGAATATTCTTACTCAAATTAGGAGGATTACTCTGGATATGAAATGCAGTTAAAAGATTGAAAGTATTAGATGACAGAGAAGTCAACCAAGAAAAAGTTACACAAGATTCTCAACAAAGATTGACAAGACTGAAGATTCTCAACAAGGACTGATAAGACAAAATACCTTACAAAGGCCACTTGATCAAAGATTGGAAGATAAAGTAAAGCTTCAATAGTAAAGGTTTCCTTCATTAGGAAACCATCGCACAGAAAACAGTAAGATGAACTTTAGAGGAGAATTCCAGAACCACCTGTACAAGAGAGAACTTTAGAAGACGGGGACCAGAGAACTCGTCTCCTAAGACTTTGCCCACTTTGTTTTTATTCTATAATCGGAGAGTCAGCCCTAAGAAGTCTGAGAGCTACATTATCTGAGGAATCTTGTGAACCAAGAGGAATTGTTGTAAGAAGATAATATATCTGTAAGCACTTTCTTTAATATCTCTGCAAAAGTTTATGTTGCACTATTGGTTTTGCTTCCTTCAGAAGCAATTACTGTCGCAGATCGACAATGCAATTAGCACTCTTGCTAATTATGAATATCATGGTAGCAGATCCACTTACTGCTGTAGAGACTCTAGAAATATCTGTATAAGCACTCATTTTTTTGCTAGTTTACAAAAACAAAATATGTTGCATGATTTGTTTTGCTGCCTTCTGATCTCTTGGGTAAGAGTTCCTCAAACAGTTGTCATACTCACCATGTAGAAATTGATATTAGAGCCCACAATACAAAGAAAGTTGTTTTGTATGTTGAGTAATTTAGCCTGGTGAAGGATCGAGCTCCCCTTGTTGCAGTTGCCATACACCCCATTCTCTGGATTTTGGATGGCTTAAATGTCTGACAAACAATTTCATTAGTAGTAATCAACACATTTTATGGCGTATTTTATTAGGTCTTTTATTTCTGTCACTCTATAAGCATGGGAGAAACCTGTTAGTGTGTCAGAACTATATTGGTAAAAAAAGGCCTCTTCTGCATGTTTTAATGATATAGAAACAAGTATCGAAAATGGTTAAGTTCCTAGGATTTCCATCAAAGAAATGTGTCATCTGGGCATTTTCCATTTTATATCAGACTCTTATATTAAGATTTGGTATTGAAACTTGTCAGAATATAAATGAGATACTGATGAAGGGAATGATTCCAAGATGAGAATTTGGTGGTTTGCCAATATATTTTGCACGTGACCTGTTTTATTCATTCTCAGGTGACATATTCAAACAGATAAAATGATATTGAAATGCTTTTTTATATCACTGTTATTTAAGGCCACTTGCACATCCTTTCCAAAATTAAAGAGAATGTATCGGTAGTGCATAATTATCTTATCCTGCCATGAGGTAATGTTGTGAAGAGATGCACAAACAAACTTTACAGGCAGACCTCAGAAATCTTCTTAATGTGCCAAACTCTCATGAAAAGCATGATCTCAGTAAATTCCATATGTCCATCTTTTTGTTCTGGTTTCTTATTGAATTACTTTCTACAGTATTTCTATTTATGAATTGTGTTGTTGACCATTGGCCTTTTTCTTATGAGATCCTGCATTTGCTCATTAGAATTATTAGTTTGCTTTTTTATTCTTTTACATCATTGACTATAGGTTAACATCACTATTATTTATAAATAAATGAAATCCCAACCTCTATGTCAAATTACCATCTCTGTTCAATCTTATCCCTAATCACTTCTCTATAAAATGGATATAAAAACTGACCTGCATAAAATCTCCAGCTGTACAAAATTCCAGAGAAAGCTTGTGATTGCAGTAAGTTCATTGTTTTAGTATTTTGATAATATTTGAGAAATCATCTACAGTTGATAGTAAACAGAAAATTGTATAAGGTGTGTCCTTTGTTTATATGCATGGCAGTTCCATTGGACTAGTGCTAATAATACTTCTTTGGTACATGTCCTCTTTGGAGAGTAATTTGGGTTTGGGTACAACATTTGTTAATAAAGCAACTTGAAGTTGAAATGGCAGCTTATCATTCTTGTTATTTAGGACTGTCACTGTGAACCTGCAGAATTATATTTCAACCTTTTAAATAGGAGCTTATCAATATTAGCATGTCATTATCTTAACAGGATGAATAGTATTATCTTATTGCAGGAGATTTGTTTTATGCAATCAGGAATAACTGATTCGATTTTTTGTTTGTTGTGTTGGCTAAGCAGTTCAGAAGAAATGGAAAGGAGAACCTCAGTTTGCAAAGTGTAACAAACCAATTTTAACAGAACGCCCAAGGTACTGAATTACTCAGTGATGCACTCATACAGATAAAGAAAAATTGAAGTACTTTTGTATGCTACTTAACACCATTATAGAAAAAGGCAAACAGGAATACTGTGGAACAGGTAAAGTGAGGATGTGTAGAGATGTGATGGTCGGGGCTAAACAGGCCTATTTGTGTACACAAATGCATACAGGCATATATGTATCTGAGTATACATATTTATGTGTATATGTACATTGTGTACATATTTATAATCAAATTCCCTAACAAGGTTTTCACAGTAAATTTGTCCTGTCCACAAGGTAAGGATGAACATGTCCCTTCACATCTTTCTCTGCATGGGTTTTACTTTTTCGTTTTTCTTCCAAATGATCTTCTGTTGCTGTCTTGAAGGTGCCTTCCTGTAACTTACACTGAACATGAAATCCAACAATGGATTGAAGCACGAAGGAAGAATTTCCCGACCACAGCCAACATCAAGAAGGTAACTTGAATATTCACTCTCTATCAGATATTCAGTTCTCAAGAAAGTTTTTTGTGCTGCAGAAATTGGTTCAATCTGATGTCAATAATGAAGATGCTGATGACGATGCCCAATTACGCCGCCAGGTAATCGATTATGTTCAAATTATTTAATCTCCACATTCTATCTTTTTTTTCTTTTGCTGGTTAAATTTATACAGATTAGCTGAAATATGCTTTAAAATTTTTATTTGCCACTAGTCCTATAAAGATTGTACTTTGTATTATCAATATGCATCCTTTGGTCATTTGAGACTCTTGTGGCACCATCTTGTCTTTCAGCAATTGAAGCAGGTTCTAGCTAAACAGGCAGAATTGGGTGTTGAAGTAGCTGAGATACCCCAAGGCTATCTTTCTGAACTGGAGAACCAATCTGGTGGGCAGGAGAATAATTCAAAGGTGCTGAATATGACCAACAATTTTCCAAACAAACACATCTGCAAGAGGGCCAGGAATCAAGAAAAGTGGCAAGCAAAAAGGCTGAAGTTGACGAATGAATCATCTGCTGCTGCTGCTGCAATTTTGAGAAGGGAACCAACTCTTTTGCGAAAGCTCCTGAGTTCTGATATTAGAAGAGACAACAGCAGGCTTTTACAAGCTTTTAGGTTCATGATCCTTAATTCTTTCTTTGAACATTGGCCGGGACAACTTTTGGAGTTTCCATCTTTTACAGTGAGAGACATACAATGTGAAAATGGAACTGCAGTGGAGAAGACATCGTCTTTGAATTGCATAAACAATGTTGAATTTGAGGTTGGCCAGTGTTCTGTAGTTAAGGAAATTGAGGGTCCGAAACAAAATTGTGTTAGGGATGATGCAGGTTTTTCAAGCGAGAATGGCCAGTAATAAAATTGGCAACACCCAACTGGATTACCCTGTGATCACAAAGGAATATGCTTTTGATAGATCAGTTAATGGATGTAGAACATTATGTTTTGCTATGTATTATATGAATTAGCTGATGTCTGATATTTCTCATCATCGAAGTTTAAGCTGATGTTTTGAGGTGAGAAGAATTATGGTGCTTACTTTTAACTGGTCTTCTGTACAAATTTGAGACCTATGAATTAACTGCAGATTCAACTTGATCCAGCAAGACTTATTGTATCATCGTAAGCAATAAGCTATTATGTTAAAAGTCTGCAAAGCAAAGTTGTTCATGAGCTTCAGGCATCTGCTTTAAGACAAGCTGCAAGCATTCTGTGGTTATGATTCTCCTTTTATTTTCTCAAATTAAACATCCGCTTAGCCTATATTAAGTTCACTCTATAGTCTATATTTAGTTTAGTAATAAGAGGTGCAGGTCAGAGGACTCTATAGAATTAGGAGTATGAGAATGAGAATAAGATGTCAGAGAATTAAATATCGAGTCAAAAAAATCAATCATCGATCCTGTGGATCGATTAACATGAATGGTCAACGTGTTAAATGATTGGTTAACATATTGGAGAATCAATTAAAATTTTGAAGAAAAAGTTAATATGGCAAAGGATCGATCAGTACAAACTACTATCTCTGATGGCTTAAACGATATTGTTTTTGGTCGAATGGTGGTTGTATTATTTGTACCCTTTCGAGCCTTGAAAAGGAGGAAGACGCATGATGGTTGATATTTACGGATTGATGTTGATTGTTGACTTGATGTTGACCAGCCAACCTTGGATCAAGTTCGATCTACATAGGGAACCTCAGTAGTGCCCAAAGTCTCGAGTTCTCGAGGTCGTGTAGTCCCAAAATACCCTTCCTGTGCCAAGATTGATGCCATGAGTCGGCTCTCGGCACGGTCTATTCGGCCATTATCAAATCCAATTTTATCTTAGTATAGGTAGTTCTCTTGGTCTTATAGATTAATGGATCTCTATCTAATAATCTTTCATAGCTAATTATTGGATCTTATCTATAGGATCAATAATTTAGGGGTTTATTGAATATCTAATAAAATAGAGGCTCCGACGGATATCTCATATCCGAACTTTTACTTATCGTAATGTTTACCATATATGTGTGACCCTCTAGGCCCAATATCGAGTTGACCATAAGTCATACCTGTAGGACTTTTTCTAGCTTAATGAATTGTTATCTTCATAATAATTCACTTAACTCATTGATTGCAAACATACTAAGTTACTATGCCACAGCTCCACAGGGGAATCCAATTCTTTGGACCTATCTGTTCTCAGTTACCGTATACTTACAGTCCCTCATCCATCTAATATCCTAGAGACCGTATAACAGACACGGTGTTGGTAGACTCATATGGTTTCTACTCGAGGCTCGTTGTAATCGGATTCTCTCAGAGAACTATTTGTCTCTTAATTCGAATGACCCTAGCTAGGGATTTGTCTAAGTAAGAACACATGAGATATTCCTCTCATAACACTAAGAGAGGATGGTCATCTATCAACACTCAATAGCCCTCGTAAGTTTGACTACTTCTCCCAGCTGTGCTAGATCTAGAACTTCCAAACCTATAAGTCTGGTATCAAAGAGTGGAATACTCATACAGAACATCCTTGGTGTCTCAAGTCTAAAGACTAAGTACACTACTGAGATAACATAATTGCTGTCTGATAATGAGTATCATTAACCATCTAACATTCTGTGAGCAAATCAATTAGTGAACACATTCTCCAATGAGCACCTACACTATAACCCTAGTATCTCCACACAAGCAGTTATGAGACCAATTATCTCTATCATTTGGACAAGTATACAACACACCAATCTGTTCGGTCATCTCGATGTCCCTCTCGAGTAACTTATGACCAAGATTATTTAGGGTTTGTGTTTAAAGGTGAATCGGTCTCATTATCGTGATCTCATCACGATCCGATTCTCATTGCATAGATCCATGGACATCACTATATATATATATAGTGATAAAATACCAAATGATATAATAAACAAAAAGAATGCATATCATGTCACATGTGCTATCACTCACGTAATTGGCTTGCACGACACCTATTACTAGCAATCTCTCACTTGACCTAAAGCTAGTCACCTAAGTGTCTGATCCCCATCAAATCCTTATGTTGCCCAAAAACAATATGAGATAATAGTTTTATCAGTGGATTTACGATGTTATCTTCGGATGAAACTCTTTTCACTACTACATCTCCTCGGGTTATGATCTCTCTGATCAGGTGGAACCTCAACATGCTTAGACTTTTGATGAGACCTAGGTTCTTTCGCTTAAGCAATCGCCTTGTTGTTATCGTAATATAAGGGAATCGACTCCTTATTGCTCGGCATGTCTTCTAGATTTGTGATGAACTTCGTCATCCAGGCAATGTACTTCGTCTCTGTGGTCGAGTCAGTAGTAGTATATTGCTTGGAACTCTTCTGATATATTGCTCCTTTATTCAGGATGAACACATACCCAGAATTAGACTTGCTATCATCGACATTAGACTGGAAACTCGAGTCCGTGTAGCTTTCAATCCTGAGGCTACTACCTCCATATACTAGTAAAAGATCCTTAGTCATTCTCAAGTACTTAAGGATACACTTTATTGTTTTCTAGTACTTTAAGCCCGGCTTCGCCTGATACCTACTCGTGATACTCAGAGCGCTGAGGTATAGGGTATCATATCCATGTTCGCCATTTCTTCAAGGGTCTTTGGGGACATACTCCTAGAAAGTGATATCCCATATCTTATCGGTGTGAGACCTCTCTTGGAATTTTCTATACCAAACATTTTGATAATAGTGTCTATGTACTTGGACTGAGATAAGACAAGCATCATCTTGGATCTATCTTTATAGATATAATTTCCCAAGATATAGGATGCTTCCCCTAAGTCCTTCATATAGAAATGTCTAGATAACCAAGTCTTTACTATAGATAGCATTCCTACATCATTCCCAATGATCAGGATGTTATCCACATATAACACTAAGAAGGTGATAGCGCTCTCACTTACCTTTTTGTACACACAAGGCTCATCTTCGTTCTTAACGAAGTCATAAGATCTGATCGCCTCATTAAATCTGATGTTCTAACTTCGAGAAGCTTGCTTCAGCCCATAAATGGACCTAAGCAACCTACACACCTTATTTGGGTAGTCTTTGGACACGAATCCCTCAAGCTATATCATGTACACCTCCTTCTCGGTTTTCATATATATTTTCTAGATATTATAATCATAGTGTGCTACAATAGCTAATAGAATTCATATGGATTTCAACATGGCTACGGGTGAGAATGTTTCGATATAGTTAACACCTTGGCTTTGCTGATACCCCTTAGCCATTAGCCTTGCTTTATAAGTCTCTACCTTTCTATCTACTCCGATCTTCTTCTTGAAGATCCACTTGTAACCAATGCGTATAATACCCTCGGGTGCATCAATTCGGTTCCAAACCTTGTTGGAGTAGATGGAATCCATCTTAGAATTCATGGTTTCTTGTCACTTCTTTGAGTTTATACTTGTAATAGCCTCCTCGTAGGTCTGAGGATCAATATCCTCAACATTCTCTCCTCTAATGTGTCCCACATATCTCTCAAGAGGATGGGATACTCTACTAGACTTATATAAAGTTGAAACTTGTGTGCCAAGTACTTGAACAGACTCGGGCCGTAGAATGGTGCTTGAGCTAGATTCTACAACCTCGCTCAACTCTATCATGCTTCCACTATCTCCATCAAGAATGTATTCCTTCTCAAGAAACACCGCTCTTTTGGCTACAAAGACCTTTTGGTCCTCGGGGTGATATAAATAATACTTGTAAGTTTCCTTTAGGTATCCCATGAACTTGTATTGTTCCGTCCTGAGTTCCAACTTATTGGGGTTGTATCTTTTAACGTGGGCAGGGCATCCCTAAATTTTAACAACCTTAAGATCAGGCTTTTTCCCTTTCCATATCTCATATTGTGTGGACACTATCAACTTATTTGGAACTTTGTTCAAAAGATAAGCTACGGTCTCTAGGACATATTATTAAGATCAATACGACACTAAGAGAGGGGGGGGGGGGGGATGGGTGTGGGGTAGGTGGAGAGTGGTGGGAGGAGGGGGTGTGAATTAGTTCTTATGATAAAAACATCAATTCAAAAATTCTTCTTGTTCGATAAAATCGTTATCGGAAAGATGTTAACTTGAAAGCATAGGAAAGCATAGTGAGATTAAGAAATCAGTTTGTAATATAAAGAAAAAACATGAAGGAAATGAAAACTAAGTTTTATAATGGTTTGGTCATCGTGACCTATGTCCACTCTCGATTCCTCTTCCGTCGAGGTCACCGGCATCCACAAACGGTCTTCCTTCAATGGACGAAGACCAACTACTCTCTTACAACTCTTTCTCCTTTTCACAGGTTTAGGAGATAACCCTTACAAGCCTTACACCTCTCTTGAATGATCTCAAAACTAGAAAGGGAGGAGGGCACTTAGTAATTTTACAACCCAGAATAATAACCCCTTTATGGTCTAATTCATGCTTCTCCATGCAGAAATAGCTAGGGAATTTATAGACCACAAATGACTTAAAATAATGAAGGAATAAAAGGTCTTACCCCAGGTTTCCGAGGTACTAGCGGTACTATTGGGAAATCAGCGGGGGCGACATCATATGCGCAGCGGAAGAACAAGAAAACAAAAATCCTCGATTCCCAAAAAGATGTTCGTCGTCGTGCGAAGATTGGTGCGCAAAAATCCGCAAAACACAAAACTGCGTATAGAGATTGTGTTACCTAGGGAGATCGTATATCCCTGTTTCTTTGCAGATCCTTAGGAGAGGGTGAAGGAGGTCAAGCGTCCTCCTCTCTAGCGGTGATCCACACAAAGGGGGTTGCGACGACCCTCCTCAAAACTCCGTGCCTCTGAGGTGGAGAAGGAGAGGAGAATAGGAAAGGCAAGCAAAGACTCTAGCCTATGAGGTGTGAATCCCTCCTATTTATAGAGATCCCGTGTCAAACCCTAATGGGTCCTTCCCTAGTGGGTATTGGATCTACATCCAATAAGAGAAGGGCTCCGTCGGATATCTTATATCCGAACCTCTACTCATCGCAATGCTACCATATGTGTGTGACCCTCTAGGCCCAATATCGAGGCCGGCCGTGAGTCATACCGTCGAACTCCTTCTAACTCAAATGAATTATTATCTCTGTAATAATTCACTTTCGACTCATCGACTACTGACGCATTTAGGCCACTACTGTGTAGTCCCCAGACGATACTGAAATCCAATCCATTGGACTTGTCTGTCCTCAGTTACCATGTACCTATAGTCCCTAATCCATCTAATATCCCAGAGACCGTATATCGAGCATGGTGTTGTCAGACCCATACGGTTTCTACTCGAGTCTCGCTCTAATCGGATTCTCCCGGAGAACTCTTTCTCTTTCAACCCGAATGACCCTGGCTAGGGATTTGTCTGAGCAAGAACACATGGGATATTCCTCTCTGCTAGTCATAGGTGCCCAGCAAGCCAATCATGTGAGTGATGGCACGTGTGACTTGATACAGAATTTTTTTGCTTATTATATTTTGGCGTATATCACTTTATAACTATTGCATAAATGCATATATATATTGTGATGTCCTTGGATTTGTGCAATGGGAATCGGATTGTGATGAGATCACGATAATGAGATCGATTCACCTTTAAACACATATCCTAAATAATCCCGGTCATAGGTTACTCGAGAGGGACATCGTGATAACCGGATAGACTAGTGTGCTGTATACCCGTCCATATAATGGATGCAGCTGGTCTCATAGCTGCTTGTGTAGTGACACTAGGGATACAGTACAGGTGCTCATTGGAGAATGAGTTCACCGATTGATCCGCTTTACGAATGCTTGGATGGTTGATGATGCCTTATTGTCGACAAATGATTCCGTGAGTCCTAGTGGTGTATCCGGTCCTTAGACTTGAGACACCAAGGATGTCCTGTATGAGTGCTCCACTCTTTGATACCGTGACTTATAGGTTTGGCTGTCCCAGGATCTAGTACAGCTGGTCATTGGGAGTGGTAGTCGACCTTACGAGGGCTATTGAGTGTCGATAGAGGATCATCCACTCTACGCGACATGAGAGGAATATCCCATGTGTTCTTGCTCGGACAAATCCCCGCCGGGGTCATTCGGGTTGAGAGAGAAAGAGTTCTTGGAGAATCCGATTAGAGCGAGACTCGAGTAGAAACCGTATGGGTCCGACAACACCATGCTCGATATACGGTCTTTGGGATATTAGATGGATGAGGGACTATAGGTACATGGTAACGAGGACGACAGTCCAATGGATTGGATTCCCCTCAGATCGTCTGGGACTACGGAGTAGTGGCCTAGTACGTCCGTAGAGTCGATGAGTCGAGTGAATTATTACGAGATAATAATTCACCGAAAGTTAGAAGGAGTTCCGACGGTGTATGACTCACGACCACCACTCGATATTGGGCTTAGAGGGTCACACACATATGGTAGGCATTGCGATGAGTAGAGGTTCGGATATGAGATATCCCATGAGCCCTTTGTCTTATTAGATGCAGATCCAATACCCACTAGGGAAGGACCCATTAGGGTTTGACATGGGATCTCTATAAATAGGAGGGATTCACAGCCTCATAGGCTAGAGTCTTTGCTTGCCTTTCCTATTCTCCTCTCCTTCTCCACCCTCGAGGCCCGAGTTTTTGAGGAGGGTCGCCGCAACCCCCGCTGGGGATCACCGCTAGAGAGGAGGACGCTTGACCTCCTTCACCCTCTCCTAAGGATCTACAAGGAAACAGGGATATACGATCTCCCTAGGTAACACAATCTCTATACGCCAGTTTTGTGTGTTTTATGGATTTTACGCACTGCCTTCTTCATCTACGACGACCAACATCTTTTGGGAATCGGGGATTTTTATTTTCTTGTTCTTCCGGCTAAGATATGATGTCCCCCCCATGATTTCCCAACAAAGGGTATCGAGCTAAGTTGTTCGTGCGAATGATTGGTTTTGAACCGCGTGTGTTGTGTTTAGGAAGAATATTGACGCCAAAATCGCTGACGCAAAAAGCGAGGAAGGGCAGCAACAGTTGCTGCCCTCGATCTCGACGTGCGCGGCGGCGCAGCCCAGGTTCGGCCGGCCGCCGGCCGGGCTGGTCTTCATAGCGGAGTTTGTCGCCGGCGGTGTTTGGCGCCCACGCAGAGGCGCCAGAGGGCGCGGCGCCGCCGCCGCCAGCGAAGCCGGAGCCTACCGCCGCCAAGGAGCGGCGCCACCGCCAAGGTGGCGTGGACGCCGCCGCCAGAGGGCGCGGCGACGCCGCCGCAGGCGATGATGCCTACCGCCACGCCGCTCCCATAGGCTAAAACCACCCCCACACAAGGGGTCGCCTGGGACAGCACCGCCATGGGGAGTCGCCACTGGGCAGAATCACCATGGAGGCGGCCATACCCGGGCTTCGCCGCAATGGCATGCTTCTGGCCAATGGCGCAGCCGCGCTTTAGGGCAGGGCCCCGCCCTCGCCCACACAAAGTCACCGCCATTGGTGGTGGCGGCGGCAGCAGAAGAGAAAATTAGGGTTTTGGGCAAAATGACAGTTTTGCCCCTGTGAATTTGAGAAATTCCATTTTCTATCTGTCCAAATTATGAAAATACCCTTAGGAATTGAGAAATTCCCTACATGTCCCTGATTTCAGAAAAATATTAATTAATTAAAAGGTTTAGTTGATTATTATTTTTATTATTATCTAGTAGTCCTACATGATGATGATTATTTATACATGTGATGTATGATGTGTGAATGGATGATCATGGACCGTGTGATGTGTGTACTTGTGATTATTATTATTGAGATCTACTTAACCTCCATTATATTTCTCGTTTATTGTCGGCCCCTGCGTGCTATGATTAAGTTGTAATCACATGAGGAGGCACAAATGGGGAGCATGGATGCGATAGCGGGACCCATGAGACGGACGATCGTGATGCATGGAGATGCATCAAGATGTCGACGGAACCGACGAGGACGAGATGGACGATCACAAGGGCATGGAGATGCACCGTTGCACACATAGATCTTGATGTGAGTGATTAGGCCAACTGGCTCGGGCCTAATCATATTAGGTTGTGGTCCATGATCATCTGATGTGATTGCTTATACACATACTAGATATGTATATATATTTGCATGCGATGTAGATATATATTAAATATGTATATGTGTGACATGTCATATTAGGAGACCAAATTATAGAAACATCTCTCGATAATATTAAGTCGGTAAACGTGAGGCAATTAGATTGACCCACGTGGCCTTCCATCGTTATGAGTAGGAATCGATTCCCGGTGTAGGTTGAGTTGGTCGAGTCCCTCGAGACTCACCTATATCACGATTCGCTATCTTGCTTACGACATAGAGATGTCACCGGTGACCTGAGGACATGGTATGCTTGGTCGAGTCCCTCGAGGGTATATCATCAAATCAGACTCATCTTGTAACGAAGGTGTTGACTTAACCGAGCATCATGGTTGGTCGAGTCCCTCGAGGCTATGGTGATTCGGAGGCCGAACAGGACGGGAATCACAAGGAGTTGTGATCGGCAAGAGTTGCCTACCTTTTAGGCTTAGTGTGATTGGTCGAGTCCCTCGAGGTTACACTAAGACGCTGATTGGATCCTGATCCCCACTAGAAGTCTGCTGGAGACTTCCGTTTCACGTGCTGAGGGTGTCGCGTGACTCGTTAGTAAAATAGTGGGAGCATATTAAGATAGAAGTCCATATCTTGATAGTTTATTTTCTTGCAAAATCTGCATGTTATTCATTTCTGCTACATCTTTATTTTCAGAAAATGTCGCTTTCAAATCCCTTACGTGGCATACTTGATGTCAACCGTCTTACTGGTCCAAATTATACGGATTGGCTCCGTAACTTGAGAATTGTTCTTAAAGCGGAGAAAATCGTGTACGTCCTTGATACAATGATGCCTACGCCCGAAGAAGGGGCAAGCGAGGATGAGATCGCTCGCTACGTGAAGTACATTGATGACTCCACTCTTGCTCAGTGCTATATGTTGGGCTCTATGACTCATCGCTACGTGCTAGAGTTACAGAGACAACATGAAAAGATGGATGCCAGATCCATTCTCCTACATGTCCGAAAATTGTTTGAGGAACAGGGAAGGACTCAACGATATAAGATATCCAAGAGCCTTTTCCGCGCTAGGATGACTGAGGGGACACCGGTTCAGAACCATGTCCTAAAGATGATTGAGTGGATAGAGAAACTCACAGGTCTAGGAATGGTCCTAGAGGATAACTTGTGTGTGGACATTGTGCTTCAGTCCCTACCAGATTCCTTTTCACAGTTCATAATGAATTTTAATATGAACAAGCTTGAGATGACTCTCCCAGAGCTCCTCAATATGTTGAGGGAGGCAGAGAGTACTATTAAGAAAGAGAAGCCAATTCTCTACACTGGTGAGACCAGAAAGAAAAGGAAAGCAGAAAGGTCCCTTAAGAAGGGAAAGGGCAAGGGCAAACAAGGTAAAGCAAAGGTTGCTAAGAAAGACCCAGCAAAGGACAAAGGCTAGTGCTTCCACTGTGGTAAAGATGGGCATTGGAAGAGAAACTGCAAAGAGTACCTTGCAGAAAGGGGATTTTTGTTTTCTTGTTCTTCCGCTGTGCATATGATGTCGCCCCCCTTGATTTCCCAACACTCTCATGACGCCGAGAGTGGATGATCCTCTATCGACACTCAATAGCCCTCGTAAGGTCAACTACCACTCCCAATGACCAGCTGTACTAGATCTGGGACAGCCAAACCTATAAGTCTGGTATCAAAGAGTGGAGCACTCATACAGGACATCCTTGGTGTCTCAAGTCTAAGGACCGATACACCACTAGGACTCTGGAATCATTTGTCGACAATAAGGCATCATCAACCATCCAAAGATTCCGTAAGCGGATCAATCAATGAACTCATTCTCCAATGAGCACCTGTCTTCAGATCCCTAGTGTCCCTACATGAGCGACTATGAGACCACCAAATGATCCATCATATGGACGGGTATACAACACACCGGTCTATCCGGGTTATCACGATGTCCCTCTCGGTAACCTATGACCGGGATTATTTAGGATATGTGTTTAAAGGTGAATCGATCTCATTATCGTGATCTCATCACGATCCGATTCCCATTGCACAAATCTAAGGAAATCACAATATATATATATGCATTTATGCAATAGTTATAAAGTGATATACGCCAAAAATATAATAAGCAAAAAGATTCTCAGATCAAGTTACATGCCATCACTCACGTGATTGGCTTTGCTTGGGCACCTATGACTAGCAATCTCCCACTTGACCTCTGACCAATCACCTATGTGTCCGATCCCCATCGGACCCTGTGATGCTCAAAGACAAAATGAGACAACGGCTTTGTCGGTGGATCTGCAATGTTATCTTCGGATGGAACTCTTTCCACTTTGCTACATCTCCTCAAGTTACGATCTTTCTTATAAGGCGGAACCTCCTCGAACACTTCCGATGAGACCCGGGTTCCTTATTTGAGTAATCACCCTATAGTTGTGCAGTAATATAAGGAAGTCGACTTGTCGCTATCTCAGATCGACTCCCAAATCTGTGATGAACTTCTTCATCCGGACTCCCTCCTTTGCTGCATCTCGATGCAGCAATGTACTCCTATGGTCGAAGTCGGAAGGTATCTTGCTTGGAACTCTTCCAAGACATTACTCCTCCATTCAAGGTGTACACATACCCTGAATTCGACTTGCTATCATCGACATCGGTGAAAACTTGAGTCGGTGTAGCCTTCAACCTTAAGGCTATTACCTCCATATACTAGTAAAAGATCCTTAGTCCTTCTCAAGTACTTAAGGATACACTTTCTTGCTTTCGGTCTCTAAGCACGGATCCGCCTGATACCTTTCGTGACACTCGGAGCATGCGCTATATCGCCTAGTACATAGCATGGCATACATGATAGACCCTATTGTTGAGGCATAAGGTATCATATCCATGTTTGCCCTTTCTTCTCGAGTCTTTGGGGACATATTCAGTAGAAAGCGATATCCCATGTCTCATCGGTATGAGACCTCTCTTGGAATTTTCCATGCCAACCTTTTTTGACAATAGTTTCTATGTACCTGGACTGGGACAAGCCAAGCATCCTCTTGGATCTATCTCTATAGATTCTAATCCCCAAGATATAAGATGCTTCCCCAAGTCCTTCATGGAGAAGTGTCTAGATAATTAAGCCTTTACTTGTGGATAGCATTTCTATGTCATTCCCAATGATGAGGATGTCATCCACATATAACACCAAAAAAAGGTGATAGCTCCCCACTTACCTTTCTCAGTATACACAAGGCTCATCTTCGTTCTTAATCAAGTCATAAGATCTCGATTGCCTCATCAAATCTTATGATCCAACTTCGAAGTCGGCTTTAGTCTATAAATGGATCTAAGCAACCTACACACCTTATATCGGGCGGTTCTTGGACACGAATCCCTCGGGTTGCATCATATACACCTCCTCCTCGAGGTTCCCGTTGAGGAATCTGCGGTTTTCACATCCATCCGCCGGATCTCATAATCATAGTGTCTGCAATAGCCAATAGAATTCTGATGGATTTTAGCATTGCTACGGGTGAGAAAGTTTCGTCGTAGTCAACACCTTACCTTTGACGATACCCCTTAGCCACTAGCCTTGCTTTATGGGTCTCTACCTTTCCATCTACTCCGATCTTTTTCTTAAAGATCCACTTGCAACCGATGGGTACAATACCTTCGGGCGCATCAACTAGGTTCCAACCCTTATTGAAGTACATAGAATCCATCTCAGAATTCATGACTTCTTTCCACTTCCCGGAGTCTATACTCATAATAGCCTCCTCATAGGTCTGAGGATTAATATCCTCTACATCCTCTGCTCTAATATGTCCCACATATCTCTCAGGAGGATGGGATACTCTATCAGACCTGCGTAAAGTTGATACTTGTGTATTAGGTACCCGAACAGGACTGGACTGTCAGAGTGGTGCTTGAGCTTGGTTCTCCAACCTCGCTCAATTCTATCATTCTCCCACTGTCTCCGTCAAGAATGTGTTCCTTCTCAAGGAACACTGCTCTCTTAGCTAAAAGACCTTTTGGTCCTCGAGATGCTAGAAATAATACCCACAAGTTTCCTTGGGGTATCCCACAAATTTGCATCGCTTCGTCCCTTGATTCTAACTTATCGTGGTTGTGTCTTCTAACATGGGCCGGGGGCAGCCCCGATCTTAACAACCTTAAGATCGGGCTTCTTCCCTTTCATATCTCATATGGTGTAGACACTACCGACTTAGTTGGAAATCTATTCAGAAGGTAAGCTGCGGTTTCTAGGGCATATCCCCAGAATGAGATGGGTAGGTCAGCGAAACTCATCATGGACCGTACCATATCTAATAATGTACGATTTCTCCTTTCAGAGACACCATTGAGCTGAGGTGTATAAGGAGGTGTCCATTGGGATAATATCCCATGGTCCTTGAGGAACTGAGTAAACTCTGTACTTAAGTATTCACCTCGATCTGATCGAAGAGTTTTGATACAATTTCCAGTCTGGTTCTCCACTTCATTCTTATACTTTCTGAATTTCTCAAAGGCCTCAAACTTGTACTTCACTAAGTACACATATCCATACCTTGAGAAATCATCAGTAAATATAATGAAGTAGGAGTAACCTCCAATGGCATGAGTTGACATGGGTCCACATACATCACTATGTATGAGTTCTAACAACTCATTGGCTCTTTCTCCAGTTCCACTAAATGGAGATTTGGTCAGTTTTCCAGGAATGCAAGGCTCACAAGTTGTATATGACACATAGTCGAATGGATCTAGATATCCATCATTTAGCAACTTTTGAATCCTTCTTTCATGGATGTGACCTAGCCTACAATGCCACAGGTATGCACTGTTCAACTCATCTCGTTTCCTTTTGGACACATTTACATTCATGATATGTGGAGTGGTGTCTAACATAAATAAACCATTATGCAATGTTCCTTTCGTGATGATCTTGTCATCTAATAATATCGAACAACCATTGTTCTCAAAAACAAATTTATATCCACTAACTGTTAAACATGAAATGGAGATAATGTTTTTGATAATAGAAGGAACAAAATAACATGCTTCTAATGCAATAAAAAGCTCCACTAGGCAGATGTAGGGGCGACCTCATAATAGCTAATATGCAGCAACTTTTGCTCCATTACCCATCTTGAGGTCCATCTAGCCTCTCTGTAGTCTCCTAGGTCTTGCGAACACGCAATCTGAATTGCATATATGATAAGCACTACCGGTATCCAATACCCATGTGTTATCATAAGAGTCCGACAAATGGAGATTGATCATGAATGTACCCAAGCTTCATAAAGCTTTTGTTTAAGCCCTTTCTGCAAAGTACTCTTTTGCGGTTTCTCTTCAATGCCCATCTTTACCACAGTGGAAGCACTGGCCTTTGTCCTTTGTTGGGTCTTTCTTAGCAACCTTTGCTTTACCTTGTTTGCCCTTGCCCTTTCCCTTCTTAAGGGACCTTTTTGCTTTCCTTTTCTTTCTGGTCTCACTAGTGTAGAGAACTGGCTTCTCTTTCTTAATAGTACTCTCTGCCTCCCTCAACATATTGAGGAGCTCTGGGAGAGTCACCTCAAGCTTGTTCATTTTAAAATTCATTATGAACTATTGCTGCCCTTCCTCGCTTTTGCGTCAACGATTTTGATGTCAATATTCTTCCTAAACACAACACAAGCAGTTCAAAACCAATCATTCGCACGAACAACCTGGCTCTGATACCACTGTTGGGAAATCAGCGGGGGCGACATCATATGCGCAGCGGAAGAACAAGAAAACAAAAATCCCCGATTCCCAAAAAGATGTTCGTCATCGTGCGAAGATTGGTGCACAAAAATCCGCAAAACCCAAAACTGCGTATAGAGATTGTGTTACCTATGGAGATCGTATATCCCTGTTTCCTTGTAGATCCTTAGGAGAGGGTGAAGGAGGTCAAGCGTCCTCCTTTCTAGCGGTGATCCACACAGCAGGGTTGCGACGACCCTCCTCAAAACTCCAGGCCTCTGAGGTGGAGAGGGAGAGGAGAATAGGAAAGGCAAGCAAAGACTCTAGCCTATGAGGCTGTGAATCCCTCCTATTTATAGAGATCCCGTGTCAAACCCTAATGGGTCCTTCCCTAGTGGGTATTGGATCTGCATCCAATAAGACAAGGGCTCCGTCGGATATCTCATATCCGAACCTCTACTCATCGCAATGCCTACCATATGTGTGTGACCCTCTAGGCCCAATATCGAGCTGGCCGTGAGTCATACCTGTCAGAACTCCTTCTAACTCAGTGAATTATTATCTCTGTAATAATTCACTCGACTCATCGACTATGGACGTACTAGGCCACTACGCCATAGTCCCCAGACGATACAGGGGAATCCAATCCATTGGACCTGTCTGTCCTCAGTTACCATGTACCTATAGTCCCTCATCCATCTAATATCCCATAGACCGTATATCGAGCATGGTGTTGTCAGACCCATACGGTTTCTACTCGAGTCTAGCTCTAATCATATTCTCCCGGAGAACTCTTTCTCTCTCAACCCGAATGACCCTGGCCAGGGATTTGTCTGAGTAAGAACACATGGGATATTCCTCTCATGACGCCGAGAGTGGATGATCCTCTATCGACACTCAATAGCCCTCATAAGGTCGACTACCACTCCCAATGACCAACTGTACTAGATCTGGGACAGCCAAACCTATAAGTCTGGTATCAAAGAGTGGAGCACTTATACAGGACATCCTTGGTGTCTCAAGTCTAAGGACTAGATACACCACTAGGACTACAGAATCGCTGTTTGACAATAAGGCATCATCAACCATCCAGCATTCCGTAAGCGGATCAATCAGTGAACTCATTCTCCAATGAGCACCTGTACTGTATCCCTAGTGTCCCTACACGAGCAGCTATGAGACCAGCTGCATCCATCATATGGACGGGTATAGAGCACACCAGTCTATCCGGTTATCACGATATCTCTCTCGAGTAAGCTATGACCGGGATTATTTAGGATATGTGTTTAAAGGTGAATCGATCTCATTATCGTGATCTCATCACGATCTGATTCCCATTGCACAAATCCAAGGACATCACAATATATATATGCATTTATGTAATAGTTATAAAGTGATATACGCCAAAATATAATAAGAAAAAATATTCTGTATCAAGTCACACGTGCCATCACTCACGTGATTGGCTTGCTGGGTACCTATGACTAGCAGGTACCACTACCTATATTGGGCGATACTACCACCTATAGTACTGACACTAGGCGGCACCACTACTTGGTCTGACAATACCATCGCTTGACACAATTTGGGAGACTATGTCTAAGCGGTACCAAAGGCTAGATTGGCGATACCACCACCTGACATTAGGTGGTACTACCGCTTGATAGTCTCGAAGATAGTCTTGGAGACTGAGCCTCTAGCAATGCCATCACCTGACCTAACTTTTGGTCATTGAATGCGTCTTTCCCTTGGCCTAAAACAACCCCAACATAGGCCCAATTGACCCATAATTGAGTTGGCTTAATTACATTCTAAACCAACCCAATTACAACTAAAGCTACTTTGATCTAGTCAATTATTACAAAGTATTAATCACATGTTTTTCGACATGTCATTGGTTCATCGGTGCTTCATCCAATCCTTCGGCACATCGTCCTCTTTTGCGACCTTTTGCCTAATCGGCATATTGACCTTTGTAACTTCGATCTCCTTGGTGCAATGTCCGCTCTTCTAGGCTTAATGCTTGGACTCATGACATGAAGCCTTCTGTTGACATATCGACCAATCATCCGGCTCGATGTCCAATTTTCTAACATGTTCCACTTCGACTAAACATTGATTCTTCATATTTTAATTGTCTCTTCATGATCAAAGTTAGTCATGCATTACTCAAAATACAAATTAGATCATAAACTCTATCAATTGGTTTCATCATCATTAAAATCCGAGATTCAACAATCTCCCCATTTTTTATGATAACAATCAATTGATGACGGAGTTTAACTAAACTATCCCTATCAATATGCTATATTGATAGAACTTTGAATTCAAGTCAAAGCAATTATAATCATGATCATATGCAATACATTATATGTTGAGAAATCTTTGGGGGTGATATCACATGCACAACGAAAGAATAGAAAACAAAATCTCCTATTCCCAAAGAGATATTCGACATCATGCGAAGATTGGTGTACAAAAATCTACGAAACTTAAAATTGCATATAGTAAAAATTGTGTTACCTAGGAAGATCATATATCCTTGTGTCCCTACAGATCTCTAGGAGAGGGTGAAGGAGGTCAAGCGCCCTCCTCTCTAGCGGTGATCCACACAGTAGGGCTGCGACGACGCACATCAAAACTCTAGGCTTGCTTTGAGGTAGAGAGGGGGAGGAGAATAGGAGAGACAAGCAAAGACTCTAGCCTATGAACCATTGAATCCCTCCTATTTATAGAGGTCTCCTGTCAAACCCTAATGGATCCTCCCCTATTGGATATTGGATTTGCATATAATTACCCAAGCCTCTTGGATTAGTGGATCTCTATCCAATAATCTATCATGGGCTTTTATTAGATCTCATTCATAGGATCTAATAATTCAGGGGCTTATTGGATATCCAATAAGATAGGGGCTCTGGTGGATATCTCATATCCGAACCTCTACTCATCGCAACGCCTACCATATGTGTATTACCCTCTAGGCCCAATATCGAGCTGCCCGTGAGTTATACATGTCAGAACTTCTTTTGGCTTAGTGAATTATTATCTCCATAATAATTCACTCAACTCATCGGCTGTGGACGTACTAGGCAACTACGTCGCAGTCCCCAGACGATACAGGGGAATCCAATCCATTGGACCTATCTATCCTCAGTTACCATATACCTCAAATCCCTCATCTATCTAATATCCCTGAGACTGTATACCGGGCATGGTGCTATTAGACATATACGATTTCTACTCGAGTCTTGCTTTAATCGAATTCTCCCGGAGAACTCTTCCTCTCTCAATCCGAATGACTCTGGCTAGGGATTTTTTTGAGAAAGAATACATGAGATATTCCTCTCATGACACCGAGAGTGAATGATCTTATATCGACACTCAATAGCCCTCGTAAGATTGACTACCACTCCCAATGACCGACTGTACAAGATCTGGGACATCCAAACCTATAAGTCCAGTATCAAAAAATGGAGCACTCGTATAGGACATTCTTAGCATCTCAAGTCTAAGGACCAAATATAACACTGGAACTATGGAATCGTTGTCTAACAATATGGTATCATCAACCATCCAACATTCCGTAAGTAGATCAATTAGTGAACTCATTCTCCAATAAGCACTTGTACTGTATCCCTAGTGTCCCCACACAAGCAGTTATGAGACAAGCTGCATCTATCATATGGATGGATATACAACACACTAGTCTATCTAGTTATCTCGATGTCCCTCTTGAGTAACCTATGACCGGGATTATTTATGATATGTATTTAAAGGTGAATCAATCTCATTATCATGATCTTATCACGATTCGATTTCCATTGCACAGATCCAAGGACATCACAATATATACATGCATATATACAATAGTTAATATAAAGTAATAAATGTCAAAATATAATAAGCAAAAATATTCTGTGTCAAGTCATATGTGCCATCACTTACCTGATTGGCTTGTTGGGCACCAATAATTAGCAATCTCCCACTTGACCTAAAGCCAATCACCTATGTGTCTGATCTTCGTCAGACCCCTGTGATGCTCAAAGATATGTGATAATGGCTTTGTCAATGGATCTGCAATGTTATCTTCGGATGAAACTCTTTCCACTACTACATCTCCTCGGGTCTGTTAGGATCAAGAGCACTAAGGGGGGAATTAGTGCAGCGGAAAACTTTCGACGATTGAAACTGTGTTTGTACGTCGAAATCTGATTTCGACGTAAAAATCGTTTCGTGCAGATAATAACTTTGAAAGCTTACAGAAACATATTTGAAATAAAATAAGGAAGGCAGTTTGCAGTTAAGATAAATATCACAAAGGAAATGCAAACTAGATTTTAGAGTGGTTCGGTCAAACGTGACCTACATCTACTTTCGGCTTCCTCCTCCGACGAGGTCACCGACGTCCACTAGAGGGATTCCTTCAATAGGCGAAGGCCAACCACCCTTTTATAGTTTCACTCCTTTTGACGGGCTTAGGAGACAACCCTTACAAAATTTCTCTCCTCTCTTGAAAGATGAAAACTTGGAAGAAAAGAGGGAGAACTTCTAGCTTTTACAACACTTTTGAGCTCTAAAAATCATAGATTAAGATTGGATTTTCGGTGCCCTTTCATGCAGGAAAGGGTGGGGTATATATAGACCCCAAACTGATTTGAATTTGGAGCTCAAAAGTGTCTTTTCCCAGATTTCCGGGGTCCTGGCGGTACTACCTCCTGACTGGGGCGGCACAACCGCCTGGCAGCTCGGAGACTAAGCCTCTAGACGGTGGCACCGCCTGACAGGGGCGGTTGAACTCGCTAGTCTCGCTCGGAGACTGAGTCCAAGTGGTGCCACTACCTAACCTGGGCGGTTGCACCGCCCAGCTTTCTTGGGAGACCATCTCTTGGGCGGTGCCACCGCTTAGCAGGAATTCTGGTCCGAATGGGTTGATCCATTCGGCCCAATTTGGGTCTATCAAGGGCCCAATTGCCCCCAGATTAAGTTAATGGGATCACCTCCCATTCCTAACTTAATCTACATGCTAACTATGATATTTCTTAAGACATTTACTGCAACTTGCTCCGGTGCGTCAATCACTTCTTCCGGTGAGCTTCCGACGAACATCCAACGAACCTTCGGCGATGCTCCAGCGGACTTCCGACAAACTCCTGGACTTGCGACGATCCACTTGGCGAGTTCTAATGAGCTTCATCACTCGTAGCAATTCATCATATGGTAAGATATCAACATGTAAGACTATGATGTAAGTTCTTGATATCTTAACATAATACAAACGTTTCAGGTGTTTAGCAATCATAGCATTTCATCACATATCAATTTATAGAATTGCGATGTATGCTCTAGATATCTTAACATAGTGCTAATATGGCAATAACATAGTGCAAATATGACATACAAATATGGCAATCATAGCAATTCTATCACCAATTTATCATATATTTTGATGCAAGATTTTGATACCTTAACATAATTCAAATTCAAATCTGGAATTCATAACATCAATTTATATAGCATTAAATTCAAATATGGCACTCATAGCATCAATTCATATATTTCTCATTCAAATATGACACTCATAGCATCAATTCATATATTTCTCCCCCTTTGTCATCAACAAAAAGGAGAACGATATTAGCAAATTTTAACTAGGTTTATGTCATTTTTCAATAATAAGTGATAGGATACAAGTTATACAAACATCTCAAAGAAAACATGATATGGAGATGATTTTCATTGCTTCTTCCTCTTTATTTGTTATTATCTTTTTGCATGAAGGAGGAAAGCCATTTGAGAGCTTACTCGAATGAAGTTAAAATTGATAAGATATTAAAGCATACTTCATTTTTACAAGAATCAAGATATGTGTGTGAATCAAATCCTTGCATGTAAAACTATTTCTCAAAAGATATAAGAAGAAATCATCAAATCCGTTTCTCGAAAGATATTTTTCACATGATAAGTCTATAAGAGATGCATTTGCTAGTTGAAAAATATGTCAAAAATCAATGATGTGAATCCAAAACTTGATATGGCATATGTTTATTAAGTCCGAAAGAGAATAATGCATCAAGAAAATCCGATTGTTAGGATCAAGAAGATCCGAAAATAAAATTTAACACTTTCATGCATTCGGACGAGGTTTTGCTATAGTTTTTCAAATTCAATCATGAAGATAAAAAATGCTTATTATCATGAAAATTTTTGTATCCAAAACACATAATTTCCAACATGCAATTAAGGCATGTAATTATGTAAAATCATCATAGCAATTAAGTGATTTGATCATTAAATCAAAAAAAGTCTGAAAAATAATCTTAACAAGTTTATACATTTGGACATATTAACATTCCTAATTCTCTTCTAATGAAATCAAATTGTTCTTCACTTAGAGGTTTTGTAAAAATATCAACTAGTTGATGTTTAGTATCAATGAACTCTATGATTACATCATGATTAGTAACATGATCTCATATAAAGTGATGTCTAATATCAATATATTTTGTTCTTGAGTGTTGAATGAGATTTTTTGTTAAACATATTGCACTTGTATTATCACATTTAATGGGGATGTTTTTAAGATGAACTTTATAATCTTCTAAGGTGTTTTTCATCCACACAACTTATGCACAGCATGCACTAGCTACAATATACTCAGCTTTGGTTGTTGATAGTGCAACCGAGTTTTGTTTCTTAGATGACTAGGAAACAAGGGAATGTCCCAAAAATTGACATGTTCCTATTGTGCTTTTTCTATTTAGTCTACACCCAACAAAATCCGCATCAGCATAAGCAATTAATTCAGAATTCTCGGATTTTGGATACCATAATCCTAGATTTGTGGTACCTTTAAGATATCTAAATATTCTTTTAACCGCTTTGAGATGATATATCTTAGGGTTCAATTGAAACCTAGCACAAAGTCCTACACTGAACATAATGTCTGGTTTACTTGTAGTGAGGTAAAGTAAACTTCCTATCATAACCCTATAAGTTTTTTGATCGAAGCTTTCTCCACTTTTATCAACTTCTAACTTATTGGAGGTGCTTATAGGAGTGTTAATAGCTTCTGAGCTATTCATATTAAATTTTTTCAGCAAATCTAAAGCATATTTAGTTTGACTAATAAAGATGTCATTGCTTAGTTGCTTAATTTGTAAGCCTAAGAAAAATGTTAATTCTCCCATCAAACTCATTTCAAATTCGAGACTCATGGTTTTAGCAAAAAATTCACAAAGGGATTCATTTGTAGAACCAAAGATAATATCATCAACATAAATCTGAACAATGAGAAAATTATTTTCAAAATTCTTGATAAATAATGTAGTATCGACCTTGCCTTTTTTGAAATTATTTTCAATAAGAAAAGTACTTAGTCTATTATACCAAGCCCTTGGGGCTTGTTTTAAACTATAGAGAGCTTTTGTTAATTTAAATACATGATTAGGGAGGCTATTATTTTCAAATCTGGGAAGTTGTTCAACATAAACTTCTTCAGAAATAAAGCCATTAAGAAAAGCACTTTTAATATCCATTTGAAATAACTTAAAATTATTATTGCTAGCATAGGCAAGGAGCATCCTTATGACTTCTAATCTAGCCATAGGAGCGAAGGTTTCTTCGTAATCGATACCTTCTTCTTGGTTGAAACCTTTGGCCACTAATCTAGCCTTATTTCTAACCACAATACCATATTCATCTTGCTTGTTTCTAAAGACCCAATTAGTACCAATAACTAAATGGTCATTTGGCCTAGGAACAAGCTTCCACACCTCATTTCTCTCAAACTGGTTTAACTCATCTTGCATTGCGATAATCCATGAATCATCTTTCATTGCTTCGTCAATACATTTAGGTTCAATTTTAGAGAGAAAAGCGGCGTTGACCCAAAAAATTTTAAGAGAAGAACGTGTTTGAACCCCCTAAGATGTGTCTCCTAGAATTAGCTCCTTAGGATGAGCATCTACATACTTCCAATCCTTGGGTAAGGATGTTTCAGAAGTGGATGCATCCAAGTTGCTAGTTGGAGAAGGGGTTTCATTTAAATTCAAAGAATCAAAATTAACGTCATCATCAAAATCATTTTTCTTGATTTCGGAAATCTCATTGAAAACAACATGAATGGATTCTTCTATAATTAAAGTTCTTTTATTAAAGATACAAAAAGCTTTAGAAACCGAAGAATAACCAAGAAAAATTCGTTCATCGGATTTAGCATCAAATTTTCCTAAGGCATCTTTTTCATTCAAGATAAAACACTTACACCCAAAAACTTTAAAATATGAAACATTGGGTTTTTATTGTTCCACAACTCATAGGGAGTTTTGGTGAGTAAGGGTCTTACTATAACTCTATTCAAAATATAGCATACAGTGTTTACGACTTTGGCCCAAAAATATTTAGGTAGGCTATGTTCATTCAACATGGTTCTTGCCATTTCTTATAAATTTATATTCTTTCTTTCTACTACTCCATTTTGTTGAAGATTTCTTGGAGTAGAGAAGTTGTGGTTGTATCCATTAAATTCACAAAATTCTTGGAAATCATGATTTTGAAATTCATCACCGTGATCACTTCAAATTGATGAAATCATAAAACCCTTTTCATTTTGAACAAGTTTACAAAACTTGGTGAAATATCTAAAGCATTCATTTTTGTGTTTCAAGAAATAAGTCCATATGTATCTACTATAGTCATCTACAATGACGAAGGTGTATTTGCTACCTCCGAGGCTTGATGTAGAGATTGGTCTGAACAAGTCCATATGGATTAATTGTAAGAGCCTAGAGGTGCTTATTTGATTCTTAGATTTGAATCTACCCTTAATTTGTTTTCCTAATTGACAAGCATCACACACATTATCTTTGATGAACTTGATATGAGGAATTCCTCATACAAGTTCTTTGGATGATATTTGAGTGATTAGTTTCAAGCTAGCATGACCTAATCTCCTATGCCAAAGCTAAGCATTTTCATTCAAAACCGAGAAACACATTTCATTGCAAAGATCATTGCTGTCAATGGTGTATACGTTATTATGTTTTAAAGCAATCATAGATGTGTTTTTGTATGGTTTTTCAATGATGCAAGCATTAGATTCGAATTTGACGATATATCCTTTATCACATAATTGACTAATGCTCAAGAGGTTATGTTTTAAACCATCAACTAACAAAACATCTTCAATAAAGAAGTTGGATTTGTTACCTATGATTCCTTTGCCAATGATTTTACCCTTGTTGTTATCTCCGAAGGTGACATAGCCTTCGTCTATGCTAGTGAGCTTAGAGAATTGAGATGAATCTCCGGTCATATGCCTTGAGTATCCACTATCAAGATACCTTTTCTTGCTCCTAGCTTGTGATGGTGTATGTCTCTACAAGAAAGGATAATTTTTAGGTACCCATTTACTTTTGGGTGCCTCAACAACTGATCTACATTGTTTATTATGTTGCATAGAGTTTATCATGGTTCCTTTAGGAAACCAAATCAGTTTGTTCGGGCTAATTTTCTTGAATGAACAATGATATGTTTTATGTCCATGTTTGCAACAAAAGTTGCATTTGCTTTGGTGCTGAACATGTAAGATAGGGCTTTTTGTTAGGATCGAGAGCACTAAGAGGGGAGGGGGTGAATTAGTGCAGCGGAAAACTTTCTGCGATTAAAACCGAAGGCTGCGTTTGAATGATAAGGACAACTAAGCAAGGTTTCAGTAAATCTATGCAGGCAGTTTGCAGTAATGATGAAAACCAGAATATCGACGCAAACTGAAATCCGATGTTCGTACGAAGAAACAGATTTATGTCTTAAGTGTCGATTCGTAAATCACTAGTTTAGACAGAAGTTTAAAGACAGTGTGCTGCTATTGTATAGCTCAAAAGGTAATCTGCAAAAAACAGATTTACGTCTAAACGCAGATTTACGTCTAAACGCAAATTTACGTCTAAACACAGATTTACATCTAAACTTTGAAACTCGTTTGTAAAATCGTAGAAGGCAGTATGCAGTTGAAATCAAGATGTAAACGTAAACTGAAATATGATGATTGTACGAGGAAAGCCGATTTACGTCTAAACGCAGTTTTACGTCTAAACGCAGTTTTACGTCTAAACGCAGTTTTACGTTTAAATGTAGTTTTACGTCTAAACGCAGTTTTGCATCTAAATGCAGTTTTGCGTCTAAATGCTATTTTACGTCTAAACGCAGTTTTACGTCTAAACGCAGTTTTGCGTCTAAACGCTGTTTTACGTCTAAACGCAGTTTTACGTCAAAACGTAATTTTACGTCTAAACGCAGTTTTGAATTTTGAAAAGCGTTTTATGAATACGCAGAAGGTAATTTGCAGTTATAAATGGAATCAAAACGTAAACATAAACTGCAGCGTGAAGATCGTACGAAGACACCGATTTACGTCTGAATGCAGATTCGAAAGATAAGAGTTTAGAGACTTCGTTAAAGTAAAAGCGCAGGGCAGTAGCTATGTAGGAGGTTTGCAGTAATGATAAAGTGCTCAAGCAAAAGCAAACCAGAGATTTAGAGTGGTTGGTCGGTCTTGACCTACTCCACTTTTGGCTTCCTCCTCGGCGAGGTCACCGGCGTCAACTAGCTGCCTTCCTTCAATGGGCAAAGGCTAACTGCCCTTTTACAGTTCCTCTCCTTTTGGCGGACACAGGGAGACAACCCTTACAGATCCTTTCTCTCCTCTCTTTACAACTCAAGACTTGAAGAACAGAAAGGAGAACTTTGGGACTTTACACAAATTTGAGCTCTTAGAATCACTGAAAAGATCAAGAATTCGGTGTGGATCTGTGCCTTTTCAGTGCTGAATGGGTGGGGTATTTATAGGCCCCAACCCGGTTCAAATTTGGAGCTCAAAGCGATCAAATCGATCAAATCCCGAATTCCGGGATCGGTGATTACACCTCTTGATTGGAGAGGTTGCACCGCCCGCAGAGTTTCGAGATCGAGCCAAGGCGGTTGCACCTCTCTGTCGGGCGGTTGCACCGCCGATTGCTTCGAAGACCGAGCTCGGTGGTGCTACCTCTCTGTCGGAGAGGTTGCACCGCTTAGTCTAGCTCGAAGACCGAGCTCGGGCGGTTGCACCTCCTGGCCGGAGCGGTTGCACCGCCGGTCTCGCTGGGAACGAGCCCTGGGCGGTTGCACCTCCTGGCCTAGGTGGTTGCACCCGCCTTTGGTGCAATCGAGGTCCGAATGGTTAGTTCCATTCGGCCCAATTTCAATCTTTTCGGGGGCCCAATTGCCCCAAGATTAAATAATGGGATCACCTCCCATTTTCAAGCTTAATCAACGTGCTAACTCGATTAAATCTAAGACAACTTCTGCAGCTTGGCTCCGATCGTCAATCGCTTCTTCTAGTGAGTTTCCGGTGAACTTCCGTCGATCATCCGATGAACCCTCGGTGATCCTTCTGGGACATCCGGCAAACTCCTGGACTTTCTTGACGATCCACTTGGCGAGTTCGGCGAGCTTAAACAACAAGCTTCGGACTTCTCGGATCTGTTCTCGCTGAACCTCCGGCGATCGTCCAGAACTTCCGTCGAACTCTCGAACTCCCAACGTGATCATGATCTTGACTCCGGCAAACACCTGCTGCTTGTCTTTCATCGTAGTTAATCCTGCACTTATCTCAACACATAGATTAGATAACAAATGACAATTGATTTCATCATCAAAATCCGAGATTCAACAATCTCCCCCTTTTTGATGATGACAATCAATTGATAATGGAGTTAACCTTAACTCCCCCTATCTATATGCCATAGTTGAGATAAGTCAACCTTGAATTCAGGACCTAAGAATTCAAGTGACGTATTGATAACTTAGATCAATACTCCCATCATGATACCCATCATGATGTATCTCTTCAAGAATGATTGTGTTTGAAACTATTCATCATGTAATCATATAAAGCTACGAAGGACTATTATATGATGCACACATTTGAGATTATCTAGCAAGTTTGCATTTACTTCACAAGATAAGATATTAACTTAAGACATAATGCAAACTATAGCACATGTTCATATATCTCTTGGTGATGCAAGGATGAAATAACTATAACATTGTTTATAGCATCACTCAAGTATTTACACCATGATTATGGCAGTGTCTATCAATTCATATGTTTCTCCCCCTTTGTCATCAACAAAAAGCATGATAGTATTTTTCAACAAGTAGGAGTAAAGTCATTTTTCAACAAGTTTTCATAAGAGTGTATAGGAAAATCCCGAAAAATGAACTTCTTACATGCATTCGGTTATGAATAAGCTACTAATTTTTTTTTTAAAAACATCTGTCACATAATTTTGATCATGTTATTTGATCAAGTGATGCCAAGGCATGTAATAACATCCGAAAAATAATTTTAACTGGTTTAAGTATTCGGACACATCAATATTCCTAATTCTCTTCTTATGTAATCAAATTGTTCTTCACATAGGGGTTTTGTAAAGATATCAGCTCGTACGATGCAAATTTTGTTTGATATCTTGATACAGGGCATGATAGCAATCATATTAACATTAGTAATAGCAACCATATCAATGTCATATTTCTGACTTATCAACTACATTGGTATGTCGCTTTATATTTTTCAAGGCATAGGCTTTTAAACCTTTTTAGTTTCAGTGCAAAATCCGTGATAAACAACAAGAGATGTTTGTAAACATGCTTACAAAAACAAAGATAACTATATCAGGGTAACATATGTACAGCATATCAGGTAACCATCAAAACAAAGTCCTTCATAAATAACATAAGAAGTTTACAACATATCAGGTAACCATATCACAAACCAAGTCCTTTATGAATAACATGCCATATCAAAAACAACAGATGTTCATACAAGCTCATTCATGAGGTGGAAGGTTGAAGTGCCTAAATAAAGAGTGAAATTGTCGATGGATTTGTTGCAGCTCGGTTAGGATTTGATCTTGTCGAAGTTCAAGCCGTTCTTGTCTTTGTTCAAATCGGTCCATCCGAATCCCGATATCTTCGATGGATGATGTGTGAGTTTGCTCAACCGGATGTGTTTCCTCAAAGGGACAGATCGGAGGAGATTGGGTATTCCTAAAGACTGGTGTTTCTGGCTCTGGTTCAGGTTCAGGTTCAGGTTGAGGGGGATCAGTTCTTCTAGGCATTCTAACCCAGTTACCGTTTCTATAGTGACATCTTAGTCGGTGAAGTAGATTTTTGTTTATTATGCTGAATCTATCTACTTTCATTACTTCTTCTTCTGGTGGTATTTGAATGTCGTAAGCTTTCATTATTCTAGTAATTATTCCACCATATGGAAGCATCATATCTTTCTTAGATAATTCTAACATATTTTGTTGAATCAGATAGCCAAGACAAATGTCACGTTCTTTCATGATTAAGTACATAATTCCTAATTCTAATTGACTCACTTCATCATGATGATATTGTTTAGGAAGAATTATACTAGTCATGATATGATGAAGTATCTTGGTGTTAAAAGGCAGTAGATGTTCACAACTTTTAGGAGCAAATTCTATGTTAGGATTGGCAAAGATTGTTCCTAAGGCTTCAACATAGGATGTTTCAATGGTTTCTTCATCCCATGATCCTCTAAAGTAAAGTCCTATGCTTTTCATGGGAATGCCTATCATATCACAAATGAATCTATCAGTGATTGAGATGTGTTGTCCTAAGAGATAGGTTGACATCCTTTCTTCATCATCTATTTGCATGTTGTTGTAAAACAATCTAACTAGCCTAGGATAGATGGGTTCGTTGATCTGCAAAATTGGAAGTAGATTTAGGTTTGCAAACCATTGGATAGTCTCTATGTCTCTTAGTTCATTCAGATCTACGTATTTTCCCTTATTGATGCTTCTTAGTTCGAAGGAGAGAAATTTTTCAGCATGGTTTTTGGAATCAAAAAGGGTGAGATCAAACTCTTCTACTAATCTCCTCTTTCCTTTATCCCTTAAGGATCTTCTAGAACCTATAACTACTGCAGTTTAAAGAGATGAAGATGAACAAGAGTGAATGAAGAACAAAACAGAATTTTAGAGGTTCTTAGAGAATACCTTAGTGAAATCTTCAAAATAGGGAGAGATTCTTGATGTTTTGCTCCGAAATGGGAGGTATTTGGAAGGCTAAATGGAGTGAAATGAGGATAGAGGAGGCTTGGAGGAGTGGAGAATGAAGGGGAAGTGAGTTGGGGTCGGTTTCACCGCCGGCCCTAGTGAGGGTTAAAAAGGCAGAGTTGCGGGCGGTTGCACCTCTGGTTGGAGCGGTGCAACCGCTGGCAACTCGTGATGGCTTGGCTGGAGCGGTGCCACCGCCGGCTGGAGAGGTGCCACCGCTTGTAGGTGGTGAAGACCTAATTGTGATTTGATCAGGTAGGTTTTGTCTTGAGGAGAGTTTTCATCCAGAGCAATTAACGTTGATTACATGGTTGCGTGTGTGTTTTTGTTTTAAGATAAAAACGCTTGTACGATCAAGATAGAACTTTTAACGTGCATACTCCTAATGTCGTACATGTGTTCGTGATTTTGAAAAGTCACATTAGGTTGTATCCATATTTCGTTTGGGTGATGACTGTCGAGAATCAAGGAGCAGAACATTAATTCTTGCTCCAGCCTAAGGTTTTAATGTTTTTATAGGAGGGGATGATTTTTAGGTACCCATTTGCTTTTGGATTCCTCACAAAAAGATCTATATTTTTTATCATGTTGCATAGAATTTATCATGGTTCCCTTAGGAACCCAAATCAATTTGTTTGGACTAAATTTTCTGAATGGACAATAATGCGTCCTGTGTCCGAGCTTGCAACAAAGGTTGCATTTGCCTTGATGTCTAACATGTAAGATGGGGCCTTTTACAAAGGTAGTTGGATTTTGGTGAGGACTCATCACAAATCCAATCCCACTTCTTTTGGGAGCATGACCCTTGTTTGTAAGGATCATGTTTAATGACTTGCTACCAACCTCGAATTTCTTCAAGGTGTCCTTAAGTAGCAAGTTTTCTTTTTGACAGGTTTCTAGATCATGACATTTGATACATGAATTTAAACTATCATGATATTCGATTTTTAACTTATTAAAATCACAAGTAAGACTATCATGTACCTTTTTTAGCAATTTGTATTTTCTATTGATAATCTTGCATTCATCAAATAAATCATGGAAGGCATCTAATAATTCATCGAAAGATAAATCAGCATCTAATAAATTACGTTACTTCCTCTCCAGATGGCCATTAAGGCATAATGAGCAACTTGCTCGGTGTTGGACTCCTCTTCTTGAGATCTTTCGAGTCATCCCATGTTGCTTGAAGAGCCTTCTTCTTTGATGTTCTTCTTTTGACTTGGGGACAATCACTCTTGTAGTGTCCCTTTTTTACATTCATAGCAGATCACTTGGTCCTTCTTGAGTTCAAGTTTATTTTTTCAGTATCATTCTTAAGCTTGTTTTTCTTGAAGAATTTTTTAAATTTTCTTGTTAAAAGTGCCAAGTCATCATCACAGTCCTCATCACTTGAGTTTTCTCTCAAGTGGCATTCAGAAGTTTTATGTGCCATATCCTTCCTGTTCTTTGGAAGGATGTCTTCTTGCTCTTCATGAGCTTTGCAGGTCATCTCATAGGTCATTAATGACCCGATTAGTTCTTCAAGAGGGAAGTTCATGAGATCTTTTGCCTCTTGAATAGCAGTGACTTTAGGATCCCAACTTTTAGGAAGGGATCTTAGTATCTTATTCTGAGTTCAAAATCCAAAAACTTTTTCCGAGTCCTTTTAGACCGTTGGCGACATCTGTGAAAAGGTAAACATGTCGCCAATGGTTTCACTCGGTTTCATCCAAAAAGTTCAAAAGAATGCAACAATAAATTGATTTTTGACTCTTTCACTCTACTTGTGCCCTCGTGGGTCACTTCAAGTGTGTGCCAAATATCAAATGCAGTTTAATAAAGTTGAAACACGATTAAACTCGTTTTTTTATCAAGTCGCAAAAATAAGGCATTCATAGCCTTTGCATTAAGAGCGAAAGCCTTCTTTTCCAATTCATTCCAATCGATCATTGGAAGAGAAGACTTTGAAAATCCATTTTCAACAAGGTTCCACAGTTCAAAATCCATAGAGATAAGAAAGATTCTCATTCGAGTCTTCTAGTAGGTGTAGTCCGTTCCACTGAACATGGGTGGACGTGTAATAGAATGCCCCTCTTGGTTTCCGGCGTATGCCATCTCTCTTGGGTTTTAATCCTTTAGAGAGTAAACCTTGCTCTGATACCAATTGTTAGGATCGAGAGCACTAAGAGGGGGGGGGGGGGGGAATTAGTGCAGCGGAAAACTTTCTGCGATTAAAACCGAAGGCTGCGTTTGAATGATAAGGACAACTAAGCAAGGTTTCAGTAAATCTATGCAGGCAGTTTGCAGTAATGTTGAAAACCAAAATATCGACGCAAACTGAAATCCGATGTTCGTACGAAGAAACAGATTTACGTCTTAAGTGTCGATTCGTAAATCACTAGTTTAGACAGAAGTTTAAAGACAGTGTGTTGCTATTGTATAGCTCAAAAGGTAATCTGCAAAAAGCAGATTTACGTCTAAACGCAGATTTACGTCTAAACTTTGAAACTCGTTTGTAAAATCGTAGAAGGCAGTATGCAGTTGAAATCAAGATGTAAACGTAAACTGAAATCTGATGATTGTACGAGGAAAGCCGATTTACGTCTAAACGTAGTTTTACGTCTAAACGCAGTTTTACGTCTAAACGCAGTTTTACGTCTAAACGCAGTTTTACGTTTAAACGCAGTTTTACGTCTAAACGCAGTTTTGCATCTAAATGCAGTTTTGCGTCTAAATGCTATTTTACGTCTAAACGCAGTTTTACGTCTAAACGTAGTTTTGCGTCTAAACGCTGTTTTATGTCTAAACGCAGTTTTACGTCAAAACGTAATTTTACGTCTAAACGCAGTTTTGAATTTTGAAAAGCATTTTATGAATACGCAGAAGGTAATTTGCAGTTATAAATGGAATCAAAACTTAAACATAAACTGCAACGTGAAGATCGTACGAAGACACCGATTTACATCTGAATGCAGATTCGGAAAGATAAGAGTTTAGAGACTCGTTCGTAAAAGCGCAGAGGGCAGTAGCTATGTAGGAGGTTTGCAGTAATGATAAAGTGCTCAAGCAAAAGCAAACCAGAGATTTAGAGTGGTTCTGTCAGTCTTGACCTACTCCACTTTTGGCTTCCTCCTCCGACGAGGTCACCGACGTCAACTAGCTGCCTTCCTTCAATGGGCAAAGGCTAACTGCCCTTTTACAGTTCCTCTCCTTTTGACGGGCACAGGAGACAACCCTTACAGATCCTTTCTCTCCTCTCTTTACAACTCAAGACTTGAAGAACAGAAAGAGGAGAACTTTAGGACTTTACACAAATTTGAGCTCTTAGAATCACTGAAAAATCAAGAATTCGGTGTGGATCTGTGCCTTTTCAGTGCTGAATGGGTGGGGTATTTATAGGCCCCAACCCAGTTCAAATTTGAGCTCAAAACGATCAAATCGATCAAATCCCGAATTCCGGGATCGGTGTTGCACCTCTTGATTGGAGAGGTTGCACCGCCGGCGAGAGCTTCGAGATCCCGAGCCCAGCGGTTGCACCTCTCTGTTGTGGGGCGGTTGCACCGCTGACTGCCTTCGAGATCGAGCTCGGGCGGTGCTACCTCTCTGTCGGAGAGGTTGCACCGCCCGATCCTAGCTCGAAGACCGAAGCTCGGGCGGTTGCACCTCTGGGCTGGAGCGGTTGCACCGCCCGGTCTCGGCTGGGAAAACGCAGCCACCGGTGGTTGCACCTCCCCTGGCCTTAGGCGGTTGCACCGCCTTGGTGCAATCGGGGTCCGAATGGTTAGTTCCATTCGCCCCAATTTCAATCTTTTCAGGGGCCCAATTGCCCCAAAGATTAAGCTAATGGGATCACCTCCCATTTTCAAGCTTAATCAACGTGCTAACTACGATTAAATCTAAGACAACTTCTGCAGCTTGGCTCCGATCGTCAATCGCTTCTTCCAATGAGTTTCGGTGAACTTCCGTCGATCATCCGATGAACCCTCGGTGATCCTTCTCTGGGACATCCGGCAAACTCCTGGACTTTGCGACGATCCACTTGGCGAAGTTCCGACGAGCTTCGCAGGCAAGCTTCGGACTTCTCGGATCTGTTCTCGCTGAACCTCCGACGACCGTCCAAACTTCCGTCGAACTCTCGAACTCCCAACGTGATCATGATCTTGACTCCGGCGCAACACCTGCTGCTTGTCTTTCATCGTAGTTAATCCTGCACACTTATCTCAACACAGATTAGATAACAAATGACAATTGATTTCATCATCAAAATCCGAGATTCAACACTTTTTATGAAGGTGGTTGGATTTTAGTGAGGACTTCTCACAAATCCGATTCCACTTCTTTTGAGAACGTGACCTTTATTTGTAAGTATCATGTTCAAAGACTTGCTACCAACCTCGAATTTCTTCATGGCGTCCATAAGTAGCAAGTTCTCCTTTTGGAGAGTTTCTAGATCATAGCATTTTTCACATTGAGCTAAACTATCATGATATTCAGTTTTTAATTTATCAAAATTTCTAACAAGACTATTATGCTTATTTTTCAAAAATTTATATTTTCTACTAATCGTTTTGCATTCATCAAATAAGTCATGGAAGGCATTTAATAATTCATCAAATGAAAAATCTGCATCAATTAAATTTGTTACCTCTTCTCCGATGGCCATTAGGGCATAATGAGCAACTTGCTCGGTGTTGGACTCCTCTTCTTTGGACGCGCTCGAGTTATCCCACGTTGCTTTGAGTGCCTTCTTCTTTGATGTTCTCTTCTTGGCTTGGGGACAATCACTTTTGTAGTGTCTCAGCTTTTTGCACTCGTAGCAAATAACTTAGTCCTTTTTGGGTTCAAATTTATTTTTTGTGTCATTTTTAAATTTGTTTCTCTTAATGAATTTTTTGAATTTCCTTGTTAGAAGTGCCAAGTCATCGTCACAGCCATCATCACTTGAGTTTTCTCTCAAGTGGTCATCTAAAGTTCTAAGTGCCATATCCTTTCTATTCTTTGGAAGGATGTCTTCTTGCTCTTCTTGAGTCTTGCAAGTCATTTCATAGGTCATTAATGACCCGATTAGTTCTTCAAGAGGGAAGTTATTTAAATCTTTAGCCTTTTGAATAGTAGTGACTTTAGGGTCCCAACTCTTAGGAAGGGATCTTAGAATCTTATTTACGAGCTCAAAATCCGAAAAACTTTTACCGAGTCCTTTTAGACCATTGACGACTTTTGTGAAACGGGTGTACATGTCGCCAATAGTCTCGCTCGGTTTCATTCGGAAAAGTTCAAAAGAATGTATCAAAAGATTAATTTTTGACTCTTTCACTCTACTTGTGCCTTCGTGAGTCACTTCGAGTGTATGCCAAATATCAAAGGCAGTTTCACAAATTGAAACACGATTGAACTCATTTTTATCAAGCGCACAAAATAAGGCATTTATAGCCTTTGCATTAAGAGCGAAAGTCTTCTTCTCCAATTCATTCCAAACGATCATTGGAAGAGAAGACTTCGAAAATCCATTTTCAACAATATTCCAAAGTTCAAAATCCATTGAAATAAGGAAGATCCTCATTCGGGTCTTCCAATAGGTGTAGTCCGTCCCATTGAACATGGGTGGACGTGTAATAGAATGGCCCTCTTGATTTTCGGCATATGCCATCTCTCTTGGGTTTTAATCTATTTTGAGAGTTAACCCCGCTTTGATACCAATTGTTAGGATCAAGAGTACTAAGAGGAGGGGGGGTGAATTAGTGCAGCGGAAAACTTTCAACGATTGAAACTACGTTTGTATGTTGAAATTTGATTTCGACATAAAAATCATTTTGTGTAGATAATAACTTTGAAAGCTTACAGAAACATATTTGAAGTAAAGTAAGGAAGGTAGTTTGTAGTTAAGATAAATAACACAAAGGAAATGCAAACTAGATTTTAGAGTGGTTCGGTCAAACGTGACCTACATCCACTTTCGGCTTCCTCCTCCGACGAGGTCACCGACATCCACTAGAGGCCTTCCTTCAATAAGCGAAGGCCAACCACCCTTTTACAGTTTCACTCCTTTTGACGGGCTTAGGAGACAACCCTTACAAAATTTCTCTCCTCTCTTGAAAGATGAAAACTTGGAAGAAAAGAGGGAGGAGAACTTCTAGCCTTTACAACACTTTTGAGCTCTAAAAATCACAGAGTAAGATTGGATTTTCGGTGTCTTTTCATGCAGGAAAGGGTGGGGTATATATAGGCCCCAAACTGATTTGAATTTGGAGCCCAAAAGTGTCTTTTCTCGGATTTCCGGGGTCCTGGCGGTACTACCTACTACCTAGGGCGGTACAACTACCTGACAGCTCGGAGACTAAGCCTCTGGGTGGTGCCACCGCCTAGTCTCACTCGGAGACTGAGCCCAGGCGGTGCCACCACCTAACCTGGGTGGTTGCACCGCCCAGCTTTCTTGGGAAACCATCTCTTGGGCGGTGCCACCGCCTAGCAGGAATTCTGGTCCGAATGGGTTGATCCATTCGGCCCAATTTGGGTCTATCAAGGGCCCAATTGCCCCCATATTAAGTTAATGGGATCACCTCCAATTCCTAACTTAATCTACATGCTATCTACAATATTTTTTAAGACATTTACTACAACTTGCTTCGGTGCATCAATCGCTTCTTCCGGCGAGCTTCCGGCAAACTTCCGGCGAACATCCGACGAACCTTCGGCAATGCTCTAGTGGACTTCCGGCAAACTCCTGGACTTGTGACGATCCACTTGGAGAGTTCCGATGATCTTCTTTGGCAAGCTCCTGGATTTCTTGGATTTGTTCCCGCAGAACCTCCGATGACCGTTCGAACTTCCGTCGAACTCTCGAACTCCCAACGTGATCATAGTCTTGACTCCGGCACAACTCTTGCTGCATGTCTTTCTTCCATCGTAGTTAATCCTGCACACTTATCTCAACATATGGATTAGATAACAAATGACAATTGACTTCATCATCAAAATCCAAGATTCAACAGGGTCACAATCTCTCCAATAAGTTCGAACCTCCTTAGTGCTAGTCATAGGTGCCTAGCAAGCCAATCACGTGAGTGATGGCACGTGTGACTTGATACATAATCTTTTTGCTTATTATATTTTGGCGTATATCACTTTATAACTATTGCATAAATGCATATATATATTGTGATGTCCTTGGATTTGTGCAATGGGAATCAGATCGTGATGAGATCACGATAATGAGATCGATTCACCTTTAAACACATATCCTAAATAATCCCGGTCATAGGTTACTCGAGAGGGACATCGTGATAACCGGATAGACTGGTGTCTTTGTATACCCATCCATATGATGGATGCAAACTGTCTCATAGTTTGCTTGTGTAGGGACACTAGGGATACAATGCAGTGCTCATTGGAGAATGAGTTCACCGATTGATCTCGCTTACGGAATCTTTGGATGGTTGATGATGCCTTATTGTCGACAAAGCGATTCCATAGTCCCTAGTGGTGTATCTGGTCCTTAGACTTGAGACACCAAGGATGTCTGTATGAGTGCTCCGCTCTTTGATACCCGACTTATAGGTTTGGCTGTCCTAGATCTAAATACTGGTGGTCATTGGGAGTGGTAGTCGACCTTACGAGGGCTATTGAGTGTCGACGGAGGATCATCCACTCTCAAGTCATGAGAGGAATATCCCATGTGTTCTTGCTCGGACAAATCCCTGGCGGGGTCATTCGGGTTGAGAGAAAAGAGTTCTCCTGAGAATCCAATTAGAAGCGAGACTTCGGTAGAAACCGTATGGGTCCGACAACACCATGCTCAATATCGGTCTCAGGGATATTAGATGGATGAGGGACTATAGGTACATTGTAACGAGGGGACCGACAAGTCCAATGGATTGGATTCCCCAGAGACGATGCAGGGACTACTACAGAGTAGTGGCCTAAAATGCGTCCGTAGTCGATGAGTCGAGTGAATTATTACAGAGATAATAATTCACTGAGTTAGAAAGAGTTCTGGCAGGTATGACTCACGGCCAGCTCGATATTGGGCCTAGAGGGTCACACACATATGGTAGGCATTGCGATGAGTAGAGGTTCGGATATGAGATATCCGACGGAGCCCTTGTCTTATTGGATGCAGATCCAATACCCACTAGGGAAGGACCCATTAGGGTTTGACACGGGATCTCTATAAATAGGAGGGATTCACAGCCTCATAGGCTAGAGTCTTTGCTTGCCTTTCCTATTCTCCTCTCCCTCTCCACCTTAGCGGCCTGGGGTTTTGAGGAGGGTCATCGCAACCCTAATTTATGGATCACCGCTAGAGAGGAGGACGCTTGACCTCCTTCACCCTCTCTTAAGGATCTGCAAGGAAACAAGGATATACGATCTCCCTAGGTAACACAATCTCTATACGCAGTTTTGTGTTTTGCGGATTTTTGCGCACCAATCTTCGCACGATGACGAACATCTTTTTGGGAATCGGGGATTTTTGTTTTTCTTGTTCTTCCCCTGCGCATATAATGTCGCCCCCATGATTTCCCAACAGTGGTATCAGAGCCAGGTTGTTCGTGCGAATGATTGGTTTTGAACTGCGTGTGTTGTGTTTAGGAAGAATATTGACGTCAGAATCGTTGACGCAAAAGCAAGGAAGGGCAACAACGATTGCTGCCCTCGATCTGCATGCCTGCAACCACTGCGGCCGGCGATACTGGCCCATGACAGGCGACCTGGCCGCCAAGATGCTAAAGCCAGCTGCCAGCACCGGCCGGCGGGCTGCTTTGCAGCAGGAGCTTCGGTCGGCGGGCTGGGAAAGCCGCGGGTAGAGCGCCTGGGCGTGACCCAGCGGGTAGAGGCGGCCCATGGGCGGGCAAATGGCAGTATCCAAATGGGCAACGGCGCTTGTGGCACGCTCCCAGGCAAAAACCCGCGATAGGCGGCCGCTACGAGGCAGAACCGCCTGCTTGGCGCTACCTCTTGAGGCAGAACCACCAGCGAGGCCCGGCCGCCCGGGCGCCACCGGCAGCCTGGCTTCAAAGCGTCTTGCCGCTGCCGCGAATGGTAGTGCCCTCGCCCCGCACCTTGACCGGGAAGGGTGGATGTGACAGCGGCAGCAGCAGAGGGAATTAGGGTTTTGGGCAAAAGGACAATTTTGCCCCTGTGAATTTGAGAAATTCCAGTTTCTGTCTTTTGTCCAAATTACGAAAATACCCTTAGGAATTGAGAAATTCCCTACATGTCCCTTTTTTCAGAAAATATTAATTAATTAAAAAGGTTTAATTGATTATTATTTTTATTATTATCTAGTAGTCCTACATGATGATGATTATTTATACATGTGATGTATAATGTGTGGACGGATGATCATGGACCGTGTTATGTGTGTACTTATGATTATTATTATTGAGGTCTGCGAACCTCCATTATATTTCTCGTTTATTGTCCGGCCTGTGTGCATATGATTAAGTTATAATCACATGAGGAGGCGCAGCGGGAGCGTGGATGCGATAGCGGGACCCACGAGACGGACGATCGTGATGCATGGAGATGCATCAAGATGTCGACGGAACCGACGAGGACGAGATGGACGATCACAAGGGCATGGAGATGCACCGTTGCACACATAGATCTTGATGTGAGTGATTAGGCCTACTGGCTCGGGCCTAATCATATTAGGTTATGGTCCATGATCATCTGATGTGAATGCTTATACACATACTAGATATGTATATATATTTGCGATTCGCAATTCGCTATCTTGCTTACGACATAGAGATGTCACCGGTGACCTGAGGGCATGGTATGCTTGGTCGAGTCCCTCGAGGGTATATCATCAAATCAGACTCATCTTGTAACGAAGGTGTTGACTTAACCGAGCATCATGGTTGGTCGAGTCCCTCGAGGCCATGGTGATTCGGAGGCCGAAATGTGACAGAAATCACAAGGAGTTATGATCGGCAAGAGTTGCCTACCTTTTAGGCTTAGTGTGATTGGTCGAGTCCCTCGAGGTTACACTAAGACGCCGATTGATCCCCGATCCCCACTAGAAGTCTCTTTGGAGACTTCCGTTTCACGTCTTTGAGGGTGTCGCGTGACTTCGTTAGTAAAATAGTGGGAGCATATTAAGATAGAAGTCCATATCTTGAAAGTTTATTTCTTGCAAAATCTGCATGTTATTCATTTCTCGCTACATCTTTATTTTCAAAAAATATCGCTTTCAAATCCCATACGTGGGCATACTTGATGTCAACCGCATCTTGATCCAAATTATACTGGATTGGCTCCTAACTTGAGAATTGTTCTCACAAATGGAGAAAAAATGTGTAATGCGCCCTTGATACTGATGATGCCTACGCCCGAAGAAGGGCAAGCGAGGATGAGATCGCTTCATTCGAAGTACATTGATGACTCCACTCTTGCTCGGTGCTATATGTTGGGCTCTATGACTCCAGAGTTATAGAGACAACATGAAAAAGATGGATGCCGATCCATTCTCCTACATGTCCTTAAATTGTTTGAGGAACAGGGGAAGGACTCAACGATATGAGATATCCAAGAGCCTTTTCCGCTAGGATGACCGAGGGGACATCGGTTCAAACCATGTCCTAAAGATGATTGAGTGGATAGAGAAACTCACGGGTCTAGGAATGGTCCTAGAGGATAACTTGTGTGTGGACATTGTTCTTCAGTCCCTAACAGATTCCTTTTCACAGTTCATAATGAATTTTAATATGAACAAGCTTGAGGTGACTCTCCCAGAGCTCCTCAATATGTTGAGGGAGGCGATATAGTACTATTAAGAAAGAGAAGCCAGTTCTCTACAATTGGTGAGACCGAAAAAAAAAGGAAAGCGTAAAAGTCCCTTAAGAAGGGAAAGGGCAAGGGCAAACAAGGTAAAAGCAAAGGTTGCTAAGAAAGACCCAACAAAGGAAGAAGGCCATTGCTTCCACTGTGGTAAAGATGGGCATTGGAATAGATACTTTGCAAAAGAGTACCTTGCAGAAAGGGTGAAACAAAAGCTTGATGAAGCTTAAGGTACATTCATGATCGATCTCCCATTTGTTAGACTCTTATGATAACACATGGGTATTGGATCTACAGTAGTGCTTATCATATATGCAATTCGTTGCAGGTTCTAGCAAGGCCTAGGAGACTACTGAGAGGCGAGATGGTTCTCAAGATGGGTAATGGAGCAAAAGTTGTTTGTATTAGTTTGTTGGCGAGGGTTGCCCTACATCTGCCTAGTGGAGCTTTTATTGCATTAGATGCATGTTATTTTGTTCCTTCTATTATCAAAAAACATTATCTCCATTTCATGTTTAACAGTTAGTGGATATAAATTTATTTTTGAGAACAATGGTTGTTCGATATTTTTTTTTAGATGATAAGATCATCACGAAAGGAACATTGCATAATGGTTTATTTATGTTAGACACCACTCCACATATCATGAATGTAAATGTGTCCAAAAGGAAACGAGATGAGTTGAACAGTGCATACACAGGCATTGTTGTAGGCTAGGTCACATCCATGAAAGAAGGATTCAAAAGTTGCTAAATGATGGATATCTAGATCCATTCGACTATGTGTCATATGCGACTTGTGAGCCTTGCATTAAGTGGAAAACCCGACCAAATCTCCATTTAGTAGAACTAGAGAGAGAGCCAATGAGTTGTTGGAACTCATACATAGTGATGTATGTGGACCCATGTCAACTCATGCCATTGGAGGTTACTCCTACTTCATTACTTTTACTGATGATTTCTCAAGGTATGGATATGTGTACTTAATGAAGTACAAGCCTGAGGCCTTTGAGAAATTCAGAGAGTATAAGAATGAGGTGGAGAACCAGACTGGAAAGAGTATCAAAACTCTTCGATCGGATCGAGGAGGTGAATACTTAAATCTGAGAGTTTACTCAGGTTCCTCAAGGACCATGGGATATTATCCCAATGGACACCTCCTTATACACCTCAGCTCAATGGTGTCTCTCGAAAGGAGAAATCGTACATTATTAGATATGGTACGGTCCATGATGAGTTTCATTGACCTACCCATCTCATTCGGGGATATGCCCTAGAAACCGCAGCTTACCTTCCTCAATAGAGTTCCAACTAAGTCGGTAGTGTCTACACCATATGAGATATGGAAAGGGAAGAAGCCTGATCTTAAGGTTGTTAAGATTTGGGGCTGCCACGCCAATGTTAGAAGACACAACCCGATAAGTTAGAATCAAGGACGAGCGATGCAAATTTGTGGGATACCCCAAAGGAAACTTGTGGGTATTATTTCTATCATCTCGAGGACCAAAAGGTCTTTGTAGCTAAGAGAGCAATGTTCCTTGAGAAAGAACACATTCTTGACGGAGGACAGTGGGAGAATGATAGAATTGAGCGAGGTTGGAGAACCAAGCTCAAGCACCACTCTGACCCAGTGTCGTTCAGTACCTAATACACAAGTATCAACTTTACACAGTGTCGATAGATAGAGTATCCCATCCTCCCCGAGATATATGGGGACATATTAGAAAGAGGGATGTAGAGGATATTGATCCTCGACCTACAAGGAGGCTATTATGAGTATAGACTCCGGAAGTGGAAAAAAGCCATGAATTCGAGATGGATTCTATGTACTACAATAAGGTTTGGAACCTAGTTGATGCTTGAAGGTATTGTACCCATCGGTTGCAAGTGGATCTTTAAGAAAAAAGATCGGAGTAGATGGAAAGGTAGAGACCTATAAAGCAAGGCTAGTGGCTAAGGGGTATCGTCAAAGGCAAGGTGTTGACTACTGACGAAACTTTCTCACCAGAGCAATGCTAAAATCCATCAAATTCTATTGGCTATTGCAGCACACTATGATTATGAGATCCGGCGATGGATGTGAAAACCGCATTCCTCAACGGGAACCTCGAGGAGGAGGTGTATATAATGCAACCCGAGGGATTAGGTGTCCAAGAACTGCCCAGATAAGGTGTGTAGGTTGCTTAGATCCATTTATGGACTAAAGCAAGCTTCGCGAAGTTGGAACATAAGATTTGATGAGGCAATCATATCTTATGACTTCGTTAAGAACGAAGATGAGACTTGTGTATACAGAAAGGTAAGTGGGAGCTCTATCACCTTTTTGGTGTTATATGTGGATGACATCCTCATCATTGGGAATGACATAGGAATGCTATCCACAGTAAAGGCTTGGTTATCTAGACACTTCTCCATGAAGGACTTAGGGGAAGCATCTTATATCTTGGGGATTAGAATCTATAGAGATAGATCCAAGAGGATGCTTGGCTTGTCCCAGTCCAGGTACATAGAAACTATTGTCAAAAGGTTTGGCATGGAAAATTTCAAGAGAGGTGTCATACCGATGAGACATGGGATATCTCTTTCTACGAGTATGTCCCCAAAGACTCCAGAAGAAAGGGCGAACATGGATATGATACCTTATGCCTCAGCAATAGGGCCTATCATGTATGCCATGCTATGTACTAGGCCTGATATAGCGCATGCTTTGAGTGTCCTGGCGGTGTATTAGGCGATCCGGGCTTGGAGCACTAGAAAGCATAAAGTGTATCCTTAAGTACTTGAGAAGGACTAAGGATCTTTTACTAGTATATGGAGGTAATAGCCTTAAGGTTGAAGGCTACACCCACTCAAGTTTTCAGTCGATGTCGATGATAGCAAGTCGAATTCAGGGTATGTGTACACCTTGAATGGAGGAGCAATTGTCTTTGGAAGAGATCCAAACAAGATACCACTTCTGATTTCGACCCGCGAGGGCGGAGTACATTCTTGCATCGATATCAAACAAAGGAGGGAGTCTGGGTGAAGAAGTTCATCACAGATTTGGGAGTCGATCTGAATAGCGACAAGTCGACTTCCTTATATTAAGCGACAACTATGGGGTGATTACTCAAATAAGGGAACCCGGTCTCATCTCAAAGTGTTAGAGGAGGTTCCACTTATAAGAGAGATCGTAACCCGAGGAGATGAAGCAAAGTGGAAAGAGTTCCATCCGAAGATAACATTGCAGATCCACTAACAAAGTCGTTGTCTCATTTTGTCTTTGAAGCGTCCACGGGGGTCCGATGGGGATCGGACACATAGGTGATTGGATTTAGGTCAAGTGGAGATTGCTAGTCATAGGTGCCCAAAGAAGCCAATCACGTGAGTGATGGCACGTGTGACTTGATACAGAATCTTTTTTTGCTTATTATATTTTGGCGTATATCACTTTATAACTATTGCATAAATGCATATATATATTGTGATGTCCTTGGATTTGTGCAATGGGAATCGGATCGTGATGAGATCAATCGATAATGAGATCGATTCACCTTTAAACACATATCCTAAATAATCTCGGTCATTGGTTTCTCGAGAGGGACATCGTGATAACCGGATAGGCCCGGTGTGCTATATACCCGTCCATATGATGGATACAGCTAGTCTCATAGCTGCTCGTATATAGGGACACTAGGGATACAAGATACAGTGCTCATTGGAGAATGAGTTCACGATTGATTGATCCGCTTACGGAATCTTTGGATGGTTGATGATGCCTTATTGTCGAGACAAATTTCCGTAGTCCTAGTGGTGTATCTCAAGTCGTTAGACTTGAGACTCCAAGGATGTCCTGTATGAGTGCTCCACTCTTTAATACCGCACTTATAGGTTTGGCTGTCCCGCATCTAGTACAGTGGTCATTGGGAGTAGTAGTCGACCTTCACGAGGGCTATTGAGTGTTGACAGAGGATCATCCACTCTCTCGGCATAAGAGGAATATCCCATGTGTTCTTACTCAGACAAATCCCGGCGGGGTCATTGGGTTGAGAGAAAAAGAGTTCTCTAGGAGAATCCGATTAGAGCGAGACTTCGAGTAGAAACCGTATGGGTCCCGACAACACCATGCTTTCGATATCTGATCTACGGGATATTAGATGGATGAGGGACTATAGGTACATGGTAATCGAGACGACAGGGGTCCAATGGATTGGATTCCCCTCAGATCGATGCAGGGGACTACGGCGTAGTGGCCTAGTACGCGTCCGTGATCGATGAGTCGAGTGAATTATTACAGAGATAATAATTCACTGAGTTAGAAGGAGTTCTGACAGGTTTGACTCACGGCCAGCTCGATATTGGGCCTAGAGGGTCACACACATATGGTAGGCATTGCGATGAGTAGAGGTTCGGATATGAGATATCCGACGGAGCCCTTGTCTTATTGGATGCAAATCCAATACCCACTAGGGAAGAACCCATTAGGGTTTGACACGGGATCTCTATAAATAGGAGGGATTCACAGCCTCATAGGCTAGAGTCTTTGCTTGCCTTTCCTATTCTCCTCTCCCTCTCCACCTCAGAGGCCTGGAGTTTTGAGGAGGGTCGTCGCAACCCTGCTGTGTGGATCACCGCTAGAGAGGAGGATGCTTGACCTCCTTCACCCTCACCTAAGGATCTGCAAGGAAATAGGGATATACGATCTCCCTAGGTAACACAATCTCTATACGCAGTTTTTGTATTTTGCGGATTTTTACGCACCAATCTTCGCACGACGACGAGCACAAATCTTCGCACGACGACGAACATCTTTTTGGGAATCGGGGATTTTTATTTTCTTGTTCTTCCGCTGCGCATATGATGTCGCCCCCATGATTTCCCAACACAAACTTTACATGAAGGAGGAAAGTAAGGAGGAAAAGCCATTGAGAAAACTTTGAAAACGATAAGAGAGTTTCATTTCATTTGTCATTCAAAATTATAAAATCATGCTTTATTTTTCACAAGGATCAAGATATACATGTGAAATTAAATCCTTGCATGTGTTCATCTCAAATAAAAAGTATTCCTTCACCAAGAAGGAATTCATGTGAAAGAATGATTACATCAAATCCATTTCTCAATAAAAATTCACAAAAGATATGTCCATGAAAGATGCATTTGTCAATTAATTCCAAGTATCAAAAATCATTTAGTGATGGAGCATGGATATGAAATAAATTCAATATGGCATAGGCTCATGAAAGCTCTATTCAAGAAATACATTAAATCTGGAAGAGAAATACAACAAAATCATGCATTCTGATAATGTTTTGTTATAGCTTTTCAATTACAATCACGAAGGTAAACATGATCATTATCATAAAAATTTTTAGCATTAAGGCACAAAATTTTTAACAATAAAGTAAACATGTTATTGAAGCACACAATCTTATGTAGTATTCGTAACATGAAATTTTTAGCACCAAATCAAGAAAGTCTGAAAATAAAATAAATTCATGTATTTGGACAAATCAACATTCCTAATTCTCTTCTAACAAAATCAAATTATTCTTCACTTAAAGGCTTTGTAAAAATATCGACCAATTGATGTTTTGGATCAATTAAATCTAGGATTACATCATAATTAGTGACAAAATCTCATATAAAGTAATGCCTAATGTCAATATGTTTTATTCTAGAGTGTTGAATTGGATTCTTTGTTAGACATATTGCACTTGTGTTATCACATTTAATGGGGATATTTTTAAGATGAATCTTATAATCCTCTAAAGTATTTTTCATCCACACAACTTGTGCACAGCATGCACTAGCTACAATGTACTCAACTTCAGTTGTAGATAATGCAACTGAGTTTTGTTTCTTGGATTACTAAGAAACAAGTGCATGTCCCAAAAATTGACATGTTCCTAATGTGCTTTTTCTATCTAGTCTACATCCAGCAAAATCCATATCAGCATAAGCAATTAACTCAAAATTCTCAGATTTTAGATACCATAATCCTAGATTTGTGGTACCTTTAAGATATCTAAGTATCCTCTTAACTGCTTTAAGATGAGATATCTTAGGATTAGATTGAAACCTAGCACAAAGACCTACATTAAACATGATATCTGGTCTAGTTGTAATGAGGTAAAGTAAACTTTCTATCATACCCTTATAGGTTTTTTAATCAAAGCTTTCTCCACTTTCATCAATTTCTCACTTAGTGGAGGTGCTCATAGGAGCGTTGATATCTTTTGAGCTATCCATATTAAACCTTTTTAGCAAATCTAAAGTGTATTTTGTTTGACTAATAAAGATGAGATTACTTAGTTGTTTAATTTGTAAGCCCAAAAAGAAGGTTAATTCTCCCATCAAACTCATTTTAAATTCAAGACACATACTCTTAGCAAATGATTCACAAAGAGATTCATTCGTCGAACCGAAGAACATATCATCAACATAAATTTTAATAATAAGAAAATTATTTTTAAAATTTTTGATAAATAATGTAATATCAACCTTACCTTTAAAGTAAGGAAGGCAGTTTGCAGATAAGATAGAAATCATAATGTAAGCGCAAACTAAAATATGATGTTCGTACGATAAAACCAATTTCCTTCTTAACGCCGATTCGGAAAATACTTAACTAAGAAACACGTTCGTAAATGAGCAGAAGGTAGTAAGCTATTGAGGAGGTTTGCAGTAAAGATAAGATGCTAAAAGTAAATGCAAACTGAGATTTAGAGTTGTTCGGTCAATCTTAACGTACATCCACTTTTGGCTTCCTCCACCAATGAGGTCACTAACGTCCACTAGAGGCCTTCCTTCAATAGGCAAAGGCCAACCATATTGGGAAATCTTGGGAGCGATATCACATGCGCAGTGGAAGAACAAGAAAACAAAATCCCCGATTCCCAAAGAGATGTTCGTCGTCGTGCGAAAATTGGTGCACAAAATCCGCGAAACTTAAAACTGCGTATAGAGTAGATTGTGTTACCTAGGGAGATTGTATATCTCTATTTCCTTGTAGATCTTTAGGAGAGGGTGAAGGAGGTCAAGTGTCCTCCTCTCTAGCGGTGATCCACACAGCAGGGCTGCGACGACACTCCTCAAAACTCCGGGCCTACTCTTAGGTGGAGAGGGGGAGGAGAATAGTAGAGGCAAGCAAAGGCTCTAGCCTATGAGGCTCTGAATCCCTCCTATTTATAGAGGTCCCCGATCAAACCCTAATGGGTCCTCCCCTAGTGGGTATTGGATCTGCATCCAATAAGACACAGGCTCTGTCGGATATCTCATATCCGAACCTCTACTCATCGTAATGCCTACCATATGTGTGTGACCCACTAGACCCAATATCGAGCTGGCCGTGAGTCATACCTGTCAGAACTCCTTCTAAATCAGTGAATTATTATCTCTGCAATAATTTACTTGACTTATCGACTACGGACGTACTAGGCCACTACGCCGTAGTCCCTAGATGATATAGGGGAATCCAATCCATTGGACCTATCTGTCCTCAATTACCATGTACCTATAGTCCCTCATCCATCTAATATCCCAGAGACCATATATCGAGCATAGTGCTATCAGACCCATATGGTTTCTACTCGAGTCTCGCTCTAATCGGATTCTCCCTGAGATCTCTTTCTCTCTCAAATCGAATGACCCTGGCCAGGGATTTGTCTGAGCAAGAACACATGGGATATTCCTCTCATGACGCCAAGAGTGGATGATCCTCTATCGACACTCAATAGCCCTCGTAAGGTCGACTACTATTCCCAATGACCAGTTGTACTAGATCAGGGACAACCAAACTTATAAGTCTGTTATCAAAGAGTGGAGCACTCATACAGGACATATTTGGTGTCTCATGTCTAAGGACCAGATATACCACTAGGACTATAGAATCGCTATCTGACAATAAGGCATCATCAACCATCTAGCATTCCGTAAGAGGATCAATCAGTGAACTCATTCTCCAATGAGCACCTATACTGTATCCCTAGTGTCCCTACACGAGCAGCTATGAGACCAGCTGCATCCATCATATGGATGGGTATACAGCACACTAGTTTGTTCGGTTATCATGATGTCCCTCTCGAGTAACCTATGACCGGGATTATTTATGATGTGTTTAAAGGTAAATCGATCTCATTTTCGTGATCTCATCATGATCCTATTCCCATTGCACAAATCCAAAGACATCACAATATATATATATATATGCATATATGCAATAGTTATAAAGTGATATATGCCAAAATATAATAAGCAAAAAGATTTTATATCAAGTCACACATGCCATCACTCACGTGATTGACTTGCTGGGCACCTATGACTAGCAAACCACCCTTTTACAGTTTCACTCCTTTTGACGGGCATAGGAGACAACCCTTACAAACTTTTCTCTCCTCTCTTAAGGATCAAAACTTGGAAGAAAAGAGAGATGAGAACTTCTAGACTTTACAACACTTTTGAGCTCTAAAATCACAGAGTAAGATCAACCTTTCGGTGTCTTTGGTTGCCCTTTCATTGCTGAAAGGGTGGGGTATTTATAGGCCCCAAACCAGTTTGGATTACAAGCTCAAAACTGTCATCTCTCGGAATTTCGGGGTCTGGCAGTTGCACCGCCTAGCAGAGCTCGGACACTAAGCCTCTAGGCAGTGCCACCGCTTAACAGGAGTGATTGTACTGCCCAATCTCGCTCGGAGACTGAGCCCAAGGCGGTGCCACCGCCGACCCAAGCGGTGCCACCGCTAGCCAAGAAATCTGGGTCCGAATGGGCTGATCCATTCTGCCCAATTTGAGTCTGTCAAGGGCCCAATTGCTCCAAGATTAAGTTAATGGGATCACCTCCCATTTCTAACTTAATCATCATGCTAACTATAATATTTCTTAAGACATTTACTGCAACTTGCTCTGGTACATCAATCGCTTCTTCCGGCGAGCTTCCGACGAACTTCCGTCGATCATCCTATGAACCCTCGGTGATGCTCCTGCAGACTTCTGGCAAACTCTTGGACTTGTGATGATCCACTTGGCGAAATCCGATGAGCTTCTTTTGGCAAGCTCCTGGACTTCTTAGATTTGTTCCCGTAGAACCTCCGACGACCGTCCGGACTTCCATCAAACTCTTGAACTCCCAACGTGATCATAGTCTTGACTCCGGCGTAACTCCTGCTGCATGTCTTTCTTTCATCGTAGTTAATCCTGCACATGTAAAACAAAACTTTGATCGAGACAATTAATCCTAAGCAATTAACCAAGTTGTCTGGCATGTCATTGGTCCCTCAACGCTTCGTCCGATTCTTCGGCGCATCGTCCTCTCCTGCGGCCTATTGCCCAATCGGCCAGTTGACTCCACAACTCCGATATCCTTGGTGCAATTCCCACTCTTCTTGGCCCGATGCCTGAGTCTATGGCCTGAAGCCTTCTATTGATACGTCGACCGATCCACCGGCCCGACGTCCAATCTTCTAACATGTTCCTCCGACACAACATGATTTTTCCTGCTTTAATTGTCTCATCCTGATCAAAGCATTCTGCGTCACTCAAAATGCAGATTAAATCATAAATATATATAAAGTGGTTTCATCATCAAAATACGAGATTCAACACGACGAACCCTCAATGATGCTCCGGCGGACTCTCGACAAGCTCTTGGACTTCGCAACGATCTTCTTGGCGAGTTCCGATGAGCTTCTATGGCAAGCTCCTGGACTTCTCAACTGGTTCCCATAGAACTTCCAATGAACGTCCGAACCTCCAACGAACATTCAAACTTCTGACGAACTCTCGTACTCCTAATGTGATCTTGATCTTGACTCCAGCACAACACTTGCTGCCTGTCTTACTGTCATCGTAGTTAATCTTGTACACTTTTCTCAATATATAGATTAGATCAACAAATGATAATTGACTTTATCATCAAAATCCGAGATTCAACACTATTATTAAAATCATTATCTCCATTTCATGTTTGACGGTTAGTAGATATAAATTAGTTTTTTAGAACAATGGTTGTTCAATATTATTAGATAATGAGATTATCACAAAAGGAACATTGCATAATGGTTTGTTTATGCTAAACACTACTCCACATATTATGAATTTAAGTGTGTCTAAAAGGAAACGATATGAGGTGAATAGTGCATACTTGTGGCATTGTAGGCTAGGTCACATCCATTTATGAAGGATTCAGAAATTGCTAAAAGATGGACATCTAGATCCATTCGACTATGAGTCATATGCAACTTGCGAGCCTTGCCTTCATGGAAAAATGACCAACTCTCCATTTAGTAGAACTGGAGAGAGAGCCACTTAGCTCCTGTAACTCATACATAGTGATGTATATGGACCCATGTCAACTCATGCCATTGGTGGTTACTCCTACTTCATTACCTTTATTGATGATTTCTCAAGGTATGGATATGTGTACTTAATGAAGTATAAGTCTGAGGTCTTTAAGAAATTCAGAGAGTATAAGAATAAAGTGGAGAACCAGATTGAAAAGAGTATCAAGACTCTTCGATCAGATCAAGGAGGTGAGTACTTGAGTACAAAGTTCACCTAGTTCCTCAAGGACCATGGGATATTATCCCAATGAATACCTCCTTATACACCTCAGCTCAATGGTGTGTTTGAAAGGAGGAATCATATGCTGTTAAACATGGTACGGTTCATAATGAGTTTCGCTAACCTACCTATCTCATTCTAGGGATATGGCCTAGAGACTATCATAGCTTACCTTCTGAACAGAGTTCCAACAAAGTCGGTAGTGTCTACACCGTATGAGATATGGAAAGGGAAGAAGCCTGATCTTAAGGTTGTTAAGATTTGGGGCGGCCCTACCCACATTAAAAGACACAACCCCGATAAGGTGGAATCATGAACGGAGCAATACAAGTTCATGGGATACCTCAAGAAAACTTGTGGGTATTATTTCGATCATCTCGATGACCAAAAGGTCTTTGTAGCTAAGAGAGCGATGTTCCTTGAGAAGGAACACATTCTTGGTAGAGATAGTGGAAGCATGATAGAGTTGAGCGAGGTTGGCAAACCTAGCTCAAGCACAACTCTACAGCCTAAGTCTATTCATGTACCTAACACAAAAGTTATAACTTTACATAGGACTATCAGAATATCTCATCCTCCTGAGAGATATATGGGACATATTAGAGGAGAGGATGTTGAGGATATTGATCCTAAGACCTACGAGGAGGCTATTATTGTTGAATCTCATATTTTGATGATGAAACCAATTGATAATTGTATTTATATTTTAATCTGTGTTTTTAGTGACGTAGGATGCTTCGATCAGGATGAGATAATTAAAGTAAGAAAAATTATGTTGGGCAGGAGGAAAATCATGTTGGGCCGGAGGAACATGTCAAAAGATTGGACATTAGGCCGATGGATCAGTCGACATATCAACAGAAGGCTGACAGAAGGCTTTGGGCCGTGGATTCGGGCATCGAGCTAAGAAGAGCGGGTACTACGCCAAGGATATCGGAGTTGCAGAGTCAACTGGCCGATTGGGCAATAGGCTACAAGAGAGGATGATGCGCCGAACAATCAAACGAAGCGTCGAGGGACCAATGACATGCCGGACAACTTGATTAATGCTTAGTATTAATTATCTAGATCAAAGTTTGTTTTACATGTGCAAGATTAACTATGATGGCAGTAAGACATACAGCAGGTGTTGAGCCGGAGTCAAGACAAAAATCACGTTGGGGGTTCGAGAGTTCGTTGGAAGTCTGGATGGTCGTCGGAGGTTCTACAGGAATAATCCGAGAAGTTCTCGAGCTTGCCAAAGAAGCTCATCTGAACTCACCAAGAGGATCGTCGCAAGTCCAGGAGTTTGCTGGGCATCCGCCGGAGCATCACCGAGGGTTCGTCGGATGTTTGCTGGAAGTTCGCTAGAAGCTCACGGGAAAAAACGATTGATGCACTAGAACACGATTTGTAGTATTGATATCTTAATTGTCATAGTTAGCATGTAGATTAGCGGTGGCACCACCCAGGAGACTTGGTCTCCTAAGAATTCTTGGTGGTAGTACCGCCCCTGTCAAGCGGTGGTACCGTTGATAGTTATTACTGTCAGTGGTGGTACCACCCCTGTCAAGCAGTGGTACCGCTTGAGCTCGGCCTTCGAGCGACGCCAGGCGGTAGTACCACCCAGACTAAGCGGTAGTATCGCTCAGTGTCAGATGCTAAGCAATAGTACCACCCAGTTTTGACGGTGGTAGTGCCAAGACCCCGAAAATCCAAGAGATGACACTTTTGAGTTCCAAATTCAAACTGATTGGGGCCTATATTAAACCCCACCCTTTCCAGCATAAAAGGAAACTGAAAACTTGCATTTATTCTGAGAATTTGAGAGCTTAAAAGTGTTATAAAAGGTTAGAAGTTCTTCTCCCTCTTTTCTTCTAAGTTTTGATCATTTAAGAGAGGAGTGGAAATCTGTAAGGGTTGTCTTTGTTAGGATCGGAGCGGCACTAAGAGGGGGGGGTGAATTAGTGTAGCGGATTAAAACTTCGGTTTTGGAAAAATATTTCATATGATAAGAAGCAATGTCAATGGAAACCGATTTTAGAAGCTTGATAACTTAGAAACGTATGGAAGCGTAGTGACTAAGTAGAGAAGTTTGCAGTATGTAAATGGCAAGAGTAGGATGCATACCAGATAACGCAGCAGTTTTTAAAGTGGTTCGGTCAAAATGACCTACATCCACTTGTGAAGCCTTCTTGGAAGAGGCTCCCAACTTCCACTAGCAAATCTCTTATAGGGGGAGGACAAATACCCCTCTTACAACCTTTACAAGTGGTTCACACTCTTACAATTCTTTTCAACAAGATGGGAGGAGGTGAACACTTAAGCAATATGAAAAACAAGACTTGCTAAGACTATTCTAAAGCTCTTAACCCAAACTATTGCTTTGCACAAGGGTGTTTTCTCAACTGAGAATCTAGGGGTATTTATAAGCCCCAAGAGGATTCAAAATTTGGGCTCCAATTTTTAGTTCCTCTTGGGTTTCCGAGACTGGCTGTGCCACCGCCTGTCGGGGGCGGTGCCACCGCCTATCAAAGTCTTGTCAGGCAGATGTACTAGCGATGCCACCGCCTGTTGGTGGCTGTGCCACCGCCTGGTCTCGGGTGCTGGGCGATGCCACCGCCTAGTCTAGCAGTGCTACCGCCTGTTAGTGGCTGTGCCACCACCTGATCTCGGGTGCTGGGCGGTGCCACCGCCTAGTCTGGTGGTGCTACCGCCCATCATTCCAAGTTTCTTGGTTGGGCTTTTACGTCCAACCCAAACTAAGTTACTTTTGGGCCCAGTTGGCCCCTAACCAAGGTATAGAATTATCCTTTAATCCTAACCCTAATTACATGTGAACGACATACCTAAAAATATAATCCTAAGCAAGTATTTAACCGGCCAACGTCAAGTTTTGTTTCGGCGAGCTTTCCCACGTTCTTCCAGTGCACTTCCAATACGCCCTCTAGTTTCTTCCAACGGACTCCCAGCAAGCTCCCGATCTTGTGACGAGTTCAACGAGTAGCCGACCCTTCTTGGTGATCTTTGCGAACCTCCAAGAATCTCTTCGGTAGTAGACTTCCGAATGTTCCGACAAGTCTCCGATCTCTCTTGGTTGGTTCCGACGGCATCTCCGACGAATCTTCGGACTCTCAAACGTCCATCGAACTTGACTTTGGTATTCTTGCTTTATGTTTTTAGACTGTCGTAGTAAATCCTGCACACTCAACTTCAATAATATGGATTAGATCAATTAACCCATCAATTGATTTTATCATCAAAATCCGAGATTGAACAATCTCCCCCTTTTTGATGATGACAATCAATTGATGACGGAGTTAAACATAACTCCCCCTATCTATATGCCATATTGTGAGAAGATAAAACCACTTGAATTCCATCCCATAGAATTCAAGCATAAATCGATAAGTTCTAATGTTGAACTTATCGTTGTCTTATTAAGCAAGAGCAAATACGAACCTTTGTATTTCTCATAATTGTCAGCTATTGACAATCATTTTCAGGTCAAATGATAAGAGACCATTTTTACTTTGACGAGAGAGAGAGAAAAAAATCTTGATAAAGATTTTCACCATGAATTTCATGATATGATATGATCAACCAATCTTGCGATATACTCAAAGAATAAGACAAGCAAGGCATATAAGATAAACTTTTGCAATTCATATAAGTCATGCTATCGATGCGCATAGGTCATGCAAGTCATCACTTCTCCCCCTTTATCATCAACAATAAAGAAAAAGAGAAGGAGATGAGACTTGAAGTACACAGTTTGTTATAAAAAAAAAGTCAGCATAAAGATACGAAATTCATCATTCAACATTAATGTCACAAGCAAAACATCCAGAATTTAACAATATATCTTAAACAAAGGTTCTGTTTTTGTTCATCAGAAGATGATGGATTTCAAACTTCACATGAAGAGTAATCAGAACAGAACAAGAAACTACATCGATTAATCTTTAGGAGGTAAGCCGCAGTGTTGATATATGACATCTATTTTTTGATTCATTTGTCATAGTTCCTTCAAAATTTCAATTTGCTGGATTTGAATTTGTTCTTGCTGCGATTTGATCCGATTCAATTCTGCCATAATGAGCTCTTCGGAGGATGAAACAAGAGCCGAAGGTGCCGCGTCAAAGGGACTAGGAGGAAGAGATTTATTTCCCCTAAGAATTGGTGTTTCGGGGTGTTCTACTGGTGGGGGAATTGGATCAGTCCTTCTTGGTTGCCTAACCCATACACCGTTGTTAAATGTGCACCTAAGTCTTTTCAGCAGATTTCTATTGATAATATTATACCGATCACTTTGAATTATTTCTTCATCGGGTGGGATACAAATGTCATGGGTAAGTAGGAATCGAGTGATTAACCCTCCATATGGCAACATAGTGTCTTTAGCTATAATATCTTGCATGTGTTGCCGAATTGAGTATCCAAAATGGTTATGTTGACTGGTCATAATCCAATACATGGTGCTTATTTCTATTTGACTCATTTCATCAAGATGAAATTGATTAGGGAATAGTATGGTAGTTATGATATGATGAAGAATTTTAGAGTTAAAGGGCAATAGGTGCTCATAACTCTTGGGTATTATGCCGAGGTCAGGGTTTGCAAAGATAGTTTCGACGGCTTTAGAGTAAGTTGCTCCGATTGTGTTGACATCCCATTTAACTCTAAAATAACAGCCCCTATCTTTTTCAGTGATTCCAATTAGTTCACAAATAGTGCTATCAAAAATTATAATTTGTGTTCCCAGTAGGTAAGTACTTAGGCTATCATTATCCACATATAGGTTTGCATAAAATAGCCTGACTAATCTAGGATAGACTGGTTCATTTATTTGTAACAGAGGTAGAGCATCTAGATGTGCAAACCACCTAATAGGTTCTAGGTGTCCTAGTTCATTGAGATCAACGTGTTTACCCTTATGGATACATCTAGTTTCAAAGTTTGGAAACCTAAGAGCTACTTCTTTGGATCTAAAAAGCTCGTGGTCATATGAATCTCCTTCAATCCTTTTCCCTTTTGATCTTTTAGGAGCCATTATCTAGATATGATAGATGAAACTGTAAGGAGTAGATAAACTAATGAGAAGAGAGGAAAATTTTCAGATTTTACTTTATAGAGAATCTCTTAGAAGATGGAGAGCTTGGATCAACAATAATCATTTTCCAAGGCTTCTAAATGCTGGATTGAAGCTTTGGAGAGGTTGTGGGAGAGGTAGAGGCGATTCCTCACGGGTTGGGAGCAGTGTCACCGCCGGCCCTAACCCCTTGGGTTATAAAGGGGCTCTCGGGCGGTGCCACCGCCAAAACAAGCGGTGCCACCGCTTGGCGCCCGAGCGCTCAGGCAGTGCTACCGCCGATTCTGGCGGTGCCACCGCTGGCTTGTCGCGGAAGAAGGAAAGAAAATTTTTCTTCCCCCTTCTTGATTTCCAGAGGTGTTTGACTCAAGAAAAGTTTGAGCTATTGAGTTGTACTTTAATATATTGTTTGGAATCGAAAGAAGAGGATGAAATCAAATCCACAAAAGAACGGAACAAGGATGAGACATTCTTCGAAAAATACATTCAAACAACTTACTTTAAGGAACAATTTAACATGCCTAGTTCCCTTCTAATAAATTCAAATTGGTCTTCATTTAAGGCTTTTGTAAAAATATCTGCTAATTGATGCTTTGTATCAATAAATTCTAGAACGATATCATTGTTAAGAAAATGATCGCGTATGAAATGATATCTAATATATATATGCTTAGTTCTAGAGTGCTGAATTGGATTTTTGGTAAGACATATGGCACTTGTATTATCACATTTTATGAGAATGTTTTTAAAATGAATTCCATAGTCTTCTAATTTATTTTTTATCCAAACAACTTGTGCACAGCATGCACTTGCAGCAATGTATTCAGCTTCCGTTGTAGATAGTGCAACTGAATTTTGTTTCTTGGAAGTCCAAGAAACTAGTGCATGTCCTAAAAATTGGCATGTTCCGGATGTACTTTTTCTATCTATCCTGCATATGCCAAAATAGGCATCTGCATAAGCTATTAAATCGAATCTATCAGATTTTGGATACCACAATCCTAAATTTGGAGTTCCTTTAAGATATCTAAATATTCTTTTAACACTCTTAAGATGAGATAGTTTAGGAATAGATTGAAATCTAGCGTAAAGTCCTACACTAAACATGATGTCCGGTCTAGTCGCGGTAAGATAGAGTAGACTACCTATCATTCCCCTATATGTTTTTTGATCGAAATTTTCATTATTTTCATCCATATCTAACTTAGTCGAAGTACTCATAGGGGTGTTTATCGCTTTTGAATTATTCATATTAAATCGTTTTAACAATTCTAGTGTGTATTTAGATTCGTTAAGAAATATACCATCACTAAGTTGTTTAATTTGTAATCCTAGAAAGAAAGTTAATTCACCCATTAAACTCATTTCAAATTCATGACTCATACATTTGGCAAATGATTCACATAGCGATTCATCCGAAGAACCAAAAATAATATCGTCAACATAAATTTGTACAATAAGAAAATTATTTTCAAAGTGTTTGATAAACAATGTAGTATCAACCTTGCCTTTGGTAAAATTATTTAAAATAAGAAAGGAACTAAGCCTTTCATACCAAGCTCTAGGGGCTTGTTTCAAGCCATAGAGAGCCTTAGTCAATTTGAATACATAATTGGGAAGAAGAGAGTTTTCAAATCTGGGAGGTTGTTCAACATATACTTTTTCGGAAATAAAACCGTTCAAGAAAGCACTTTTGACATCCATTTGAAATAGTTTAAAATTATTACTACTAGTATAGGCAAGAAGCATCCTAATGGCTTCTAATCTTGCCATAGGAGCGAAGGTTTCTTCGTAGTCGATACCTTCTTCTTGGTTGAAACCTTTGGCCACTAATCTAGCCTTGTTTCTAACCACGATACTGCATTCGTCTTGCTTGTTTCTAAAGACCCATTTAGTACCAATGACTAAATGGTCACTAGGTCTTGGAACAAGCTTCCATACCTTGTTCCTCTCAAATTGGTTCAATTCTTCTTGCATTGCAATAACCCAAAAATCATCTTTTAAGGCCTCGTCAATGCATTTTGGTTCGATTTGAGAAAGGAAGGCGGCGTTGGCACAAAAATTCTTGAAAGAAGAGCGAGTTTGAACCCCTTTTGATGTATCTCCTATGATTAACTCCTTTGGATGAGCATCCACATACTTCCATTCCTTGTGTAAGGAAATTTCAGAAGAAGATGCATCCAAGTTACTATTTTGAGGAGAGGGTTCATTTAAATTCAAATATCAAAACCAAGATCATCATCAAAATCATTTTTCTTTAAATCAAAATTTTTATTAAAAACTACATGAATAGACTCTTCTATAACTAAGGTCCTTTTGTTAAAAACACGAAAAGCCTTAGAAACGGAGGAGTAACCAAGAAAGATGCCTTCATCGGATTTAGCATCAAATTTTCTTAAGACATTCTTTTGATTCAAAATAAAGCATTTGCAATCGAAAACTTTAAAATAAGAAATATTTGGTTTTTTGTTATTCCATAATTCATAGGGAGTTTTTGATGAAGATGGTTTTATCAGAACCCTATTCATGATGTAACAAGTCGTATTTACGGCTTCGGCCCAAAAATACTTGGGTAGACTATGTTCATTCAACATAGTTCTTGCCATTTCTTGTAGGTTTCTATTTTTTATTTCAACTACTCCATTTTGTTGAGGATTTCTTGGAGGTATCCATTAATTTCACAAAGATTTTGGAAGTCACGGTTTTGAAATTCACCACCATGATCACTCCGAATTGATGAAATCATGAAGCCCTTTTCGTTTTGAGTGAGTTTACAAAATTTTGAGAAGCACTTGAAACATTCACTTTTGTGGACTAAGAAATAGGTCCAAGTGTACCTAGTATAGTCATCCACAATTACAAAAGCATATTTGCTTCCTCCTTGTGTCAATTGGTCCAAATAAGTCCAAATGGATCAATTGTAGTGGTCTAGTAGTGCTAATTTGATTTATTGGTTTGAAACTAGTTTTTATTTGTTTACCTAGTTGACATGCATCACATACTTTGTCTTTAGTAAACTTCATATTTGGAATCCCTCGTACTAATTCTCTAGCTGAGATCTTAGATATTAGTTTCATGCTTGTATGGCCTAATCTCCTATGCCAAAGCCAAGCATCATCATTTTGAGCGGAGAGACACATTTCATTACTTAGTTCTTCAAGGTTGATGGTGTAGACATTATTTTGTTTTAATGCAATCATAGTCATGTTATTGTTTGGTTTTTCGATAACACACACATTTGATTCGAATCTAACGATATAACCTTTATCGCATAGTTGACTAATACTCAAGAGATTATGTTTCAATTCATCAACTAGTAAAACATCATCAATAGAAAAACTTAATTTGTTACCAATAGTTCCCTTGCCAATGATTTTGCCTTTGTTGTTGTCTCCGAAGGTGACATACCCTTCTTCTTTGCGAGTGAGCATAGAAAAATAAGATGGATCTCCAATCATATGTCTTGAGCATCCACTATCGAGATACCAACTCTTGCTCCTAGCTTGTGGGTTTGTCTACAAACGAGGATGATTTTTAGGTACCCATTTGATTTTGGGTGCCTCAAAAATTGATCCACTAGCTTTGTTATTTATTATTGAATCATTTATAGTTCCTTTAGGAACCCATATTAATTTTTGTGAACTAATTTTCCTAAATGGACATTTGAAGGCAATATGTCCGGATTTGCAACAAAAGTTGCATTTCATATAAGATGAAACATGTAATGTAGGTCCTTTTATGAAGGTGGTAGGATTTTGATGTAATCCTTTTACAAATCCAATTCCACTTCTATTTGCGACGTGACCCTTGTTTGCAAGGATCATATCTAATCCTTTGCCACCAACCTTAAACTTGTTTATTGTTTCTTTAAGAACCAAATTTTCATTTTTTATTGCTTCTAAATATTCACATTTAGAGCATGGAGAAGTTTGAAGACTATCAAACTTGTTTTGTAGTAAAACATGTTCTTTCTTTAAGGTACTTAACTTCTTACTAATAGTTCTACATTCATCAAATAATTCATGAAAAGTGATAGAGAGTTCTTCAAAAGATAAATCTTCATTAAATAAATCACATACCTCTTCTCCTAAAGCCATTAGTGCGAAGTTTGACTCCTCTTTGTTGCAAGCTTCTTCACTTTCTGAATCACTTGAGTTGTCCCAAGTTGCCTTTAGAGCTTTCTTCTTCTTTGGTTGCTTCTTCTTGGCTTGGGGGCATTCATTTTTGAAATGCCCTGGCTTTTTGCATTCATAGCATATAACTTGATCCTTTTTATGTTCAAGTATATTTTTGGTGTTGTTCTTAAATTTGTTCTTTCTTAAATTTTTTTTGAATTTTTGAGTCAAGAGTGCAATGTCATTTTCACTGTCCTCATCACTTGATGTTCCTTTCAAGAGATCTTCTTGTGATGTGAGTGCCATATCCTTCTTATTCTTTGGAAGGGGGTTCTCGAGTTCATCATGATCTTGTCGCGTCATTTCATAGGTCATTAGAGACCCAATAAGTTCTTCAAGAGGGAATGTTTTGAGGTCCTTGGCCTCTTGAATGGCCGTAACTTTTGGATCCCAACTTTTAGGAAGAGATCTTAAGATTTTATTTACTAGTTCAAAGTGTTGAATCTCGGATTTTGATGATAAAATCAATTGATGGGTTATTTGATCTAATCCATATTATTGAGTTAAGTGTGCAGGATTAACTACGATAAACAGAAAACACAAAGCAAGAATACCGGAGTCGAGTTCGATGAACCTTTAAGAGTTCGATGAATCGTCGGAGATGCTTCCGGAACCAACCGAAAGAAATCGGGAACCTGTTGGAAGTTCAGCAAGAGATCGTCGGAGGTTCGAGAGATCACCGAAAGTCTCAGCTAATCTTTAAAGTCATCACAAGTTCGGGAGCGTGCTTGGACCCCGTCGAAGGAAGTTCGTCAGAAAGCTCGTCGGATCAAAACTTGACGTTCGCGGTTAATAAATTGCTTAAGATGTGTTTTGTTATGTAGTTCACTTGTAATTAGGATTAGGATTAGGAAGATAAGCCTATATCCTGGTTAGGGGCCAACTGGGGCCAAAGTCAGAGTTGGTTTGGGCTAAAAAAAGCCAAACCAAGTGAACCGGAGAGCAGTGGGTGGCACCACCCAAAGCCCCAAAAGTTTGGGCGGTGACACCTCTAAGTTGGTGGTGGCACCATGTAGCACCAACGCTGGGCGGTGGTGGCACTGGCTATCGGGGTGGCACCATGAGATCGGGAACCCAAAGAGGATTTGAATTTTGGAGCCCAAATTTTGGAGCCCAAATTTGAATCCTCTTGAGGCCTATAAATACCCCTCAAATCTCAGCTGAGATTACAACCTTTTGAGCAGCAAGAGTTTGAGAGAAAGATCTTAGAAAAGTGTTAGCTTGCTTTCTTTTCAATTTGCTAGTGTTCACCTCATCTCTTCTCGAAAATCTGTAAGAGAGTGAACCGCTTGTAAAGAGTTGTAAGAGGGGTATTTACCCTTCCATTTCAAGAAGCTTGCTAGTGGAAGGTGGGAGCCTCATCGAAGAGGGGCCTCATAAAGTGGAGTAGGTCATTTGACCAAACCACTCTAAAATCGGCGTGATCTGTGGTTTGCATTTCATTATTGTTATTTATATTATTGCAAATCTTCTTATATGCTCTAGTTCCTTATTACTTTTTATTTGATATTTAAGAATACGCTTTCAAGTTTAAACTTGTCAAGTTCCGCTCTCTTCATATGAAAGATTTTTTAGAAAACCGAAGTTTTTATCCGCTGCACTAATTCACCCCCCCCCTCTTAGTGCTGCTCCGATCCTAACAATTGGTATCAGAGCAAGGTTATCTCTCATATTTGGTTTAATACCCAAGAGAGATGGGTTACTCCGGCATGCAAGAGGGTCATTCTATCACTCGTCCACCTATGTTTAATGGGTCGGATTACACGTATTAGAAGACTCGGATGAGGATCTTCCTTATTTCTATGGATTTCGAGCTTTGGACTATTGTTGAAAACGGATTTCAAAAATCTTCTCTTCCGATGAGCGAATGGAATGAATCGGAGAAGAAGGTTTTTTTTGCTTTAAATGCAAAGGCTATGAATGCCTTGTTTTGTGCACTAGACAAAAAAAGAATTTAATCGTGTTTCAATTTGTGATTCGCTTTTTGATATTTGGAGAACTCTTGAAGTCACTCATGAAGGCACTAGCCGAGTGAAAGAGTCCAAAATCAACATTCTTGTGCACTCTTACTTAACTTTTCCGAATGAAACCAAGTGAGTCCATCGGAGACATGTACACCCGGTTTACGGATGTCATAAATGGACTCAAAGCTCTTGGTAAAGATTTTACTAACTTTGAACTAGTAACTAAAATCTTAAGATCCCTCCCTAAAAGTTGGGATCCAAAAGTTACGACCATTCAAGAGGCCAAAGACCTTAAAATATTTCCTCTTGAAGAACTCATTGGGTCTCTAATGACCTACGAAATGACATGTCAAGCTCATGACGAGCTCGAGAACCCCCTTCCAAAGAACAGGAAGGATATGGCACTCAAATCACAAGAAGACCACTTGAAAGGAACATCAAGTGATGAGGACAGTGACAATGACATTGCACTTTTGACTAAAAAATTCAAAAAAATATTTAAGGAAGAACAAATTTAAAAATAATACAAAAAATAAATTTGAACAAAAGAAGGACCAAGTGATTTGCTATGAATGCAAAAAACCGGGACACTACAAGAACGATTGCCCTCAAGCCAAAAAGAGAACACCAAAGAAGAAGGCGCTCAAGGCAACATGGGATGACTCAAGCACATCCGAAGAAGAGGAGTCCAACACCGAAAAGTTGCTCACTAAGCCCCTAATGGCCTTGAAGAAGAGGTAACGGATTTAACTAATGCAGATTTACCTTATCATGATTTATTAAATGCCTTCCATGAGTTATTTGATGAATGTAAGACAATTAGTAGAAAATACAAATTGCTAAGAAAGGAGCATGATAGTCTTACGTGTGCTTTTGATAAATTAAAAACTGAATATCATGATTGTCTAGCTCCATGTGTTAAATGCCATGATTTAGAAACTCTCCAAAATGAGAACTTAGTACTTAAGGACACCTTGAAGAAATTCGAGGTAGGTAGCAAGTCCTTAAACATGATCCTTACAAATAAGGGTCACGTTCCTAAAAGGAGTGGAATCGGATTTGTGAGAAGTACTCACCAAAATCCAACCACCTTCGTTAAAGGTCCTATCTTACATGTTCAACATAAAAGCAATTGCAACTTTTGTTGCAAATATGGACATATAACTTACCAATGTCCATTCAAGAAAATTAGTCCGAACAAATTGATTTGGGTTCCTAAAGGAACCTTGATCAAGTCTATGCAACATGATAAACAAGTTAGATTAGTTTTTGAGGCACCCAAAAGTAAATGGGTACCTAAAAATAATTCCTTCTTGTAGAAACATACACCATCACATGCTAGGAGCAAGAGATGGTATCTTGATAGTGGATGCTCAAGGCATATGACCGGAGATCCATCCCAATTCACCAAGCTCACTAGCATGGACGAAGGCTATATCACCTTCAGAGACAACAACAAAGGCAAAATCATTGGCAAGGGAACCATAGGTAACAAATCAAGTTTTTCCATTGATGATGTGTTACTAGTTGATGAATTAAAACATAATCTATTGAGCATTAGTCAATTATGCGATAAAGGTTATATCGTTAGATTTGAATCAAATATGTGCATTATTGAAAAACCAAATCATAACATGACTATGATTGCTTTAAAACAAAATAATGTCTATACCATCAATCTTGATGAACTAAGTAATGAAATGTGTTTCTCCGCCATAAATGATGATGCTTGGCTTTGGCATAGGAGATTAGGCCATGCAAGCATGAAAACAATATCTAAAATCTCATCTCAAGAATTAGTACGAGGGATTCCGAATATAAAGTTTATTAAAGATAAGGTATGCGATGCATGTCAACTAGGGAAACAAATAAAAACAAGCTTCAAACCAAAAAATCAAATTAGCACCACTAGACCATTACAATTGATCCATTTGGACTTATTTGGACCAATTGATACAACAAGTCTAGGTGGAAGCAAATATGCTTTTGTGATTGTGGATGACTACTCTAGATACACTTGGACCTATTTCTTAGCTCACAAAAGTGATTGTTTCAAGTGTTTCTCAAAATTTTGTAAACTCACTCAAAACGAACAAGGGTTCATGATTTCATCAATTCGGAGTGATCATGGTGGCGAATTTCAAAACCATGACTTCCAAAATTTTTTTGTGAAGTTAATGGATACAATCATAACTTCTCCACTCCGAAAATCCCCAACAAAATGGAGTAGTTGAAAGAAAAAATAGAAACCTACAAGAAATGGCAAGAACTATGCTAAACGAACATAGTTTACCTAAGTATTTTTGGGCCGAAGCCGTAAATCTGACTTGCTACATCATGAATATAGTCCTAATAAGACCTTCCTTATCAAAAACTCCCTATGAATTATGGAATAACAAAAAAAACCAAATATTTCCTATTTTAAAGTTTTTTAGTTGTAAATGCTTTATTTTAAATGAAAGGGATGCCTTAGGAAAATTTGATGCAAAATCCGATGAAGGCATCTTTCTTGGTTACTCTTCCGTTTCAAAAGCTTTTCGGGTTTTTAATAAAAGAACCTTAGTAATTGAAGAGTCTATTCATGTAGTTTTTAATGAAGTCTCAAATTTTAAGAAAAATGATTTTGATGATGATCTTGGTTTTGATAATTTGAATTTAAATGAACCCCCTACTCAAAATAGCAACTTGGATGCACCTTCTTCCGAAATTTCCTTACCTAAGGAATGGAAGTATATAGATGCTCATCCAAAAGAGCTAATTATAGGGGATACATCTAAAGGGGTTCAAACTCGTTCCTCTATCAAGAATTTTTGCGCTAATGCTGCCTTCCTCTCTCAAATTGAACCTAAGTGCATTGACGAGGCCATAAAAGATGATTTTTGGATTATTGCAATGCAAGAGGAACTGAATCAATTTGAGAGAAACAAGGTGTGGGAGCTTGTTCCTAGACCTAGTGACCATTTAGTCATTGGTACTAAGTGGGTCTTTAGAAACAAGCAAGACGAAAATGGTATTGTGGTTAGAAACAAGGCTAGATTAGTGGCCAAAGGTTTCAACCAAGAAGAAGGTATCGATTACGAAGAAACCTTCGCTCCCGTGGCTCGATTAGAAGCCATAAGGATGCTCCTTGCCTATGCTAGTAGTTATAATTTTAAACTATTTCAAATGGATGTCAAAAGTGCCTTCTTGAATGGTTTTATTTCCGAAGAAGTATATGTCGAACAACCTCCCAGATTTGAAAATTCTCTTCTTCCTAATCATGTATTCAAATTGACTAAGGCTCTCTATGGCTTGAAACAAGCTCCTAGAGCTTGGTATGAAAGGCTTAGTTCCTTTCTTATTTTAAATAATTTTACCAAAGGCAAGGTTGATACTACACTGTTTATTAAACATTTTGAAAATAATTTTCTTATTGTACAAATTTATGTTGACGATATTATTTTTTTTGGCTCTTGGGATGAATCACTATGTGAATCATTTGCCAAATCTATGAGTCTTGAATTTGAAATGAGTTTAATGGGGAATTAACTTTCTTTTTTTAGGATTACAAATCAAACAACTTAAGGATGGTATATTTCTTAACCAATCTAAATATACATTAGAATTGTTAAAACGATTTAACATGGATAATTCAAAAGCAATAAACACCCCTATGAGTACTTCGACTAAGTTAGATATGGATGAAAATAGTGAAAACTTCGATCAAAAAACATATAGGGGAATGATAGGTAGTCTACTCTACCTTACCGCTACTAGACCAGATATCATGTTTAGTGTAGGACTTTGTGCTAGGTTTCAATCAAATCCTAAACTATCTCATCTTAAAAGTGTTAAAAGAATATTTAGGTATCTTAAAGGAACTCCAAATTTAGGCTTATGGTATCCAAAATCTGAAAATTTTGATTTAATGGCCTCTGTGGGATGCCGATTTTTTTTGGGGATGTAGGATAGATAGAAAAGAGCACATCCGGAACATGCCAATTTTTTAGGACATGCACTTGTTTCTTGGACTTCCAAGAAACAAAATTCAATAACACTATCTCTGGGAAGCCGAATACATTCTTTCTGAGTGCATGCTGTGCACAAGTTGTTTGGATGAAAAATACATTGGAAGACTATGGAATTCACTTTAAAAATATTCCCATAAAATGTGATAATACTAGTGCCATATGTCTTACTAAAAAATCCAATTCAGCATTCTAAAACTAAGCACATCGACGTTAGGCATCATTTCATCTGCGATCATGTTCTTAACAATAATGTTGTTCTAGAATTCATCGACACGAAGCATCAATTAGCAGACATATTCACAAAAAGCCTTGAATGAAGATCAATTTGAATTCATTAGAAGGGAATTAGGCATGTTAAATTATCCCTAAAATGAGCTTCACGAAAAAAAATGACTCGTCCTTTTCCTTTCTTTTGTAGATTTGATTTCTTCTTTCTTCTTCACTTCAAAATGATCCATTAAAGTATAACTTATTATCTTGAGGGAAGCAAACAAAAAAGGGAGAGGAAGAAAAATTTTTTTTTTTCCTCCACGGGATGCCAGGCGGTGGCACCGCTAGATCTGGCGGGTTGTTGACCGCCTGAAAGGCCAGCGCCAAGACGGTGACACCTTCGGTTTAGCCGGTGGCACCCGACCGAAAGACCCTTATTAACCCGAGGGGTTAGGGCCGCGTGACACCGCTAACCCAAGAAAGCTCTCCAAAACCCTCTCCCATTTCCTCTAACCCTCATTCTGCCTCTTAGAAGCACTGGAGAAGGTTTCTTGGTGGTCCAAGCCTTCCATCTCTCAGCATAATCTCCATAAGGTAACACTTGAAATCCTTCTTTTTGATATCTCATTCCCTCTTTTCCTTTCTCTTTCCTTTGCTTATTTTTCACAATTTCATCATCATCTTGTCTAGATAATGGCTCCTAAGAGATCAAAAGGAAAAAGGATTGAAGGAGATTCATTTGACCATGATCTTTTTAGATCAAAAGAGGTAGCCCTTAGTTTTCCAAAATTTGAAAGACGAGGTATCCATAAGGGAAAATATGTTGACTTGGATGAACTAGAAGACTTAGATCCCATTAGGTATTTTGCACACCTAAAAGCTCTACCACTACTGCAACTAGATGAACCAATCTATCCGCGATTAGTTCGATTGTTCTATGCCAACCTATATGAGGACAATAATAGCCTAAGCACTTACCTTCTAGGAACACCCATTAGAATATTTGACAACACCATTTGTGAGCTAATTGGCATATCTGAAAAAAAGATAGAGGATGCTATTTTAAAAGGTAAATGGGACGTCAACTCAATAGGAGCAACCTATACTTGCCATTAGAAACAATCTTTGCAAATCAAACCTTGATTTCCTACCCAAGAGCTGTGAACACTTACTGCCTTTCAACGCTAAAATTCTTCATCACATTATCACAAGCATCATATTCCCCAAACAATTTCATCTTGGACGAAATAAGTCAAATTGAGATGAGTACCATGTATTGGATTATGACCGGTCGGGATAATTGTTTTGGGTACTCAATTGGCAACACATGCAGGATATTATGGCTAAAGATACTATGCTGCCATATGGGAGGTTAATCACTAGACTTCTTCATGCCTATGACATTTGCATCCCACCCGATGAAGAATCTATTCAAAATGATAAATATAACATAATAAATAAAAACCCTTTGAAAAGACTTAGGTGCACCTTTAGCAATGGCATATGGGTTAGGCAGCCTAGAAGGACGGATCCAATTCCTACACAAATAGAACACCCAAACACCAATTCTTATGGGAAATGAATCTCCTCCTAGTCCTTTTTGGCAGCAGCACCTTCAGCTCCTATTTCCTCCTCGAAGATCGCATTATGGCAGAACTGTCTCGGATCAAATCACAGCAAGAACAGTTCAAAATCAACAAGTTGAAATTTTGAAGACACTCGACAACTGAATGAAAAAATGGATATCATGTATCAGCATTGTGGATTACCTCCTAAGGATTAAACTGATGTATCTTTTAATTCTGTTCTGTTTGCTTTTAACAACAAGTTCAAAGTTTGTCATCGATTAAACGATAACTGATCCTTCCTTTTAGATAATTACTGGTATCTTTTAAGTATGTTTTGATCTGCATGATTTCTTTTGGATAAACTATTTCTGGCAAATTTCAATGATAAACCTTGTTAAATGCTATTTTTTCGATGGCTTGTCTCTTTTTGTTGATGACAAAGGGGGAGAAGTGATGACCTACACCATAATGATAGCATAACTTATATGGATTACAAAAACTTGTGTGATATGATTGACTTATATGCCTTGCAAAATCCTTGAAAATATCACAAGATTGATTGATCATATTGAAAGCATGCCATACATCTAAATCATAAAATATATATTGAAAATCTTTATCTTCTGTCGTAGTAAAATTTGTCCCTTTTCATTTAACTTATGATTTTCATAGAAGTTTTGTATTCACTATTGTTTAAAGAGGATCACGATAAGCTCTACGGTTAGAACTTATCAGGTTATGCTTGAATCCAATGGGATGGAATTCAAGTGGTTTTATCTTCTCATAATATGGCATATAGATAGGGGGAGTTATGTTTAACTTCGTCATCAATTGATTGTCATCATCAAATAGGGGGAGATTGTTGAATCTCGGATTTTGATGATAAAATCAATTGATGGGTTATTTGATCTAATCCATATTATTGAGTTAAGTGTGCAGGATTAACTACGATAAACAGAAAACACAAAGCAAGAATACCGGAGTCGAGTTCGATGAACCTTTAAGAGTTCGATGAATCGTCGGAGATGCTACGGAACCAACCGAAAGAAATCGGGAACTGTTGGAAGTTCACGAAAGAGATCGTCGGAGGTTCAGAGAGATCACCGAGAAGTCTCAGCTACTCTTTAAAGTCATCACAAGTTCGGGAGCGTGCTTGGACCCGTCGAAGGAAGTTCGTCCGGAAAGCTTCGTCGGATCAAAACTTGACGTTCATGGTTAATAAATTGCTTAAGATGTGTTTTGTTATGTAGTTCACTTGTAATTAGGATTAGGATTAGGAAGATAAGCCTATATCCTGGTTAGGGGCCAATCAGCCAAAGTCGAGTTGGTTTGGGCTAAAAGAAAGCCAAACCAAGTGAACAGGAGAGCAGGTGGTGGCACCAAAGACCCGAAAGTGCTGGCGGTGACACCTCCTGAACTAAGCGGTGGCATCGCCCAACACCGAACGCTAGGCGGTGGCACCGCTTTGCGGGTGGCACCACCAAAGATCGGGAACCCAAAGAGGATTTGAATTTTGGAGCCCAAATTTTGGAGCCCAAATTTGAATCCTCTTGAGGCCTATAAATACCCCTCAAATCTCAGCTGAGATTACAACCTTTTGAGCAGCAAGAGTTTGAGAGAAAGATCTTAGAAAAGTGTTAGCTTGCTTTCTTTTCAATTTGCTAGTGTTCACGCCATCTCTTCTCGAAAATCTGTAAGAGAGAACAGCTTGTAAAGAGTTGTAAGAGGGGTATTTACCCTTCCATTTCAAGAAGCTTGCTAGTGGAAGGTGGGAGCCTCATCGAAGAGGGCCTCAAAGTGGAGTAGGTCATTTGACCGAACCACTCTAAAATCGGCGTGATCTGTGGTTTTGCGTTTCATTATTGTTATTTATATTATTGCAAATCTTCTTATATGCTCTAGTTCCTTATTACTTTTGCTGCGCATATTTAAGAATACGCTTTCAAGTTTAAACTTGTCAAGTTCCGCTCTCTTCATACGAAAGATTTTTTAGAAAACCGAAGTTTTTATCCGCTGCACTAATTCACCCCCCCCCTCTTAGTGCTGCTCCGATCCTAACACAAAGTTAGAAAAATCTTTACCAAGAGCTTTGAGTCCATTGATGACATCCGTGAAACAGGTGTACATGTCTCCAATGGACTCACTTGGTTTCATTTGGAAAAGTTCATAAGAGTGCACAAGGATGTTGATTTTGGACTCTTTCACTCGGCTAGTGCCTTCATGAGTGACTTCAAGAGTTCTCCAAATATCAAAAGCCGAATCACAAATTGAAACACGATTAAACTCATTTTTGTCTAGTGCACAAAACAAGGCATTCATAGCCTTTGCGTTTAAAGCAAAAACCTTCTTCTCCGATTCATTCCATTCACTCATCAGAAGAGAAGATTTTTTAAATCCGTTTTCGACAATAGTCCAAAGCTCGAAATCCATGGAAATGAGGAAGATCCTCATACGAGTCTTCCAATACGTGTAATCAGACCCATTAAACATAGGTGGACGTGTGATAGAACGTCCCTCATGCATGCCGGAGTAAGCCATCTCTCTTGGATTTTAAACCAAATACAAGAGTGAGCCTTGATCTGATACCAATTGTTAGGATCGGAGCGGGGGGTGAATTAGTGCAGCGGATTAAAACTTCGGTTTTGGAAAAATATTTCGTACGATAAGAAGCAATGTCAATGGAAACCGATGTTAGAAGCTTGATAAATTAGAAATGTATGGAAGCGTAGTGACTAAGTAGAGAAGTTTGCAGTATGTAAATGGCAAGAGTAGGATGCATACCAGATAACGCAGTAGATTTTAAAGTGGTTCGGTCAAAATGACCTACATCCACTTGTGAAGCCTTCTTCGAAGAGGCTCCCAACTTCCACTAGCAAATCTCTTGTAAGGGAAGGACAAATACACCTCTTACAACCTTTACAAGTGGTTCACACTCTTACAATTCTTTTCAACAAGAAGGGAGGAGGTGAACACTTAAGCAAAATGAAAAACAAGACTTGTTAAGACTATTCTAAAGCTCTTAACCTAAACTATTGCTTTGCAAAAGGGTGTTTTCTCAGTTGAGAATCGAGGGGTATTTATAGGCCCCAAGAGGATTCAAAATTTGGTCTCCAATTTTGAATTCCTCTTGGGTTTCCGAGACTGGTGGTGCCACCGCCTGTCGGTGGCGGTGCCACCACCTGTCAAAGTCTTGTAAGGCAGATGTACTGGCAGTGCCACCGCCTGTTGGTGGCTGTGCCACCACTTGGTCTCGGGTGCTGGGCGGTGCCACCGCCTAGCCTGGCGGTGCTACCACTTGTTGGTGGCTATGCCACCGCTTGATCTCGTGTGCTGGGCGGTGCCACCGCCTAGTCTGGCAGTGCTATCGCCCATCCTTCCAAGTTTCTTGGTTGGGCTTTACGTCCAACCCAAACAAAGTTACTTTTGGGCCCAGTTGGCCCCTAACCAAGGTATAGAATTATACCTTAATCCTAACCCTAATTACATGTAAACGACATACCTGAAAACATAATCCTAAGCAAGTATTTAACCAGCCAACGTCAAGTTTTGTTTCGGCGAGCTTTCCTGCGTTCTTCCAGTGGACTTCCAATACGCCCTCTGGTTTCTTCCAGCGGACTCCCAGCAGGCTTCCGATCTTGTGACGAGTTCAATCAGTAGCCGACCCTTCTTGGTGATCTCTGCGAACCTCCAACGATCTCTTCGGCAGACTTCCGAAAGTCCCGACAAGTCTCCGATCTCTTTTGGTTGGTTCCGACAACATCTCCGACGAATCTTCGGACTCTCAAACGTCCATCGAACTTGACTTCGGTATTCTTGCTTTATGTTTTTAGACTGTCGTAGTAAATCCTGCACACTCAACTTCAATAATATGGATTAGATCAATTAACCCATCAATTGATTTTATCATCAAAATCCGAGATTCAACGGTCTCCTAAGCTCGTCAAAATGAGTAAAGCTATAAAAGGGTGGTTGGCCATCGCCTATTAAAGGAAGGCCTCTAGTGGATGTCGGTGACCTCATCAGAGGAGGAAGCCAAAAGTGGATGTAGGTCAAGATTGACCAAACCACACTAAATCTCGATTTGCAATTACATTCTGCTCCTTATCTTAACTGCAAAATGCCTTCGTTGCTTTATGTCAACTATACTTCCGTTCACTCTTAAGTTGAAGAACTTTCCAAAACGGTCTTCATCGAAAACGATTTCATCGTATGAACATCGTTTTAATCGACGAAAGTTTTTCACTGCACTAATTCACAACCCCCCCCCCGCCCCCTCTCTTAGCACTTTTGATCCCAACAATTGCTAACAAAGCATCGTTATTTCTCAATTGTTTTAACACCCAAGAGAAATGGCTCATTTCGGCTTTCAAGAGGGTTACTCTCTCATTCGGCCTCCCTTTTTCAATTGGACGAACAATACTTATTGGAAAACTCGAATGAGAGATTTCTTACTTTCTTTGTATTTGAATTTATGGCACATAGTTGAAAACGGATTTGAAATATCTTCTCTTCCAATGAACCATTGGAATGATTTGGAGAAGAAGACATTTTCTCTAAATGCAAAGGCTATGAATGCCTTATTTTGTGCCTTAGACAAAAACAAATTTAACCGGGTTTCTTTGTGCGAAACGGCTTTCGATATTTGACGCACTCTTGAAATTACACACGAAGGCACAAGTAGTGTAAAAAATTCTAAAGTAAACATTTTGATGCACGATTTTGAGATGTTTTATATAGAACCAAGAGAGACTATTGGTGACATGTACACCCATTTTACAAATGTCATCAATAGTCTAAAAGCACTTGGTAAAAGTTTTTTGAACTTTGAACTTAGATTTTGCGTTCTCTTTCTAAGAAGTGGGATTCAAAAGTAACAACTTTACAAGAAAAAAAATATTTAAATATTTTTCCACTTAAAGAACTTATCGATAAATTAATGACATACGAAATGGTGCACAATGCACTTGATGAACATGATGAACAAAACCACCTTCCAAAGAACGGTAAGGATTTGGGACATAGAATATTTGAAGACTACTCGAGCATAAGCTCAAGTGATGGTGAACAAGAACTACTCACTAAGAAATTTAAAAAGTTAATGAAATAAAAATTAAAGAACAAAAATAATGAAACTACTTGCTTTGAACGCAAGAAGAAGAACAAAAATTGGGATGAATCAAGCTCCTCCGAAGATGAGGAGAAAATCAAGAAAGGCGAGGTGGCAAATTTTGCCTTAATGGCATTCAACGATGAGGTAATCGAAACCCCCTTAATTTATTTTGAAATTACTTGATGTTTTCCATGATGTATTTTTTTATTTTTAGAATAATTATTTTTCTAGAAAATTGCATGTTTAAAAAATTGAAAATGCAAGAATATGATAATGCTCGTAATTTTAAAAATAATACTAAAAATTACATGTTTTATGTTAATGAAATAAAATGTTTGATTTAAATCTAATGATCATATGTATGTTTTTCTTAAGAAAAAAAAATGTGTATCTTGATGATTTCTGATTTTGATTAAAACCATGCTTGATGTTTTAATGAAAATATTAAGAAGTTTAATATCATGCTTAATGATAATGCATGACTTTTGTATGAAAAACTAAGCATGAAAAGATAGATTCACCTAAAAAGAAAAATGCATGACTACAACAAATAACTAAATGATTTTGGTTGAAAATACCTTATACTCAATGAAACCATGATTGATGAATATGCTTTATGTTTAATGATTTCTTTGCCTTGTATGTCCTATCATAATGTATATTTTGAAAATAAATAAAATCATGTTTGATTTAAAATAATACATAATGATCATGCTTAATGAGTTTTCTTTTGAAATGATGCATAATGATTTTTGTGATTTATGTATTATCGATTTTCATGATAATAAAAGTGGCTTTTTCAGTTTAAAAAATATTGTATGTTTTGATTTGACATAAATGAAATAGGTATGCTTATATGAAATAGTGTAAGTGTCATGCTTGATGATTGTATACTTAATGATGTATTAAGTTGTAATGAAAATATTGAAATTTTGATACCATGATTTGATGATTTTATGCATGAGATTTTAAAGTTATACATGATGATTTTTGTGGTTTATTGATCTTGATGGTTTTTATGATGAAATTTATTTTTTGATCCTAAACGATTGATGATATATATATATATATATATATATATATATATATATATTGCATAAAAAGGACAAAGGCATGCTTGTATGAAATAACTAAATAGAGAAAAGCATTTTTCTTGAAAATTCTTTTTCTCTATCTTATTGACTTTGATGAATCTATTTTATCATCTTTTTATGAATCTCTTGAAAATGATTTTGATTAGATAATTTGAATTTGAATGCCTTTATCTTGATTTTTTGAGATTTATAACTTGAGATTTACTCTATAAAAATCAAGATCTTTTATCCTCAATGTTTCTTTTTGCCATCTACCATCCAAATGAATCATGATTGGTATCATTGCTATATTTCTTCTTGTCGTGTACTAAAGAGAAAAATTTCCTAAATGAATCATGATTTTTTGGAACCACAATTTTTTTATGATTCATACTGAATTGAGAAATTTTATATGCTTGAATTAATATATTTTTCTCCTACAAGATTGAATGAATTTTATCTATATCATAATCTCCTAAGAATTCCTTTTATTTTTTAAAAACGAGATGTTTCAAAATGAATCATGTCTTTTGGTATTCACATGATTTTATCTTTTCATGATATTATTTTTAAGCAATTCCTTGTGTTCATGAAATATTTATCTCTGTTAGGATCGGAGCAGCACTAAGAGGGGGGGGTGAATTAGTGCAGCGGATTAAAACTTCGATTTTTAAAAAATCTTTCGTATGATAAGAGCGGAACTTGACAAGCTTAATCTTGAAAGCGTATTCTTAAATATGCGTAGCAAAAGTAATAAGGAACTAAAGTATATAAGAAGGTTTGCAATAATGTAAATAGCAATAATGAAATGCAAACCAAGGATCACGCCGATTTTAGAGTGGTTCGGTCAAATGACTTACTCCACTTGCGAGGCCCCTCTTCGATGAGGCTCCCACCTTCCACTAGCAAGTCTCTTGAAATGGAAGGGTAAATACCCCTCTTACAACTCTTTACAAGCGGTTCACTCTCTTACAGATTTTCGAGAAGAGATGAGGTGAACACTAGCAAATTGAAAAGAAGACAAGCTAACACTTTTCTAAGACCTTTCTCTCAAACTCTTGCTGCTCAAAAAGTTGTTGTCTCAGCTGAGATTTGAGGGGTATTTATAGGCCTCAAGAGGATTCAAATTTGGGCTCCAAAATTTGGGCTCCAAAATTAAAATTCTCTTTGGGTTCCCGATCTTTGGCGGTGCCACCGCCCAAATAAGCACCACCACCCTGGCGTTAGGGTGCTGGGCGGTGCCACCGCCCAGCCAGGAGGTGTCACCGCCCAGCACTCGAGTGCTGGGCAGTGCCACCAGCTCAGCCCAGGCGGTGCCACCGCCTACGATGTTTTCAGCCCGTTCTGGTGTTTTCACTCACCGCCTCTGATGTGTTTTCACCTCTGATGTTATAGGCCCCTACTTGGGTTATAGGATTAATACCTAATCCTAACCCTAATTAACATGCTAACTACGAATTTTAAAGACATTATATAAGCTATTACAAAGTCCATAAGTCAAGACTTCTTCCGGAGAACTTCCGGTGAACTTTTCGGATCTTCCGATAAACTCTGGAAACCATTCTGCGGACTCCGGCAAAGCTCTTAAACTTCACGATTTGATCTTGGCGAGTTCCAACGAGCTTCTTCGACAAGCTCCGATCTTTCTCGGCGAACTCTGCGAACTTCCCACGAACCTTCCGGCGAAGCTTCCGAAAAAACCCCCGGCAAGCTCCCTACTCATTCTCGGCTGGTTTCGGCGGCGCGTTCCCGGCGATCGCCTTCCTGGACTTCCGTCGAACTCTTGAACTCCCAACGAATCCTTCGTTGCTTGACTCCACACTTTGTTTTGCTTTATGTCTTCATCGTTATCATAGTTAATCCTGCACATGCAAACCAAAACTCTACTCCGATCTAGACGGTTATTACAATGTGAATTGACATTCTCATTTGCCCGACGTCATTGGTTGGCGCCGTGCGATTCTTTAGCACATCATCCTCTCTTGCGGCTTGTTGCCCAATCGGCGGTTGACCTTTGCAACCCCAATATCCTTGGCGCAATTCCGCTCTCCTTGGCCCGATGCGGCGTTGAAGCCTTCTGCCGTCCAATATCGGCGTGATCTCCTCCGTCAACGTCAATTCCTCCTGCGTTAACTGTCTAATTCTGATCGAGTAGACCTGCATCACTCAAAATGCAGTTAAACATCTAAACACAATCAATTAGTTTCATTATCAAAATCCGAGATTCAACAATCTCCCCCTTTTTGATGATGACAACTAATTGATGACTAACGGAGTTAACCTAAACTCCCCGGAGTTAACCTAAACTCCCCGGAGTTTAACCAAACTCCCCCTATCAATATGCCATTGATAGAACACTTGGATTATCCCAAATCCAAGTAACATTCATCACATGTTATGAAAAAATATTTAAACCATCATGCAAATATATAAAATATTCAATTCAATGCATGAAGTCATCAATATACTTCTCCCCCTATGTCATCAACAAAAAGGAGAAGTAGCTCTAGCTATTTTAAAAGATATGCAAGTTTTTACAACATGAAGCTAGATTTTCGTCACAACATATAAACACAAAAGCATAGCAAGATTCTTAAGTTCAATCATGGCAATTCAACACTTGCTTCTTGTGCAAGATTGCACTTTGCTTTTCTTTGCAAGTAACAATATTTATGATGTTTGATATAGCAAATTTTATATCATGCAAGGTAGCAAACTTTTGTGATGTTCAAGATAGTAAGTTCTTTCAATGAAATGATTGAGCTAGGAAATTTTTACGATATGTAAGTTTTACTACATAAAAGCTAGTAAAAATTTCAAAAAACAAATCTAAGATAGCTTTCTTGTGTAAGCTCATGATTCTTGCTTTCGAGATGAGCAAACTAATAAGTTTTGCCCCTTTTTGCGATGTCTACGTTTGTAATTTTTTTGCTTCTCTTGTCTTGTGTAAGCTAGCTATCTCCCCCTTTGTCGTTGTCAAAAAGAAGGAAAGACCCTTTACATCAATTATGACAAAGGTAAGTATCAATCTCATTTGTGCATCATTATATTTTCAAATTAAAACATGCACTATTTCAAAAACCTTATATTTCATTCATGCGCGATATTGAATAAATCAATCAACATTATGAGCATATCATACATGATACATCTTTTTGGCAATAACTCATAGTATTTTAAATCATGATTTACATCATATGCAATACATCACATTATAATTGGAAAGTACAAGTATTGTATGCATCATTGCCAATCATAAATGTTTCATAATGGTATCCATTTTGTCAAATTATATCCTACCATGCATGATCAAATCTTTTCCCTATTTTATCATTGAAAACAAGAAAGAAGTAGGGAAGAGATTGTAGGTGTACAAAGATAAGACCATTTGAATACCAAAAGACATGATTCATTTAATCAAATATCTTCCTTTTATAAATAACAAAAATTGTAGGTGTACAAAGAAGAGATTGTGATTAAAAAAGAATCTCAAGTAGTAAATCCAAGAAATCAAGATCGTAAGTTGAATACAAACTCCGTTAAATTTAAATTGTCAAATTCATCAAAATCTCAACATTACTTTCAAGAGATTCAAAATGGTATACATAGATTTATAATAATAATCAAGGGAAAATCTTAGGTGATCATGATATAGATAAAATTCATTCAATCTTATAAGAGAATAAGATATTAATTCAAGCATATAAAATTTCTCAATTCATTATGAATCATAAAAAGAATTATGGTTCCAAAAAATCAAGATTCATTTAGGAAAATTTTCTCTTTAGTGCATGATAAGAAGAAATATAGCAATGATACCAATCATAATTCATTTTAGATAGTAGATGCTAAAATGGAACATTGAGGATACAAGATCTTGATTTTTTATAGAGTAAATCTCAAGTTATAAATATCAAAAAAATCAAGATAAAGCTCATTTAAATTCAAATCATCAAATCAAAATCATTTTTTAGATATTCATAAAAAAAATGATAAAATAGATTCATCAAACCAAGAATATTCAAGAAAAATACTTTTATCTATTTAATTGTTTTATATAAGCATGCCTATGTCCTTTTTGTGCCAAAATATACATATATATCATCAATCATTTAGGATCGAAAAAAAATAAATTTCTTCATAAAACCATCAAGATCATTATGTATAACTTTTTTAAAATCTCATGCATAAAATGGTATCGAAACATTTAATATTTTCATTCCATCATTTTGAATTGGTTTTATTGAACATAATTTTGAATGATTCTTATAGATAACTAAAACTTCTTTAGTTTTAATTTATACGATTGACTTTATCTTAGCATGCTCAAATTTTATTCATATGTCAAAACCATACATCATGTTTGAAAACCAAATATAAGGTTCAAAAAAATCATCAAGCCTTCCATTCAAAAGCCATGCATCGTCATTGAAAATCAATATGGAAATCGTCAAAATATACATTCTTACTTCTCAAACACATACATAAGATTAATCTTACTAGGTGTATAAGCATTAGATTTATATCTAACATTTTATTACATTAACATAACACATGCAATTTTTAAAAAAATTAATCCTAAACTAAATTAAAATGACTCATGAAAGTATTATGTAATTTCGAAATAAATTAGGGGATTTCGATTACCTCATTATTGAGAGTGATTGAGGCATAGTTTGCCACCTCCTCAGCCTTTCTTGATTTTCTCCTCGTCTTGGAAGAGCTCAATTCATCCCAATTTTTTTTTCTTCTTTGCGTTCAAAGCAAGTAGTTCCATTCTTTTTTTTTTTTAATTTTTTGTTTCATTTGTAGTTTAAGTTCACCATCACTTGAGCTTATGCTCGAGTGGTCTTCATGTGTTCTATGTCCCAAATCCTTCCTGTCCTTTGGAAGGTTGTTCTCAGTTTTTTTTTTGTCACATTGTTCATTTCAAGTAGGTCATTAGAGACCCAACAAGTTCTTCAAGAGGAAATGTTTTAAGGTCCTTGGCCTCTTGAATAGCCGTAACTTTTGATTCCCATCTTTTGGAAGGGATCTTAAGATTTTAGTGACTAGTTCAAGGTTAGAAAAACTTTTACCAAGAGCTTTGAGTCCATTGATGACATCCGAGAAACGGTGTGCATGTCTCGATGGACTCACTTGGTTTCATCCGGAAAAAAGTTCGTAAGAGTGCACAAGAATGTTGATTTTAGACTCTTTCACTTTCGACTAGTGCCTTCATGAGTGACCTCAAGAGTTCTCCAAATATCAAAAGCCGATTCACAAATCGAAATGCGATTAAATTCATTTTTTTGTCAAGTGCACAATATAAGGCATTCATAGCCTTTGCATTTAAAGCAAAAAACTTTCTTCTCCAATTCATCCCATTCACTCATCTAAGAGAAGATTTTTTAAATCCATTTTCGACAATATTCCAAAGCTCGAGATTCAATTCAAAGTAAGAAAACTCTCATTCGAGTTTTCCAATAGGTGTAGTCCGTCCCATTGAAAAGGGAGGACGAATGAAGAGTGACCCTCTTGAAAGCCATAAAGAGCCATTTCTATTTGGGTGTTAAACCAAAGTAGAAAACTGTGGCTCTGATACCAATTAGGATCGAGCAGCACTAAGAGGGGGGGAATTAGTGCAGCGGATTAAAACTTCGGTTTTAAAAAAAATCTTTAAATGATGATAAGAGCCGAACTTGACAAGCTTAATCTTGAAAGCGTATTCTTAAATATCGTAGCAAAAGTAATAAGGAACTAAAGTATATAAGAAGGTTTGCAATAATATAAATAGCAATAATGAAATGCAAACCAAGGATCATTTGATTTTAGAGTGGTTCGGTCAAATGACCTACTCCACTTATGAGGCCCCTCTTCGATGAGGCTCCCACCTTCCACTAGCAAGTCTCTTGAAATGGAAGGGTAAATACCCTCTTACAACTCTTTACAAGCGGTTCACTCTCTTACAGATTTTCGAGAAGATGACGTGAACACTAGCAAATTGAAAAGAAGACAAGCTAACACTTTTCTAAGACCTTTCTCTCAAACTCTTGCTGCTCAAAAGTTGTTGTCTCAAATTGAGATTTGAGGGTATTTATAGGCCTCAAGAGGATTCAAATTTGGGCTCCAAAATTTGGGCTCCAAAATTCAAATTCTCTTTGGGTTCCCGATCTTTGGCGGTGCCACCGCCTTCAATTAAGCGGTGCCACCGCCAGCGTTCGAGTGCTGGGCGGTGCCACCACCTACTGATGTTTTCAGCCCTTCTGATGTTTTCAACTCTCATTTCACAAAGTGTGTTTTTTCAGCCTCCAATGTTATAGGCCCCTACTTGGGTTATAGGATTAATACCTAATCCTAACCCTAATTAACATGCTAACTACGAATTTTAAAGACATTATATAAGCTATTACAAAGTCCATAAGTCAAGACTTCTTCCGGCGAGCTTCCGGCGAACTTTCGGCGGTCTTCCGATAAACTCTCGGAAACCATTCTCATGGACTCCCGGCAAGCTCTTAAACTTCACGATTTGATCTTGGCGAGTTCCAACGAGCTTCTTCCGGCAAAGCTCGATCTTTCTCGGCGAACTCTGCGAACTTCCCACGAACCTTCCGGGCGAGCTTCAAAAAAACCCTTGGCAAAACTCCCTACTCATTCTCGGCTAGTTTCGGCAGCGTTCCCGACGATCCTTCGGACTTCCGTCGAACTCTTGAACTCCCAACGAATCCTTCGTGCTTGACTCCACACTTTGTTTTGCTTTATGTCTTCATCGTTATCATAGTTAATCCTGCACATGCAAACCAAAACTCTACTCCGATCTAGACAGTTATTACAATGTGAATTGACATTCTATTGCCCGGCACGTCATTGGTTGGCGCTTCGTCTGATTCTTTAGCACATCATCCTCTCTTGCGGCTTGTTGCCCAATCGGCGGTTGACCTTTGCAACCCCAATATCCTTGGCGCAATTCCGCTCTCCTTGGCCCGATGCCTGACGTTCGAAGCCTTCTGCCGTCCAATATCCTGACGTGATCTCCTCCGGCACAACGTCAATTCCTCCTGCGTTAACTGTCTAATTCTGATCGAGTAGACCTGCATCACTCAAAATGCAGTTAAACATCTAAACACAATCAATTAGTTTCATTATCAAAATCCGAGATTCAACAATCTCCCCCTTTTTGATGATGACAACTAATTGATGACTAACGGAGTTAACCTAAACTCCCCGGAGTTAACCTAAACTCCCCGGAGTTTAACCAAACTCCCCCTATCAATATGCCATTGATAGAACACTTGGATTATCCCAAATCCAAGTAACATTCATCACATGTTATGAAAAAATATTTAAACCATCATGCAAATATATAAAATATTCAATTCAATGCATGAAGTCATCAATATACTTCTCCCCCTATGTCATCAACAAAAATGAGAAGTAGCTCTAGCTATTTTAAAAGATATGCAAGTTTTTACAACATGAAGCTAGATTTTCGTCACAACATATAAACACAAAAGCATAGCAAGATTCTTAAGTTCAATCATGGCAATTCAACACTTGCTTCTTGTGCAAGATTGCACTTTGCTTTTCTTTGCAAGTAACAATATTTATGATGTTTGATATAGCAAATTTTATATCATGCAAGGTAGCAAACTTTTGTGATGTTCAAGATAGTAAGTTCTTTCAATGAAATGATTGAGCTAGGAAATTTTTACGATATGTAAGTTTTACTACATAAAAGCTAGTAAAAATTTCAAAAGCAAATGCAAGATAGCTTTCTTGTGTAAGCTCATGATTCTTGCTTTCGAGATGAGCAAACTAATAAGTTTTGCCCCTTTTTTGCGATGTCTCACGTTTGTAATTTTTTTGCTTCTCTTGTCTTGTGTAAAGCTAGCTATCTCCCCTTTGTCGTTGTCAAAAAAAGAAGGAAAGACCCTTTACATCAATTATGACAAAGGTAAGTATCAATCTCATTTGTGCATCATTATATTTTCAAATTAAAACATGCACTATTTCAAAAACCTTATATTTCATTCATGCGCGATATTGAATAAATCAATCAACATTATGAGCATATCATACATGATACATCTTTTTGGCAATAACTCATAGTATTTTAAATCATGATTTACATCATATGCAATACATCACATTATAATTGGAAAGTACAAGTATTGTATGCATCATTGCCAATCATAAATGTTTCATAATGGTATCCATTTTGTCAAATTATATCCTACCATGCATGATCAAATCTTTTCCCTATTTTATCATTGAAAACAAGAAAGAAGTAGGGAAGAGATTGTAGGTGTACAAAGATAAGACCATTTGAATACCAAAAGACATGATTCATTTAATCAAATATCTTCCTTTTATAAATAACAAAAATTGTAGGTGTACAAAGAAGAGATTGTGATTAAAAAAGAATCTCAAGTAGTAAATCCAAGAAATCAAGATCGTAAGTTGAATACAAACTCCGTTAAATTTAAATTGTCAAATTCATCAAAATCTCAACATTACTTTCAAGAGATTCAAAATGGTATACATAGATTTATAATAATAATCAAGGGAAAATCTTAGGTGATCATGATATAGATAAAATTCATTCAATCTTATAAGAGAATAAGATATTAATTCAAGCATATAAAATTTCTCAATTCATTATGAATCATAAAAAGAATTATGGTTCCAAAAAATCAAGATTCATTTAGGAAAATTTTCTCTTTAGTGCATGATAAGAAGAAATATAGCAATGATACCAATCATAATTCATTTCGATAGTAGATGCTAAAATGGAACATTGAGGATACAAGATCTTGATTTTTATAGAGTAAATCTCAAGTTATAAATATCAAAAAATCAAGATAAAGCTCATTTAAATTCAAATCATCAAATCAAAATCATTTTTAAGATATTCATAAAAAAATGATAAAATAGATTCATCAAACCAAGAATATTCAAGAAAAATACTTTTATCTATTTAATTGTTTTATATAAGCATGCCTATGTCCTTTTTGTGCCAAAATATACATATATATCATCAATCATTTAGGATCGAAAAATAAATTTCTTCATAAAAACCATCAAGATCATTATGTATAACTTTTAAAATCTCATGCATAAAATGGTATCAAAACATTTAATATTTTCATTCCATCATTTTGAATTGGTTTTATTGAACATAATTTTGAATGATTCTTATAGATAACTAAAACTTCTTTAGTTTTAATTTATAATGATTGACTTTATCTTAGCATGCTCAAATTTTATTCATATGTCAAAACCATACATCATGTTTGAAAACCAAATATAAGGTTCAAAAAAAATCATCAAGCCTTCCATTCAAAAGCCATGCATCGTCATTGAAAATCAATATGGAAATCGTCAAAATATACATTCTTACTTCTCAAACACATACATAAGATTAATCTTACTAGGTGTATAAGCATTAGATTTATATCTAACATTTTATTACATTAACATAACACATGCAATTTTTTAAAAAAATTAATCCTAAACTAAATTAAAATGACTCATGAAAGTATTATGTAATTTCGAAATAAATTAGGGGATTTCGATTACCTCATTATTGAGAGTGATTGAGGCATAGTTTGCCACCTCGCCTTTCTTGATTTTCTCCTCGTCTTGGGAAGAGCTCAATTCATCCCAATTTTTGTTCTTCTTGCGTTCTCAAAGCAAAGTAGTTCCATTCTTTTTTTTTTTTTAATTTTTGTTTCATTTGTAGTTTAAGTTCACCATCACTTGAGCTTATGCTCGAAAGGTCTTCATGTGTTCTATGTCCCAAATCCTTCCTGTCCTTTGGAAGGTTGTTCTCGAAGTTTTCTTTTGTCACATTGTTCATTTAAGTAGGTCATTAGAGACCCAACAAGTTCTTCAAGAGGAAATGTTTTAAGGTCCTTGGCCTCTTGAATAGCCGTAACTTTTGATTCCCATCTTTTTGGAAGGGATCTTAAGATTTTAGTGACTAGTTCAAGGTTAGAAAAACTTTTACCAAGAGCTTTGAGTCCATTGATGACATCCGAGAAACGGGTGTGCATGTCTCCGATGGACTCACTTGGTTTCATCCGGAAAAGTTCGTAAGAGTGCACAAGAATGTTGATTTTAGACTCTTTCACTCGGCTAGTGCCTTCATGAGTGACCTCAAGAGTTCTCCAAATATCAAAAGCCGATTCACAAATCGAAATGCGATTAAATTCATTTTTGTCAAGTGCACAATATAAGGCATTCATAGCCTTTGCATTTAAAGCAAAAACTTTCTTCTCCAATTCATCCCATTCACTCATCGGAAGAGAAGATTTTTTAAATCCATTTTCGACAATATTCCAAAGCTCGAGATTCAACGAAAGTAAGAAAACTCTCATTCGAGTTTTCCAATAGGTGTAGTCCGTCCCATTGAAAAAGGGAGGACGAATGAGAGAGTGACCCTCTTGAAAGCCATAAAGAGCCATTTCTATTTGGGTGTTAAACCAAAGTAGAAAACTGTGGCTCTGATACCAATTGTTAGGATCGGAGCAGCACTAAGAGGGGGGGGTGAATTAGTGCAGCGGATTAAAACTTCGGTTTTTAAAAAATCTTTCGTATGATAAGAGCGGAACTTGACAAGCTTAATCTTGAAAGCGTATTCTTAAATATGCGTAGCAAAAGTAATAAGGAACTAAAGTATATAAGAAGGTTTGCAATAATATAAATAGCAATAATGAAATGCAAACCAAGGATCACGCTGATTTTAGAGTGGTTCGGTCAAATGACCTACTCCACTTGCGAGGCCCCTCTTCGATGAGGCTCCCACCTTCCACTAGCAAGTCTCTTGAAATGGAAGGGTAAATACCCCTCTTACAACTCTTTACAAGCGGTTCACTCTCTTACAGATTTTCGAGAAGAGATGACGTGAACACTAGCAAATTGAAAAGAAGACAAGCTAACACTTTTCTAAGACCTTTCTCTCAAACTCTTGCTGCTCAAAAAGTTGTTGTCTCAGCTGAGATTTGAGGGGTATTTATAGGCCTCAAGAGGATTCAAATTTGGGCTCCAAAATTTGGGCTCCAAAATTCAAATTCTCTTTGGGTTCCCGATGCTGGCGGTGCCACCGCCCAGCCAAGCGGTGCCACCGCCCAGCGCTCGGGTGCTGGGCGGTGCCACCGCCTACAGTGTTTTCAGCCCGCTACAGTGTTTTCAGCTCACCGCCTACAGTGTTTTCAGCCTACAGTGTTATAGGCCCCTACTTGGGTTATAGGATTAATACCTAATCCTAACCCTAATTAACATGCTAACTACGAATTTTAAAGACATTATATAAGCTATTACAAAGTCCATAAGTCAAGACTTCTTCCGGCGAGCTTCCGGCGAACTTTCGGCGGTCTTCCGATAAACTCTCGGAAACCATTCTGCGGACTCCCGGCAAGCTCTTAAACTTCACGATTTGATCTTGGCGAGTTCCAACGAGCTTCTTCGGCAAGCTCCGATCTTTCTCGGCGAACTCTGCGAACTTCCCACGAACCTTCCGGCGAGCTTCCGAAAAAACCCTTCGGCAAGCTCCCTACTCATTCTCGGCTAGTTTCGGCAGCGTTCCCGACGATCCTTCGGACTTCCGTCGAACTCTTGAACTCCCAACGAATCCTTCGTGCTTGACTCCACACTTTGTTTTGCTTTATGTCTTCATCGTTATCATAGTTAATCCTGCACATGCAAACCAAAACTCTACTCCGATCTAGACAGTTATTACAATGTGAATTGACATTCTGTTGCCCGGCACGTCATTGGTTGGCGCTTCGTCTGATTCTTTAGCACATCATCCTCTCTTGCGGCTTGTTGCCCAATCGGCAGTTGACCTTTGCAACCCCAATATCCTTGGCGCAATTCCGCTCTCCTTGGCCCGATGCCTGACGTTCGAAGCCTTCTGCCGTCCAATATCCTGACGTGATCTCCTCCGGCGCAACGTCAATTCCTCCTGCGTTAACTGTCTAATTCTGATTGAGTAGACCTGCATCACTCAAAATGCAGTTAAACATCTAAACACAATCAATTAGTTTCATTATCAAAATCCGAGATTCAACAATCTCCCCTTTTTTTGATGATGACAACTAATGATGACTAACGGAGTTAACCTAAACTCCCGAGTTAACCTAAACTCCCGGAGTTTAACCAAACTCCCCTATCAATATGCCATTGATAGAACACTTGGATTATCCCAAATCCAAGTAACATTCATCACATGTTATGAAAAATATTTAAACCATCATGCAAATATATAAAATATTCAATTCAATGCATGAAGTCATCAATATACTTCTCCCCTATGTCATCAACAAAATGAGAAGTAGCTCTAGCTATTTTAAAAGATATGCAAGTTTTTTACAACATGAAGCTAGATTTTCGTCACAACATATAAACACAAAAAAGCATAGCAAGATTCTTAAGTTCAATCATGGCAATTCAACACTTGCTTCTTGTGCAAGATTGCACTTTGCTTTTCTTTGCAAGTAACAATATTTATGATGTTTGATATAGCAAATTTTATATCATGCAAGGTAGCAAACTTTTGTGATGTTCAAGATAGTAAGTTCTTTCAATGAAATGATTGAGCTAGGAAATTTTTAATTTATATGTAAGTTTTACTACATAAAAGCTAGTAAAAATTTCAAAAAGCAAATGCAAGATAGCTTTCTTGTGTAAGCTCATGATTCTTGCTTTCGAGATGAGCAAACTAATAAGTTTTGCCCCTTTTTTGCGATGTCTCGTTTGTAATTTTTTTGCTTCTCTTGTCTTGTGTAAGCTAGCTATCTCCCCCTTTGTCGTTGTCAAAAAGAAGGAAAGACCCTTTACATCAATTATGACAAAGGTAAGTATCAATCTCATTTGTGCATCATTATATTTTCAAATTAAAACATGCACTATTTCAAAAACCTTATATTTCATTCATGCGCGATATTGAATAAATCAATCAACATTATGAGCATATCATACATGATACATCTTTTTTTGCAATAACTCATAGTATTTTTTAAATCATGATTTACATCATATACAATACATCACATTATAATTGGAAAGTACAAGTATTGTATGCATCATTGCCAATCATAAATGTTTCATAATGGTATCCATTTTGTCAAATTATATCCTACCATGCATGATCAAATCTTTTCCCTATTTTATCATTGAAAACAAGAAAGAAGTAGGGAAGAGATTGTAGGTGTACAAAGATAAGACCATTTGAATACCAAAAGACATGATTCATTTAATCAAATATCTTCCTTTTATAAATAACAAAAAATTGTAGGTGTACAAAGAAGAGATTGTGATTAAAAAAAAAATCTCAAGTAGTAAATCCAAGAAATCAAGATCGTAAAGTTGAATACAAACTCCGTTAAATTTAAATTGTCAAATTCATCAAAATCTCAACATTACTTTCAAGAGATTCAAAATGGTATACATAGATTTATAATAATAATCAAGGGAAAATCTTAGGTGATCATGATATAGATAAAATTCATTCAATCTTATAAGAGAATAAGATATTAATTCAAGCATATAAAATTTCTCAATTCATTATGAATCATAAAAAGAATTATGGTTCCAAAAAATCAAGATTCATTTAGGAAAATTTTCTCTTTAGTGCATGATAAGAAGAAATATAGCAATGATACCAATCATAATTCATTTCGATAGTAGATGCTAAAATGGAACATTGAGGATACAAGATCTTGATTTTTATAGAGTAAATCTCAAGTTATAAATATCAAAAAATCAAGATAAAGCTCATTTAAATTCAAATCATCAAATCAAAATCATTTTTAAGATATTCATAAAAAAATGATAAAATAGATTCATCAAACCAAGAATATTCAAGAAAAATACTTTTATCTATTTAATTGTTTTATATAAGCATGCCTATGTCCTTTTTGTGCCAAAATATACATATATATCATCAATCATTTAGGATCGAAAAATAAATTTCTTCATAAAAACCATCAAGATCATTATGTATAACTTTTAAAATCTCATGCATAAAATGGTATCGAAACATTTAATATTTTCATTCCATCATTTTGAATTGGTTTTATTGAACATAATTTTGAATGATTCTTATAGATAACTAAAACTTCTTTAGTTTTAATTTATACGATTGACTTTATCTTAGCATGCTCAAATTTTATTCATATGTCAAAACCATACATCATGTTTGAAAACCAAATATAAGGTTCAAAAAAATCATCAAGCCTTCCATTCAAAAGCCATGCATCGTCATTGAAAATCAATATGGAAATCGTCAAAATATACATTCTTACTTCTCAAACACATACATAAGATTAATCTTACTAGGTGTATAAGCATTAGATTTATATCTAACATTTTATTACATTAACATAACACATGCAATTTTTTAAAAAAATTAATCCTAAACTAAATTAAAAATGACTCATGAAAGTATTATGTAATTTCGAAATAAATTAGGGGGATTTCGATTACCTCATTATTGAGAGTGATTGAGGCATAGTTTGCCACCTCGCCTTTCTTGATTTTCTCCTCGTCTTCGGAAGAGCTCAATTCATCCCAATTTTTGTTCTTCTTGCGTTCAAAGCAAGTAGTTCCATTCTTTTTTCTTTTTAATTTTTGTTTCATTTGTAGTTTAAGTTCACCATCACTTGAGCTTATGCTCGAGTGGTCTTCATGTGTTCTATGTCCCAAATCCTTCCTGTCCTTTGGAAGGTTGTTCTCGAGTTTTCTTTTTGTCACATTGTTCATTTCGTAGGTCATTAGAGACCCAACAAGTTCTTCAAGAGGAAATGTTTTAAGGTCCTTGGCCTCTTGAATAGCCGTAACTTTTGATTCCCATCTTTTTGGAAGGGATCTTAAGATTTTAGTGACTAGTTCAAGGTTAGAAAAACTTTTACCAAGAGCTTTGAGTCCATTGATGACATCCGAGAAACGGGTGTGCATGTCTCCGATGGACTCACTTGGTTTCATCCGGAAAAGTTCGTAAGAGTGCACAAGAATGTTGATTTTAGACTCTTTCACTCGGCTAGTGCCTTCATGAGTGACCTCAAGAGTTCTCCAAATATCAAAAGCCGATTCACAAATCGAAATGCGATTAAATTCATTTTTGTCAAGTGCACAATATAAGGCATTCATAGCCTTTGCATTTAAAGCAAAAACTTTCTTCTCCAATTCATCCCATTCACTCATCGGAAGAGAAGATTTTTTAAATCCATTTTCGACAATATTCCAAAGCTTCGAGATTCAATTTAAAGTAAGAAAACTCTCATTCGAGTTTTCCAATAGGTGTAGTCCGTCCCATTGAAAAAGGGAGGACGAATGAGAGAGTGACCCTCTTGAAAGCCATAAAAGAGCCATTTCTATTTGGGTGTTAAACCAAAGTAGAAAACTGTGGCTCTGATACCAATTGTTAGGATCGGAGACAGCACTAAGAGGGGGGGGGGTGAATTAGTGCAGCCAGATTAAAACTTTTTTTTAAAAATCTTTTCGTATGATAAGAGCGGAACTTGACAAGCTTAATCTTGAAAGCGTATTCTTAAATATGCGTAAAAAGTAATAAGGAACTAAAGTATATAAGAAGGTTTGCAATAATATAAATAGCAATAATGAAATGCAAACCAAGGATCACGCTGATTTTAGAGTGGTTGGGTCAAATGACCTACTCCACTTGCGAGGCCCCTCTTGATGAGGCTCCCACCTTCCACTAGCAAGTCTCTTGAAATGGAAGGGTAAATACCCCTCTTACAACTCTTTACAAGCGGTTCACTCTCTTACAGATTTTCGAGAAAGATGGCGTGAACACTAGCAAATTGAAAAGAAGACAAGCTAACACTTTTCTAAGACCTTTCTCTCAAACTCTTGCTGCTCAAAAAAAGTTGTTGTCTCAAATTGAGATTTGAGGGTATTTTATAGGCCTCAAGAGGATTCAAATTTGGGCTCCAAAATTTGGGCTCCAAAATTCAAATTCTCTTTGGGTTCCCGATCTTTGGCGGTGCCACCGCCAACCAAGCGGTGCCACCTTCCCAGTTCGTTAGTCTTTGGGCGATGCCACCGCCTACTGATGTTTTTCAGCCCTTCTGGTGTTTTCAGCTCACACACTGATGTTTTCAGCCTACAGTGTTATAGGCCCCTACTTGGGTTATAGGATTAATACCTAATCCTAACCCTAATTAACATGCTAACTACGAATTTTAAAGACATTATATAAGCTATTACAAAGTCCATAAGTCAAGACTTCTTCCCATGAAGCTTCCGCGAACTTTTCGGTCTTCCGATAAACTCTCGGAAACCATTCTGGGACTCCCGGCAAGCTCTTAAACTTCACGATTTGATCTTGGCGAGTTCCAACGAGCTTCTTCGCAAGCTCGATCTTTCTCGGCGAACTCTGCGAATTTCCCACGAACCTTCCGGCGAGCTTCCGAAAAAACCTTCGAAAGCTCCTACTCATTCTCGGCTAGTTTTTTTGTTCCCGGCGATCCTTCCGGACTTCCGTCCGAACTCTTGAACTCCCAACGAATCCTTCGTGGTTTGACTCCACACTTTGTTTTGCTTTATGTCTTCATCGTTATCATAGTTAATCCTGCACATGCAAACCAAAACTCTACTCCGATCTAGACAGTTATTACAATGTGAATTGACATTCTGTTGCCCGGCACGTCATTGGTTGGCGCTTCGTCTGATTCTTTAGCACATCATCCTCTCTTGCGGCTTGTTGCCCAATCGGCGGTTGACCTTTGCAACCCCAATATCCTTGGCGCAATTCCGCTCTCCTTGGCCCGATGCCTGACGTTCGAAGCCTTCTGCCGTCCAATATCCTGACGTGATCTCCTCCGGCGCAACGTCAATTCCTCCTGCGTTAACTGTCTAATTCTGATCGAGTAGACCTGCATCACTCAAAATGCAGTTAAACATCTAAACACAATCAATTAGTTTCATTATCAAAATCCGAGATTCAACAATCTCATCACCCAATAATTCTTCTTGATATTCCTTATGTGATGATATGAATACATAAATTATTCATTAATTTGTTTTGATGTATACAAATAAGAAGTTTCGATCGTGCATGGTAGGATATAATTTGATAAAATTAGTACCATCATGATGTGAAATAAACGATGATTTGGAATCATGATGATTTTATATACATGATGATTTGGAATTATGCATATAATACTTTAACTTATGATAATGATGCATGCAATAATGAAATATTCATGATAAAATAATTGTTTTGACATTCATGACTTGAATTTTTATCTATGCTATTTACCTTTGTCATAATTTGGAAATTAGTATAAAGGGTCTTCCTTTCTTTTTGACAATGACAAAGGGGGAGCAAAACATGCTAGAAAGCTAATTTGCTAGCTCACACAATTCAAGAAGAAAGCAAAATTTGCACTTATCAAAAGAGAAGAAAGAAATTGCTATCTTGAACATCACCAAGAATTGCTAGCATAAAATTTCAAGAAGAGGCAAAAATAGCTATCTTGAACATCACCAAAAACTTGCTACCTTGTATGATGTAAAATTTGCTAGAATTGCTAACTTGTGATCTAAAGAGAAGCAAAGAATTGTTATCTCAAAAGAAGCAAAAGTGCTATCTTGCCTATCTCAAAAAGCAAAACATGTTAAATTTGCACATCTCTAATTTGCTAGCTTGTATGAAGTAGAACATGCTATCTTACTACCTTACATATCTATGATGATAGCAAAGTTGCATGATGATAAAAATGAAGATTATGATTATCATGCAAAAGATTAGAACTTCTATTACAAACACTTGATTGTGGTACTTCTCCTTTTTGTTGATGACAAAAGGGGAGAAGTATGTTGATGACATGCATGATTTGATCATGATATGCTACTTGGATTTTTAAATCCAAGAGTTTCTATCAATAGGCATATTGATAGGCGGAGTTTGTTTAAACTCCGGGAGTTAAGTTTAACTCCGTCATCAATTGGTTGTCATCATCAAATAGAGGGAGATTGTTGAATCTCGTATTTTAATGATGAAACTAATTGATAATTATGTTTATATTTTAATCTATATTTTGAGTGACGCAGGATGCTTCAATCAGGATGAGACAATTAAAGCAAGAAAAATCATGTTGGGCCAGAGGAAAATCATGTTGGGCCGGAGGAACATGTCAGAAGATTGGACGTCAGGCCGGTGAATCGATCGACGTATCGACAGAAAGCTTCGAGCCATGGATTCGGGCATCGGGCCAAGTGTTGAATCTCATATTTTGTGATGAAACCAATTGATAATTGTGTTTATGTTTTAATCTGTGTTTTGAGTGACGTAGGATGCATCGATTAGGATTAGACAATTAAAGTAGGAAAAATCATGTTGTGCCGGAGAAACATGTCAGAAGATTGGACGTCGGGCCGATGGATCGGTCGATGTATCGACAGAAGGCTTCGGGCCGTGGACTTGGGCATCGGGCCAAGAAGAGCGGGTATTGCGCCAAGGATATCGGAGTTGCGGAGTCAACTAGCTGATTAGGCAATAGGCCGTAGGAGAGGACGATGCGCCGAAGAATCAGACGAAGCGTCGAGGGACCAATGACATGCCAGACAACTTATTTAATTGCTTAGGATTAATTGTCTAGATCAAAGTTTTGTTTTAATTGTGCAGGAATAACTATGATAATGATGAAGACATAAAGCGAAATAAAGTGTCGGAGTCAAGCGCGAAGGATTCGTTGTGAGTTCGAGAGTTCGACAGAAGTCCGAAGGTTCGTCGGGAACGCTATCGGAACTAGCCGAGAATGAGTTGGGAGCTTGCCGAAGGGTTTTTCGGAAGCTCGCCGGAAGGTTCATTGGAAGTTCGCGGAGCTCACCGAGAAAGATCGGAGCTTGCCGAAGAAGCTCGTTGGAACTCGCTAAGCTCAAATCGTGAAGTCTAGGAGCTTGCCGGGAGTCCGCAGAATGGTTTCCGAGAGTTCATTCGAAGACCGCCGGAAGTTTGCCGGAAGCTCGCTAGAAGAAGTCTTGACTTGCGGACTTTGTAGTAGCTTAGAAAATGTCTTTAAATTCATAGTTAGCATATTAATTAGGGTTAGGATTAGGTGTTATTCCTATAACCCAAGTAGGGGCCAATTGGGCCCAAGTTCGGACTGGTTTGGGCCAAGTTTGGAGCCAAACCAGTGAGCTGAAATAGTGTAGGCGGTGGCACCGCCCAGGAGAGGATCTCCCAGCAAAGCTGGGCGGTGCAACCACCCCAACAAGCGGTGGCACCGCCAGGGCTCAGTCTCCGAGCGAGACTGGGCGGTGCAACCGCTTGAGCTCGGTCTCTGAGCTCTAGCTGGGCGGTGCAACCGCCCCAATCAGGTGGTGGCACCACCTGAGCTCGATCTCCGAGCTCTGCCAGGCGGTGCAACCGCCCCTGACAAGCGGTGGCACCGCCTAGAGGCTCAGTCTCCGAGCTCTGTCAGGCGATGCAACCGCCCCAGTCAGGCAGTGCAACCGTCAGACCCCGGAATTCCGGGAGATGATAGATTTGAGCTCCAAATTTAAACTGGTTTGGAGCCTATAAATACCCCTCCAATCCTTGGGTAAAACACAGAAGCATAGAGATATTAAAAGAGAGAAAACACTGCTGTAATCTCTAGAATTTCCCTCCTCTAGCTTAAGTGTTAGAATCCTATTTAAGAGAGGAGAGTGAGTGCTTGTAAGGGTTGTCTCTTAAACCCAGTAAAAGGAGAAGAGGGGTGTAAGAAGGAGGTTGATCTTCGCCTAGTAAAGGAAAATCGTTAGTGGATGCCGGTGGCCTCGACGGAAGAGGAATCGGAGGAGTGGATGTAGGTCACGATTGACCGAACCACTGTAAACTCTCATCTTCTCTGGTTTGCATTTACTTTGAGCTGATTATCCTTACTACAAACCTCCTTCATAGCTTACTACCTTCTGCGCTTTTACGATTATGTTTCCAAGCTCAATATTTTCTGAATCGTGTTTAGACGTAAATCACTTTTCTCGTACGAACATCATATTTCAGTTTGCGCTTACATTCTGATTTCCATCACAATAGCAAACTGCCTTAACAAATTCATTTTAACTACCTGTCAAATCACATGTTAAAGTGATTTACGAATCGACTTTTCTACTGAAATCGCCTTTGTCGTACAAACGCAGTTTTAAACGTTGAAAGTTTTCCGCTACACTAATTCACCCCCCCCTCTTAGTGTTCTTAATCCTAACAATTGGTATCAGAGCCCGGTATTTCTCATTTTGGATTTACACCCGAGAGAAATGGCTCTTCATGGATTTAAAGAGGGTTATTCAATTGTTCGTCCATCGTTGTTTAACAGATTGGGCTACACTTATTGGAAAACTCGAATGAGAGTTTTCTTGATTTCTATGAATTTGGATTTATGGAATATTGTTGAAAATGATTTTCAATTTCCCTCTAAACTGATGAACGAATGGTCAGATTTGGAGAAGAAGTATTTTTCTTTAAACGCAAAGGCTATGAATGCCTTGTTTTGTGCACTTGACAAAAATAAATTTAATCGTGTTTCGATGTGTGATTCGGCTTTTGATATTTAGAGATCTCTTGAGGTCACTCATGAAGGCACTAGCCAAGTGAAAGAGTCCAAAATTAACATTCTCGTGCATTCTTATGAACTTTTTCGAATGAAGCTGAGCGAAACCATTGTTGACATGTACACTCGTTTCACGGATGTAGTCAATGGTTTAAGAGCTCTTGGCAAATGTTTTTCAGATTTTGAACTCGTAAACAAGATTTTACGTTCTCTTTCTAAGAAGTGGGATTCAAAAGTAACTGCAATACAAGAAGCTAAAAACCTAAACAACTTGCCACTTAAAAAACTAATTGGTTCATTGATGACATATGAAATGGTGCACAATGCACATGATGAACATGATGAATAAAACAACCTTCCAAAGAACATGAAGGATTTGGAATCCCGGACAAATGAATACCACTTGAGCAATGACTCAAGTGATGAGGACAATGATGAACTTGAACTTCGAACACTAAATCTTAATAAGTTTATTAAACAAAAATCTAAAATAAACAATGAACTTGAACAGAGGAAGATGCCAAAGAAGAAGAACACAAAGTGGGATGAATCGAGCTCCTCCGAAGACGAGGAGAAAATCAAGAAAGGCGAGGTGGCAAATTACGCCTTAACCGCCTTCAATGAAAAGGTAATCGAAATCCCCCTGATTTATTTTGAAATTACTTGATGCTTTCAGGATGTATTTTCTTTTTTAGTTTAGAATTAATTTTCTTAAAAATTACATGTTTAAAAATAAAAATACAAAAATTATGATCATGCTAGTAATTTCGAAAATGATAACATTGCATATTTTATGATAAACAAACAAAATGATTTTGATTGAAAATATGAAATCATAATGTGTATCATGTTTGATTAACATTGTTGAATGAAATCATGTTTGATTTGAAGTAATGCATAATGATGTAATGAAAATATTAAATGTTTTTGATACAATGATTGACAATTTTATGCATGAGATTTTAAGTTATACATGATGATAAGCTTGTGTTATTCTCATGAGTGTATATGGCAAAACCATGTTCGAATGCATGAAAGTGTTAAATTTCATTTTCGGATTTTCTTGACCATAACAATTCATTTTTAAAATCTATTGATCTTGATGGTTCTATGTTGAAATTCATTTTTCGATCCTAAATGTTGATGCATGTTTTTATTTAACATAAGTGAAAAGGCATGCTAACATGAAATCAAATACTTAAAAAAGGGGAAAAATATATTATCAATGAAATCATCAATTTACCTATGTTATGAATTTTGTGAACCATAAAAGTGATTTTGATGATTTAAATTTGAAATGAGTTTTATCAAAATCATGATATTGATTTCTTGGAATAACATGAGATTACCTTTAATGATCATTTTGTTTCATGGAATTTTAGATTCATGACTTGATCTTACATTTATTTATGAGATGGTTGAAATCTTCGTACCTTTGAATTCTTCCCTTCTCCTATCAATTTTTTGAATTTATGCATGTTATATATTGAAGATTTGTATCATGCATATCTACAAAATATTGATGTGACAAATTGAATGAGTTGAAAATGAATGATGATTTTTCTCTTAAATATAACTCGTGATATTTTTTATATAAATCATCATTTTGATTTCTCGACATTTGATACATGAGATTTTATTCTAAATCAAAATTTCTCATTAATCGATCTTCTATGATTTTACTTGATATTCTCTTGAGAGGAGATTTTCTAAATGAATTATGATTTTTCCTTGTGAGTTCTTCGAGTTATTACTTGATTTTCTTTTAAAACAAGATCTCTTCTTTGTACTCCTATGATTTTTCTTGATATTTTATTTAAAGAAGATATTTACTATATGAATCATGTCTTTTGGTATTCAAATGATTTTATCTTTCATGACATGATTTCTTTGTATTTATGGCTTGCATGGTTTTAAATGTTTTGGTATGATGCATGCAATGATGAAATATTCATAAAGTTAAAATGATGTATGCAATACTTATGATAATGATATACATGATGTATTGCATATGATGTGTATCATGAATGCTTTAAATGATGAATGTTTGGTATCATGATCAATATGTTGATAAATGCTTAAAAATTTTTATGTTTGAGTATCATGTATGATATGCCCATTAATGATGATTGATTTATTTTTCAGTATCGTGCATGAAAAATAAGGTTGTTGAAATTGTGTATGTTTTAATTTGAATATATAATAATGCACAAATAAGATTGATACTTACCTTTTTCATAATATGAAAATTGATATAAGGGTCTTCCTTTGTTTTTGACAATGACAAAGGGGGAGCAAGAATTTCTAGCGTAAACATCATGAAAAGAGGCAAACTAGCTAGCTTGCACAATTTAAGATGAAAGCAAAAATTATACTTCTCAAAAGAGAAGATGCAAATATAACATTTGCCAAATTGTTTGCTTGCCTCATGTAAAACATTATCTCTTGCTAGTTTGGCATTTTGCTAGCTTGAATTTTGCAAAGAAAGCAAAAATGGCACTTCTCAAAAGAGAAGAAAGAGCTTGTCATCTTGAACATCACAAGCCTGCCTATCTTAAGAAACAAAAATTACAAAAATGCTAACTTGCAACTTGCACATTGCAATAGGAAGCAAGAATCATGAGCCAACACAAGAAAGTTATCTTGCATTTGCTTTCTGTTAGGATCGAGAGCACTAAGAGGGGGGGGGTGAATTAGTGCAGCGGAAAACATTCAGCGATTTAAAAACAAAAGCCGCGTTCGTCCGATAAAAACAATTTCGATGTAAATGCCGATTCACAGTTTGTAGTTTACGCAGTTTGCGTCTAAATGCAGTTTGCGTCTAAATGCAGATTGCGTCTAAGTGCAGTTTGCATTTAAGCGCAGTTTGCGTCTAAGCGCAGATTGCGTCTAAACACAGTTTGTGTCTAAACACAGTTTGCGTCTAAACACAGTTTGCGTCTAAGCGCAGTTTGCGTCTAAACACAGTTTGCGTTTAAGCGCAGTTTGTGTCTAAAGCGCGGTTCGCGTTTGAGCGCGGTTTGCGTCTAAGCGCGGTTTCGCGTTTGAGCGCAGTTTCGCGTCTAAAACCCAGTTTTACGCCTAAGTGCAGTTTTACGTCTAAACGCAGTTTTGCGTCTAAACGCAGTTTTACGTCTAAATGCAGTTTTACGTCTAAACGTAATTTTACGTCTAAATGTAGTTTGAACTTTGAAAAGCGTTTTATGAATACGCAGAAAGCAATTTGCAGTTATAAATGAAATCAAAACGTGGCGTAAACTGCAGTGTAAAGATCGTATTTAAAAAACACCGATTTTCGCTGAATGCAGATTCGGAAAGATCAGAACTTAGAGACTTCGTTAAGAACGCCAGCCAGAGGGCAGTAGCAATGTAGAAGGTTTGCAGTAATGATAAAGTGCTCAAAGTAAAAAGCAAACCAGAGATTTAGAGTGGTTCGGTCAGTCTTGACCTACTCCACTTTTGGCTTCCTCCTCCAACGAGGTCACCGGCGTCAACTAGCTGCCTTCCTTTTCAATGGGCGAAGGCTAACTGCCCTTTATAGTTTCTCTCCTTTTGACGGGCTCAGAGACAACCCTTACAGATCCTTTCTCTCCTCTCTTTACAACTCAAGACTTGAAGAACAGAAAGAGGAGAACTTTTGGACTTTACACAAATTTGAGCTCTTAGAATCACTGAAAAGATCAAGAATTCGGTGTGGATCTATATATTTTCAGTGCTGAATGGGTGGGGTATTTATAGGCCCCAACCCAGTTCAAATTTGGAGCTTAAAAGCGATCAAATCCCGGAATTCGGGATCGGTTGCACCTCTTGATTGGAGAGGTTGCACCGCCGGCGAGCTTCTTCGGATCGAGCCCAAAGCGGTTGCACCTCTCTGTCGGCGCGGTTGCACCGCCTGAGTTTGGCTCGAAGACTAAGCCCCAGGCGGTGCCCTCTCGACCGAGGCGGTTGCACCTCTGCTGGAGCCGAAGACCGAGCTCAGGCGGTGCTACCTCTCTATCAGGGAGGTTGCACCGCCCAGTCTAGCTCGAAGACTGAGCTCTAGGCGATTGCACCTCCTGGCTAGGGCGGTTGCACCGCCCAGTCTCGCTGGGAGACATAGCCCTGGTAGTTGCACCTCCTGGCCTAGGCGGTTGCACCGCCTGGTGCAATCAGGGTCCGAATGGTTCGCTCCATACGGCTCGATTTCAATCTTTTCAGAGGCCCAATTGTCCCAAGATTAAGCTAATGGGATCACCTCCCATTTTCCAACTTAATCAATGTGCTAACTACGATTATATCTAAGACAATTTCTGCAGCTTTGCTCCGATGCGTCAATCGCTTCTTCCGGCGAGTTTCCGGCGAACTTCCGTCGATCATCCGATGAACCCTCGGTGATTCTTCTGCGGACTTCCGGCAAACTCCTGGACTTTGCGACGATCCACTTGGCGAGTTCCGACAAGCTTCGCTTGGCAAGCTTCTGGACTTCTCGGATCTGTTCTCGCAGAACCTCCGACGACCGTCCGAACTTCCGTCGAACTCTCGAACTCCCAACGTGATCATGATCTTGACTCCGGCGCAACTCCTGCTGCTTGTCTAACTTTCATCGTAGTTAATCCTGCACAACAAAACTTCGATCGAGACAATTAATCCTAAGCAATTTAACCAAGTTGTCCGGCATGTCATTGGTCCCTCGACGCTTCGTCCGATTCTTCGGCGCATCGTCCTCTCCTGCAGCCTATTGCCCAATCGGCCAGTTGACTCTGCAACTCCGATATCCTTGGCACAATACCCGCTCTTCTTGGCCCGATGCCCGAGTCCACGGCCCGAAGCCTTCTGTCGATACGTCGACCGATCCACCGGCCCGACGTCCAATCTTCTGACATGTTCCTTCGGCACAACATGATTTTCCTGCTTTAATTGTCTCATCCTGATCGAAGCATCCTGCGTCACTCAAAACGCAGATTAAATCATAAACATATATCAAGTAGTTTCATCATCAAAATACGAGATTCAACAATCTCCCCCTTTTTGATGATGACAACTACTTGATGACGGAGTTAAACTTAACTCCCGGAGTTTAAACAAACTCCCCCTATCAATATGCCATATTGATAGAAACTCTTAGATTCAAAAATCTAAGCAACATGTCATCATAAACGGAGTTAACCTTAACTCCCAGAGTTTAAACAAACTCCCCCTATCAATATGCCATATTGATAGAACCTTGAATTCAAACTGAATTCAAGTCATTGCAATATTCATCATGAATACTTGCAACACGTCAACATGAACATATGCATAAACTTATGCATCACATGTCATGTCATCAACATACTTCTCCCCCTTTGTCATCAACAAAAAGGAGAAGTATCACAATCAATCGTTTGTGATATTGATTCAACTTATTGCATGAAAATCATAATATCAAGTTTTATCATCATGCAGTTTTGAAGCCAGAAAATTTAGCAAATGTTACATCTTGCTTAGAACATTCAAGCTATCAAGTTTTAGATATGCAAGTTTTATGGCATACAAGATAGCACATGCAAGCTAGCAATGTTACAATATTTTAGAGCTTGCAAGCTAGCAGTTTAGAGATATTCAAGAAGGCAACTCTTGCTTCTTGAAACATGCAAGTTGCAAGCTAGCAAATTTTTGCTTCCTTTGTAGTGTTAGCTTTTGAGATCGTAACGCAACTATTTCAAGTGTTTATCAATTATAGCATTTCATCATATGGCATGATATCGACATGTAAAGCTGTGAAGCAAGATTTTGATATCATTTCATGATGTACACATTTCGAATATTTTAGCAAGCATTGCATCACATGGTAAGATATCAGCTCGTGCAATGCAAATTTTTGTTTGATATCTTGATACAGGGCATATAGCAATGATAGCAATCATATATTACTTGGTGATGCAAGTATGGCCTAATCATAGCAATGATAGCAATCATATATTTCTTGGTGATGCAAGTATGGCCTAATCATAGCATCAGTGATAGCAACTATATCAACATCGGTGATAGCAAAACATATCAACATCGCATTATAGCAACCATATCATCATTAGTGATAGCAAGCATATCAACATCGATAATAGCAACCATATCATCATTAGTGATAGCAAACATATCAAAGATCGCTGATAGCAACCATTAGTGATAGCAAACATATCAATTCATATATTTCTCCCCTTTGTCATCAACAACAAGGAGAAACGATATAACCAAATTTTAAATATAAGTATGCGATGCCATAAGTTGGTTCATGTCATTTTCCAACAGTGAGTGATAGGATACCAATAATGCAAACATCTCGAGGAAAACATGACATGGAGATAGCTTTTATTGCTTCTTCCTTTTTTTATTTGTTATCTTTTTTTTACATGAAGGAGGAAAGCCATATGTGAAGTTCAAATCGATAAGATATTAAAGCACACTTCATTTTTGCAAGGATTAAGATATGTAAGTGAGTCAAATCCTTGTATGTAAAAATATCTTCCTTTGGTAAGAGGGAATCATCAAATATGTTTTTCGAAAAATATTTTTCACATGATAAGTGCATTTGCTAGATGATTCCATATGTCAAAAAATCAATGATGTGAATTAAACTTGATATGACATATGCTTGTTAAATTCGGAAGAGGATGAACTTGATATGTTAGATTCAAGAGAATCCGTAAATGAAATTTGACTCTTTCTTCCATTCGGACAAGGTTTTGCTATAGATATTCAATTACAATCATGAAGGTAAAGCATACTTGTTACCATGGAAGTTTTGTATTCAAGCACATAATTTTCAACATGTAATTGTGTAAAATCATTATGCCAATCAAGTGATTCAATCATTCAATCAAGAAGGTTCGAAAAATAATTTTAACACGTTCAATCATTAGGACGTATTTTTGCCATAGTTTTTCAAATACAATCATAAAGATAAGACATGCTCATCATCATGGTAGTATGATAGCAAGTTTATCATATACAAGCTAGCAAAAAATTTCTAAATTTTAAGGCCCGCAAGCTAGCAATTTTGAGATGTTCAAGAAAGCAACTCTTGCTTCTTGAAATATAAGTTTTGCTAGATGTGCAAGTTAACTTTTTGCTTCTTGAGATAGGCAAGATAGCATTCCTTGGTGATGTTCAATATAGCTAAGTTCTACATCATGCAAGCTAGTGAATTTTATAACATTTTAGAACATGCATAATCACCAAAGCATCATAAATTTTAATGATGTGCAAAATTACAAATTTTGCATGATTGCATTTGTGTGTCTTGAGATCTGCAAGATAGCACTTCTTAGTGATGTTCAAGATAGCAATTTCTTCTCTTTTGAGAAGTGCAATTTTTGCTTTCTTCTTGAATTGTGCAAGCTAGCTATCTCCCCTTTTGTCATTGTCAAAAAGAAGGGAAAAACCCTTTACATCATTTTTTAAATCATGACAAAGGTTAGAATCAATCTTATTTGTGCATCATTATATTTTCAAATTAAAACATGCACATTTTCAAAACAAATAAACTCATTATTATATGCATGATTCCAAATCATCATTCATATTATTTCAATCAATGTTTCAATCACCACTTATAGCTTATCATGCACAATATATAAAATCATCTAACATGATACAATCATTTATTTTCAAAATATTTATCACTATTTTAATGTATGATAATGAAGTATTCATGATACCGAACATTAAATCAGTATTTATCACTTCATTTTAATCATGATTCCAAACATTTATTATTTAAAGCATTCATGATACACATAAAAAAAACATGTGCATCATTCCAAATCATAAATATTTTAAATCATCATGATATTAATTTGTCACATTGCATCCTACCATGCATGATCGAAACTTCTCATTTGCATACATCAAAATAAATTCATGAATATCTCATGCATTCATATCATCACTTGAGGAGTATTGAAAAGGAATAATTAGGTGATGAGATAAATATTTCATGAGTACAAAGAATTGCATAAAAATCATATCATGAATACAAGGAATACAAGTCACAATCATTCAAGAGAAAATTCATTATTCATTTTCAATTCATTCAATTTGATAAATCAAGATCATGATTTTGATAAAACTTATTTCAATTTTAAATTATCAAAATCATTTTTATGGCTCACAAAACATAAATAGATTCATGATTTCATTGATAATATATTTTCCCCCTTTTTAAGTGTTTCATTTTAAGTGATCGATTTCATGTTAGCATGCCTTTTCATGCATCAACAAAATTTTTTTTTTTTTTTTTTTTTAAAGCCACTGTTATTATCATGAAAATCGATAATCACCATAATTTCAAAAATATATACTCATTAATCATAACTTCAAATTGAACATGATTTCATATACTCAAAATCGAGAAATAACAATGGAAATCAACATGATACACATTATTACTTCTCAACCACATATAGCATGATTTCATAATGTATTTTTAATCAAAATCATTTTGTTTATCATAAACAAGCAATTTTCATGATTATTTTCAAAATTACTAGAATGATAAGCATGATTCCTAATTTTTTCTATTTTCATTATAAAATTATTAAAAATGCAATTTTTAAGAAAATAAAAAAGAAAAATGCATTATGAAAAGCATTATGTAATTTCAAAGTAAATTAAAGGCATTTTGATTACCTCAGTGTCGAAAGGCGTAAAGGCGTAGTTTGCCACCTCGCCTTTATTGATTTTCTCCTCGTCTTCGGAGGAGCTCGATTCATCCCAATTTTTGTTCTTCATCTTGTGTTCAAAGCAAGTAGTTCCATTCTTTTTGCTTTTTAATTTTCATTTCATTTGCAGTTTAAGTTCACCATCACTTGAGCTTATGCTCGAGTGGTCTTCAAATGTTCTATGTCCCAAATCCTTCCTGTTCTTTGGAAGGTTGTTTTGTTCATCATTGTCCTCATCACTTGAGTCATCGCTCAAGTGGCATTTATTTGTCCAGAGTTCCAAATCCTTCCTGTTCTTTGGAAGGTGATTGTGTTCAACATGTTCATCATGTGCATTGTGCACCATTTCATATGTCATCAATGAACCAATTAGTTCTTCAAGTGGAAATTGGTTCAAGTTTTTCGATTCTTGAATAGCAGTTACTTTTGAATCCCAAGTTTTAGAAAGTGAGCGCAAAACTTTGTTAACGAGTTCAAAATCCGAAAAGCTTTTACCAAGCGATTTTAAACCATTGACGACATCCGTAAAACGGGTGTACATGTCAACAACGGTTTCGCTTGGTTTCATATGAAAAAGCTCGAAATCATGCAGTAAAATATTAACTTTCGAGTCTTTGACTCTACTAGTTTCCTCGTGCGTGATTTCAAGAGTGCGCTAGATATCGAAAGCCGTTTTGCACAAAGAAACCCGATTGAACTCATTTTTGTCCAAAGCGCAAAATAAGGCATTCATAGCCTTTGCGTTTAAAGAAAAATACTTCTTCTCTAAATCCGACCATACGTTCATCGGCTTAGAGGGAAGTTGAAAACCGTTTTCAACGATATTCCATAAATCCAGATTTAGAGAAATCAAGAAAACTCTCATTCGAGTTTTCCAATAAGTGTAGTCCAATCCGTTAAAGAACGGTGGACGAAAGACCGAAAACTTTCAGCGGAAATACCCCGGGTGTAAATCCGAAATGAGAAATACCCCGCTCTGATACCAATTGTTAGGATCGAGAGCACTAAGAGGGGGGGGTGAATTAGTGCAGCGGAAAACTTTCAGCGATTTAAAAACAAAAGCCGCGTTCGTCCGATAAAAACGATTTCGATGTAAATGCCGATTCACAGTTTGTAGTTTACGCAGTTTGCGTCTAAATGCAGTTTGTGTCTAAATGCAGATTGCGTCTAAGCGCAGTTTGCATTTAAGCGCAGTTTGCGTCTAAGCACAGATTGCGTCTAAACACAGTTTGCGTCTAAACACAGTTTGCGTCTAAGCGCAGTTTGCGTCTAAACACAGTTTGCGTTTAAGCGCAGTTTGCGTCTAAGCGCAGTTTGCGTTTGAGCACAGTTTGCATCTAAGCACAGTTTGCGTTTGAGAGCAGTTTGCGTCTAAACGCAGTTTTCGTCTAAGTGCAGTTTTACGTCTAAACGCAGTTTTGCGTCTAAACGCAGTTTTACGTCCAAACGCAGTTTTACGTCTAAACGTAATTTTACGTCTAAATGCAGTTTTGAACTTTCAAAAGCGTTTTATGAATACGCAGAAAGCAATTTGCAGTTATAAATGGAATCAAAACGTAAGCGTAAACTGCAGTGTAAAGATCGTACGAAAACACCGATTTACGTCTGAATGCAGATTCGGAAAGATCAGAACTTAGAGACTCATTCGTAAACACGCAGAGGGCAGTAGCAATGTAGGAGGTTTGCAGTAATGATAAAGTGCTCAAAGTAAAAGCAAACCAGAGATTTAGAGTGGTTCGGTCAGTCTTGACCTACTCCACTTTTGGCTTCCTCCTCCGACGAGGTCACCGACGTCAACTAGCTGCCTTCCTTCAATGGGCGAAGGCTAACTGCCCTTTTACAGTTTCTCTCCTTTTGACGGGCTTAGGAGACAACCCTTACAGATCCTTTCTCTCCTCTCTTTACAACTCAAGACTTGAAGAACAGAAAGAGGAGAACTTTTGGACTTTACACAAATTTGAGCTCTTAGAATCACTGAAAAGATCAAGAATTTGGTGTGGATCAATATCTTTTCAGTGCTGAATGGGTGGGGTATTTATAGGCCCCAACCCAGTTCAAATTTGGAGCTCAAAACGATCAAATCCCGGAATTCCGGGATCAGGCGGTTGCACCTCTTAACTGGAGAGGTTGCACCGCCTGGCAGAGCTCGGAGACTGAGCCCAGGCGGTTGCACCTCTCTGTCAGGGGCGGTTGCACCGCCTGAGTCTGGCTCGAAGACTGAGCCCCAGGCGGTGCCACCTCCTGACTGAGGCGGTTGCACCTCTCTGCCTGAGCTCGAAGACCGAGCTCAGGCGGTGCTACCTCTCTGTCAGGGAGGTTGCACCGCCCAGTCTAGCTCGAAGACCGAGCTCTGGGCGGTTGCACCTCCTGGCTGGGGCGGTTGCACCGCCCAGTCTCGCTGGGAGACACAGCCCTGGCGGTTGCACCTCCTGGCCTAGGCGGTTGCACCGCCTGGTGCAATCAGGGTCCGAATGGTTAGCTCCATTCGGCCCGATTTCAATCTTTTCAGAGGCCCAATTGTCCCAAGATTAAGCTAATGGGATCACCTCCCATTTTCCAACTTAATCAATGTGCTAACTACGATTATATCTAAGACAATTTCTGCAGCTTTGCTCTGTTGCGTCAATCGCTTCTTCCGGCGAGTTTCCGGCGAACTTCCGTCGATCATCCGATGAACCCTCGGTGATTCTTCTGCGGACTTCCGGCAAACTCCTGGACTTTGCGACGATCCACTTGGCGAGTTCCGACGAGCTTCCATTGGCAATCTTCTAGACTTCTCGGATCTGTTCTCGCAGAACCTCCGACGACCGTCCGAACTTCCGTCGAACTCTCGAACTCCCAACGTGATCATGATCTTGACTCCGGCGCAACTCCTGCTGCTTGTCTAACTTTCATCATAGTTAATCCTGCACAACAAAACTTTGATCGAGACAATTAATCCTAAGCAATTTAACCAAGTTGTCCGGTCATGTCATTGGTCCCTCGACGCTTCGTCCGATTCTTCGGCGCATCGTCCTCTCCTGTAGCCTATTACCCAATCGGCCAGTTGACTCTGCAACTCCGATATCCTTGGCACAATACCTGCTCTTCTTGGCCCGATGCCCGAGTCCACGGCCCGAAGCCTTCTGTCGATACGTAGACCGATCCACCGGCCCGACGTCCAATCTCTGACATGTTCCTTCGGCACAACATGATTTTCCTGCTTTAATTGTCTCATCCTGATCGAAGCATCCTGCGTCACTCAAAACACAGATTAAATCATAAACATATATCAAGTAGTTTCATCATCAAAATACGAGATTCAACACTTTCGAAGTTTTTGCTAGCTTGTATATTGTGAAACTTGTATATCGTAAAAATTGCTAGCTTGTAGTCTAAAGAGAAGCAAAAAGTTGCTATCTCAAAAGAAGCAAATGTGCTATCTTGCCTATCTCAAGAGGCAAAAATGCTAACTTGCACATCTAGCAAAACTTGATAAATTTGCATATCTCAAGAAGCAAGAGTTGCTTTCTTGAACATCTCAAAACTGATAGCTTGCATGTTCTAAAATGTTACAATATTGCTAGCTTGCATGATGTAGAACTTGCTATCTTGAACATTACCAAAAGTGATATCTTATATGTTGTAAAACTTGCATATCTGAAACTTGATAGCTTAAATGTTCTAAGCATGATATAATACTTATTAAATTTTTTGGCTTCAAAACTGCATGATGATAAAACTTGATAATATGTTTTTCATGCAATAAGTTGAACTAATATTCTAAACACTTGATTGTGGTACTTCTCCTTTTTGTTGATGATAAAGGGGGAGAAGTATGTTGATGACATGACATGTTATGCATAAGTTCATGATGATGTGTTACAAGTATTCATAATGAATATTACAATGACTTGAATTCAGTTTGAATTCAAGGTTCTATCAATATGGCATATTGAATTCAGTTTGAATTCAGTTTGACTCCGTCATCAATTGGTTATCATCATCAAAAAGGGGGAGATTGTTGAATCTCGTATTTTGATGATGAAACCAATTGATAATTGTGTTTATGTTTTCAATTGTGTTTTGAGTGATGTAGGATGCTTCGATCAGGATGAGACAATTAAAGTAGGAAAAATCATGTTGTGCCGGAGAAACATGTCAGAAGATTGGACGTCGGGCCGATGGATCGGTTGATGTATCGACAGAAGGCTTCGAGCTGTGGACTTGGGCATGGGCCAAGAAAAGCGAGTATTGCGCCAAGGATATCGGAGTTGCGGAGTCAACTAGCCGATTGGGCAATAGGCCGCAGGAGAGGACGATGCGCCAAAGAATTGGATGAAGCGTCGAGGGACCAATGACATGCCGGACAACTTATTTAATTGCTTAGGATTAATTATCTCGATCGAAGTTTTATTTTAATTGGGTAGGATTAACTATGATAACGATGAAGACATAAAGCGAAATAAAGTATCGGAGTCAACTGCGAAGGATTCGTTGCGAGTTCGAGAGTTCAACGGAAGTCCGAAGGTTTGTCGGGAACGCTACCGGAACTAGCCGAGAATGAGTTGGGAGCTTACCGAAGGGTTTTTCGGAAGCTCGCCGGAAGGTTCATTGGAAGTTCACGGAGCTCGCTAAGAAAGATCGGAGCTTGCCGAAGAAGCTTGTTGGAACTCGCTAAGATCAAATCGTGAAGTCTAGGAGCTTGCCGGGAGTCCGTAGAATGGTTTCCGAGAGTTTATCGGAAGACCGCCAGAAGTTTGCCGGATGCTCGCCAGAAGATGTCTTGACTTGCGGACTTTGTAATAGCATAGAAAATGTCTTTAAATTCATAGTTAGCACATTAATTAGGGTTAGGATTAGGTGTTAATCCTATAACCCAAGTAGGGGCCAATTGGGCCCAAGTTCGGACTGGTTTGGGTCAAGTTTGGAGCCTAACCAGTGAGCTGAAATAGTGTAGGCAGTGGCACCGCCCAGGAGAGGATCTCCCAGCAAAGTTGGGTGGTGCAACCACCCCAGCAGGCGGTGGCACCGCCAAGGCTCAGTCTTCGAGCGAGACTAGGCGATGCAACCGCCCCAGTCAAGCGGTGGCACCCCCTGAGCTCGGTCTCCGAGCTCTGCTAGGCGGTGCAACCACCCCTGACAAGCGGTGGCGCCGCCTAGAGGCTCAGTCTCCAAGCTCTGCCAGGCGGTGCTACCGTCCCAATCAGGTGGTGCAACTGCCAGACCCCGGAATTCCGGGAGATGACAGATTTGAGCTCCAAATTCAAACTGGTTTGGAGCCTCTAAATACCCCTCCAATCCCTGGGTAAAACACAGAAGCATAGAGAGATTAAAAGAGAGAAAACACTACTGCAATCTCTAGAATTTCCCTCCTCTACCTTAAGTGTTAGAATTTTGTTTAAGAGAGGAGAGTGAGTGCTTGCAAGGGTTGTCTCCTAAACCCAGTAAAAGGAGAAGAGGGGTGTAAGAAGGAGGTTGATCTTCGCCTAGTAAAGGAAGATCGTTAGTGGATGCCGGTGGCCTCGACAAAAGAGGAATCGGAGGAGTGGATGTAGGTCACGATTGACCGAACCACTGTAAACTCCCGTCTTCTCTGGTTTGCATTTACTTTGAGCTGATTATCCTTACTGCAAACCTCCTGCATAGCTTACTGCCTTCTGCGCTTTTACAATTGCGTTTCCAAGCTCAATATTTTCCGAATCGTGTTTAGACGTAAATCGCTTTTCTCGTATGAACATCGTATTTCAGTTTGCGCTTATATTCTGATTTCCATCACAATAGCAAACTGCCTTAACAAATTCGTTTTAATTGCTTCCTGCCTAATCACATGTTAAAATGATTTATGAATCGGCTTTTCTACTGAAATCGCCTTTGTCATACGAATGCAGTTTTAAACGTTGAAAGTTTTCCGCTGCACTAATTCACCCCATCTTAGTGCTCTTGATCCTAACACCAAGAAGAGCGGGTATTATGCTAATCAGAGTTGCAGAGTCCACTAGCTGATTGGGCAAAAGGCAGCAAGAAAGGATGATGCGCCGAAGAATCGGACGAAGCGTCGAGGGACCAATGACATGCTAGACAACTTGATTAATGCTTAGTATTAATTGTCTAGATCGATGTTTGTTTTACATGTATAGGATTAACTATGATGGCAGTAAGACATGTATCAAATGTTGAGCTGGAGTCAAGACAAAGATCACGTTGGGGGTTAGAGAGTTCGTCGGAAGTCTAGACGGCCGTCGGAGGTTCTGTAGGAACAATCCGAGAAGACCAAGAGCTTACCAAAGAAGCTCATTGGAACTCACCAAGAGAATCATCACAAGTCCAGGAGTTTGCCAGGAGTTCGTAGGAGTATCGCCGAGGGGTCGTCGGATGTTCGCTGGAAGCTCACAGGAAGAAGCGATTGACGCACTGGAACACGATCTGTAGTATTGATGTCTTAATTATTGTAGTTAGCATATATATTAAGTTAGGATTGGGAGGTGATCCCATTAACTTAATCTGGGGTCAACTAGGCCTTTGGCAGACCCAAATTGGACCAAATAGATTAGTCCATTCTAACCTAGAATTCCTACCAGGCGATGGCACCGCTAGGGCCGGCGGTGGCATCACCCATGAGACTTGGTCTCCCAGAAATTCTAAGCCGTAGTACCACCCCTGTCAGGTGGTGGGACCGCTGGTAGTTATTACTGCCAGCAATGGTACTGCCCTTGTCAGGCGGTGGTACCGCCTGCGCTTGGTCTCTGAGCGGCGTTAGGCGGTAGTACTGCCCAAACTGAGTGGTAGTATTGCTAAGTGTCATATGCGAGGCAGTAGTATTGCTCAGCTCTAGCGGTGGTACTGCCAAGACTCTGGAAATCCGGGAGATGACACTTTTGAGCTCCAAATTCAAACTAATTTTGGGCCTATATAAACCCCACTCTTTCCTGCATTAAAGGAAACCAAAATCTTGCATTTATTCTAAGAATTTGAGAGCTTAAAAGTGATGTAAAAGGCTAGAAGTTATTCTCCCTCTTTTCTTCTAAGTTTTGATCATTCAAGAGAGGAGTGGAAATCTATAAGGGTTGTCTCATAAGCCTATCAAAATGAGTAAAGCTATAAAAGGGTGGTTGGCCATCGCTTATTGAAGGAAGGCCTCTAATGGATGTCGATGACCTCATCGGAGGAGGAAGCCAAAAGTTGATGTAGGTCAAGATTAACCAAACCACTCTAAATCTTGATTTGCATTTACATTCTGCTCATTATCTTAACGGCAAACTACCTCCATTGTTTTACGTCAACTATACTTCCGTTTACTCTTAAGTTGAAGAACTTTCCGAAACAGTTTTCATCGAAAATGATTTCATCGTATGAACGTCGTTTTAATCAACGAAAGTTTTTTACTAAACTAATTCACACCCCCCACCCCTAATGCTTTTGATCCCAACAATTATGAGTATAAACTTCGGGAAGTGGCAAGAAGCCATGAATTCTGAGATGGATTCCAAATACTCCAACAAGGTTTAGAACCTAGTTGATGCGCCCGAGGGTATTGTACCCATCGGTTAAAAGTGGATCTTTAAGAAAAAGATCAAAGTAGATGGAAAGGTAGAGACCTATAAAGCAAGGCTAGTGGCTAAGGGGTATTGTCAAAGGCAAGGTGTTGACTATGATGAAACCTTCTCACTCGTAGCAATGCTTAAATCCGTCCGAATTCTATTAGCTATTGCAACATACTATGATTATGAGATCTGGCAAATGGATATGAAAACTGCATTCCTCAATAGGAACCTCGAGGAGGAGGTGTATATGATGCAACCCGAGGAATTCATGTCCAAGGACTGCCCATATAAGGTGTGTAGGTTGCTTAGATCCATTTATGGACTAAAGTAAGCTTCCCGAAATTGGAACATAAGATTTGATGAGGCAATATGATCTTATGACTTCCTTAAGAATGAAGATGAGCCTTGTGTATATAGGAAGGTAAGTGGGAGTGCTATCATCTTTTTGGTGTTATATGTGGATGACATCCTGATCATTGGGAATGATGTAAGAATGTTATCCATAGTAAATACTTAGTTATCTAGACAGTTCTCCATGAAGGACTTAGGGGAAGCATCCTATATCTTGGGGATTCGGATCTATAGAGATAAATCCAAGAGGATGCTTGGCTTATACCAGTCCAGGTACATAGAAACCATTGTCAAAAGGTTTAGCATGAAAAATTCAAAGAGAGGTCTCATAGCGATGAAACATGGGATATCGCTTTCTAGGAGTATGTCCCAAAAAAACTCCTGAAGAAAGGGCAAACATGGATATGATACATTATGCCTCAGCAATAGAGTCTATCATGTATGTCATGCTATATACTAGGCCTGATATAGAGCATGCTCTAAGTGTCGCGAGCAAGTATCCGATGGATCCAGGCTTGGAGCATTGGAAAGCAGTAAAGTGAATCCTTAAGTACTTGAGAAGGACTAAGGATCTTTCATTAGTATATGGAGGTAGTTGCTATAGGATTAAAGGTTACACGTACTCAAGTTTTCAGTCTGATGTCAGTGATAGCAAGTCAAATTCGAGCTATGTGTACACCTTGAATGGAGGAGCAGTGTGCTGGAAGAGTTCCAAGCAAGATACTACTACTGACTCGACCACAGAGATAGAGTACATTACTGCAGTAGAGGCAGTAAAGGAGGGAGTCTGGATGAAAAAGTTCATCATAGATCTGAGAGTCATGTTAGGTAGTGAGGAGTCAATTTCTTTATATTGCGACAACTATGAGGCGATTGCTCAAATGAGAGAACCCGGGTCTCATTAGAAGTGTTGTAAGTGTTGGGAAATCATGGGGGCGACATCATATGCGCAGCGGAAGAACAAGAAAAACAAAAATCCTCGATTCCCAAAAAGATGTTCGTCGTCGTGTGAAGATTGGTGCGTAAAAATCCGCAAAACACAAAACTACGTATAGATATTGTGTTACCTAGGGAGATCGTATATCCCTGTTTCCTTGCTGATCCTTAGGAGAGGGTGAAGGAGGTCAAGCGTCCTCCTCTCTAGCGGTGATCCACACAGCAGGGTTGCGATGACCCTCCTCAAAACTCCAGGCCTCTGAGGTGGAGAGGGAGACGAGAATAGGAAAGGCAAGCAAAGACTCTAGCCTATGAGGCTGTGAATCCCTCCTATTTATAGAGATCCCGTGTCAAACCCTAATGGGTCCTTCCCTAGTGGGTATTGGATCTGCATCCAATAAGACAAAGGCTCCGTGGATATCTCATATCCCAAACCTCTACTCATCGTAATGCCTACCATATGTGTGTGACCCTCGAGGCCCAATATCGAGCTAGCCGTGAGTCATATCTATCGAACTCCTTCTAACTTCGTGAATTATTATCTCTGTAATAATTCACTCGACTCATCGACTACTGGACGTACTAGGCCACTCTGCCGTAGTCCCCGGGCGATCTGGGGGAATCCAATCCATTAGACCATGTCGTCCTCAGTTACCATGTACCTATAGTCCCTCATCCATCTAATATCCCGGAGATCGTTATATCGAGCATGGTGTTGTCGAGACCCATCACGGTTTCTACTGAGTCTCGCTCTAATCGGATTCTCCCGGAGAACTCTTTCTCTCTCAACCCAATGACCCTGGCCAGGGGATTTGTCCGAGCAAGAACACATGGGATATTCCTCTCATGACGCCGAGGGATGATCCTCTATCGACACTCAATAGCCCTCGTAAGGTCGACTACCACTCCCCAATGACCAGTTGTACTAGATGCGGGACAGCCAAACCTATAAGTCTGGTATCAAAGAGTGGAGCACTCATCACAGGACATCCTTGGTGTCTCCAGTCTAAGGACTAGATACACCACTAGGACTACTGGAATCGCTGTCGATAATAAGGCATCATCAACCATCCAAATTCCATAAGCGGATCAATCAAAGAACTCATTCTCCAATGAGCTCCCTGGATCAGTATCCCTAGTGTCCCTACGCCGAGCAGCTATGAGACCAGCTGCATCCATCATATGGACGGGTATCTGAAGACACCGTCTATCCGGTTATCACGATGTCCCTCTCGAAAAACCTATGACCGGGATTATTTAGGATATGTGTTTAAAGGTGAATCGATCTCATTATCATGATCTCATCACGATCCGATTCCCATTGCACAAATCCAATGACATCACAATATATATATGCATTTATGTAATAGTTATAAAGTGATATACGCCAAAATATAATAAGCAAAAAGATTCTGTATCAAGTCACATGTGCCATCACTCACGTGATTGGCTTGCTGGGCACCTATGACTAGCAGTTTGATGATAGAGAAAAGGGGAGAAGTAATGAAAGCTATCTCTTTAATGAGAGAACTTTTGAATGATACCATGTCATGAATGCTTTAAAAATGATTAGTATGATTTTTTGTGTGAAATGAATTTTTACCATACTTGCATATATTGTTGAATCGTTATCCTTTTTGTTGATGATAAAGGAGGAGAAAAATATGGTAAATTGATGATAAATGTATGCAATTTTACACTTGAAATATTTGCATTATGATAAGTTATTTAGAGCTTAATTTAAAATATTACAAATTAATATCTTCTCATAGAATGAATTGTTATGATTGTTATCCTTCATATTTGAAATATAAGACTTGAAAATGGATGTCAAGCCTTGACATCATTTTCAGAAAGTTACATCATGATAGGAATCATGATGGGTGTATTGATAAGTTCAAATGAACTTAACTTATCAATATGTTTCTTGAATTCAAAGGCTTTGAATTCAAGAATGACTTTTCTCAAGTATGACATATAGATAATAATGTATGATTTCTCCTTTCAGAGACACCATTGAGCTGAGGTGTATAAGGAGGTGTCCATTGGGATAATATCCCATGGTCCTTGAGGAACTGAGTAAACTCTGTACTTAAGTATTCACCTCCTCGATGTGATCGAAGAGTTTTGATACTCTTTCCAGTCTGGTTCTCCACCTCATTCTTATACTCTCTGAATTTCTCAAAGGCCTCAGACTTGTACTTCATTAAGTACACATATCCATACCTTGAGAAATCATCAGTAAATGTAATGAAGTAAGAGTAACCTCCAATGGCATGAGTTGACATGGGTCCACATACATCACTATGTATAAGTTCCAACAACTCATTGGCTCTCTCTCCAGTTCTACTAAATGGAGATTTGGTCAGTTTTCCACGAATGCAAGGCTCACAAGTCGCATATGACACATAGTCGAATTGATCTAGATATCCATCATTTAGCAACTTTTGAATCCTTCTTTCATGGATGTGACCTAGCCTACAATGCCACAGGTATGCACTGTTCAACTCATCTCGTTTCCTTTTGGACACATTTACATTCATGATATGTGGAGTGGTGTCTAACATAAATAAACCATTATGCAATGTTCCTTTCGTGATGATCTTATCATCTAATAATATCGAATAACCATTGTTCTCAAAAACAAATTTATATCCACTAACTGTTAAACATGAAATGGAGATAATGTTTTTGATAATAGAAGGAACAAAATAACATGCATCTAATGCAATAAAAGCTCCACTAGGCAGATGTAGGGCGACCTCGCCAACACCGAATACAGTAACTTTTGCTCCATTACCCATATTGAGATCCATCTCGCCTCTCTGTAGTCTCCTGGGCTTTGCCAGAACCTGCAACGAATTGCATATATGATAAGCACTACCGGTATCCAATACCCATGTGTTATCGTAAGAGTCTGACAAATGGAGACTGATCATGAATGTACCTGAAGCTTCATCAAGCTTTTGTTTCGCCCTTTCTGCAAGGTACTCTTTGCAGTTTCTCTTCCAATGCCCATCTTTACCACAGTGGAAGCACTGTCCTTTGTCCTTTGCTGGGTCTTTCTTAGCAACCTTTGCTTTACCTTGTTTACCCTTGCCCTTTCCCTTCTTATAGGACTTTTCTGCTTTCCTTTTCTTTCTGGTCTCACCAGTGTAGAGAACTGGCTTCTCTTTCTTAATAGTACTCTCTGCCTCCCTCAACATATTGAGGAGCTCTGGGAGAGTCACCTCAAGCTTGTTCATATTAAAATTCATTATGAACTGTGAAAAGGAATCTGGTAGGGACTGAAGCACAATGTCCACACACAAGTTATCCTCTAGGACCATTCCTAGACTTGTGAGTTTCTCTATCCACTCAATCATCTTTAGGACATGGTTATGAACCGGTGTCCCCTCAGTCATCCCAGCGCGGAAAAGGCTCTTGGATATCTCATATCATTGAGTCTTTCCTTGTTCCTCAAACAATTTGCGGACATGTAGGAGAATGGATCTGGCATCCATCTTTTCATGTTGTCTCTGTAACTCTGGAGTCATAGAGCCCAACATATAGCACTGAGCAAGAGTGGAGTCATCAATGTACTTCACGTAGCTAGCGATCTCATCCTCGCTTGCCCCTTCTTCGGGCGTAGGCATCACTGTATCAAGGACGTACACGATTTTCTCCGCTGTGAGAACAATTCTCAAGTTCCAGAGCCAATCCGTATAATTTGGATCAGTAAGGCGGTTGACATCAAGTATGCCACGTATGGAATTTGAAAGTGACATTTTCTGAAAATAAAGATGTAGCAGAAATGAATAACATGCAGATTTTGCAAGAAATAGACTATCAAGATATGGACTTCTATCTTAATATGCTCCCACTATTTTACTAACGAGTCACGCGACACCCTCAGCACGTGAAACGGAAGTCTCCGGCAGACTTCTAGTGGGGATCAGGATCCAATCAGCGTCTTAGTGTAACCTCGAGGGACTCGACCAATCACACTAAGCCTAAAAGGTAGGCAACTCTTGTCGATCACAACTCCTTGTGATTCCCGTCCTGTTCGACCTCCGAATCACCATGGCCTCGAGGGACTCGACCAACCATGATGCTCGGTTAAGTCAACACCTTCGTTACAAGATGAGTCTGATTTGATGATATACCCTCGAGGGACTCGACCAAGCATACCATGCCCTCAGGTCACCGGTGACATCTATATGTCGTAAGCAAGATAGCGAATCACGATATAGGTGAGTCTCGAGGGACTCGACCAACTCAACCTACACCGAGAATCGATTCCTACTCATAACGATGGAAGGCCACGTGGGTCAATCTAATTGCCTCACGTTTACCGACTTAATATTATCGAGAGATGTTTCTATAATTTGGTCTTCTAATATGACATGTCACACATATACATATTTAATATATATCTACATCGCATACAAATATATATACATATCTAGTATGTGTATAAGCAATCACATCAGATGATCATGGACTACAACCTAATATGATTAGGCCCGAGCCAGAAGGCCTAATCACTCACTTCAAGATCTATGTGTGCAACGGTGCATCTCCATGCCCTTGTGATCGTCCATCTCATCCTCGTCGGTTCCGTCGACATCTTGATGCATCTCCATGCATCACGATCGTCCGTCTCGTGGGTCCCGCTATCGCATCCACGCTCCCGCTGCGCCTCCTCATGTGATTACAACTTAATCATAGGCACACAGGCCCGACAATAAACGAGAAATATAATGGAGGTTCGCAGACCTCAATAATAATAATCACAAGTACACACATCACACTGTCCATGATCATCCGTCCACACATCATACATCACATGTATAAATAATCATCATCATGTAGGACTACTAGATAATAAAAAAAATAATAATCAATTAAACCTTTTAATTAATTAATATTTTCTGAAATAAGGGACATGTTGGAAATTTCTCAATTCCTAAGGGTATTTTCATAATTTAGACAAAAGATAGAAACTGAAATTTCTCAAATTCATAGGGACAAAACTGTCCTTTTGCCTAAAACCCTAATTCCCTCTACTGCTGCCGCCGCCGCCACCCTTCCGGCGGCGCCTGTGCGGCGGGGCGAGGGCACTGCCCTCGCTTGGCGGCGACGTCGCTGCGGGTAGGCGCCTCCTTCGGGCGCCACTGCCTCTGCAGGCGGTGCTGTCCCGCCAGGTGGCCGCCCCTGTGTGGGGGGGGTTTTGCCCGCGGGAGCAGCGGCGGTAGGCGTCGCTGCCCTGTGGTGGTAGGCGTCGCTGCCCTGCGGTGGCAGGCGCCGCTTCCTTGCGGCGGCAAGCGCCGCTGCCCTGCGGCGCCTCTGCCCGTGGGCTGCCAGCCCCGCCGGCAGCAAGCCTACTGCAAGCAGACCGCCGGCCGGCTGCTGCAGGCATAGCGCTTCCGCATGCGCCGGCGCTGTGATGCCTAGCTGCGGCTGCCGCTGCTGCTGCAGGTGGCTGCAGGCATGCAGATAGAGGGCAGCAACTGTTGCTGCCCTTCCTCGCTTTTGCGTCAACGATTTTGACGTCAATATTCTTCCTAAACACAACACACGCAGTTCAAAACCAATCATTCGTATAGAGATTGTGTTACCTAGGGAGATCGTATATCCCTGTTTCCTTGCAGATCCTTAGGAGAGGGTTAAGGAGGTCAAGCGTCCTCCTCTCTAGCGGTGATTCACACAGCAGGGTTGCGACGACCCTCCTCAAAACTCCAGGCCTCTGAGGTGGAGAGGGAGAGGAGAATAGGAAAGGCAAGCAAAGACTCTAGCCTATGAGGCTATGAATCCCTCCTATTTATAGAGATCCCGTGTCAAACCCTAATGGGTCCTTCCATAGTGGGTATTGGATCTGCATCCAATAAGATAAGGGCTCCGTCGGATATCTTATATCCGAACCTCTACTCATCGCAATGCCTACCATATTTGTGTGACCCTCTAGGCCCAATATCGAGCTGGCCGTGAGTCATACCTGTCAGAACTCCTTCTAACTCAGTGAATTATTATCTCTGTAATAATTCACTCGACTCATCGACTCTGGGACGTTTCTAGGCCACTACGCCAGTAGTCCCCGGACGATCTCTGGGGAATCCAATCCATTGGACCTGTCTCCTCCTCGCCCATGTACCTATAGTCCCTCATCCATCTAATATCCCAGAGACCGTATATCGAGCATGGTGTTGTCAGACCCATACGGTTTCTACTCGAGTCTCGCTCTAATCGGATTCTCCCGGAGAACTCTTTCTCTCTCAACCCGAATGACCCTAGCCAGGGATTTGTCTGAGCAAGAACACATGGGATATTCCTCTCATGACGCCGAGAGTGGATGATCCTCTATCGACACTCAATAGCCCTCGTAAGGTCGACTACCACTCCCAATGACCAGCTATACTAGATCTGGGACAACCAAACCTATAAGTCTGGTATCAAAGAGTGGAGCACTCATACAGGACATCCTTGGTGTCTCAAGTCTAAGGACCAGATACACCACTAGGACTACGGAATCGCTGTCTGACAATAAGGCATCATCAACCATCCAGCATTCCGTAAGCGGATCAATCAGTGAACTCATTCTCCAATGAGCACCTGTACTGTATCCCTAGTGTCCCTACACGAGCAGCTATGAGACCAGCTGCATCCATCATATGGACGGGTATACAGCACACCAGTCTATCTGGTTATCACGATGTCCCTCTCGAGTAACCTATGACCGGGATTATTTAGGATATGTGTTTAAAGGTGAATCGATCTCATTATCGTGATCTCATCACGATCCGATTCCCATTGCACAAATCCAAGGACATCACAATATATATATGCATTTATGCAATAGTTATAAAGTGATATACGCCAAAATATAATAAGCAAAAAGATTCTGTATCAAGTCACACGTGCTATCACTCACGTGATTGGCTTGCTGGGCACCTATGACTAACAGTTTAATGGTAGAGAAAAGGGGAGAAGTAATGAAAGCTATCTCTTTAATGTGAGAACTTTTGAATTATACCATGTCATGAATGCTTTAAAAATGATTAGTATGATTTTTTGTGTGAAATGAATTTTTACCATACTTGCATATATTGTTGAATCGTTCTCCTTTTTGTTGATGACAAAGGAGGAGAAAAATATGGTAAATTGATGATAAATGTATGTAATTTTACACTTGAAATATTTGCATTATGATAAGATATTTAGAGCTTAATTTAAAATATTACAAATTAATATCTTCTCATAGAATGAATTGTTATGATTGTTATCCTTCATATTTGAAATATAAGACTTGAAAATGGATGTCAAGCCTTGACATCATTTTCAGAAAGTTACATCATGATAGGAATCATGATGGGTGTATTGATAAGTTCAAATGAACTTAACTTATCAATATGTTTCTTGAATTCAAAGGCTTTGAATTCAAGAATGACTTTTCTCAAGTATGACATATAGATAGGGGGAGTTAAGGTTAACTCTGTAATCAATTGATTGTCATTATAAAAATGGGGGAGATTGTTGAATCTCGGATTTTGATGATAAAGTCAATTGTCATTTACTGATCCAATCTATTTGTTGAGAAAAGTGTGCAGGATTAACTACGATAGCTGTAAGACTTGCAGCAGGTATTGTGCCGAAGTCAAGATCAAGATCACGTTGGGAGTACGAGAGTTCGTCGGAAGTTCGGACGTTTGTTAGAAGTTCTACAGGAACTAATCGAGAAGTCCAAGAGCTTGTAGGTGTTAGGATCATTAGCACTAAGAGGGGGGAATTAGTGCAGCGGAAAACTTTCGACGTTTAAAACTACGTTCGTACGATAAGAGCAATTTCGGTAGAAAAACCGATTCGTAAATTACTTTAACTTGAAATCAGGTAAGAAGCAGTTAAAACAAATCTATAAAGGCAGTTTGTAGTTATGATGGAAATCAGAATGTAAGCGCAAACTGAAATACGATGTTCGTACGAGAAAAGCGATTTATCTTTAAACACCGATTCGAAAAATACTGAGCTTGGAAACGCAATCATAAAAGCGCAAAAGGCAGTAAGCTATGATAGAGGTTTGCAGTAAAGATAATAAGCTCAAAGTAAATGCAAACCAGAGAGCAGCACGATTTTTGAGTGGTTCGGTCAATCTTGACCTACATCCACTTCTGCCTTCCTCCACCGATGAGGTCACCGACGTCCACTAGAGGTCTTCCATAAATAGGCGAAGGCCAACCACCCTTTTATAGATTCACTCCTTTTGACGGGCTTAGGAGACAACCCTTACAAACTTTTCTCTCATCTCTTGAAATATCTGAACTTGGAAGAAAAGAGGGAGAAGAACCTTTAGCTTATATAATAATTTTGAGCTCTAAAAATCATAGGGTAAGATCAGGATTTTGGTGGTTTTTCGTTACTCTTTCAGTGCTGAAAGAGTGGGGTATTTATAGGCCCCAAACCAGTTTGAATTCTGAGCTCAAAACTGTCAATTCCCGAAATTCCGGGGTCTGGCAGTTGCACCGCCTGACAGAGCTCGAAGACTGAGCCTCTAGGCGGTGCCATCGCTTGTCAGGGGCGGTTGCACCGCCGAGCCAGTGCTCGGAGACCGAGCTCAAGCGGTTATAGCGCTGTCAGAGGCGGTTGCACCGCCCAGCCAGAACTTGGAGACTGAGCCCTAGGCGGTGCCGCTGCCAACCCAAGCGGTGCCACCTTTGGGCGAGAGATCTGGGTCCGAATGGGTTGATCCGTTCGGCCCTATTTGGTTCTTTCAAGGGCCCAATTGCCCATGGATTAAGTTAATGGGATCACCTCCCATTTCTAACTTAATCATCGTGCTAACTATGACAATTCTTAAGACTTTTACTATAGCTTGCTCCGGTGCGTCAATCGCTTCTTCCAGCGAGCTTCCGGCGAACATCCGATGGACCTCTGGTGATGCTCCTGCGGACTTTCGACAAATTCCTAGACTTGCGACGATCCACTTGGCGAGTTCCGACGAGCTTCTTTTGGCAAACTCCTGGACTTCTCGGATTTATTCTCGTAGAACCTCCGACGACCGTCCGGACTTCCGTCAAGCTCTCGAACTCCTAACGTGATCATAGTCTTGACTCCGGCGTAACTCCTGCTACATGTATTAATTTCATTGTAGTTAATCCGACACATGTAAAACAAAACTTCGATCGAGACAATTAATCCTAAGCAATTAACCAAGTTGTTCGACATGTCATTGGTCCCTCGACGCTTCGTCCGATTCTTTGGCGCAACGTCCTCTCCTGCGGCCTATTACCCAATCGGCCAGCTGACTCCGCAACTCCGATATCTTTGGCACAATACCCGCTCTTCTTGGCCCAATGCTTGAGTCCACGGCCCGAAGCCTTTTGTCGATACGTCGACCGATCCACCGGCCCGACGTCCAATCTTCTGACATGTTTCTCCGGCACAACAAGATTTTTTCTGCTTTAATTGTCTCATCCTGATTGAAGCATCCTGCATTACTCAAAACACAGATTAAAACATAAACACATATCAAGTGGTTTCATCATCAAAATAAGAGATTCAATAATCTCCCCCTTTTTGATTATGACAACCACCTGACGACGGAGTTAACCTTAACTCCCGGAGTTTAAACAAACTCCCCCTATCAATATGCCATATTGATAGAACCTTGAATTCAAACTGAATTCATCTCATTGCAATATTCATCATGAATACTTGCAACACATCATCATGAACATATGCATAAACTTATGCATAACATGTCATGTCATCAACATACTTCTCCCCATTTGTCATTAATAAAAAGGAGAAGTACCACAATCAAGTGTTTGAAATTTTAGTTCAACTTATTGCATGAAAAACATAATATCAAGTTTTATCATCATGCAGTTTTGAAGCCAGAAAATTTAGCAAGTATTATATCATGCTTAGAACATTTAAGCTATCAAGTTTCAGATATGCAAGTTTTACAGCATACAAGATAGCACTTTTGGTAATGTTCAAGATAGCAAGTTCTACATCATGCAAGCTAGCAATATTATAATATTTTAGAACATGCAAGCTATCAGTTTTGAGATGTTCAAGAAAGCAACTCTTGCTTCTTGAGATATGCAAATTTGTCAAGTTTTGCTAGATGTGCAAGTTAGCATTTTTACCTCTAGAGATAGGCAAGATAGCACATTTGCTTCTTTTGAGATAGCAACTTTTTGCTTCTCTTTAGACTACAAGCTAGCAATTTTTATGATATACAAGTTTCACAATATACAAGCTAGGAAAAACTTCGAAAGCAAATGCAAGATAACTTTCTTGTGTAAGCTCATGATTCTTGCTTCCTATTGCATTGTGCAAGTTGCAAGTTTTGCTTCTTGAGATAGGCAAGCTAGCACTTTTGTAATTTTTGTTTCTTAAGATAGGCAGGCTTGTGATGTTCAAGATGATAAGCTCTTTCTTCTCTTTTGAGAAGTGTCATTTTTACTTTCTTTGCAAAGTGCAAGCTAGCAAAATGTCAAACTGGCAAGAGATAAAGTTTTACATGAGGCAAGCAAACAATTTGGCAAATGTTACATTTGCATCTTCTCTTTTAAGAAGTGAAATTTTTGCTTTTATCTTGAATTGTGCAAGCTAGCTAGTTTACCTCTTTTCATGATGTCCACGCTAGAAATTCTTGCTCCCCCCTTGTCATTGTTAAAAACAAGGGAAGACCCTTATATCAATTTTCATATTATGACAAAGGTAAGTATCAATCTTATTTGTGCATCATTATATATTCAAATTAAAACATACATAATTTCAAAAACCTTATTTTTCATGCACGATACCGAAAAATAAATCAATCATCATTAATGGGCATATCATACATGATACTAAACGTTAAAAATTTTAAGCATTTATCAACATGTTGATCATGATACCAAACATTCATCATTTAAAGCATTCATGATACACATCATATGCAATACATCATGTATATCATTATCATAAGTATTGCATACATCATTTTAACTTCATCAATATTTCATCCTTGCATGCATCATATCAAAACATTTTAAGCCATGCAAGCCATAAATACAAAGAAATTATGTCATGAATGATAAAATCATTTGAATACCAAAAGACATGATTCATTCGGTAAATATCTTCTTTAAATAAAATATCAAGAAAATCATAGGAGTACAAAGAAGAGATCTTGTTTTAAAAGAAAATCAAGTAATAATTCCAAGAACTCACAAGGAAAAATCATGATTAATTTTGAAAATCTCCTCTCAAGAGAATATCAAGTCAAATCGTAGAAGATCGATTAATGATAAATTTTGATTTATAATAAAATCTCATGTATTGAATGTCGAGAAATCAAAATGATGATTTATATAAAAAATATCACAAGTTATATTCAAGAGAAAAATCATCATTTATTTTTAATTTGTCACATCAATATTTCTTAGATATGCATGATACCAAAACATGGTTTTAAATCTTCAACATATAACATGCATAAATTCAAAAATTGGAAGGAGAAGGGAAGAATTCAAAGGTACAAAGATTTCAACCATCTTATAAGCAAATGTAAGACCAAGTCATGAATCTAAAATTCCATGAATCAAAATGATCATCAAAGGTAATCTCAAGTTATTCCAAGAAATCAATATCATGATTTTGATAAAACTCATTTCAAATTTAAATCATAAAAATCACTTTTATGATTCACAAAATTCATAACATAGGTAGATTCATGATTTCATAATATATTTCCCCCCCCCCCTTTTTTTTTAAGTATTTGATTTCATGTTAGCATACTTTTTTTATTTATGTTAAATAAAAACATGCATCAACGTTTTGGATCGAAAAATGAATTTTGTCATTAGACCATCAAGATCAATATATTCTAAAAAATTAATTGTTATGGTCAAGAAAATTCGAAAATGAAGTTTAACACTTTCATGCATTCGGACATGGTTTTGCTATATGTTTTTTAAATACACTCATGAAAATAACACATGCTTATCATCATGTATAACTTAAAATCTTTTGCATAAAATTGTCAATCATGGTATCAAAAACATTTAATATTTTCATTACATCAATATGCATTACTTCAAATCAAACATGATTTCATTCAACAATGTTAATCAAACTTGATACATATTATTACTTCTTAACCATGATTTCATATTTTCAATCAAAATCATTTTGTTTGTTTATCATAAAATATGCAATGTTATCATTTTCGATATTACTAGCATGATCATAATTTTTGTATTTTTATTTTTAAACATGTAATTTTCAAGAAAATAAATTCTAAACTAAAAAAGAAAATACATCATGAAAGCATCAAGTAATTTCAAAATAAATTAGGGGGATTTCAATTACCTTTTCATTGAAAGCGGTTAAGGCATAGTTTGCCACCACGCCTTTTTTTATTTTCTCCTCGTCTTCGGAGGAGCTCGATTCATCCCACTTTGTGTTCTTCTTCTTTGGCTTCTTCCTCCGTTCAAGTTGATTATTTATTTTAGATTTTTTTTTAATAAACTTATTAAGATTTAGTGTTCGAAGTTCAAGTTCATCATTGTCCTCATCACTTGAGTCATCGCTCAAGTGGTATTCATTTGTCCAGGGTTCTAAATCCTTCCTGTTCTTTGGAAGGTTGTTTTGTTCATCATGTTCATCATGTGCATTGTGCACCATTTCATATGTCATCAACGAACCAATTAGTTCTTCAAGTGGTAAGTTGTTTAGGTTTTTAGCTTCTTGTATTGCAGTTACTTTTGAATCCCACTTCTTAGAAAGAGAATGCAAAATCTTGTTTACGAGTTTAAAATCCGAAAAACATTTTCCAAGAGCTCTTAAACCATTGATGACATCCGTGAAACGGGTGTACATGTCAACAATATTTTCGCAAGGCTTCATTCTTAAAAGTTCGTAAGAATGCACGAGAATGTTGATTTTGGACTCTTTCACTCGGCTAGTGCCTTCATGAGCGACCTCAAGAGTTCTCCAAATATCAAAAGTCGAATCACACATCGAAACGCGATTAAATTCATTTTTGTCAAGTGTACAAAACAAGGCATTCATAGCCTTTGCGTTTAAAGAAAAATACTTCTTCTCCAAATCCGACCATTCGTTCATCGGTTTAGAGGGAAGTTGAAAACCGTTTTCAACAATATTTCATAAATCCAAATTCATAGAAATCAAGAAAACTCTCATTCGAGTTTTCCAATAAGTGTAGTCCAATCCGTTAAACAACGGTGGACGAACAACCGAAAAACCCTCTTTAAAGTCATGAAGAGCCATTTCTCTCGGGTGTAAATCTGAAATGAGAAATACCGGGCTATGATACCAATTGTTAGGATCAAGAGCACAAAGAGGGGGGGGGGTTAGTGCAGCGGAAAACTTTTGACGTTTAAAACTGCGTTCGTACGACAAGAGCAATTTCGGTAGAAAAGCTGATTCTTAAATTACTTTACATAAGATCAGGTAAGAAGTAGTTAAAACAAATCTATAAAGGTAGTTTGCAATTATGATGGAAATTAGAATATAAGTGCAAACTGAAATACGATGCTCGTACGAGAAAAGCGATTTACGTCTAAACACTGATTCGAAAAATACTGAGCTTGGTAACGCAATCGTAAATGCACAGAAGGCAATAAGCTATGAAGGAGGTTTGCAGTAAGGATAATAAGTTCAAAGTAAATGCAAACCAGAGAGCAGCGCGATTTAAGAGTGGTTTGGTCAATCTTGACCTACATCCACTTCTGGCTTCCTCCACCGATGAGGTCACTGACGTCCACTAGAGGCCTTCCATAAATAGGCGAAGGCCAACCACCCTTTTACAGATTCACTCCTTTTGACGGGATTAGGAGACAACCCTTACAAACTTTTCTCTCCTCTCTTGAAAGATCTGAACTTGGAAGAAAAGAGGGAGAAGAACCTTTAGCTTATACAAAACTTTTGAGCTCTAAAAATCACAGAGTAAGATCAGGATTTTGGTGGTTTTTCGTTGCTCATTCATTACTGAAAGAGTGGGGTATTTATAGGCCACAAACCAGTTTGAATTCTAAGCTCAAAATTGTAAATTCCTGGAATTCCGGGGTCTGGCGGTTGCACCGTGTTAGGACTCTAGCTAGGAGAGTCCTAATTGAGAGGGACACTCTGTTAGGACTCTAACTAGGAGAGTCCTAATTGAGAGGGACATTCAATTAGGAGGTTTTTTCTTAGAGAAGAATTAGGAGTTGTAAGGGAATAGGAGTCTTGAGTATGAGTCATATTAGGAGTTGGTTAGAAGTAAGAGTCTTAAGTAGGAGTCCTATTAGGAGTTAGGGTTTAGAAGCCCTATAAATAGCCATGTATTCCTTCTCTTTTCATATGGAATAGATGAATCTTTTCTGCAGCCTTTGAGCAGCAACTTGGAGGGAGGAACCCCTATAGAGTTCCAAGGAGGCCGATCCCCTAAAGAGATCAACCCCAAGTTTAGAATCTGCAAGGGTTCTAACACCTGGTATCAGAGCAGCGTTCTTGGCGTCTCGCTGTCCTTCCATAGCCATCCATCAACCCTCCACAACCATTCAAAGCAATTCCCACAATTGCTTAAAAGATCGTTGCCGAATTCCGCCATCATCTCCACCACCGCAGATCATCCTTTGATCTCCCCGTGAATTGCAACAGGTTCTGGTTTCCTACCTTACTGCTGCCACAATTTATTTATCCCTATCCAAAAATCCAAAAAAAAAAAAAATTCGTTCCTATATTGCTGCAAATTTTCTTCGTAAGTTGCTGAAATTTTTCGACGAGAATTCTGCTATCGCAACTTACACCAATTTTCTTGTTGTTAGTACCGAAATTTTCTTGATGGACATCCTTGCTGTCATATAAACTGAGATATTGCTATCAACTCTCTCCTCAAATCTCTCAAATTTTTTGTGGAGATTTCATCGAGAAACCGCTGTTTCTTCGACGATAATTCTGCTCTTATAAGACAACACAATTCTGCAGCAAACTTTCACTGATTTCTATCAAACCTATACATGCCTTTAACTCATCAACAAAAGAGAGATCTTAACATCACAGATTTGGAGTCATATACTATGGCATCTGAGGAGGCAATCAATGCTAAATTTGAAGCCTTTGAGGCACGAATGGAGGATAAGATTCGGACTCTTCTTACCGAATTCAGTCTGGGCCGACCACCAAGCCCGAAGAAATCACATCAAGGAGAGAGCTCTAACCAATCACATTATGCCCAAAGAGATGACTTCCAAGAGAGGGGAGGCTCTATGACCGACCCCAACTATTCACGCATGAGAGTGGACTTCCCTAAATGGGAAGAAGGAGACCCAATTGGTTGGATCTCGCGCGCGGAGCGATATTTTCGGTACCATAAAACTGTGGATGCATCCATGGTGGAAATTGCATCTATACATCTTGAAGGGGATGCCATACAATGGTTTGACTGGTTTGAACATACTTATGGGGTCCTTTCATGGCGACAATTCAAAGAAGGACTACTGATCCGCTTCAGACCAACTTATTACGAGAACATTGACGGACAACTAGCAAAGATCCGACAAACCTCCACCATTCAGGAGTACCAAACCAGGTTTTAAAGGTTATCTAATCAAACTCGTGATTGGTCTAAAAAACAGTTATTGGGGACTTTTATTGAGGGCCTAAAGCCGGAGATCCGGGGAGAAGTTAAGGCACGACAACCATACACGCTTATGGCGGCCATCTCTTTCGCACGACTTCAAGAGGAGCGATTGAACCATGAAGCCCGGAGGACTAGGATCACTCCACGACCAACAATACTAAAGCCCTCAGCCCCCCCTACTATCAACCGAGTCCCTGCACCAAAAAGGTTAACAAGAGAAGAACTTCGGGAGCGATCTGCGAAGGGGTTATGTTGGCATTGCGATGAGCCATGGAGCCGCGAGCATCGCTGTAAAAAAGGTAGACTTCTTATGATTGAACCAGTAGAAGAAGAGGTCATTGAACATCTAGAAGAGAGCCTTGAACATGAAGAAGAATATATGGAAGAAGAGCCACAGCCGACCGACATTACGGTACACGCACTAGCCGGCTACTCAAATCCGCAAACGATGAAAGTTCGAGGCCTTCTCAAACAACAGCCGATCACTGTTCTCATCGACACGGGTAGCACTAATAACTTCCTGAATAGTAAGGTTGCTGCTCGGATGGCACTGCATATTGAAGGTTGCAGCAAGTTCAACGTAAAGGTTGCCGACGACAGAATCCTAAAGTGTGACCAAAGATGCCCACAGGTGAAACTATTACTGCAAGACCAAGAAATTATCACCGATTTCTTCCTCCTACCTATCGATGACTATGAGGCAGTGCTTGGTATAGAATGGCTGACTACACTAGGTGATGTCTCTTGGAACTTTTCTAAATTAATTATGAAATTCTACTGTAAGGGCAAACAGATCATCCTACGCGGGAAGCGCGGAAGCAACGTTACCACTGTTTCGACCCAACGAATGGAGAAAGTTTTACATAAGGTAAATGGTGCCTTTTTGATGCACCTCCAGCAGCAACCAAAGGGGAAGAAAATAGAAATTGAAGATCAAAATCTTGCTCAATTGCTTACTGAATTTGCCGACATATTTGCTGAACCACGCAGTCTTCCTCCTTCTCGGCAACATGACCATTGAATTCCAATCCTTCCGGGCAAGCCACCAGCGAACACTCGACCATACCGATATCCTCACCTCCAGAAAGATGAAATTGAAAAGATCGTAAAGGAGATGCTTGAAACAGGGGTGATTCGACCAAGTTGCAGCCCGTATTCCTCACCGGTGCTACTTGTACGCAAGAAGGACGGAACTTGGCAGATGTGCATCGACTACCGAGCTTTAAATGGCATCACTGTCAAGGACAAATACCCAATACCAGTGGTGGATGAACTTCTTGATGAATTGAAAGGAGCTCGAGTCTTCACGAAGTTGGACCTCCGATCCGGTTACCACCAAATTCGGGTATGTGACGATGACATTCCAAAAACTGCATTTCGCACACATGATGGCCATTATAAATTCTTGGTAATGCCTTTTGGACTCAATAATGCTCCTTCAACCTTTCAAAGTCTTATGAATGATATATTTTGGAGCTTTCTTTGTAAATTTGTGCTGGTATTTTTCGATGATATTCTCGTTTACAGCCCTTCTCTTGAGACTCACTTTCAACATTTACGGATTGTTTTGACGATCCTTCGGGAGAATACTCTTTTTGTTAAGCAACCAAAGTGCAGCTTTCTCCAGAAAAAAGTAGAGTACCTTGGGCATATAATATCAGAAGAAGGAGTGGCGGTAGACCCAACAAAAATTGAGACAATGCAAGGCTGGCCGAAACCTACAAACATGAATTACTGCGGGGGTTCCTTGGACTAACGGGCTACTACCGAAAATTTGTTAAGGACTATGGGAAGATCAGTGAACCACTCACTTCTTTACCGAAAAAAGATGCTTTCCAATGGTCGGACAAAGCCTCTGCTGCCTTCGACAAACTTAAAGCAGCCATGACAACGACGCCGGTACTTGCGCTACCAAATTTCAATAGACCCTTCATCATTGAGGCCGACGCATCTGGAGTCGGAATTGGAGCCGTTCTCATGCAAAATGATCGACCACTCGCATATACTAGCAAGGCATTATCTCCCTCCCATCAAAATATGTTAGTATATGATAAGGAGATGCTTGCCATTGTACACGCAGTAACGAGGTGGAGACCCTACCTGATCGGCCGACGATTTCAAATTAAAACTGACCATAAAAGCCTCAAGTACTTTTTGGAGCAAAAGATATCATCCCCTGAGCAGCAAAAATGGGTAACCAAACTTCTTGGATTTGATTATGAAATTATTTACAAAAAGGGGAAAGAAAACGTTGTTGCAGATGCACTCTCACGGCTACCTGAACAAGCTAAGGTTTCAGCCATCTCCCTTCCTACCACCGGTCTCCTCGAGGACATTAGGGAAGAATGGAAGAAGGATCCAGAGATTAGCAAGATCATAAAAAAATTGGAGGAGGATCCAAGTGCAATAGCCCACTACACCTGGGATTCAAGGGATTTACGCTACAAAGGTCGCATTGTGCTTATACCTGACTCCCCTTGCATCGCAATCATCTTGCATGAAATGCACTCTATACCTTCAGCAGGGTACTCTGGATTCCTAAGAACCTACAAAAGAGTGAAGCAAATTTTTTATTGGAGAGGGATGAAAAAAATTATTGCTGAATATGTGGCACAATGTGATATATGTCAACAGCACAAGGGTGAAACTATGGCAAATCCAGGGAAGCTACAACCACTACCCATACCAGACTCGGTGTGGACTGATATCTCCATGGACTTTATTGAAGGGCTGCCATCTTCCAAAGGTAAAAGCACGATTCTCGTGGTGGTTGATCGACTTACGAAATATGCTCATTTTTGAGCTGTGAGAAATCCCTACACTACTGCTAGTATTGCCTAGATTTTCATAGAAAATATTGTTAAACTGCATGGGACACCAAGGTCCATCGTAAGTGATCGTGATAGGATCTTCACTAGTAAATTTTGGACCGAGTTATTTCAGTTACAAGGCACCAAACTCAAGATGAGCACAGCGTATCATCCACAAACTGACGGCCAAACAGAGGTGGTAAATAGGTGCTTAGAGACGTACCTCCGATGTTTCGCTAGCGACCGACCAAAAGAGTGGGCGAAATGGCTTCCCTGGGCCGAATGGTGGTATAATACTACATATCATTCATCTACAAAATGTGCCCCTTATGAAGCATTGTATGGTCGACCAGCACCTGTGATTCCAAAGTATGTAATTGGCTCGGCCAAGGTAGATCAGGTTGACCAAGAATTGATTGATAGGGACAAACTCTTACAACTGATAAAAGATAATCTCTCTACCGCTCAAGCCAGAATGAAGCAGCAAGCCGACACACGACGAAGTGAAAGAGAATTTTCAATGGGAGATTGGGTTTATCTTCGTCTACAACCATACAAGCAACTCTCTATCAACACTCGAGCCTCCATGAAGTTATCCCCATGTTTTTATGGGCCCTATCAGATCACAGAGCGTATTGGAGTCGTGGCATACAGACTTAAATTACTTGAGGATGCCAAAATTCATCCTATCTTCCATGTATCATGCCTAAAGCACAAGTTGGGAGAACACGAGTCACCCCAGATCCAACTGCCCAACACAATTGAGGATGGAGTTATTCAAGCCCAACCATAGGCTATCCTCGATCGCAGGATCGTGATGCGTCGCCGACATCCCTCTACTGAAGTACTAGTGCATTGGAATAATCTACCACTTGAAGATGCCACATGGGAACCATATGAGGAGCTGAAGACCCGGTTCCCTGAGTTCATGGAATCTCAGCCTCGAGGACAAGGCTGATTTGAAGAGGGCGGGTCTGCTAGGACTCTATCTAGGAGAGTCCTAATTGAGAGGGACACTCTGTTAGGAATCTAACTAGGAGAGTCCTAATTGAGAGGGACATTCTGTTAGGAGGTTTTTTCTTAGAGAAGAATTAGGAGTTGTAAGGGAATAGGAGTCTTGAGTATGAGTCATATTAGGAGTTGGTTAGAAGTAAGAGTCTTAAGTAGGAGTCCTATTAGGAGTTAGGGTTTAGAAGCCCTATAAATAGCCATGTATTCCTTCTCTTTTCATAAGGAATAGATGAATCTTTTCTGCAGCCTTTGAGCAGCAACTTGGAGGGAGGAACCCCTATAGAGTTCCAAGGAGGCCGATCCCCTAAAGAGATCAACCCCAAGTTTAGAATCTGTAAGGGTTCTAACACACCGCTTGACAGAGCTCGAAGACTGAGTCTCTGTGCGGTGCCACCGCTTGTCAAGGGCGGTTGCACCGCCCAGCCAGAGCTCAGAGACTGAGCTCAGGCGGTTGCAATGGTATCAGAGGTGGTTGCACCGCCTAGCCAGAACTCGGAGACTGAGCCCTGGGCGGTGCCACCTCTAGGCGAGAGATCTGGGTCCGAATGGGTTGATCCATTCGGCCCAATTTGGTTCTTTCAAGGGCCCAATTGCCCCTAGATTAAGTTAATAGGATCACCTCCCATTTCTAACTTAATCATCATGCTAACTATGACAATTCTCAAGACTTTTACTATAGCTTGCTCCGGTGCATCAATCGCTTCTTCTGGTAAGCTTCCGGCGAACTTCCGGCGAACATCCGACGGACCTCCGGCGATGCTCCTGCTGACTTCCGGCAAACTCCTGGACTTGCGATGATCCACTGGGCGAGTTCCGACAAGCTTCTTTTGGCAAGATCCTGGACTTCTCGGATTTGTTCCCGCAAAACCTCCGACGACCGTCCGGACTTCCATCAAGCTCTCGAACTCCTAACATGATCATAGTCTTGACTCCAGCGCAACTCCTGCTGCATGTCTTACTTTTATCATAGTTAATCATGCACATGTAAAACAAAACTTCAATCGAGACAATTAATCCTAAGCAATAAACCATGTTGTCCGGCATGTCATTGGTCCCTTGACGCTTCGTCCGATTCTTCGGCGCATCGTCCTCTCCTGCTGCCTATTGCCCAATCGGCCAGTTGCCTCCGCAACTCCGATGTCCTTGGCACAGTACCTGCTCTTCTTGGCCCAATGCTCAAGTCCACGGCCCGAAGCCTTCTATCGATACGTTGACTGATCCACCGGCCCGATGTCCAATCTTCTACCATGTTTCTCCAACACTACATGATTTTTCCTACTTTAATTGTCTCATCCTGATCGAAGCATCCTGCATTACTCAAAACAAAAATTAAAACATAAACACATATCAAGTGGTTTCATCATCAAAATACGAGATTCAACAGTTGGGAGTCCGCCGGAGCATCACCGAGGGTACGCCGGATGTTCCCCGGAAGTACGTCGGAAGCTCATTGGAAAAAGCAATTGACGCACCAGAACACAGAATTGTAGTAATCATGTCATAATTGTCATGGTTAGAGTCTAGATTAAGTTAGGGTTGGGAGGTAATCCCACTAACTTAATTATGGGCCAATTGGGCCCTTAATAGACCCAAATTGAGCTGAATGGAATAGCCCATTCGGACCCTGAATTCCTGGCCAGCGGTGGCACTGCCTAGGAAACTCGGTCTCCCAAGGATTCTGGGCAGTAGTACCGCCCTTGTCAGGTGGTGGTACCACCGACAATTATTACTGCTAGCGGTGGTACCGACCTTGTCAGGCGATGGTACCGCTTGAGTTCGATCTTCGAGCATTGTCAGGTGGTAGCATCGCCCAGATTGAGCGGTAGTATCACTTAGTGTCCGATGACAAGTGGTAGTACAGCCCAGTAATGGCAGTGGTACCACTAGAATCCCAAAAATCCGGGAATGGAGACTTTTAGGCTCCATTTTTTAACTCATTAGGGCATATAAAAACTCCACCCTTTCCTACATGAAAGGGCAATGAAAACATGATATTATCTTGAGTCTTTGAGGCCTTAAAAGTGTTGTAAAAGCTAGAGTTCTCCACCTTCTTTCTTCTAAGTATTGAGATCATTCAAGAGAGGAGTGAAACTTATAAGGGTTGTCTCCTAAGCCCGGAAAAAGGAGAAAAATTGTAAAAGGGTGGTTGGCTTTCACCTATTGAAGGAAGGCCTCTAGTGGACGCTGGTGACTTCATCAGAGGAGGAAGCCGATAGTGGATGTGGGTCACATTGACCAAACCACTCTAAAATCTCAGTTTGCATTTACTTTGAGCATATTTCCTTTATAGCAAATTGCCACTCCTCCTTATTGTGCTTTAAATACGTTTCAATTCGCTTTGACATAAAACATCTTCTGAGATCGGCTTTCTACGAAGACTTTATGAAATCTACGTTTTTGTGATTTATACTGCTGCAAATCACCTTAGTCTTCACTTGCATTTTTACTTAAGACTTCAAGCTCAAATTCCTTCCAAAACGAACTGAGTTGAACTCATTCTCATTGAATCGACTTTAATCAAAAAAAGGGTTTTTGAAATTGTAAAAGTTTTTTGCTGCACTAATTCACCGCCCCCTCTTAGTGCGCTCTTAATCCTAACAAATAAAAGGAAGAAAATAACATGCATCTAATGTAATAATAGCTCCACTAGGGAGATGTAGGGTGACCTCGCCAATAGCTACTATATCAACTTTTGCTCCATTGCCCATCTTGAGATCCATCTGGCCTCTCGCTAATCTCCTAGGCCTTGCTAGAACCTACAATGAATTTGCATATATGATAAGCACTACCGTTATCCAATACCCTTGTGTTATCATAAGAGTCTGACAAATAGAGACTAATCATGAATGTATCTAAAGCTTCTCCAAGCTTCTGTTTCGCCCTCTCAAAAAGGTATTTTTTGCAGTTCTCTTCTAGTGCCCATCTTTACCATAGTGGAAGCATCGACCTTTATCCTTTGCTAGGTCTTTCTTAGCAACCTTTGCTTTACCTGGTCTGCCCTTGCCCTTGCCCTTGCCTTTCTTAAGGGATTTTTCTACTTTTATTTTCTTTCTAGTCTCACCAGTGTAGAGAAGTGACTTCTCTTTCTTGATAGTGCTCTCTACCTCCCTCAACATATTAAGGAGCTCCGGGAGAGTCACCTCAAGCTTGTTCATATTAAAATTCATTATAAACCGTGAAAAGAAATCTTGTAGGGATTGAAGCACAATATCCACAGATAAGTTATCCTCTAGGATCATTCCTAGACTTGTGAGTTTCTCTATCCACTCAATCATTTTTAAGACATGGTTCTGAATTGGTGTCCCCGTAGTCATCCTAGCTCTGAAGAGGCTCTTGGATATCTCATATCGCTGAGTCCTTCCCTATTTCTCAAACAGTTTGCGGACATGTAGTAGTATGGATCTGGCATCCATCTTTTCATATTATCTTTGTAACTCAGGAGTCTTAGAGCCCAACATGTAACACTAAGTAAGAGTGGAGTCATCAATGTACTTCACGTAGCGAGTGATCTCATCCTTGCTTGCCCCTTCCTTGGGCGTAGGCATCATTGTATCAAGGACGTACGCGATTTTCTCTACCGTGAGAATAATTCTCAAGTTGTGGAGCCAATCCGTATAATTTGGACTAGTGAGGCGGCTGACATGTCACGTAAGGGATTTAAAAGCGATATTTTCTGAAAATAAAGATGTAGCAGAAATAAATAACATGTAGATTTTACAAAAATAAATAATCAAGATATGGACTTCTATCTTAATATGCTCCCACTATTTTACTAGCAAGTCACGCGACACCCTTAACACATGAAACGGAAGTCTCCGGCAGACTTCTAGTGGGGATCAGGATCCAATCAATGTCTTAGTGTAATCTCGAGGGACTCGACCTATCACACTAAGCTCAAAAGGTACGCAACTCTTGCCGATCACAACTCATTGTGATTCCCGTCCTGTTCGGCCTCCGAATCATCATGGTCTTGAGAGACTCGACCAACCATGATGTTTGGTTAAGTCACACCATCGTTATAAGAAAAGTTCGATTCGATGATATACCCTCGAGGGACTCGACCAAGTATACAATGTCCTCAGGTCGCTAGTGACATCTCTACGTTTTCTGACTTAATATTATCAAGAGAGGGGTTTCTATGATTTGGTCTCCGAATATGATATGTCACATATATACATATTTAATAAATATCTATATCGCATGCAAATATATATATATATATATATATATATATATATATATATATATATATAACATACATATCTAGTAGGTGTATAGGCAATCATACTAGATGATCATGGACCACAGCCTAATGTGATCAGGCCCGAGCTAGTGGGCCTAATCACTTACATCAAGATCCATGTGTGCAGCGGTGCATCTCTATGCCATGTGATCGTCTATCTTGTCCTTGTCAGTTCTATTGACATCTCGACAAATCTCCATGCATCGCGATCGTCCGTCTCTTGGGTCCTGCTATCACTTCCACGCTCCCGTTGCGCCTCCTCGTATAATTACAACTTAAACGAGAAATAAAATGGAGGCTCGCAGGCCCTAATAATAATAATCACAAGTACACACATCACACGGTCAATGATCATCCGTCCACATATCATACATCACATGTATAAATCATCATCATTTAGGACTACTAGATAATAATAATAATAATAATCAATTAAACCTTTTAATTAATTAATATTTTCTGAAATCAAGGACATTAAGAGAATTTTTTAAATTCTAAGGGGCATCTACGTAATTTAGATAAAAAGAAAGAACTAGAATTTCTCAAATTCCGAGGGGCAAAATGATCTTTTGCCTAGAAACCCTAAGCCCCTTCCTCCCCTGCTTGCTGTTGCCACTACCACCAACCGACGGCGATCTATGCGGTAGGGGGCGCGGTTGCGTCGCTCTTGCCTGCGGGTGGCTCACCCGTGGGCGACGCCGCCGCTACAAGTGGGCACCCCACCGGCAGGTGGCTCTACTCGCGAGTGGGTGCCCCTATGGGTGCCTCTACACGTAGGGGTTGCTCTCACAGTCGTCGCCCATGCGGGCGAACGACGTTGCGAGCACACTTGCAAACGCCGCCTACCCTTACGGGCGTTGTGGCTACAGGCAGTGCCCGCAGGTGGGGCACTTGCGGGCTGCCAGTTGTTGGGAAATCAACGGGGGCGACATCATATGCGCAGCAGAAGAACAAGAAAACAAAAATCCCTGATTCCCAAAAAGATGTTCGTCGTCGTGCGAAGATTGGTACGCAAAAATTCGCAAAACACAAAACTGCGTATAGAGATTGTGTTACCTAGGGAGATCGTATATCCCTGCTTCCTTGCAGATCCTTAGGAGAGGGTGAAGGAGGTCAAGCGTCCTCCTCTCTAGCGGTGATCCACACATCAGGGTTGCGACGACCCTCCTCAAAACTCCAGGCCTCTAAGGTGGAGAGGGAGAGGAGAATAGGGAAAGCAAGCAAAGACTCTAGCCTATGAGGCTGTGAATCCCTCCTATTTATAGAGATCCCGTGTCAAACCCTAATTGGTCCTTCCCTAGTGGGTATTGGATCTGCATCCAATAAGACAAGGGCTCCGTCGGATATCTCATATCCGAACCTCTACTCATCGCAATGCCTACCATATGTGTGTGACCCTCTAGGCACAATATCGAGCTGGCCGTGAGTCATACCTGTCAGAACTCTTTCTAACTCAGTGAATTATTATCTCTGTAATAATTTACTCGACTTATCGACTACGGACGTACTAGGCCACTACGCTGTAGTCCCCTGACGATATAGGGGAATCCAATCCATTGGACATGTCTGTCCTTAGTTACCATATACATATAGTCCCTCATCCATCTAATATCCTAGAGACTGTATATCGAGCATGGTGTTGTCAGACCCATACGGTTTCTACTCGAGTCTCGCTCTAATCGGATTCTCCCGGAGAACTCTTTCTCTCTCAACCCGAATGACCCTGGCCAGGGATTTTTCTGAACAAGAACACATGAGATATTCCTCTCATGACGCCGAGAGTGGATAATCCTCTATCGACACTCAATAGCCCTCGTAAGGTCGACTACCACTCCCAATGACCAGCTGTACTAGATCTGGGATAGCCAAACCTATAAGTCTGGTATCAAAGAGTGGAGCACTCATACAGGACATCCTTGGTGTCTCAAGTCTAAGGACCCGAGATACACCACTAGGACTACGGAATCATTTGTCCGACAATAAGGCATCATCAACCATCCAAAGATTCCGTAAGCGGATCAATCGGTGAACTCATTCTCCAATGAGCACTGTCTTGTATCCCTAGTGTCCCTACACGAGCAGCTATGAGACCACCTGCATCCATCATATGGACGGGTATCTGACACACACCGTCTATCCGGTTATCACGATGTCCCTCTCGAAAACCTATGACCGGGATTATTTAGGATATGTGTTTAAAGGTGAATCGATCTCATTATCATGATCTCATCACGATCCGATTCCCATTGCACAAATCCAAGGACATCACAATATATATATGTATTTATGCAATAGTTATAAAGTGATATACACCAAAATATAATAAGCAAAAAGATTCTGTATCAAGTCACACGTGCCATCACTCACGGATAGGCTTGTTTGACACCTATGACTAGCAATCTCCCACTTGACCTAAAAGCCAATCACCTATGTGTCTTCCGATCCCCATCGGACCCTCGCGGACGCTCAAAGACAAAATGAGACAACGACTTTGTCGGGGATCTGCAATGTTATCTTCGGATGAAACTCTTTCCACTGCTACATCTCCTCAAAGTTCTGATCTCTCTTATAAGTCGAACCTCCTCATAACACTTCGATGAGACCCGGGTTCCCTTATTTGAGTAATCACCCCATAGTTGTCGCAATATAAGGAAGTCGACTTGTCGCTATCACATATCGACTCCCAAATCTGTGATGAACTTCTTCACCCGCACTCCCTTTTTGCTACATCTCGATGCAGCAATGTACTCGCCTCGTGGTCGAGTCAGCAGTGGTATCTTGCTTGGAACTCTTCCAGCACACTGCTCCTTCATTCAAGGTGTACACATACCCTGAATTGGACTTGCTATCATCGACATCAGACTGAAAAATTGAGTCAGTGTAGCCTTCAACCTTAAGGCTATTACCTCCATATACTAGTAAACGATCCTTAGTCCTTCTCAAGTACTTAAGGATACACTTTACTGCTTACCAGTGCTCCAAGCCTGGATCCGCCTGATACCTGCTCGTGACACTCAGAGCATGCGCTATATCAGACCTAGTACATAGCATGGCATACATGATAGACCCTATTGCTGAGGCATAAGGTATCATATCCATGTTCGCCCTTTCTTCTGGAGTCTTTGGGGACATATTCGTAGAAAGCGATATCCCATGTCTCATCGGTATGAGACCACTCTTGGAATTTTCCATGCCAAACCTTATTACAATAGTTTCTATGTACCTGGACTAGGACAAGCCAAGCATCCTCTTGGATCTATCTCTATATATTCTACTCCCCAAGATATAAGATGCTTCCCCTAAGTCCTTCATGGAGAAGTGTCTAGATAACCAAGCCTTTACTGCGGATAGCATTCCTATGTCATTCCCAATGATGAGGATGTCATCGACATATAACACCAAAAAGGTGATAGCGCTCCCACTTACCTTTCTGTATACACAAGGCTCATCTTCGTTCTTAATCTAAGTCATAAGATCTGATTGCCTCATCAAATCTTATGTTCCAACTTCGAAGCTTGCTTTAGTCCATAAATGGATCTAAGCAACCTACACACCTTATCCGGGCAGTTCTTGGACACCAATCCCTCAAGTTGCATCATATACACCTCCTCCTCGAGGTTCCGTTGAGGAATGCGGTTTTCACATCCATCCTCATCTCATAATCATAGTGTGTTGCAATAGCCAATAGAATTTTGATGGATTTTAGCATTGCTACTGGTGAGAAAGTTTCGTCGTAGTCAACACCTTGCCTTTGACGACCCCCCTTAGCCACTAGCCTTGCTTTATAGGTCTCAACCTTTCCATCTACTCCCATCTTTTTTCTTAAAGATCCACTTGCAACCGATGGGTACAATACCTTCAAAGCATCAACTAGGTTCCAAACCTTATTGGAGTACATAGAATCCATCTCGAAATTCATGGCTTCTTTCCACTTCCCGAGTCTATACTCATAATAGCCTCCTCGTAGGTCTGAGGATCAATATCCTCTACATCCTCTGCTCTAATATGTCCCACATATCTCTCGGGAGGATAGGATACTCTATCGACCTCTCGTAAAGTTGATACTTGTGTATTAGGTACCGAAACAGACTCTGCAATAGAGTGGTGCTTGAGCTTGGTTCTCCAACCTCGCCAATTCTATCATTCTCCCACTATCTCCGTCAAGAATGTGTTCCTTCTCAAGGAACACTGCTCTCTTTAGCTACAAAGACCTTTTGGTCCTCGAGATGATAGAAATAATACCCACAAGTTTCCTTGGGGTATCCCACAAATTTGCATCGCTCTGTCCTTGATTCTAACTTATCGGGGTTGTGTCTTTCGACATGGGCGGGCAGCCCCAGATCTTAACAACCTTAAGATCAGGCTTCTTCCCTTTCCATATCTCATATGGTGTAGACACTACCGACTTAGTTGGAACTCTGTTCGAGAAGGTAAGTTCATGGTTTCTAGGGTATATCCCCGAATGAGATGGGTAGGTCAGTGAAACTCATCATGGACCGTACCATATCTAATAATGTACGATTTCTCCTTTCGTGAGACACCATTGAGCTGAGGTGTATAAGGAGGTGTCCATTGGGATAATATCCCATGGTCCATGAGGAACCGAGTAAACTCTGTACTTAAGTATTCACCTCCTCGATCCCGATCGAAGAGTTTTGATACTCTTTCCACCCTGGTTCTCCACCTCATTCTTATACTCTCTGAATTTCTCAAAGGCCTCGAGACTTATACTTCATTAAGTACACATATCCATACCTTGAGAAATCATCGGAGTAAATGTAATGAAGTAGGAGTAACCTCCAATGGCATGAGTTGACATGGGTCCACATACATTACTATGTATGAGTTCCAACAACTCATTGGCTCTCTCTCCATTCTACTAAATGGAGATTTGGTCGGATTTTCTCTAATGCAAGGCTCACAAGTTGTATATGACACATAGTCAAATGGATCTAGATATCCATCATTTAGCAACTTTTGAATCCTTCTTTCATGGATGTGACCTAGCCTACAATGCCACAGTATGCAATTTGCTCAACTCATCTCGTTTCCTTTTGGACACATTTACATTCATGATATGTGGAGTGGTGTCTAACATAAATAAACCATTATGCAATGTTCCTTTCGTGATGATCTTATCATCTAATAATATCGAATAACCATTGTTCTCAAAAATAAATTTATATCCACTAACTGTTAAACATGAAATGGAGATAATGTTTTTGATAATAGAAGGAACAAAATAACATGCATCTAATGCAATATAAAAGCTCCACTAGGCAGATGTAGGGCGACCTCGCCAACAGCTAATACAGTAACTTTTGCTCCATTACCCATCTTGAGGTCCATCTCGCCTCTCTGTAGTCTCCTAGGCCTTGCCAGAATCTACAACTTTGCATATATAATAAGCACTACCGTATCCAATACCCATGTGTTATCATAAGAGTCCCAAAATGGAGACTGATCATGAATGTACCTAAAGCTTCATTAAGCTTTTTGTTTCCCCTTTCTGCAAGGTACTCTTTGCAGTTTCTCTTCCAATGCCCATCTTTACCACAAGTGGAAGCACCGGCCTTTGTCCTTTCTTTGGGTCTCTTAGCAACCTTTGCTTTACCTTGTTTGCCCTTGCCCTTTCCCTTCTTAAGGGACCTTTTCTGCTTTTCTTTTCTTTCGGTCTCACTAGTGTAGAGAACTGGCTTCTCTTTCTTAATAGTACTCTCTACCTCCCTCAACATATTGAGGAGCTCTGGGAGAGTCACCTCAAGCTTGTTCATATTAAAATTCATTATGAACTGTGAAAAGGAATCGGTAGGGACTGAAGCACAATGTCCACACACAAGTTATCCTCTAGGACCATTCCTAGACCTGTAAGTTTCTCTATCCACTCAATCATCTTTAGAACATGGTTCTGAACCCGGTGTCCCCACCATCATAGCGGAAAAGGCTCTTGGATATCTCATATCGTTGAGTCCTTCCCCTGTTCCTCAAACAATTTTCGTACATGTATGAGAATGGATCGGCATCCATCTTTTCATGTTGTCTCTGTAGAACTCGAGTCATAGAGCCCAACATATAGCACTAAGCAAGAGTGGAGTCATCAATGTACTTCACGTGAGCGAAGCGATCTCATCCTCGCTTGCCCTTCTTCGGGCGTGGGCATCATCAGTATCAGGGACGCATTACGATTTTCTCCGCCGTGAGAACAATTCTCAAGTTACGAGAGCCAATCCGTATAATTTGGACCAGATGAAGGCGGTTGACATCAAGTATGCCACGTAAGGGATTTGAAAGCGACATTTTCTGAAAATAAAGATGTAGCGAAAATGAATAACATGTAGATTTTGCAAGAAATAAACTATCAAGATATAGACTTCTATCTTAATATGCTCCCAATATTTTACTAACGCCGTCCGCGACACCCTCAAAGATGAAATGGAAGTCTCCAACAGACTTCTAGTGGGGATCGATCCAATCAAGATCTTAGAGTAACCTCGAGGGACTCGACCAATCACACTAAGCCTAAAAAAGATAGGCAACTCTTTGCCGATCACAACTCCTTGTGATTCCCGCCCCTGTTCGCCTCCAGAATCACCATGGCCTCGAGGGACTCGACCAACCATGATGCTCGGTTAGGTCAACACCTTCGTTACAAGATGAGTCTGATTTGATGATATACCCTCGAGGGACTCGACCAAGCATACCATGTCCTCAGGTCACCGGTGACATCTCTATGTCGTAAGCAAGATAGCGAATCGCGATATAGGTGAGTCTCGAGGGACTCGACCAACTCAACCTACACCGAGAATCGGTTCCTACTCATAACGATGGAAGGCCACGTGGGTCAATCTAATTGCCTCACGTTTACCGACTTAATATTATCGAGAGATATTTCTATAATTTGGTCTCCTAATATGACATGTCACCCATATACATATTTAATATATATCTACATCGCTTGCAAATATATATACATATCTAGTATGTGTATAAGCAATCACATCAGATGATCATGGACTACAGCCTAATATGATTAGGCCCGAGCTAGTAAGCCTAATCACTCACATCAAGATCTATGTGTGCAACGGTGCATCTCCATGCCCTTGTGATTGTCCATCTCGTCCTCGTCGATTCCGTCGACATCTTGATGCATCTCCATGCATCACGATCGTCCGTCTCATGGGTCCCGCTATCGCATCCACGCTCCCGCTGCGCCTCCTCATGTGATTACAACTTAATCATAGGCACGCAGGCCCGACAATAAACGAGAAATATAATGGAGGTTCGTAGACCTCAATAATAATAATAACAAGTACACACATCACACGGTCCATGATCATCCGTCCACACATCATACATCACAAGTATAAATAATCATCATCATGTAGGACTACAAGATAATAATAAAAATAATAATCAACTAAATCTTGTAATTAATTAATATTTTTCTGAAATCAGGGACATGTAGGGAATTTCTCAATTCCTAAGGGTATTTTCGTAATTTGGACAAAAGACAGAAATTGGAATTTCTCAAATTCACAGGGGCAAAACTGTCCTTTTGCCCAAAACCCTAATTCCCTCTGCTGCTGCCGCTGCCGCCGCCGCCACCATGCTAGCGGGCGGGTCTGCGGCGGGCGAGGGCATCCGCCTCGCCTGCGGGCGGCAAGACGCCCGGCGGCGGCGGCGACGATCCACTGGTGGGCGCCTCCTTCGGCGCCGCTGCCTCCGCAGGCGGTGCTGTCCCGCCAAGCGCCGGCCGCCCTTGTTGGGGGGGGTTTTAAGCCCAGCGGGAGAAAGGGCGGCAGGCGTCGCCGCCCCGCTGGCGGCGGCGCGCCGGCCGCCCCTACGGCCTGGGTGGAACTGCCGACCGCCCGCCGCCGGCCGCAAAGCTTGCTGCAAGCAGACCGTCGGGCCGCTGCTGCAGGCACAGCGCTTATGCGCCAAGGCCGCTGTGGTGCTTGGTCATGGTTGCTGGCGCCGCCGCTGCGTGGTCAGAGGGCATGCAGATCGAGGGCAGCAAACAATTTGTCGCCCTTCCTTTTTAAGTCAACGATTTTGACGTCAATATTCTTCCTAAACACAACACACGCAGTTCAAAACCAATCATTCGCATCGAACAACCTGGCTCTGATACCACCGTTGGGGAAATCAACGGGGCGACATCATATGCGCAATGGAAGAACAAGAAAACAAAAAATCCCCGATTCCCAAAAGATGTTCGTCGTCGTTAATGCGAAGATTGGTGGTCTTAAAAATCAGCAAAACACAAAACTGCGTATAGAGATTGTGTTACCTAGGGAGATCGTATATCCCCTGTTTCCTTGCGATACTTTCACGAGGGGTGAAGGAGGTCAAGCATCCTCCTCTCTAGCGGTGATCCACACAAGAGGGTTGCGGACGACCCTCCTCAAAACTCCAGGCCTTTGAGGTGGAGAGGGAGAGGAGAATAGCGAAGGCAAGCAAAGACTCTAGCCTATGAGGTCGTGAATCCCCTCCTATTTATAGAGATCCTGTCAAACCCTAATGGGTCCTTCCCTAGTGGGTATTGGATCTGCATCCAATAAGACAAGGGCTCCGGCCGGATATCTCATATCCAACCTCTACTCATCGCAATGCCTACCTATATGTGTGACCCTCTAGGAGCAATATCGAGCTGGCCGTGAGTCATACCTTTAGAACTCTTTCTAACTCAAGTGAATTATTATCTCTGTAATAATTCACTCGACTCATCGACTTCGGACGCATTTAGGCTACTACGCCAGAGTCCCCGCATCGATCTGGGGAATCCAATCCATTGGACCCGTCTGTCCCTCGCCACCATGTACATATAATCCCTCATCCATCTAATATCCCAGAGACTGTATATCGAGCATGGTGTTGTCAGACCCATACGGTTTCTACTCGAGTCTCGCTATAACCGGATTCTCCCGGAGAACTCTTTCTCTCTCAACCCGAATGACCCGGGCCAGGGATTTGTCTAAGCAAGAACACATGGGATATTCCTCTCATGACGCCGAGAGTGGATGATCCTCTATCGACACTCAATAGCCCTCGTAAGGTCGACTACCACTCCCAATGACCAGTTGTACTAGATCTAGGATAGCCAAACCTATAAGTCTGGTATCAAAGAGTGGAGCACTCATACAGGACATCCTTGGTGTCTCAAGTCTAAGGACCAGATACATCACTAGGACTTCGGAATCGCTGTCTGACAATAAGGCATCATCAACCATCCAGCATTCCGTAAGCAGATCAATCAGTGAACTCATTCTCCAATGAGCACCTGTATTGTATCCCGAGTGTCCCTAAACGAGCAGCTATGAGACTAGCTGCATCCATCATATGGACGGGTATACAAAGCACACCAGTCTATCTGGTTATCACGATGTCCCTCTCGAAAACCTATGACCGGGATTATTTAGGATATGTGTTTAAAGGTGAATCGATCTCATTATCGTGATCTCATCACGATCCGATTCCCATTGCACAAATCCAAGGACATCACAATATATATATGCATTTATGCAATAGTTATAAAGTGATATACGCCAAAATATAATAAGCAAAAAGATTCTGTATCAAGTCACACGTGCCATCACTCACGTGATTGGCTTGCTGGGCACCTATGACTAACACCAGTGCCGCTGGTCGAAAGCCTATAGGAGTAGTACTTGCAATGCCGTTGTAGGCGATTACATGCACACAAATCGAGGGCAGTAACTATTGTTGCCCTTTCTCTCACTTTTGTGTCAATGAAGTTGACGCCAAAAGCTTCTCTAAAACAAAATATAGGCAGTTCAAACCAATCTTTACATGAACAACCTGGCTCTGATACCATTATTGGAAAATCTTTGGAGGCAACATCACATGCGCAGTGCAAAAATAGAAAACAAAATCCCTTATTCCCAAAGAGATGTTCGTCGTTGTGTGAAGATTGGTGTGCAAAAATCTACGAAACTTAAAACTGCATATAGTAAAAATTATATTACCTAGGGAGATCATATATCCTTGTATCTCTACAGATCTCTAGGAGAGGGTGAAGGATCAAGCGTTCTCCTCTCTAGCGGTGATCCATACAGCAGGGCTGCAATGATGCTCCTCAAAACTACAGGCCCACTCTAAGGTAGAGAGGGGGAGGAGAATAGGAGAGGTAAGCAAAGACTCTAGCCTATGAACTACTGAATCCCTCCTATTTATAGAGGTCCCGTATCAAACCCTAATGGATTCTCCCCTATTTGGTATTAGATCTGCATCCAATTACCCAAGCCTCTTGGATTGATGGATCTCTATCCAATAATTTGTCATGCACTTTTATTGGATCTCATTCATAGAATCCAATAATTCAGGGGCTTATTGGGTATCCAATAAGATAGGGGCTCTAGCGGATATCACATATCCGAACCTCTACTCATTGCAATGCCTACCATATGTGTGTGACCCTCTAGGCCCAATATCGAGCTGACCGTGAGTCATACCTATCAGAACTCATTTTGGCTTAGTGAATTATTATTTCCATAATAATTCACTCGACTCATCGACTGCGGACGTACTAGGCCGCTACGCCATAGTCCCCAAACGATACATAGGAATCCAGTCCATTGGATCTATTTGTCCTTAGTTACAGTGTACCTATAGTCCTTTATCCATCTAATATCCCAATGACTATATACCGGGCATGGTGTTATCAGCCCCATATGGTTTTTACTCGAGTCTCACTCTAATCGGATTCTCCCGGAGAACTCTTTCTCTCTCAATCCGAATGACCGTAGTTAGAGATTTATTTGAGCAAGAACACATGGGATATTCCTCTCATGACACCGAGAGTGGATGATCCTCTATTGACACTCAATAGCCCGTATAAAGTTGACTACTACTCCTAATGACCGATTGTACAAGATCTGAGACATCCAAACCTATAAGTCCGGTATCAAAGAATGAGGTACTCATATAAGACATCCTTGATGTCTCAAGTCTAAGGACTAGATACGCTATTAGGACTACGAAATCACTGTCTGACAATATGACATCATCAACCATCCAGCATTTCATAAGCGGATCAATCGGTGAACTCATTCTCCAAAAAGCACCTGTACTGTATCCCTAGTGTCCCCACACGAGCAGCTATGAGACTTACTACATCCATCATATGGACCGATATATAGCACATTAGTCTATTAGGTTATCTCGATGTCCCTCTCGAGTAATCAATGACCGGGGTTATTTATGATATATGTTTAAAGATAAATTGGTCTAATTATCGTGATCTCATCATGATCCAATTTTCATTGCATAGATCTAAGAACATCACAATATATATATACGTATATGCAATAGTTAATATAAAGTGATAAATGCCAAAATATAATAAGTAAAAATATTCTGTGTCAAGTCACACGTACCTTCACTTGGCTTATTGGGCATCTATGACTAGCATTATATGCATATCATTGCATTGCATGCTTCATTATCATATGTTTTGCATTCATCATCATTAATATTTCAAATCATCATGGTATCAAAATATCAAAGTATATTACATCCTACTATGTATGATCATCATATCATTATATCATCATATCTTCTCCCCCTTTGTCATCAATAAAAAGGAGAAGTGTAACTATCAAGTTTTAGAGATATAAAAGCTTAGCTATTTAGCAAATTTTTCATCACTTTAGAACATTCAAGTTAGTGAGTTCTTTATTCTCTTTTGAGAAGTGTAAGCTAATAATTTTTGCTTCCTTTGCAATATGCAAGCTAGTACCTCTTTTGCTAATTTTTGTGATGCACAAGCTCACAAGACTTTCTCCTTTGAGATGTGCAAGCTTACAAGTTTTGCCTTTCTTTGCAAGCTAGCAATTTGCTTTTCTTGAGATAGCAAGATAGTAATTTTCTCTCCCCCTTTGTTATTATCAAATGGAAGAGAAGGATACAATAGTATAAAATATTTCAATTATTACATGAGGAATACAAGCCATAAATACAAAGGAATCATGTCATGAAAAATATAATATCAAAGATCTTGAAGGATTAAATTATGAATACCAAAAGACATGATTTATTTTGACAAATCTTCTTTTTAGTAAATAACAAAAAGAAATCTTAGGAGATCAAAGATCTTGATTCATAAAAAAAATCAGTATTGAATATCGAGAATTCAAGATCCTGATATAGATAAAGACTTTACTATAGCAAAATGAATCATGAGAGAACACATAAAGGATCTCAATTCATATATAATATATCTCAATTAATCATGAATCATAAACAAATTAAGTTATAATTTCAAAAAATCATGATTCACTTAGAAAAATTTTCTCTTTAGTAAACGATAAGAAGAAAGGAGAATTTGGTTCATGCATAAGAAACATCAAGTCATCAAGTGAAGGAATCATGATTCATGTGACAAAAAGATTATCGATTCATGCATTTGAATAAATAATTTTTAAACCATCATTACTTCAACTCATCATATATAATTTTAAAATGTAAAACCATCAAGCATGATACAAACATTTATTTTCAAAATATTCATCATTATTTTTAACTCTTTCAATTTATCAAATTATCAAAATCACTTTCAAGATATTCTAAAAACATAACTCGGTTCATCAATCTCTTAATGAAAAATCTCCAAAGCTTTAAACATTGAGAAATTTTCAAGAAAAAAAATACTTTCCTCTTTTTAGTTGTTTTAATTTAAGTGATTTGATTTCTTACAAGCATACCCATGTTTCTTTACGCCAATTCAAAACATGCATCATAGTTTAAAATCAAAAGAGCAAATCTCATCATAGAAATCATCAAGATCAATAAACCATAAATCACCCAAAAATCATCATTACTTCAAATCATCATGCATAATTAACTATAAAATCACCAAACATGATTTCATTAAACATGAAGCATTTTTAATCAAAATCATTTTGTTTGTTGTAGTAATGAATCTAACTTTTCATGCTTAGTGCTAGGAGTTAACATGTAATTGTCATGCTCAAATTTTTTATTTTTTTCAAAATCATTTAGAAAGACAAGCATGATATTTTTTTTGCATTTTTTTTATTTTTTTGCTAACTAATTTAAAAACTACTCATGAAAAGAATCAAGTAATTTTATAGTGAAGTAAAGGAGGTTTGGGTGAGTCATTTACCTCATCATTGAGAGCCACCAAAGCGAAGTTCATCACTTTGTCTTTATCGGTTTACTCCTCATCTTTTGATGCACTCGTTTCATCCAAAGTTGCCTTGAATGCCTTCTTCTTCTTTAACAACCTCTTCTTTTTAAGTTTATTTTTATTATTTGATTCTTGTTTTATAAACTTTTTAAACTTTGTTGTTCGGAGATCAAGTTCATCATCACTTGAGCTTTCGCTCGAGTGGTCTTTTTTTATTCCAAGTGTCAAATATTTTTTATCCTTTGGAAGGTAGCTCTCATGTTTATTTTATGTCATATAACTTATTTCATAGGTCATTAAAGACCTGATAAGTTCTTCAAGTGGAAACTTGTTTAAGTCATTTGCCTTTTGTATTTTAGTTACTTTCAAATCTCAATTTTTAGAAAGAGATTGTAAAACTTTATTAACAAGTTCAAGATTTGAAAAATATTTGCCAAGAGCTTTTAAATTATTGATGATATCCGTAAAACGGGTGTACATGTCAAAAATAGTTTCACTTAGCTTCATACGAGACAATTCAATATCATGCATCAAAAGATTACTTTTCGAATCTTTAACTCTACTAGTGTCTTCGTGTATCATTTCAAGAGTATGCCAAATCTCATGAGTAGTTTCGCAAATAGAAACACGATTAAATTTATTTTTGTCGAAGGCGTAAAACAAAGTATTCATAACTTTGGCATTCAAAGAGAAAGTCTTCTTCTCCAATTCATTCAATTCGTTCATTGGAAGAGAAGACTTTTGAAATCTATTTTCAATGATATTCCATAACTCGAAATTCATAGAAAGCAAGAAAACTCTCATTCGAGTTTTTCAATATGTGTAGTTCGTCCTATTGAATATATGAGGACGAATGATAGAGTGACCCTCTTGAAATCCGATGAATCTCATTTCTCTTCGGTATTAAACCAAATGAGAAAAATGTGGCTCTTATACCAATTATTAGGATCAATGCAGCATTAAGAGGGGGGGGGGGGGGGGGGGGGGGGGGGGGGGGAATGAGTGCCTATGATAAAAACGACGATTCAAAAATTCTTCTTGTTCGATAAAATCGTTATCGGAAAGATGTTAACTTGAAAGAATATGAAAGTGTAGTAAGATTAAGAAATCAATTTGTAATATAAAGAAAAAGTATGAAGGAAATACAAACTAAGTTTTATAGTGGTTCGATTGTCATGACCTACATTCACTCTCGATTCCTCTTCCGTCGAGGCCATCGGCATCCACTAACGATCTTCCTTCAATGGGCAAAGACCAACTACCCTCTTACAACTCTTTCTCCTTTTTATGGGTTTAGGATATAATCCTTACAAGCATCTCTCGAATGATCTCAAAACTAGAAAGGGAGGAGGACACTTAGTAATTTTATGACCTAGAATAACAACCCCTTTATGCTCTAATTCATACATCTCCATGCTAGGGTAAAAAAGGTACCACTACTTGTGCTGGGTGGTACTACCACCTACAACACTAATACTTGGCGGTACCACCACCCACTCTGGTTGTACCACTGCTTAACATAATTTGGTAGATTATGTCTAGGCGGCACAATCGCCCAGATTGGCTATACCACTGCTTGACACTAGGCGGTACCATCGCCTAGTTTGGTGGTTTTACCGCTTGACATATTCTCGGAGACTGTGTCTTGGAGACTGAGACTCTAGTGGTACCACCGCTTAACCCAACTTTTGGGTCACTAAATGAGCCTTTCTCTTGGCCTAAAATAGCCCCAAGATGGGCACAATTGGCCCATATTGAGTTGGCTTAATTACATTCTAAACTAACCCAATTACAATTAAAATAATTTTGATCTAGACAATTATTATAAAGCATTAATCACATATTTTTTGACATGTCATTGGTTAATCAGCACTTCGTCCAATCCTTTGGTGCATCATCTTCTTTTATGGCCTTTTGCCCAATTGGCATGTTGAACTCTACAACTCTGATCTCTTTGGCGCAATGTACACTCTTCTAGGCCCAATGCCCGAACTCATGGCATGAAGCCTTCTATCGACACATTGATCGATCCTTGGCTCGACGTCCAATCTTCTGACACGTTCCACTCCAGCCAAACATTGATTCTTCATGCTTTAATTATCTCTTCATTATCGAAGGTAGTCCTACGTTACTCAAAACACAAATTAGATCATAAACTCTATCAATTTATTTTATCAACAACATCCATGATTCAACACTTATCCCTAGAATGAGACAAGTATATCAACGAAGCTCATCATGGATTGCACCATGTATAATAGTGTATGATTCCTCCTTTCAGATATACCATTGAGCTAAGGTGTATAAGGAGGTGTCCATTGGGATAGAATCTCATTGTCCTTGAGGAACTGGGTGAACTCTATACTCAAGTACTCACCTCCTCGATCTGATTTAAGTATCTTGATACTCTTTGTTCTCCACTTTATTCTTATACTCTCTAAATTTCTTAAAGGCCTCGGACTTGTACTTCATTAAGTGCATATATACATACCTTGAGAAATCATAAGTAAAAGTAATAAAGTAGGAATAACCACCTATGACATGAGTTAACATGGGTCTATATATATGTATAAGTTCCAATAGCTTAGTGGCTCTCTCTCTAGTTCCACTAAAGGGGGAGTTTGTCAGTTTTCCATGAAGGCAAGACTTGCAAGTTGCATATAACTCATAGTCAAATAGATCTAGATATTTATTATTTAGCAACTTGTGAATCCTTCCCTCATGGACATGACCGAGCCTACAATGCCATAAGTATACATTGTTCACCTCATCTCATTTCCTCTTGGACACACTTATATTTATGATATATAGGGCAGTGTCTAGCATAAACAAACCATTATGCAATATTTTTTTCATGATGATCTCATCATATAATAATATTAAACAACCATTATTTTCAAAAACTAATTTATATCCACTAATTGTCAAACATGAAATTGAAATAATATTTTGATAATATAAGGAAAAAAATAGTATAAATCTAATGCAATAATAGCTCCACCAGGTAGATGTAGGGTGACCTTGCCAATAACTACTATAAAAACTTTTGCTCTATTGTCCATCTTGAGGTCCATCTCGCCTCTTACCAATCTCCTAGGTCTTGCTAGAACCTACAACAAATTACAAATATGATAAGTACTACCAATATCCAATACCCATGTGTTATCATAAGAGTTTGACAAATGAAGACTGATCATGAATATACCTAAAGCTTCTCCATACTTTTGTTTCACCCTCTCTACAAGGTACTCTTTGTAGTTCTTCTTCCAATACCTATCTTTGCCGTAGTGGAAGCACTGGCCTTTGTTTTTTATTGGGTCTTTCTTAGTAATATTTGCTTTACCTGGTTTGCCCTTGCCCTTACCCTTCTTAAGATACTTTTCTACCTTCCTTTTATTTCTGGTCTCACTAGTATAGAGAACTAGTTTCTCTTTTTTTATAGTGCTCTTCGCCTCCCTTAACATATTGCTCTTTTTTTATAGTGCTCTTCGCCTCCCTTAACATATTGAGTTTGGTGCCTTGTAACTGAAATAACTCGGTCCAAAATTTACTAGTGAAGATACTTTTTGGTGCTGAGATGACCGAATGCCCGTTGGGGCATTCGTATAACATATTGAGGAGCTCAAAGAGAGACACCTCAATTTTATTTATATTAAAATTCATTATGAACTGTGAAAAGGAATTTGGTAAGGATTGAAGCACAAGATCCACACACAGATTTTCCCCTAAGACCATTCCTAGACTTGTAAGTTGCTCTATTCACTTAATAATCTTTAGGATAAAGTTTTGAACCAGTGTCCCCTCAGTCATCCTAGCATGGAAGAGGCTCTTGAATATGCCATATCGTTGAGTCCTTCCATGTTTCTCAAATAGTTTACGGACTTGTAAGAGAATGGATCTGGCATCCATCTTTTCATGTTGTCTCCATAACTCTGGAGTCATGGAGCCCAAAATGTAACACTAAGCAAGAGTGGTGTCATCTATGTACTTCATATAGCAATTGATCTCATCCTTGCTTGCCCCTTTCTCAAGCATAAGCATCACTGTATCAAGGACGTTTGCAAATTTTTTCGTCTTGAGAACAATTCTTAGGTTGTGGAGCTAATCCATATAATTCAGACTAGTGAGGTGATTGACATCAAGTATGCTACGTAAGGGATTTGAAAGTGATATTTGTTGAAAATAAAGATGTAGCAGAAATAAATAACATACAGATTTTATAAAAAAATAAACAATCAAGATATGAACTTCTATCTTATTCTACTCCCATTATTTTTCTAGCGAGTCACGCGACACCCTTAGCAGGTGAAACAGAAGTCTCCGATAGACTTCTAGAGGGGATCGAGATCCAATCAGCGTCTTAACGTAACATCGAGGGACTCAACCAATCACATAAAGCCCAAATGATAGACAACTCTTTCCAATCACAACTCCTAATAATTCCCATCCTATTCGGCCTCTGAACCATCATAGTCTCAAGGGACTCGACCAACCATGATGTTGAGTTAAGTCAATACTATCATTACAAGATAAGTTTGATTTGATAATATACTCTTTGTTAGAAAATCTTAAGGGGCGACATCACATGCGCAGCGAAGGAACATAAAACAAAATCCACTATTCCCAAAGAGATGTTCGTCATCGTGCGAAGATTGGTGCGCAGAAATTCGTGAAACTTAAAACTGCGTATAAAGTAGATTGTGTTACCTAGGGAGATCTATATCCCTGAATCCTTGCAGATCTCTAGGAGAGTGAAAATTACACTAACGATATCGAGCATCGGGCTAAGAAGAGCGAAAATTACACCAAAGATATCGAAGTTACGGAGGTCAACTGGCCAATTGGGCATAGGCTGCATGAGAGGACGATGCATTGAAGAATTAGACAAAGCATCAATGTACCAATGACACACCAGACAACATGATTCATACTTAGTAATAATTATCTAGATCGAAGTGTGTGGCATGATTAACTATAATAGCAAGGCATAAAGCAAAATGAAGTCCCGGAGTCAAGAACGTGATATCGTTGGGAGTTCGAGAATTCGTCGGAAGTTTGGACGTTCTATCATGGAATTAGCTGGTTTTGCTTAAGTCATGTGACACCATTGCATGTTCGTTCGCAAAGGTTAGCCTCCTTGAAGCCTCCCATGGTCCTTTAGGACCCACAAAAGAGAAAACGGGTTAGAGAAAATGCCTCACTTGGGATCCACAAGCAAACATTTTTTAAAACACTTTATAGACAATGCAAATTACAAACAGACTTTACAAGCTCTGAACAGTTGCACAACAAAGGGTCATAATGGTCCACTATAGAGCAAGAATCTCTCACAAGTGTCCACATGACACATCCTTTATTTACAAGCCTAAAGCGGCCACCAAAGCCAACTAAAATAGGACTATTAAGCCTTCGGTCGTCCCTCTACATGCTGTGTAAAGAATGAACAAACTAAAAGACACGGACATACATAAGCATTACATCAAACATCCTGTTTAGAAGTTTGTCCATGACATTCTCCCCCACTTATTCCTTCGACGTCCTCATCGAAGCCTTTGCCGACACTACAACTCCTTACCTTTGTTGAGTCTTCAATCTTTTGCTCTAGCTGCAATGCGCCTCCTAGCTCCCAACTGCTCTCCGCTACCATTTTTGAGTAGTTGAACCTTTGATCCGCCATGCTGCTTCAACTCGCTAATGACTCTAACTCTAGTGTGGGGTTGGTTGAGTTGTATTGATCCCTGTTGGTTCCTGCGGATCCTCCAAATGAAGGAAAATACCATCCTTACTATGTGTTAGTCTCTCAAATGCCTCATATTGCATGAACTATGTGGATGCTTGTTAGAGCTTTAACGAGTATCACCTCGTAAACTTCTGAAGTTTTGGGTCCTTCCTCCACAAAATTTGCCCATTAACTCTTCTTTCACTTAGTTGTCACTTCCAAGCAGATTTGCATCACTTCCGCTTTCGATTAGCATTTCGTTGGGAAATGAAGTGGATAATCTACTCTCAGTAGCACTAATTACCATTGGTGAGGATTTGACAAGGCAAAGGTTACTCAACTTCGCCCGCCTCCTCGAGGTTATACTCCATGCATCAAGCTGGTTACTAGCCTTCGCCTGCTCTTTGCTTACACTTCTGAAGCACTTTAAGTGTTTGCACTCTTTGCATTGAGTTAGTTACTGTAATTCACCTTCTCAATGCCATCGAACTTTTAGAATGTAAGAAGTTTTCGCCCCAATTTGAAGTAATTCTCTAATAGGTTTGGTCGCCTTTGGGATTGTATTGTCTTCTCCATCAACCCTGCCGTCTACTCCACTGAGTAGCAAAGGTATAACACTACATACTGTCTGCTTTGTTCCTTCGTCATGCACTCTTGCATGACCCAAAGTCATTCACTTTCGGCTATCATGATGAGAAGCTCGTTGACACCGGTCTTACGAAGTTCCTTGGCCTTTGTCATTCAATCTTGTCTCGGTACTTGGAGTTTATCTCTGCATGCTCCACCTCCTCAGCTCCTTTCACGACCAAGCGCTCTCCCTCCATGAGAGTAAGGGATCAATGACTTTCACGGATGTCCCGCCTTTACGGTACCATGGCACTGCCATGCCCATGGCCCTACTATCCGTTGCCTCGCATCTGCATCCCTTTTCTTCACGATCAATAGATATGTCTCTGTGGCACTCCTTTGAGTCCACCTCCATTCTAACCAATGCTTGATTTTGGGTAACTATGTCCATCTGGACTCATCATCGCTTCCTCGTCCCTTTCGACCCCCTACCTTAACACTTCTATGTTATCTAAGTAGCTCCCTTTAGTCAATGGAAAGACAAACCGCAACTCTCATGCATGGCCTCTACCATCACGTTGTATGATTTACATCGATTCTATTCTCCTTAGCTTCCTTGGTAGCAACGTTCGCTTACTCAACCTTGTCCTCTGACTTACCGGGCTCCCTTAAGAAAATATGGGCTCTGGAGCAGTCCAACTCCTCAGCTATTTCGATCATACCTCGGCATGATCAAGTCCCACCCATGGGACTCACTGGTAGATGCATTCAAACTTTTTCCTTGGTGGACCATAGCCCCCATATGCTGATGACCAAGGCTTTCATCCTATGCAAAATTCGATGCATGCATGGAAGACCCACCTCTGCGGTACCATGGCCTTCACTCCTTGAATCCAGAGCCCTTCTTGTTGTCATGTTGTTCACCGAAGTGGAGCTTCCAGTAGCTCCTGATCATATCTCTGTTAGGATCAAGAGCACTAAGAGGGGGGGGGGGTGAATTAGTGCAGCGGAAAACTTTCTGCGATTAAAACGAAACTGCGTTCGAACGATAAAAATGATTTCTGTTTGAAAGCTGATTCTAAGATTACTTTAACTTAAGATTAAGCAAGATGATGTTAAAGTCAATCTATGAAGGCAGTTTGCAGTTATGATGAAAACCAAAATATATGCGCAAATTGAAATACGACGTTCGTACGAAGAAACTGATTTACGTCTAACTGCTGATTCGTAAATCACTTGATTAGACAAGATGCAGTTTAAGCTAGAGTATAAAGGCAGTTTGCAGTTATGGTAAAAATCAAAACGTAAATGTAATCTGAAATATGATGATCGTATGAAAAAGCAGATTTACGTCTAAACGCTGATTCAGAAAGTGCAAAGCTTGAAACCCAATCGTATATGCGCAGAAAACAGTAAGCTTCAGAGGAGGTTTGTAGTAAGGATAATATGCTCAAAGTAAATGCAAACTGAGATTTAGAGTGGTTCGGCCAATCTTGACCTACTCCACTTTTGGCTTCCTCCACCGACGAGGTCACTAACGTCAATTAGAGGCCTTCCTTCAATAGGCGAAGGCCAACCACCCTTTTACAGTTTCACTCCTTTTGATGGGCTTAGGAGACAACCCTTACCGAAATTTTCTCTCCTCTCTTTACAACTCAGAACTTGGAAGAAAAGAGGGAGAAAAACTTTTGGCCTTTACAACAATTTTGAGCTCTAAGAATCATAGAAAAATATCAAGATTTCGGTGTATGTCTATGCTCTTTCAGTGCTAAATGGGTGGGGTATTTATAGGCCGCAACCCAGTTCAAATTTGGAGCTCAAAACTATCAATTCCCGGAATTCCGGGATCAGGCGGTTGCACCTCCTGACTGGGGCAGTTGCACCGCCTGGTAGAGCTCGAAGACTGAGCCTCTGGGCGGTGCCACCTCTGTCAGGGGCGGTTGCACCTCTCTGCCAGAGCTCAAGCGGTTGCACCTCCTGACTGGGGCGGTTGCACTGCCTGCCAGAGCTCGAAGACTGAGCTCAGGCGGTGCTACCTCCTGTCAGGGGAGGTTGCACCGCCCAGTCTCGCTCAGAGACTGAGCCCAGGCGGTGTTACCTCCTGGCTGGGGCGGTTGCACCGCCCAGTCTCCCTGGGAGACTTAGCCTAGGCGGTGCTACCTCCTGGCTTGGGCAGTTGCACCTCCCACAGCAATCAGGGTCCGAATGGGTAGATTCATTCGGCCCAATTTTGGGTTTCTCAGGGGCCCAATTGCCCCAAGATTAAGCTAATGGGATCACCTCCCATTTCCAACTTAATCATTGTGCTAACTACGATAAATCCTAAGACAATTTCTGTAGCTTGCGCCGGTGCGTCAATTGCTTCTTCCGGCGAACTTCCGTCGATCATCCGATGAACTCTCGGTGATGCTCCTGCAGACTTCCGGCAAACTACTGGACTTGCAACGATCCACTTAGCGACTTCCGACGAGCTTCTTTTGGTAAACTTATGGACTTCTCGGATTTGTTCCCGCAGAACCTCCGACGACTGTCCGAACTTCCGTTGAACTCTCGAACTCCCAACGTGATCATTGTCTTGACTCCGGCACAACTCCTGCTGCATATCTAACTTTCATCGTAGTTAATCTTGCACACTTATCTCAACACATAGATTAGACAACAAATGACAATTGACTTCATCATCAAAATCCGAGATTCAACAATCTCCTCCTTTTTTATGATGACAATCAATTGATAATGGAGTTAACCTTAACTCCCCCTATCTATATGCCATACTTGAGATAAGTCATTCTTGAATTCAAGGCCTTAGAATTCAAGCGACATATTGATAAGTTAAATCATTTGAACTTATCAATAGTCCCATCATGATTCCCATCATGATGTATCTCTCTGAAGATGATGTCAAGGCTTGATATTCATTTTCATATTTTACATTACAAGTTTGAATGATGGTAATAGTAACAATTTATCATATTGTAAGATATCAACATGTAAAGTTGTGAAGTAAGATTTTGATATCATTACATGATGTACACATTTCAAATATTTTAGCAAGTGTTGCATTTCTTCACATGGTAAGATATCAACTCAAGGCATAATGCAAATTATAGCATCTGTTCATATATCTCTTGGTGATACAAGCATGGCATAATCATAGCATTAGTGTTTATAGCATCAATTCATATATTTCTCCCCCTTTGTCATCAACAAAAAGCATGGTAGTTTTGATACCAGGAAAACAATATAAGTAAGTTATCAAGCATATAAAGGAAGGCATGATACGTAGATTGCTTTGAATACTTCTTCCTCTTTTTTTTTTTGTTATAATCCTTTGTGCATGAAGGAGGAAAGCCATTTGTGATTCCAGCTATTTGTGAGTTTACTTTGAGTCAAGATATGTGTCTGAAACAGCTTTTTGCAAGTAAAAATACTATCATCCATATTTTAAGATGGAATTCATAAGCAGGAATCATTTCATCAAATCCATTTCAGAAAAAAAATATTTTTCATAAGAGTGTTTGAGAAAATTTGATTTTTAGCATTTTAATTGTTAAGCGAATCTGAAAATGAGATGAACTCTTTCATCCATTCGGACAAGACTATGCTACAGATTTTCAAATACAATCATGAAGACAAAACATTTCAACACATGTTATGTAAGGGCAATCAAGTGATTTGATCATTCAATAAAGTCCGAAAAATAATTTTAACTAGTTTATCTATTTGGACACATCAACATTCCTAATTCTCTTCTTATGAAATCAAATTGTTCTTCACTTAGAGGTTTTGTAAAAATGTCAGCTAGTTGATGTTTAGTATCAATGAACTCTATGGTTACGTTATGATTAGTAACATGATCTCGTATAAAGTGATGTCTAATATCAATATATTTTGTTCTTGAGTGTTGTATAGGATTCTTAGTTAAGCATATTGCACTTGTGTTATCACATTTAATGGGAATATTTTTAAGATTAACTTTGTAATCTTCTAAGATGTTTTTCATCCATACAACTTATGCACAGCATGCACTTGCTGCAATATATTCAGCTTCGGTTGTTGATAGTGCAACCGAGTTTTGTTTCTTAGATGACCAGGAAACAAGGGCATGTCTTAAAAATTGACATGATCCTGATGTGCTTTTTATATCTAGTCTACAACCAGCAAAGTCTGCATCAGCATAAGCAATTAACTCAAAATTCTCTGATTTTGGGTACCATAATCCTAGATTTATATTACCATTAAGATATCTAAGTATTCTTTTAACTGCTTTGAGATGAGATATCTTAGGGTTTGATTGAAATCTAGCACAAAGTCCTACACTGAACATGATGTCTGGTCTGGTTGCAGTGAGGTAAAGTAAACTTCCTATCATACCCCTATAAGTTTTTTGATTAAAGCTTTCTCTACTTTCATCAATTTCTAACTTAGTGGAGGTGCTCATAGGATTGTTCATAGCCTTTGAGTTGTTCATATTAAACTTTTTTAATAAATTCATAGCATATTTAGTTTGACTAATAAAGATGCCATTGCTTAGTTGTTTGATTTGTAAGCCTAAGAAGAATGTTAATTCTCCCATTAAGCTCATTTCGAATTCAAGACTCATAGTTTTAGCAAAAGATTCACAAAGAGATTCATTCGTAAAGCCAAAGATAATATCATCAACATAAATATGAACAATGAGAAAATTATTTTCAAAATTCTTGATGAACAATGTAGTATCAACCTTGCCTTTTGTGAAATTATTTTCGATAAGAAAATAACTAAGTCTCTCATACCAAGCCCTTGGGGCTTGTTTTAAACCATAGAGAGCTTTAGTTAATCTAAACACATGATTATGGAGGCTATTATTTTCAAATCCAGGAGGTTGTTCATCATAAACTTCTTCGGAAATAAATCCATTTAGAAAAGCGCTTTTAACATCCATTTGAAACAACTTAAAATTATTACTACTAGCGTAGGCAAGGAGCATCCTTATGGCTTCCAATCGAGCCACAGGAACGAAGGTTTCTTCGTAATCGATACCTTCTTCTTGGTTGAAACCTTTGGCCGCTAATCTAGCCTTGTTTCTACCCACGATACCATTTTCATCTTGCTTGTTTCTGAAGACCCATTTAGTACCAATAACTAAATGGTCATTTGGCCTAGGAACAAGCTTCCACACCTTATTTCTCTCAAATTGATTCAATTCATCTTGCATTGTGATAATCCATGAATATTCTTTCATGGCTTCGTCAACACATTTGGGTTCAATTTGGGAGAGAAAGACGGCGTTCGCACAAAGATTTTTAAGAGAAGATCGTGTTTGAACCCCCTTTGACGTGTCTCCTAGGATTAGCTCCTTGGGATGAGCATCTACATACTTCCAATCCTTGGGTAAGGATGTTTCGGAAGTGGATGCATCCAAGTTGCTAGTTGGAGAAGGGGTTTCATTTAAATTCAAGGAATCAAAATTAACATCATCATCAAAATCATTTTTCCTGATTTCGGAAATCTCATTGAAAACAACATGAATGGATTCTTCGATAATTAAAGTTCTTTTATTGAAGATACGAAAGACTTTAGAAACTGAAGAATAACCAAGAAAGATTCCTTCATCGGATTTAGCATCAAATTTTCCTAAGTTATCCTTTTCATTCAAGATAAAACACTTACACCCAAAGACTTTAAAATATGAAACATTAGGTTTTTTGTTGTTCCATAACTCATAGGGAGTTTTGGTTAGTAGGGGTCTTACTAGAACTCTATTCAAAATGTAGCATGCAGTATTTACGGCTTCGACCCAAAAATATTTGGGTAGGTTGTGTTCATTCAACATGGTTCTTGCCATTTCTTGTAAATTTTGATTTTTTCTTTCTACTACATTTTGTTGAGGATTTCTAGGAGTAGAGAAATTATGGTTGTATCCATTGAGTTCACAAAATTCCTTGAAACCATGGTTCTGAAATTCACCACCATGATCACTTCTAATTGACGAAATCATAGAACCTTTCTCATTCTGAACAAGTTTACAAAACTTGGTAAAATATCTAAGGCATTCACTTTTCTGTTTTAAGAAGTAAGTCCATGTGTATCTGCTATAGTCATCCACAATGACGATATGTTTGCTACCTCCTAGGCTTGATGTGGAGATTGGTCCGAATAAGTCCATATGGATCAATTGTAAGGGCCTAGAGGTGCTTATTTGATTCTTAGATTTGAAACTACCCTTAATTTGTTTACCTAATTGGCAAGCATCACATACATTATCTTTGATGAACTTGATATGAGGAATTCCTCTTACAAGTTCTTTAGATGATATTTGAGTGATTAGTTTCATACTAGCATGACCTAATCTTCTATGCCATATCCAAGCATCCTCATTCAAAACGGAAAAACACATTTCATTACACAAATCATTGATGTCAATAGTGTATACGTTATTTTGTTTCAATGCAATCATAGATATGTTTTTGTGTGGTTTTTCAATGATGCAAGCATTAGATTCAAATCTGACAATATATCCTTTATCATATAATTGACTAATGCTCAAGAGGTTATGTTTTAAACTATCAACTAACAAAACATCTTCAATAAAGAAGTTGGATTTGTTACCTATGGTTCCTTTGCCAATGATTTTACCCTTGTTGTTGTCTCCGAAGGTGATATAGCCTTCGTCTATGCTAGTGAGCTTAGAGAATTGAGATGGATCTCTGGTCATATGCCTTGAGCATCCATTATCAAGGTACCATCTCTTGCTCCTAACTTGCGATGGTTTAGTTTTCTACAAGAAAGGATGATTTTTAGGTACCCATTTGCTTTTGGGTGCCTCACAAATAGATCTACATTGTCTATCATATTGCATAGAATTTATCATGGTTCTTTTAGGAACCCAGATCAATTTGTTTGGACTAATTTTCTTGAATGGACAATAATGCGTCTTGTGTCCAAATTTGTAACAAAAGTTGCATTTGTTTTGATGTCGAACATGTAAGATGGGGCCTTTTATGAAGGTCGTTGGATTTTGGTGAGGACTTCTAACAAATCCAATTCCACTTCTTTTGGGAATGTGACCCTTGTTTGCAAGGATCATGTTTAATGACTTGCTACCAACCACGAATTTCTTCAAGGTGTCCTTAAGTAGCAAGTTTTTCTTTTGGAGAGTTTCTAGATCATGGCATTTTATGCACGAGCTTAAACTATCATGATGTTCAGCTTTTAACTTATCGAAATTACAAATAAGACTATCATGCTCCTTTTTTAGCAATTTGTATTTTCTACTAATTGTCTTACATTCATCAAATAATTCATGGAAAGCATTTAATAATTCATGATAAGGTAAATCTGCATCAATTAATTTGGTTACCTCATCTCCGATGGCCATTAAGGCGTAATGAGCAACTTGCTCGGTGTTGGACTCCTCTTCTTTGGATGAGCTCGAATCATCCCATGTTGCTTTGAGCGCCTTCTTCTTTGATGTTCTCTTCTTGGCTTGGGGACAATCACTCTTGTAGTGTCCTGGCTTTTTGCACTCATAGCAAATAACTTGGTCCTTCTTGGGTTCAAGTTTATTTTTTGCATCATTCTTAAACTTGTTTCTTTTAAAGAATTTTTTAAATTTTTTTGTTAGAAGTGCCAAGTCATCATCACAGTCCTCATCACTTGAGTTTTCTCTCAAGTGGCCTTCTGAAGTTTTAAGTGCCATATCCTTCCTGTTCTTTGGAAGGATGTCTTCTTGCTCTTCATGAGCTTTACAAGTCATCTCGTAGGTTATTAATGACCCGATTAGTTCTTCAAGAGAGAAGTTGTGCAGATCTTTTGCCTCTTGAATAGCAGTGACTTTAGGATCCCAACTCTTAGGAAGGGATCTAAGAATCTTATTTACGAGCTCAAAATCCGAAAAACTTTTTCCGAGTCCTTTTAGACCGTTGATGACATCCGTGAAACGGGTAAACATGTCGCCAAAGGTTTCACTCGATTTCATCCGGAAAAGTTCGAAAGAATGTAACAGAAGATTGATTTTTGACTCTTTCACTCCACTTGTGCCTTCGTGTGTCACTTCGAGTGTGTGCCAAATATCAAATGCGGTTTCACAAGTTGAAACACGGTTAAACTCGTTTTTATCAAGTGCACAAAATAAGGCATTCATAGCCTTTGCATTAAGAGCGAAAGCCTTCTTCTCCAATTCATTCCAATCGATCATTGGAAGAGAAGACTTCGAAAATCCGTTTTTGACAAGATTCCAAAGTTCAAAATCCATAGAAATAAGAAAGATCCTCATTCGGGTCTTCCAATAGGTGTAGTCCGTCCCACTGAACATGGGTGGACGTGTAATAGAATGGCCCTCTTAGTTTCCGGCATATGCCATCTCTCTTGGGTTTTAATCCATTAGAGAATTAACCCTGCTCTGATACCAATTGTTAGGATCAAGAGCACTAAGAGGGGGTGAATTAGTGCAGCGGAAAACTTTCTGCGATTAAAACGAAACTGCGTTCGAACAATAAAAACGATTTCTGTTTGAAAGCCGATTCTAAGATTACTTTAACTTAAGATTAAGCAAGATGATGTTAAAGTCAATCTATGAAGGCAGTTTGCAGTTATGATGAAAATCAGAATATATGCGCAAACTGAAATACGACGTTCGTACGAAGAAACTGAATTACGTCTAACTGCTGATTCTTAAATCACTTGATTAGGCAAGATGCAATTTAAGCAAGAGTATAAAGGCAGTTTGCAGTTATGGTAAAAATCAAAAAGTAAACATAATATGAAATATGATGATCCTACGAAAAAGCTGATTTACGTCTAAACGCTGATTCAGAAAGTGCAAAGCTTGAAACCCGATCGTATATGCGCAGAAAGCAGTAAGCTTCAGAGGAGGTTTGCAGTAAGGATAATATGCTCAAAGTAAATGCAAACCGAGATTTAGAGTGGTTCGGTCAATCTTGACCTACTCCACTTTTGGCTTCCTCCACCGACGAGGTCACCGACGTCAACTAGAGGCCTTCCTTCAATAGGCGAAGGCCAATCACCCTTTTATAGTTTCACTCCTTTTGACGGGCTTAGGAGACAACCCTTACAGAAATTTTCTCTCCTCTCTTTACAACTCAGAACTTGGAAGAAAAGAGGGAGAAGAACTTTTGGCCTTTACAATAATTTTGAGCTCTAAGAATCACAGAAAAAGATCAAGATTTTAGTGTATGTCTATGCTCTTTTAGTGCTGAATGGGTGGGGTATTTATAGGCCCCAACCTAGTTCAAATTTGGAGCTCAAAACTATCAATTCCCGAAATTCCGGGATCAGGCAGTTGCACCTCCTGACTGGGGCGGTTGCACCGCCTAGCAAAGTTGGAAGACTGAGCCTCTGGGCGGTGCCACCTCTGTCAGGGGTGGTTGCACCTCTCTGCCAGAGCTCGAAGATCGAGCTCAGGCGGTTGCACCTCCTGACTAGGGCGGTTGCACTACCTGCTAGAGCTCGAAGACTGAGCTCAGGCGGTGCTACCTCCTATCAGGGGAGGTTGCACCGCCCAGTCTCGCTCGGAGACTGAGCCCAGGCGGTGCTACCTCCTGGCTGGGGCGGTTGCACCACCCAGTCTCCCTGGGAGACTTAGCCCAAGCGGTGCTACCTCCTGGCTTGGGCGGTTGCACCTCCCACAACAATCAGGTTCCGAATGGGTAGATCCATTCGGCCCAATTTTGGGTTTTTCAGGGGCCCAATTGCCCCAAGATTAAGCTAATAGGATCACCTCCCATTTCCAACTTAATCATTGTGCTAACTATGATAAATCCTAAGACAATTTCTGCAGCTTGCTCCGGTGCGTCAATTGCTTCTTCCGGCGAGTTTCCGGCGAACTTCCGTCGATCATCTGATGAACCCTCGGTGATGCTCCTGCGGACTTCCGGCAAACTCCTGGACTTTCGACGATCCACTTGGCGAGTTCCGACGAGCTTCTTTTGGCAAGCTTATGGACTTCTTGGATTTGTTCCCGCAGAACCTCCGACGACTGTCCGAACTTCCGTCTAACTCTCGAACTCCCAACGTGATCATTGTCTTGACTCCGGCACAACTCCTGCTGTATGTCTAACTTTCATCGTAGTTAATCCTGCACACTTATCTCAACACATAGATTAGACAACAAATGACAATTGACTTCATCATCAAAATCCGAGATTCAACAATCTCCGTATGATCTAGTCCCTCACGGGACAATGTCATGTGTATTGCATTGCCACGAACTGTTCCACCACAATCCGCTACACCATGTCGCCTCTTGGTGACATCTCTATTGCATTCTGATATTTGTGAGATGAACTCGAATTGTGACCCCTCCATATGTGGCCTCTGCCAATACATTGCAAGGTCTCTTCCACCTTTGAATTTGTTCACTCCTTTGGCAATCGACCTTCATCCACCCACTTTTGGGTCATACCTAGATGAAGCACCGCTCTAGGACAATCCATCACCTAATAGCTCCCGAAGTCCACCGACTTCGCTGAAAATGGTGCACCATTGTCTGGATCCTGGGCCTTTGCCCCTACCAGCACAATCTTCACTACGCACTGCTTCTTGCCTAGCAACTTGACTAGCAACACTGTGGCATATTCTTTAAGAGTACCCGCTTCCACATCCTCTTGCCCCGTGTCAAGGCCTTCAGAACCCAACTTCACCTCCGCAAGTTGAGTTGCCTTAGTTCCTCCATCAAATGCTTCTCTGAGATAAGGTGCATGTGCCCAAAAGCTTCCTTCGTCTTTGGCAACATGCAAGATGAGTCTGCTCCATTAGAATGAAGGACCCATGAACAACATGATCTTGCTTTTGCCTCTGTAAGAGTTTATGTCCTTGACCTCTGTCTAAGGAAAGCACTGTACCTCCGCTCCATGTTTCATCTTCTATGTTGGCTCCCTTCATGCGGTTTGGGTACTTCGCCGAGTTACACCTAAGTTGCTCCACTCCTCATTTTGCATTGAGTTGATGGTGGCTCTCGCGCTGACCATTCCACGGGTTAGCCCTCCCTTGAGTTCAATCTTCATATCAACTCCAAGTGTGCCTTCATTTGTATTACTTTGGGTCGCTCCCCCACTTGATCTCGTAATGCATCCACCAATGCATTCTCTCAAGCGAGATCATGCAATGACTCCTCGCCACTTGCTCGAACCATTGAGCTTCATGGAGTTATTGTTTATTGAGGTACTCCTCCTCAACATGTGCAATCCGTCCCACATGATTCTCCCTTTGGAGAGCCAGGACTTATCCCTCTTGGATAACTGTTCCGTTGGAGCAACATCTCTCTTCATTTCGGAGACCACCATCTCCTTGGACTACTCCGATTTGTTGAACAGACTGTGCATTGTTCTGCCTCCTGCAAATGCACTTGATAGATTGTGACTCCACGTTAATATAGCCCCCGCTGCACCACTCAAGGCCTAGCAACATGCTGAACTCGCTGCACACTTCAGCCTTTTACGAACGTACCCTTCACTTACTAAAGAGAAAGTTTTAATGCTCCATGGTGCCGAGTTTCGATCACCTTGGGATGGCCGCGAATATTCCATCGTCCATATACAAACCCATGTATGAGTACCAAATTCTTTGAGTTAGCAATTCCCCTCACCTCTATGAGCTTTGCATAACTCTTTCGGTCATTGAGTAACTACTTCCACATTACATGGTCTCATCCTTTACCAAGCGCCTCGCTTGCCTTGAGCACCATCAAGTATAGTTGTCAACGTTGAGCCATAGCTCAAACTCAACCATCCCAACCTTTATGCGCTCTATATTCTTCCATGCTTGCTTGTTCTCATGATGCCTCTCATGCGAAGGGTTGGCCATTCATTTGAATGCCAATCTCAGATGCCCGCTCGTTTGAGTGACTCCTTTTCCCTACATCTCCATTTTCCCACGTTTGCATGCCAAGTGTTTCTATGAGTGCTTGTCCCACTTTGATACCATTTGTCATAGACTTAGCTGGTTTTGCCTAAGTCGTGTGACACCCTTGCGTGTCCGTTTGTAAAGGTCAGCCTCCTTGAACCCTCCCATGGTCCCTTAGGACCCATAAAAGAGAAAACAGGTTAGAGAAAATGCCTCACTTGGGATCCATATGCAAACATTTCTGAAAACAGTTCATAGACAATGCAAATTACAAACATACTTTACAAGCTCTAAACAATTGCACAATAAAAGGTCAAAATAGTCCACTACATACCGAGAATCTCTCACAAGTATACACATGATACAACCTTTATTTATAAGCCTAAAGCGGCCACCAAACCCAACTAAAATGTGACTATTAAGCCTTCGACCGTCCGTCTACATGCTATGCAAAGAATGAACATACTAAAAGACACGAACATACATAAACATTACATCAAACATCCTGTTTAGAAGTTTGTCCGTGACAATTCGTCGGAAGTTCTATCAGAATAGACCGAGAAGTCCCAAAGCTTGCCAAAGAAGCTCATCAAAACTCGCTTAGAAGATCATCATGAAGTCCAGGAGCTTGCCAGGAGTCTATTGGAACATTGCCGAGAGATCATCGGAAGTTCGCCGGAAGATCGTTGGAAGCTTACCGGAAGAAACCTAGATTTACAAACTTTTATTATCTTAGTAAATTTTTTAAAATTCATAGTTAGCATATAATAGGGATTAGAATTGGGCCAACCCAATTAGGGGATAGTTGGGCCAAGTTTGGGCTGTGTTGGGGCAAGAGAAAGGCCCAAACAGTGACCAAATAGGTGAAACCGTCGTGGCACAATCTCCGAGACTATTTCAGGCGATAGTACCGTCAGTCTGGGCGGTGGTGCCACCCAAACTCAGTCTCCAAGAGTGTCTGGGTGATGGTATTGCCAATTTGGGCGGTGCTACCGCCTAGTGTCAGGCTACAGGCGGTGGTACCACCTAGTGCAGGCGGTACCCTAAATTTCAGGGGTTTGAATTTCGGGCTTTAAATTTGAATCCATTTGGGGCTATAAATATTCCAGCTATTCTTGAATAGATAAAAAACAAAAATTTAGCAAAATCCTATGATTCTAAAGTTGTAAACCTTAGAAAGTTGAGTTCCCTCCTTCGAAAGCTTAGAGAGAGTTCTAAGGGAGGTATGAGAGGGATACCTTGTAAAAGAGGGTTATAAAAGGTTGTCTTCTAAACCTGTGAAAAGGAGAAGAGGGGTGTAAAAGGGTAGTTGGTCTTCGCCTATTGAAAGATGACCAATAGTGGATGCCAGTGGCCTCGATAGAAGAGGAATCAGCGAAGTGGATGTAGGTCACGATGACCGAACCACCATAAAAATCTGGTTTGCGTTTCTCTTGTGCAATTTATTTTACTATAAACTACTTTACTTGCTTTATATCCATTATTCTCTTCCATACGCTTTCAAAGTTAATACATTTATGAAACGATTTTTTGTCGGAAACAGATTTAATCGCAGTGAAGTTTTGAATCAACGTCATTTTTACCGCTACACTAATTCTGTTAGGATCGAGAGCACTAAGAGGGGGGGGTGAATTAGTGCAGCGGAAAACTTTCAGCGATTTAAAAACAAAAGCCACGTTCGTCCGATAAAAACGATTTCGATGTAAATGCCGATTCACAGTTTGTAGTTTACGCAGTTTGCGTCTAAATGCAGTTTGCGTCTAAATGCAGATTGCGTCTAAGCGCAGTTTGCTTTTAAGCACAGTTTGCGTCTAAGCGTAGATTGCGTCTAAACATAGTTTGCGTCTAAACACAGTTTGCGTCTAAGCGCAGTTTGCATATAAACACAGTTTGCGTTTAAGCGCAGTTTGCGTCTAAGCGCAGTTTGCGTTTGAGCGCAGTTTGCGTCTAAACGCAGTTTTACGTCTAAGTGCAGTTTTACGTCTAAGTGCAGTTTTACGTCTAAACGTAGTTTTGCGTCTAAACGCAGTTTTATGTCTAAACGCAGTTTTACGTCTAAACGCAGTTTTGCGTCTAAACGAAGTTTTACGTCTAAACGCAATTTTACGTCTAAACGCAGTTGCAACAAAGGTTGTTTGGACTAAATTTTAAGTCCCTTAGGAACCCAAATCAATTTGTTTGGACTAAATTTTCTGAATGGACAATAATGCGTCCTATGTCCGAGCTTGCAACAAAGGTTGCATTTGCCTTGATGTCTAACATGTAAGATGGGGCCTTTTACAAAGGTAGTTGGATTTTGGTGAGGACTCCTCACAAATCCAATCCCACTTCTTTTGGGAACATGACCCTTGTTTGTAAGGATCATGTTTAATGACTTGCTACCAACCTCGAATTTCTTCAAGGTGTCCTTAAGTAGCAAGTTTTCTTTTCGAAAAGTTTCTAGATCATGGCATTTTATGCATGAGTTTAAACTATCACTATGTTTAGCATTTACCTTATCAAACTTTTAAATAAGACTATCATACTCCTTTTTTAGCAATTTGTATTTACCACTTATAGTCTTACACTCATCAAACAATTCATGGAAAGCATTTAATAATTCATCGAATGATAAATCTGCATCTAATGAATTTGTTACCTCGTCTTCGATGGCCATTAGAGCGTAATGAGCAACTTGCTCGGTGTTGGTCTCCTCTTCTTCGGATGCGCTCGAGTCATCCCATGTTGCTTGAAGAGCCTTCTTCTTTGATGTTCTTCTTTTTTGACTTGGGGACAATCACTCTTGTAGTGTCCCGCTTTTTATTCATAGCAGATCACTTGGTCCTTCTTGGGTTCAAGTTTATTTTTTGCATCATTCTTAAACTTGTTTCTTTTAAAGAATTTTTAAACTTTCTTGTTAAAAGTGCCAAGTCATCATCACAGTCCTCATCACTTGAGTTTTCTCTCAAGTGGCATTCAGAAGTTTTAAGTGCCATATCCTTCCTGTTCTTTGGAAGGATGTCTTCTTGCTCTTCATGAGCTTTGCAAAGTCATCTCAGTGGGTCATTAATGACCCGATTAGTTCTTCAAGAGGGAAGTTACGAGATCTTTTGCCTCTTGAATAGCAGTGCCTTTAGGATCCCAACTTTTAGGAAGGGATCTTAGTATCTTATTCTGAGTTCAAAATCCGAAAAACTTTTTCCGAGTCCTTTTAGACCGTTGATCTACATCCGTGAAACGGGTAAAACATGTCGCCAATGGTTTCACTCGGTTTCATTCGAAAAGTTCAAAAATATACAGCAACAGATTGATTTTTGACTCTTTCACTCTACTTGTGCCCTCGTGGGTTACTTCAAGTGTGTGCCAAATATCAAAGGCAGTTTCGCAAGTTGAAACACGATTAAACTCGTTTTTATCAAGTGCGCAAAATAAGGCATTCATAGCCTTTGCATTAAGAGCGAAAGCCTTCTTTTCCAATTCATTCCAATCGATCATTGGAAGAGAAGACTTTGAAAATCCGTTTTCAACAAGGTTCCACAGTTCAAAATCCATAGAAATAAGAAAGATCCTCATTCGGGTCTTCCAGTAGGTGTAGTCCGTTCCACTGAACATGGGTGGACATGTAATAGAATGCCCCTCTTGGTTTCCGGCGTATGCCATCTCTCTCTTGGGTTTTAATCCGTTATAGAGTTAACCTTGCTCTGATACCAATTATTAGGATCGAGAGCACTAAGAGGGGGGGGGGTGAATTAGTGCAGCGAAAAACTTTCAGCGATTTAAAAACAAAAGCCGCGTTCGTCCGATAAAAACGATTTCGATGTAAATGCCGATTCACAGTTTGTAGTTAACGTAGTTTTCGTCTAAATGCAGTTTGCGTCTAAATGCAGATTGCGTCTAAGCGCAGTTTGCTTTTAAGCGCAGTTTAATCTAAGCGCCGAGATTGCGTCTAAACACAGTTTGCATCTAAACATAGTTTGCGTCTAAACACAGTTTGCGTCTAAAGCGCGGTTTTATGCGTCTAAACACAGTTTCGTTTTAAGCGCGGTTTAGTCTAAAGCGCGGTTTTGTTTTGGCGCAGTTTAGTTCTAAAGCGCGGTTTGCGTTTGAGCGCGGTTTTCGCGCCTAAATGCAGTTTTACATCTAAGTGCAGTTTTACGCCTAAACGCAGTTTTCGTCTAACGCAGTTTTGGCGTCTAAACGCAGTTTTACGCCTAAACGCAGTTTTGCGTCTAAACGAAGTTTTACGCCTAAACGCAGTTTTTTACATCTAAACGCAGTTTTTGCGTCTAAACGCAGTTTTACGCCTAAACATAATTTTACGCCTAAACGTAGTTTTGAACTTTGAAAAGCGTTTTATGAATACGCGAAAAGCAATTTGCAGTTATAAATGGAATCAAAACGTGGCGTAAACTGCAGTGTAAAGATCGCATTTAAAACACCGATTTACGTCTGAATGCAGATTCGGAAAGATTAGAACTTAGAGACTCGTTCGTAAACACGCAGAGGGCAGTAGCAATGTAGGAGGTTTGCAGTAATGATAAAGTGCTCAAAGTAAAAGCAAACCAGAGATTTAGAGTGGTTCGGCTAGTCTTGACCTACTCCACTTTTGGCTTCCTCCTCCGACGAGGTCACCGACGTCAACTAGCTGCCTTCCTTCAATGGGCGAAGGCTAACTGCCCTTTTACAGTTTCTCTCCTTTTTGACGGGCTCAGGGAGACAACCCTTACAGATCCTTTCTCTCCTCTTTTTACAACTCGGGACTTGAAGAACAGAAAGAGGAGAACTTTTGGACTTTACACAAATTTGAGTCTTAGAATCACTGAAAAGATCAAGAATTCGGTGTGGATCTATATCTTTTCAGTGCTGAATGGGTGGGATATTTATAGGCCCCAACCCAGTTCAAATTTGGAGCTCAAAACGATCAAATCCCGAATTCCGGGATCGGTGATTGCACCTCTTGATTGGAGAGGTTGCACCTTTTGCCGCGCTTCGAGACCGAGCCACGGCGGTTGTACCTCTCTGTCGTTGCGGTTGCACCGCTTTTAGTCTGGCTCGAGGATCGAGCCCCGCGCGGTGCCACCTCTCGATTGAGGCGGTTGCACCTCTCTACCCGAGCTCGAAGACCGAGCTCAAGCGGTGCTACCTCTGTCAGGAGGGTTGCACCGCCCAGCCTAGCTTCGAAGAGCTCAGGCGGGTCGCACCTCCTGGCTGGGGGCGGTTGCACCGCCAGGCGCTCGGGGAGACACAGCCACGGCGGTTGCACCTCTGGCCTAGGCGGTTGCACCGCTTTTGGTAATCGAGGTCCGAATGGTTAGCTCCATTCGCCCAATTTCAATCTTTTCAGGGCCCCAATTGCCCCAAGATTAAGCTAATGGGATCACCTCCCATTTTCAAGCTTAATCAACATGCTAACTACGATTAAATCTAAGACAACTTCTGCAACTTTGCTCCGATCGTCAATCGCTTCTTCCGGCGAAGTTTCGGCGAACTTCCGTCGATCATCCGATGAACCCTCGGGTGATTCTTCTGCCGGACATCCGCAAACTCCTGACTTTCTGACGATCCACTTGGCGAAGTTTCAACGAAGTTTAAGCAGCAAGCTTCTGACTTCTCGGATCTGTTCTCGCAGAACCTCCGACGACTGTCCGAACTTCCGTCGAACTCTCGAACTCCCAACGTGATCATGATCTTGACTCTGGCGCAACTCCTACTGCTTGTCTAACTTTCATCATAGTTAATCCTGCACACTTATCTCAACACATAGATTAGACAACAAATGACAATTGACTTCATCATCAAAATCTGAGATTCAACAAATTCACCCCCCCTCTTAGTGCTAACTCTTTTCCTAACAATTGGTATCAGAGCCTTGTTATTTCTCATTTGGTTTAACACCCAAGAGAAATGGCTCTTTTTGACTTTTCAAGAGGCACTTTCTCTCATTCATCCTGCCTTGTTCAAGAGGATGGACTACACATATTGGAAAACTCGAATGAGAGTTTTCTTACTTTCTTTGGATTTAAATTTATGGAGTATTATGAAAAATGGTTTTTGAAGGTCTTCTCTTCCAATAAACCATTGGAATGATTTGGAGAAGATGACTTTTTCTTTAAATGCTAGAGCTATGAATGCTCTATTTTACGCCTTAGATAAAACCAAATTTAATCGGGTTTTTACTTGAGAAATGACTTTTGACATTTGGTATACTATTGAAATCACACATGAAGGTGTTAGCAAAGTTAAAGATTCAAAAATTAACTTTTTGATGTATGATTTTGAACTTTTTCATATGATACCAAGCGAAACCATTGGAGATATGTACACTCGTTTTACAAATGTTGTTAATGGTTTAAAAGCAATTAGTAATAGTTTTTTGGACTTTGAACTTATAAACAAAATTTTATGTTCCCTTAATAAGAATTGGGATCTGTAAGTAACTACAATACAAGAGGCAAAAGATCTTAATAATTTTTCACTTGATGAACTTTTTGGTTCATTAATGACATACGAAATGACGCACAATGCACAAAATGAACTTGAGAACATCCTTCCAAAGAATAGGAAGGATTTCAGACTTAGAATAATCGAAGACCACTCGAGCATAAGCTCAAGTGATGGTGAACTTGAACTCCTCACTATGAAATTTAAAAAGTTCATGAAACAAAAATTGAAGAACAAAAATAAACTTAAAAAGAACACAACTACTTACTATGAACACAAGAAGAAGGAAGCAATCTTGGATGAAACGAGCTCATTCGAATATGAAGAATAATCTAACAAAGGTGAGGTGACAAACTATGCCTTAACGGTTTTCGATAATGTGATAAAATACTCAAACGAAACCCCATTAGTTTATCTTGAAATAACATGATGCTTTGCATGAGTTATTTTTAATTTAGCTTAGAAAAATTATTTTTCTTGAAAATTACATGTTTAATAATGTAATGAATAATGCTAAAAATAAAAAATTTAAGGAGTCATGCTTATCCTTCTAGTAATGATCATGAAAATTGCATGTTTTATGGATAAAATATTAGATTTAAATCAATGATAATCTTATATATGTTTTTTCAAGAAGAAATAATGTGTATCTTGATGATTTTCGATTTTAATTGAAACCTTGATGTCTTCATGAAAATATTAAGAGGTTTGATATCATACTTAATGTGAATCTATGCATGATGATTTGAAGAAATGATGATTTTTGGGTAATTTATGGTTTATTGATCATGATGGATTTTATGATGAAATTTATTTTTTGATCCTAAACGATTGATGCATGTTCTTATTTGACATAAAAAGACAAAGACGTACCTGTATAAAACTAACAACTTAAAATGAAACATCTATATCTTATCGAGTTTTGAATAAGAGTTTGAAATATATGTTTTTATTATTTTGAATCTCTTGAACTATGAAAGTGATTTTGATGATTTTAATTTGAATAAATTTTTTTTATCCAAATCATGATCTCGATTCCTTGATATTTACAAATTAAGATTTATTATGAATTAAGATTTTTTTTAAACATTCTCCTATGATTCTACTTGATATTTTCTTAAGAGGAAATTTTCTAAATGAATCATGATTTTTCAGAATTATAATTTTTATGATTCATAATGAATTGAGAGATATTATACATGAATCGAGATCCTTTATGCGTTCTCTCATGACATCTTTTTGCTATAAGAATGTCTTCATCTATATCATGATCTTGAATTCTCGATATTGATACTTGAAAATTTTCTAAGAATCAAGATCTTCTTTTTGAACTCCCATGTTTCTTTTTGTTATTTACTAAAAATGAGATTTGTCAAAGTGAATCATATCTATTAATATGCATGAATTGAGATCTTGTTCTCCTACTATTCTTTTTGCTATTCACCAAAAAGAAGACTTATTCTAATAAACCATGATATGCTATTTGACATCTTTTAAGGTTTATGACTTGAATTTTATTATGTAAAATTCCCTGTATTCATGAAGTATATCTCATCACCAAGTTCTTCTTAATATTCTTCATGTGATGATATGAATGCATGCAATACTATGATTTTGACATTCATGACTTTAATTTTTGATGATTGAAATAATGACTAAAATATTGATGTAATTATGAATGGTGATTTAGTATTATGCATGCAATACTTCAACTTATGATATTAATGAAGGCAACAATGAAATATTCATGATAAAAAAATTGTTTTGACATTCATGACTTGATTTTTCATCTTTGTTATTTACCTTTGTCAATATTTGAAAATTATTATAAAGGAAAAAAGAATTATAAAATTATTTTTTCCCTTCTTTTTGGACAATGAAAAAGGGGGAGAAATTTTGCTAGCTTGCATACTTCAAGAAGAAGTAAAAAGCATGCTCATCCCAAAAGATGTAAAAAATTTTGCCAACTTTCATGTGTAAAATTTGCTAGCTCATAAATTACAAGGAGAAAAACTCTCTAGGAAGCAAAGTTGCTAGCTTATTAAAAAATGATGCATGCAATACTTATGATTTTATTATGATGATGTATTTGATGTATTGCATATCATGTATGAGAATTATGATTAAAATTGCATTGACTTGAATTAAATTTAAATTCAAGGTTTATCTCAATTATGACATATCGAAATAAGAATGATACTTTATTTTTGTCATAATTTGAAAATTGATGAATTGCATCATTGTTCTATTATTCCTCTCTTTTTGCTAATGACAAAGGGGGAGAAATAATTTCTAATGTGCACATCATGAAAAGAGGCAAACTTGTTAGCTTGCACAAGTCAAGAAGATGCAAAAACATGTTAGCTTGCTCATCTCAAAAGAGAAGCAAAGATTGCTAACTTGCATATTTCATGAAGCAAAAGTTACCTTCTTGAACATCTTAAATATTGCTAGTTTACATGATGTAAAACTCAAAATTTTTGCTAGCTTGCAATGATGATACAACTTGAGATTTATTATGCAATAATTTGAACTTGGGTCTCTAAAAACACTTGCTAGTTGCACTTCTCCTTTTTGTTAATGAAAAAAGGGGAGAAGTATGATGTTATGCATAAGTTTATGATAACATGTTGTTTGGATTTTTGAATCTAAGAGTCTCTATCAATATAGCCTATTGATAGGGGGAGTTTGTTTAAACTCCATTATCAATTTGTTGTCATCATCAAAAAGGGGGAGATTTGTTGAATCTCATATTTTGATGATGAAACTAATTGATAAGTGTTTATGAATTGATCTTCATTTTGAGTGACGTAGGATTCTTCGATCAGGATGAGACAATTAAAGTAGGAAGAATTATGTTGTGCCGGTGGAACATGTCAGAAGATTTGACGTCTAGCCGAAGGATCGGATGACGTATCGATAGAAGGTGTCGGGCCAAGGATTTAGGCATCGGGCTAAGAAGAGCAGAAATTATGCTAAGGATATCAAAGTTGTGGAGGTTAACTGACCGATTGGGCAATAGACCGCAAGAGAGGACGATGCGTTGAAGAATCGGATGACGCGTCGATAGACCAATGACATGCCGGACAACACGATTTATGCTTAGTAATAATTGTCTAGATCGAAGTATATTTTTACATTTGTAGGTTTAACTATGATAGCAAGGCATAAAGCAAAATGAAGTCCCGAAGTCAAGAGCACGATTTCGTTGGGAGTTCGGGAGTTCGTCGGAAGTCCGAACATTCGTCAAAAGTTCTGTCGGAATAGACTGAGAAGTCCCAGCACTTACCAAAGAAACTCATCGGAACTCACCAAGAATATCATCATGAAGTCTAAGAGCTTGCTAGGAGTCCGCTGGAACATTGCCGAGAGATTGTTGGAAGCTTACTAGAAGATCATCGGAAGCTTGCTAGAAGAAATCTAGACTTATGGACTTTGTTTAGCTTAGTAAATATCTTAAAATTCATAGTTAGCATATAATAGGGATTAAAATTGAGCCAACCAAATTAGAGGACAGTTGGACCATGTTTGGGCTGTGTTGGGCCACGAGAAAGGCCCAAAGAGTGACCAAATAGGTGAAGCCATCATGGCACAGTCTTCAAGACAATGTCAGGTGATGGTACCGCTAGTTTGGGCAGTGGTATCGCCCAGTGTTAGGCTGTAGGCGGTGGTATCGCCCTTATCCTAAAATTTTGGGGGTTTAAATTTTAGACTCAAAATTTGAATCTATTTGGGGCCAATAAATATCCCAGCTGTTCCTGCATGGATAAAAAAGAAAAATTTAGCAAAACCCTATGATTCTAAAGTTGTAAACCTTAGAAAGTTGAGTTCCCTCCTCCCAAAGCTTAGAGAGAGTTCTAAGGGAGGTGTGAGAGATATATCTTGTAAAAGAGGGTTGTAAAAGGTTATCTTCTAAACCTGTGAAACGGAGAAGAGGGGTGTAAAAGGGTAGTTGGTCTTTGCCTATTGAAAGAAGACTGATAGTGGATGTCGGTGGCCTCAACGGAAGAGGAATCGACGAAGTGGATGTAGGTCACGATTACCGAACCATTATAAAAATCTGGTTTGTGTTTATCTTATGCAATTTACTTTACTGCAAACCACTTTACTTGCTTTATATCCATTACACTCTTCCATATGCTTTCAAAGTTCATATCTTTACAAAACAGTTTTTTGTCAGAAATGGATTTAATCGCAATGAAGTTTTGAATCGACGTAATTTTTACCACTACAATAATTCAACCCCCCCTCTTAGTGCCAACTCTTTTCCTAACAATTCACTTGATTCATCGATTACGGATGTACTAGGCCACTACGCTGTAATCCCCAAACGATACAAGGGAATCCAATCCATTGGACTTATCTGTCATTAGTTACCATGTACCTATAGTCTCTCATCCATATAATATCCCAAAGATCATATACCGAGCATGGTGCTATCAAACCCATACGTTTTCTACTCGAGTCTTGCTCTAATCAGATTCTCCTAGAAATCTCTTTCTCTCTCGATCAGAATGACCCTAGTCTAGGATTTGTTTGAGTAAGAATATATGAGATATTCCTCTCATGACACTAAGAGTGGATGATCCTTTATCAACACTCAATAGCCCTCGTAATGTTGACTGCCACTCCTGATGACCGATTGTACTAGATCTGGGATATTTAAACTTATAAGTCCGGTATCAAAGAGTGAAGCACTCATACAAGACATCCTTGGTGTCTCAAGTCTAAGGACTATGGAATCGCTGTCTAACAATAAGATATCATTAACCATCTATCATTTCATAAGTGGATCAATCAATGAACTCATTCTCCAATGAGCACTTATATTGTATCCCTAGTGTCTCCACATGAGTAGCTAGAAGACCAGCTTCATCCATCATATGGACGGGTATACAACACACTAGTCTATCCAATTATCTCAATATACCTCTTGAGTAACCTATGACCGGGATTATTTAGGATATATGTTTAAAGGCGAATCGGTCTTATTATCGTGATCTCATCATGATCTGATTCTCATTGCACAGATCCAAGGACATCACAATATATACATGCATATATACAATACACAATAGAAAGTGATAAATGCCATAAATATAATAAGCCAAAAAGATTGTGTGTCAAGTCACACGTGCCATGACTTACGTGATTGGCTTGCTGGGCACCTATGACTAGCAATCTCCAACTTGACCTAAAGCCAATCACCTATGTGTCTGACCCCATCAGACCCCAGTGACGCTTAAGGACAATTTGAGACAATGGCTTTGACAGTGGATCTACAATGTTATCGTTAGATGGAACTCTTTCCACTATTACATCTCCTTGGGTCATGATCTCTCTAATAAGCTGGACCCTCCATAGAATACTTCTAATGAGACCTGGGTTCTCTTATATGAGCAATCCCCATAGTTGTCGCAATATAAGGGAATCAACTCCTTGCTGCCTAGCACAACTTCTAGATCTGTGTTGAACTTCTTCATCCAGACTCCCTCCTTTGCTGCCTCTACTATAACAATGTACTTCACCTCTACGGTCAAGTCAGTAGTAGTATCTTGCTTGAAACTTTTCCAGCACACTGCCCCTCCATTCAAGGTATACACATACCTCGAATTCGACTTGCTATCATCGACATCGGACAGAAAGTTTGAGTTCGTGTAACTTTTAATCCTGAGGATACTACCTCCACATACTAGTAAAAGATCCTTAGTTCTTCTGAAGTACTTAAGATATACTTTACTGCTTTCCAATTTTTCAAGCCTGGATCTGCTTGATACCTACTCGTAACACTTAGAGCATGCACTATATCAAGCCTGGTACTTAGCATGATATACATGATATACCCTATTGCTGTTGCATAGGGTATCCTATCTATGTTCGCCCATTCTTCAAGAGTCTTTGGGGACATACTCCTACGATATCCCATGTCTTATTGGTGTGAGACCTCTCTTGAAATTTTTCATGCCAAACCTTTTGACAATGGTGTCTATGTACCTATATTGGGACAAGCTAAGTATTCTCTTAGATCTATCTCTATAGATCTGAATCCCCAAGATATAGGATGCTTCCCCTAAGTCCTTCATGGAGAAGTGTCTAGATAACCAAGCCTTTACTGTGGATAACATTCTTATATCATTCCCAATGATCAGGATGTCATCCATATATAATACCAAAAAGGTGATAGCGCTCCCACTTACCTTCCTATACACACAAGGCTCAACTTCATTCTTAACAAAGTCATAAGATCTGATTGCCTCATCAAATATTATGTTCCAACTTCGGAAAGCTTGCTTTAGTCTATAAATGGATCTAAGCAACCTGCACATATTATATGCGTAGTCTTGGACACGAATCTCTCGGGTTATATCATATACACCTCCTTATCGAGGTTCCCATTGAGGAATACAGTTTTTACATCCATCTGCCAGATCTCATAATCATAGTATGCTATAATAGCCAATAGAATTTGGATGGATTTTAGCATGACTATGGGTGAGAAGATTTTGTCATAGTCAACACCTTGCCTTTGACGATACCCCTTACCCACTAGCCTTGCTTTTTAAGTCTCTACCTTTCCATCTACTCTGATTTTTTTCTTAAAGATCCACTTGCAACCGATAGGTACAATACCTTTGGGTGCATCTGCTAGTCATAGGTGCCCAGCAAGCCAATCACGTGAGTAATGGCACGTGTGACTTAATATAGAATCTTTTTGCTTATTATATTTTGGCATATATCACTTTATAACTATTGCATAAATGCATACATATATTGTTATGTCCTTAGATTTGTGCAATGGGAATCGGATCGTGATGAGATCACGACAATGAGATCGATTCACCTTTAAACACATATCCTAAATAATCCCGGTCATAGGTTACTCGAGAGGGATATCGTGATAACCGGACAGACTGGTGTGCAATATAGACATCCATATGATGGATGCAGCTGGTCTCATAGCTGCTTGTGTAGGGACACTAGGGATACAGTACAGGTGCTCATTGGAGAATAAGTTCACTGATTGATCCGCTTACGGAATGCTGGATGATTGATGATGCCTTATTGTCAGACAGCGATTCCGTAGTCCTAGTGGTGTATCTGGTCCTTAGACTTGAGACACCAAGGATGTCCTATATGAGTGCTCCACTCTTTGATACCAGACTTATAGGTTTGGCTGTCCCAGATCTAGTACAGTTGGTCATTGGGAGTGGTAGTCGACCTTACGAGGGCTATTGAGTGTCGATAGAGGATCATCCACTCTCGGCGTCATGAGAGGAATATCCCATGTGTTCTTGCTCAGACAAATCCCTGGCCAAGGCCATTCGGGTTGAGAGAGAAAGAGTTCTCCGGGAGAATCCGATTAGAGCGAGACTCGAGAAGAAACCGTTTGGGTCTGACAACACCATGCTCGATATACGGTCTCTGGTATATTAGATGGATGAGGGACTATAGGTACACGGTAACCGAGGACAGATAGGTCCAATAGATTAGATTCCCCCTGTATCGTTTGGGGACTACGACGTAGTGGCCTAGTACGTCCGTAGTCAATGAGTCGAGTGAATTATTACAAAGATAATAATTCACTGAGTCAGAAGGAGTTCTGACAGGTATGACTCACGGCCAGCTCGATATTGGGCCTAGAGGGTCACACACATACGGTAGGCATTACGTTGAATAGAGGTTCGGATATGAGATATCCGATGGAGCCCTTGTCTTATTGGATGCAGATCCAATACCCACTAGGGGAAGACCCATTAGGGTTTGACAGGGGACCTCTATAAATAGGAGGGATTCAGAGCCCCATGGGCTAGAGAGCTTTTGTTTGCCTTTTCCTATTCTCCTCTCCATCTCCACCTTAGAGTAGGTCTGGAGTTTTGAGGAGCGTCGTCGCAACCCTGCTGTGTGGATCACCGCTAGAGAGGAGGACGCTCGACGTCCTTCACCCTCTCCTAAGGATCTGCAAGGAAACAGGGATATACGATCTCCCTAGGTAACACAATCTACTCTATACGCAGTTTCATGTTTCGCGGATTTTTGCGTACCAATCTTCGCACGACGACGAACATCTCTTTTGGAATCGAGGATTTTATTTTTTCTTGTTCTTCCGCTGTGCATATGATATCGCCCCCAAGGATTTCCCAACAGCTTCTACTAGGTTCTAAACCATATTGGAGTACATAGAATCCATCTCAGAATTCATGGCTTCTTGCCACTTCTCAAAGTTTAACTCATAATAGCCTCCTCGTAGGTATGAGGATTAATGTCTTCAATATCCTCTCCTCTAATATGTCCCACATATCTCTCAAGAGGATGGGATACTTTGCCAGACCTTTGTAAAGTTGAAACTTGTGTATTAGGTACCTGAACAGACTCAGGATGTAGAGTGGTGCATGAGCTAGGTTCTCCAACCTCGCGAAACTCTATCATGCTCCCACTATCTCCTCCAAGAATGTGTTCCTTCTCAAGGAACATTGATCTCTTGGCTACAAAGTCCTTTTGGTCCTCGAGATGATAGAAATAATACCGATAAGTTTCCTTGGGGTATCCCATGAACTTGCATCGCTTCGTCCTTGATTCCAACTTATCGGGGTTGTCTTTTAATATGGGCAGAGTAGCCCCAAATCTTAACAACCTTAAGATCAGACTTCTTCCCTTTCCATATCTCATATGGTGTAGACACTACTGACTTAGTTGGAACTCTATTCAAAAGGTCAACTGCGGCCTCTATAGCATATCCCTAGAATGAGATGGGTAGGTCAGCAAAACTCATCATGGACCGTACCATGTCTAACAGCATACGATTTATCCTTTCAGACACACCATTGAGCTGAGGTATAAAAGGAGTCGTCCATTGGGATAAAATCTCATGGTCCTTGAGGAAATGGGTAAACTTTGTACTTAAGTACTCACCTCCTCGATCGGATCGAAGAGTCTTGATACTCTTTCCAGTCTGGTTCTCCACTTCATTCTTTTACTTTTTGAATTTCTCAAAGGCCTTAGACTTATACTTCATTAAGTACACATATCCATACCTTGAGAAATCATCAATGAAGGTAATGAAGTAGGAGTAACTACCAATGGCATGAGTTGACATAGGTTCACATATATCACTATATATGAGTTCTAGTAGCTTAGTGGCTCTCTCTCCAGTTCCACTAAATAGAGAGTTGGTCATTTTTCCACGAAGGCAAGGCTCACAAGTTGTATATGACTCATAGTCGACTGGATCTAGATATCCATCCATTAGTAACTTTTGAATCCTTCCCTCATGAATGTGACCTAGCCTACTATGACATAAGTATGCACTGTTCATCTCATCTCATTTCTTTTTTGACACACTTACATTGATGATATGTGGAGCAGTATCTAGTATAAATAAACCATTTTGTAAATATCCTTACTCCAATCTCCTACGCTTTGCCATAATTTGTAATAAATTGCAGATATGATAAGCACTACCGGTATCCAATGCTCATGTGTTATCATAAGAGTCTGACAAATGGAGACTGATCATGAATGTACCTGAAGCTTCTCCAAGCTTCTGTTTCGCCCTCTCTGCAAGGTACTCTTTGCAGTTCCTCTTCTAATACCCATCTTTACCACAGAGGAAGCACTGGCCTTTGTCTTTTGCCGGGTCTTTCTTAGCAAACTTTATTGTACCTGGTCTGTCCTTGCTTGCCCTTCTTAAGGGACTTTTTTTATTTCTTTTTCTTTCTGGTCTCACCAATGTAAAGAACTGGCTTCTCTTTTTTTATAGTACTCTCTACCTCCCTCGACATATTGAGGAGCTCTGGGAGAGTCACCTCAAGCTTGTTCATATTAAAATTCATTATGAACTGTGAAAAGAAATCTAGTAGGGTTTGAAGCACAATGTCCACATAAGTTATCCTCTAGGACCATTCTTGGACCTGTGAGTTTCTCTATCCACTCAATTATTTTTAGGACATTGTTTTGAATAGGTATCCCCTTAATCATCTTAGCTCGGAAGAGGCTCTTGGATATCTCATATCGCTAAGTCCTTTCTTGTTCCTCAAATAGTTTGTACACATGTAGTAGTATAGATCTGACATCCAACTTTATATGTTATCTCTATAACTCAAGAGTCATAGAGCCCAACATATAACACTAAGCAAAAGTGGAGTCATCAATATACTTCATATAGCGAGTGATCTCATCCTCGCTTGCCCCTTCCTCGGGCGTAGACATCACTATATCAAGGACGTACGCGATTTTCTTCGCCATGAGAGAACAACTCTCAAGTTGTGGAGCCAATCTGCATAATTTAGACCAATGAGGTGGTTGACATCAAGTATGTCATGTAAGAGATTTGAAAGTAACATTTTTTGAAAATAAAGATGTAGCAGAAATAAATAACATGCAGATTTTACAGAAATAAATAATCAAGATATGGACTTCTATCTTAATATGCTCCTATTATTTTACTGGCACGTCACGCGACACCCTCAGCACGTGAAACGAAAGTCTCCGGCAGACATTTAGTGGGGATCAGGATCCAATCAGCGTCTTAGTGCAACCTCGAGGGACACGACCAATCACACTAAGTCCAAAAGGTACGTAACTCGTGTCGATCACAACTCCTTGTGATTCCCGTCTTGTTCGCCCTCTGAATCACCATGGTCTCGAGGGATTCGACCGGCCATGATGTTCGGTTAAGTCAACACCATCGTTATAAGATGAGTCTGATTCGATGATATACCCTCGAGAGACTCGACCAAGCATACTATATCCTCAAGTCACCGGTGACATCTCTATATCGTAGGCAAGATAGCGAATTGCGATGTAGGTTAGGCTCGAGGGACTCGACTAACTTAACATATACCGGGAATCGGTTCATACCTATAATAATGGAAGGCCACGTGGGTCAATCTAATTGCCTCACATTTGCTGACTTAATATTATCGAGAGAGGGGTTTCTATAATTTAGTCTCATAATATGACATGTCATATATATATATATATAAATAATATATCTACATCGCATGTAAATACATATACATATTTAGTAGGTGTATAAGTAATCACACCAGATGATCATGGACCACAACCTAATGTGATCAGGCCCGAGCCAATGGGCCAAATCACTCACATCAAGATCTATGTGTATAGCGATGATCTCCATACCCTATGATCGTTAATCTCATCCTCGTTGGTTCCGTTGGCATCTCGATGCATCTCCATGCATTGCAATCATCCGTCTTGTAGGTCCTACTATCGCTTCCACACTCCCGTTGCATCTCTTTGTATGATTATAATTTAATTTTAGATATTTTGGCCAGAAAATAAATGAGAAATATAATGGAGGCTCGTAGGCCCCAATAATAATAATCACAAGTACACATATCACACAGTCCACTATCATCCGTCCACACATCATACATCACAATTATAAATCATCATCATGTAGGACTACTAGATAATAATAAAAATAATAATCAATTAAACTATTTAATTAATTAATATTTTCTGAAATTAAGGATATTTAGGGAATTTTCTAAACTTTAGGGGTATTTTTATAATTTGGACAAAAAGGATAGAATTGGAATTTTGAAAATTCACAAGGGCATAATTATCTTTTTACCCAAAACCCTAAGCCCCTCTCCCTCTCCCCTGCTGTTGCCCCGCAGCCGCCACCCTACTATCGACAGCCTGTGCGACGGTAGGCGGGGGCATTGCCCTTGCTTGTGGGCGGTGCCACCGCTCTAGGTGGGTGCCCCAATGGGCGGGTGCACCTGTGGGTGGCGCTGCCCCCGCGGGTGGGTGCCTCTGTGGGCGGTTCTGCCCACGGGGCAACGCCCAGAAGCGGTGCTGCCCCGCCGAGCGGCGCCCCTGCAGGCTTGCCATCCCTGCCACTTGCCGAGGCAGTGCCCACAGGTGCCATCCCTTGCAGTGTAGTGACCTCCCCTACGGGCACCAGTGCTCGTAGCAGGCTGTTGGCCGCTGGCAACTAGTAGCCAGCCACCTGCACGCAGATGACCAAGGCTGCAAGCAGACTTTGGCTACTTTTGTGACACCAGCAAGGGCAACAACAGTTGTTGCCCTTCCTTGCCTTTGTCATGAACGATCTTAACGACAAAATTTCTCCTAAACCACAACACAGGTAGTTCATAACCAATTTTTCGCACGAACAACCTAGCTCTGATATCACTGTTGGGAAATCTTATAGGCGACATCACATGCACAGTGGAAGAATATCATGCGAAGATTGGTGCATAAAAATCCATGAAACTTAAAACTGCATACAGAATAGATTATGTTGTTAGGATCAAGAGCACTAAGGGGGGGAGTGAATTAGTGCAGCGGAAAACTTTCGACGATTAAAACTGCGTTCGTACGATAAGAGCGATTTTGGTAGAAAAGCCGATTTGTAAATCACTTTAACTTATGATCAAGCAAGATGTAATTAAAGTGAATCTATAAGGGCAGTTTGCAGTTATGATGGAAATCAGAATGTAAGCGCAAATTGAAATATGATGTTCGTATGATAAAACTTATTTACGTCTAAACACCAATTCTCAAAATACTGAACTTTGAAACACGATCGTAAATTCGCAGAAGGTAGTAAGCTATTAAGGAGGTTTGCAGTAAAGATAATATGCTCAAAATAAATGCAAACCAGAGTGCACTGCGATTTTAGAGTAGTTCGGTCAATCTTGACCTACATCCACTTTTGGCTTGCTCCACCGACGAGGTCACCGACATCAACTAGAGGCCTTCCTTCAATAGGCGAAGGCCAACCACCCTTTTATAGTTTCACTCCTTTTGACGGGCTAAGGAGACAACCCTTACAAAATTTTCTCTCCTCTCTTGAAATATCAGAACTTGGAAGAAAAGAGGGAGAAGAACTTTTAACTCATACAACACTTTTGAGCTCTAAAAATCATAGAGTAAGATCAGGATTTTGGTGGTTTTGGTTGCTCTTTCATTGCTGAAAGAGTGGGGTATTTATAGGCCCCAAACTACTTTGAATTCCAAGCTCAAAATTGTCAATTCCCGAAATTTCGGGGTCTGGCGGTTGCACCACCTGACTGGGGCGGTTGCACCGCTTGGCAGAGCATAGAGACTGAGCCTCTAGGTGGTGCCACTGCTTGTCAGGGGCGGTTGCACCTCCTGCCAAAGCTCGGAGACTGAGCTCAAGCAGTGCCACCGCTTGATTGGGGCGGTTGCACCGCCCAGCAAGAGCTCGGAGATCGAGCTCAGGCGGTTGCACCGCCTAGCAAGAGCTCGGACACTGAGCCTTGGGCGGTGCCACCGCCGACCCAGGCAATGCCACCGCCGACCTAGGCAGTGCCACCGCCGACCCAGGTGGTGCCACCTCTGGCCAAGTAATTTGGGTCCTAATGGGCTGATCCATTCGGCCCAATTTGGTTCTTTCAAGGGCCCAATTGCCCCAAGATTAAGTTAATAGGATCACTTCCCATTTCTAACTTAATCATCGTGCTAACTACAAATTTCTTAAGACATTTACTGCAACTTGCTCCGGTGCGTAAATCGCTTCTTCCGGCGAGCTTCCGTCGATCATTTGATGAACCCTCAATGATGCTCCTGTGGACTTCCGGCAAACTCCTGGACTTGCGACGATCCACTTGGTGAGTTCCGAGGAGCTTCTTTTGGCAAGCTCATGGATGTCTCGGATTTGTTCCCGCAGAACCTCCGACGACCGTTCAGACTTCCGTTGAGCTCTCGAACTCCCAACGTGATCATAGTCTTGACTCCGACGTAACTCCTACTGCATATCTTACTTTTATCATAGTTAATCCTGCACACTTAAAATAAAACTTAGATCGAGACAATTAATCCTAAGCAATTAACTAAGTTGTCCGGCATGTCATTGGTCCCTCGACGCTTCATCCGATTCTTCGACGCATCGTCCTCTCCTGCGGCCTATTGCCCAATCGGCCAGTTAACTCCGTAACTCCGATATCCTTGGCGCAATACCAGCTCTTCTTTGACCAATGCCCAAGTCCACGGCCCGAAGCCTTCTATCGATACGTCGACCGATCCATCGGCCCGACGTCCAATCTTCTGAAATGTTCCTCCGGCACAACATGATTTTTCCTGCTTTAATTGTCTCATCCTGATCGAAACATCCTGCGTCACTCAAAACGTAGATTAAAACATAAACACAATTGTCAATTGGTTTCATCATCAAAATATGAGATTCAACAATCTCCCCCTTTTTTATGATGACAACCAATTGATGACGGAGTTAAACTTAACTCCTGGAGTTTAAACAAACTCCCCCTATCAATATGCCATATTGATAGAATCTTGAATTCAACCTGAATTCAAGTCATTGCAATATTCATCATGAATACTTACAACTCGTCATCATGAACTTATGCATAAACTTATGCATAACATCATACTTTTCCCCCTTTGTTATCAACAAAAAGGAGAAGTACCACAATCAAGTGCATGAAAAACATAGTATCATCATGCAATTTTGCTATTATAATAGATATGTAAGGTAGTAAGATAGCAAGTTCCACAACATCAAGCTAGCAAATTTTATAATATTTTAGAACATGCAAGCTAGCAGTTTTTAGATGTTCAAGAAAGCAACTCTTGTTTCTTGAAATATGCAAATTTATCAAGTTTTGCTAGATATGCAAGTTAGCATTTTTTGCCTCTTGATATAGGCAAGATAGCACATTTGCTTCTTTTGAGATAGCAACTTTTTGCTTCTCTTTAGACTACAAGCTAACAATTTTTACGATATGCAAGTTTCACAATATACAAGCTAGCAAAAATTTCGAAAGCAAATGCAAGATAGCTTTCTTGTGTAAGCTCATGATTCTTGCTTCCTATTGCAATGTGCAAGTTGCAAGTTTTGCTTCTTGAGATAGGCAAGATAGCACTTTTGCAATTTTTATTTCTTAAGATAGGCAAGCTAGTGATGTTCAAGATAACAAGCTCTTTCTTCTCTTTTGAGAAGTGTCATTTTTGCTTTCTTTGCAAAGTGCAAGCTAGCAAAATGCCAAACTAGCAAAAGATAATGTTTTACATGAGGCAAGCAAACAATTTGGCAAATGTTACATTTGCATCTTCTCTTTTGAGGACTACAATTTTTGCTTTCATCTTGAATTGTGCAAGCTAGAAATTTTTGCCCCCCCTTTGTCATTGTCAAAAACAAGGGAAGACCCTTATATCAATTTTCATATTATGACAAAGGTAATTATCAATCTATTTGTGCTTCATTATATATTCAAATTAAAACATACACAATTTCAAAAAACTTATTTCTCATGCACGATACTGAAGAATAAATCAATCATCATTAATAGGCATATCATACATGATACTCAAACATTAAAATTTTTAAGTATTTATCAACATGTTGATCATGATACCAAATATTCATCATTTAAAGCATTCATTATACACATCATATACAATACATCATGTATATCATTATCATAAGTATTGTATACATCATTTTAACTTCATGAATATTTCTTCATTGCATGCAACATACCAAAATATTTCAAGCCATGTAAGCCATAAATACAAAGAAATCATGTCATGAAGGATAAAATCATTTGAATACCAAAAGACATGATTCATATAGTAAATATCTTCTTTAAATAAAATATCAAGAAAAATCGTAGGAGTACAAAGAAGAGATCTTGTTTTAAAAGAAAATCAAGTAATAACTCCAAGAACTCACAAGGAAAAATCATGATTCATTTAGAAAATCTCCTCTCAAGACAATATCAAGTAACATCGTAGAAGATCGATTAATGAGAAATTTTGATTTATAAAAAAATATCATGTATCAAATGTTGAAAAATCAAAATGATGATTTATATAAAAAATATCACAAGTTATATTCAAGAGAAAAATCATCATTCATTTTCGACTCATTCAATTTGTCACATCAATATTTCTTAGATATGCATGATACCAAAACATGGTTTTAAATCTTCAACATATAACATGCATAAATTTAAAAATTGAAAAGAGAAGGGAAGAATTCAAATGTATGAAGATTTCAACCATCTCATAAACAAATGTAAGACCAAGTCATGACTCCAAAATTCCATTAATCAAATTTATCATCAAAGATAATCTTATGTTATTCCAAGAAATCAATGTCATGATTTTGATAAAACTCATTTCAAATTTAAATCATCAAAATCACTTTTATGGTTCACATAATTCATAACATAGGTAGATTCATGATTTCATTGAAAATATATTTTTCCTTTTTTTTTTTTAAGTATTTGATTTCATGTTAGCATGCTTTTTCATTTATATTAAATAAAAACATACATCAACATTTAAGATCGAAAAATGAATTTTGTCATAAAACCATCAAGATTAATAGATTCTAAAAAATGAATTGTTATGGTCAAGAAAATCCAAAAATAAAATATAACACTTTCATGCATTCGGACATGGTTTTGCCATATGTTTTTCAAATACACTCATGAAAATAACACATGCTATCATCATGTATAACTTAAAATCTCATTCATAAAATTGTCAATCATTGTATCAAAAACATTTAATATTTTCATTACATCATATGCATTACTTCAAATCAAACATGATTTCATTTAACAATGTTAATCAAACATGATACACATTATTACTTCTTTAACCATGATTTCATATTTTCAATCAAAATCATTTTGTTTGTTTATCATAAAATATGCAATATTATCATTTTCGAAATTACTAGCATGATCATAATTTTTATATTTTTTATTTTTAAACATGTAATTTTTAAGAAAATTAATTCTAAACTAAAAAAGAAAATATATTATGAAAGCATCAAGTAATTTCAAAATAAATCAGGGGGATTTCGATTACCTTTTCATTGAAAGCGGTTAAGGCGTAGTTTGCCACCTCATCTTTCTTGATTTTTTCCTCGTCTTCGGAGAAGCTCGATTCATCCCACTTTATGTTCTTCTTCTTTAGCCTCTTCCTCCGTTCAATTTTATTGTTTATTTTAGATTTTTATTTAATAAACATATTAAGATTTAGTGTTCGAAGTTCAAGTTCATCATTGTCCTCATCACTTGAGTCATCGCTCAAGTGGTATTCATTTGTATGGGATTCCAAATCCTTCTTATTCTTTGGAAGGTTGTTTTGTTCGTCATATTCATCATGTGCATTGTGCACCATTTCATATGTCATCAACGGACCAATTAGTTCTTCAAGTGGTAAGTTGTTTAGGTTTTTAGCTTCTTGTATTGTAGTTACTTTTGAATCCCACTTCTTAGAAAGATAACGCAAAATCTTGTTTAAGAGTTCAAAATCTAAAAAACATTTGCCAAGAGCTCTTAAACCATTGACGACATCCGTAAAACGGGTGTACATGTCACCAATGGTTTCGCTTGGCTTCATTTTAAAAAGCTCGAAATCACGCATCAAAAAGTTGATTTTCGAATCTTAAACTGTAGAAGTGCCGTTGTGTGTGATTTCAAGTGTGTGCCATATGTCAAAAGTTGTTTCGCACAAAGAAACCCGATTGAACTCTTTTTTATCCAAAGCGCAAAATAAGGCATTCATAGCCTTTGCGTTTAAATAAAAATACTTCTTCTGCAAATCTGACCATTCGTTCATCGATTTAGAGGGAAGTTGAAAACTGTTTTCAATAATATTCCATAAATCCAAATTCATAGAAATCAAGAAAACTCGCATTTGAGTTTTCCAATAAGTGTAGTCCAATCTGTTAAACAACGGTGAACGAATAACCGATAAGCCCTTTTGAAAGCCATGAAGAGCCATTTCTCTTGGGTGTAAATCTGAAATGAGAAATACCGAGCTTTGATACTAATTGTTAGGATCAAGAGCACTAAGAGGGGTGAATTAGTGCAGTGGAAAACTTTCAACGATTAAAACTGCGTTCGTACGATAAGAGCGATTTCGGTAGAAAAGCTGATTCATAAATCACTTTAACTTGTGATCAAGCAAGATGCAGTTAAAGTGAATCTATAAGGGCAATTTGCAGTTATGATGGAAATCAGAATGTAAGCGCAAAGTGAAATATGATGTTCGTGTTGAATCTCGGATTTTGATGATGTAGTTAATTGTCATTTGTTGTCTAATCTATGTGTTGAGATAAGTGTGCAGGATTAACTACGATGAAAGTTAGACAAGCAGCAGGAGTTGCGCCGGAGTCAAGATCATGATCACGTTGGGAGTTCGAGAGTTCCGGAGAAGTTGGACGGTCGCGTCGAGGAGGTTCTCGCGAGAACGAATCCGAAGTCCGAAAGCTTGCCAAGCTAAGCTTCGCCGAACTTCGCCAAGTGGATCGTCATAAAGTCCAGGAGTTTGCGGATGTCCGCAGAAGAATCACCGAGGGTTCATCGGATGATCGACGGAAGTTTGCCCGGCTTCTCGCCGGAAGAAGCGATTGACGACGGAGCAAAAGCTGCAGAAGTTGTCTTAGATTTAATCGTAGTTAGCACGTTGATTAAGCTTTGAAAATGGGAGGTGATCCCATTAGCTTAATCTTAGGGCAATTAAGCCCCGAAAAAGATTGAAATTGGGTCGAATGGAGCTAACCATTCGGACCACGATTGCACCAAAGGGTGCAACCACCTAGGCCAGGAGGTGCAACCGCCGTGGCTGTGTCTCCCAATGAGATCGGCGGTGTAAACCGCCCCAGCCGAGGTGCACAACCGCCCGAGCTCGGTCTTGAGCTAGATCGCCGGGCGGTGCCTCCCCTCGAGAAAGGCACCGCCGAGCTCTCGGTCTTCGAAGCTCAGCGAGAGGTGCAAACCGCCTCAATCAAGAGGTGGCACCACGGGGCTCGATCTCCTAGCCAAACTCAGGCGGGTGCAACCCCCACAGAAGAGAGGTGCAACCTGGGCTCGATCTCGAAGCTCGCGGTGCGGTGTAACCTCTCCATCAAGAGGTGCAACCGCGATCACGAATTCCGGGATTTGATCGTTTTGAGCTCCAAATTTGAAATGGGTTGGGGCCTATAAATACCCCACCCATTCAGCACTGAATAGATACAGATCCACACCGAATTCTTGATCTTTTCAGAGTTTCTAAGAGCTCAAATTTGTGTAAAGTCCAAAAGTTCTCCTCTTTCTGTTCTTCAAGTCTTGAGTTGTAAAGAGAGGAGAGAAAGGATCTGTAAGGGTTGTCTCCTGAGCCCGTCAAAAGGAGAGAAACTGTAAAAGGGCAGTTAGCCTTCGCCCATTGAAGGAAGGCAGCTAGTTGACGTCGGTGACCTCGTCGGAGGAGGAAGCCAAAAGTGGAGTAGGTCAAGATTGTCCGAACCACTCTAAATCTCTGGTTTGCTTTTACTTTGAGCACTTTATCATTAGTGCAAACCTCCTACATTGCTACTGCCCTCTGCGCGTTTACGGACGAGTCTCTAAGTTCTGATCTTTTCGAATCTGCATTCAGACGTAAATCGATGTTTTCGTACGATCTTTACACTGCAGTTTACGCTTACGTTTTGATTCCATTTATAACTGCAAATTGCTTTCTGCATATTCATAAAACGCTTTTCAAAGTTCAAAACTGCGTTTAGACGTAAAATTACGTTTAGACGTAAAACTGCCTTTAGACGTAAAACTGCATTTAGACGCAAAACTGCGTTTAGACGCAAAACTGCGTTTAGACGTAAAACTGCGTTTAGACGTAAAACTTCGTTTAGACGCAAAACTGCATTTAGACGTAAAACTGTGTTTAGACGTAAAACTGCGTTTAGACGCAAAACTGCGTTTAGGCGAAAAACTGCACTTTAGGCGAAAAACTGCACTTAGGCGTAAAACTACGTTTAGGCGAAAAAACTGCGCCAAAACGCCAAACTGCATTAGACGCAAACTGGCAGAGACGCAAACTAAAACTCAAAACGTAAACTGTGTTTTAGACGCCAAACTAAACAGGCACAGAAACTGTGTTTTAGACGCAATCTGGCGCAGACGCAAACTAAAACAAAAGCAAACTAAACAGGCGCATAAACTGCATTTAGACGAAACTAAATAAAACTACAAACTGTGAATCGGCATTTACATCAAATCGTTTTTATCGGGACGAACACGGCTTTTGTTTTTAAATCGCTGAAAGTTTTCCGCTGCACTAATTCACCCCCCCCCTCTTAGTGCTCTCGATCCTAACAATTGGTATCAGAGCAAGGTTAACTCTCTAATGGATTAAAACCCAAGAGAGATGGCATCGCCGAAACCATGAGGGGCATTCTATTACAAGTCCACCCATGTTCAGTGGAACGGACTACACCCTCTTGGAAGACCGAATGAGGATCTTTCTTATTTCTATGGATTTTGAACTGTGGGACCTTGTTGAAAACGGATTTTCAAAGTCTTCTCTTCCAATGATCGATTGGAATGAATTGGAAAAAGAAGGCTTTAGCTCTTAATGCAAAGGCTATGAATGCCTTATTTTGCGCGACTTGATAAAAAATGTGTTTAATCGTGTTTCAACTTGGCGAAACTGCCTTTGATATTTGGCACACACTTGAAGTGACCCACGAGGGCACAAGTAGAGTGAAAAGAGTCAAAAAATCAATCTGTTGCTGCATTCTTTTGAACTTTTCGAATGAAACCGAAGTGAAACCATTGGCGACATGTTTACCCGTTTCACGGATGTCGTCAACGGTCTAAAAGGACTTCGGAAAAAAGTTTTTTGGATTTTGAACTTCGTAAATAAGATACTAAGATCCTTCCTAAAAGTTGGGATCCTAAAGTCACTGCTATTCAAGAGGCAAAAGATCTGCGTAACTTCCCTCTTGAAGAACTAATCGGGTCATTAATGACCTCTCTGAGATGACTTGCAAAGCTCATGAAGAGCAAGAAGACATCCTTCCAAAGAACAGGAAGGATATGGCACTTAAAACTTCTGAATGACACTTGAGAGAAAACTCAAGTGATGAGGGACTGTGATGATGACTTGGCACTTTTAACAAGAAAGTTTAAAAAATTCTTTAAAAAAAAAACAAGTTTAAGAATGATCTTAAAAATAAACTTGAACCCAAGAAGGACCAAGTGATCTGCTATGAATGTAAAAGCGGGACACTACAAGAGTGATTGTCCCCAAGTCAAAAGAAGAACATCAAAGAAGAAAGGCTCTTCAAGCAACATGGGATGACTTCGAAAGCATCCAAGAAGAGGAGACCAACACCGAGCAAGTTGCTCATTACGCTCTAATGGCCATCGAAGGCGAGGTAACAAATTCATTAGATGCAGATTTATCATTCGATGAATTATTAAATGCTTTCCATGAATTGTTTGATGAGTGTAAGACTATTAGTGGTAAATACAAATTGCTAAAAAGGAGTATGATAGTCTTATTTACAAGTTTGATAAGGTAAATGCTGAACATAGTGATAGTTTAAAACTCAGGCATAAAATGCCATGATCTAGAAACTTTTCAAAAAAGAAAACTTGCTACTTAAGGACACCTTGAAGAAATTCGAGGTTGGTAGCAAGTCATTAAACATGATCCTTACAAACAAGGGTCATGTTCCCAAAAAAGTGGGATTGGATTTGTGAGGAGTCCTCACCAAAATCCAACTACCTTAAATAAAAAGCCCCATCTTACATGTTAGACATCAAAGCAAATGCAACTTTTTTGTTATGAGTTCTAACCACTGGGGCGCATTATTGTCCATTCAGGAAATTAAGTCCAAACAAATTGATTTGGGTTCCTAAGGGAACCATGACAAATTCTATGCAACATGATAGAAAATATAGATCTATTTGTGAGGAACCCAAAAGCAAATGGGTACCTAAACATCATCCTTTCTTGTAGAAAACTAAACCATCCATGAGCTAGGAGCAAGAGATGGTACCTTGACAATGGATGCTCAAGGCATATGACCGGAGATCCATCCCAATTCTCTAAGCTCACTAGCATAGATTTAGGATATGTCACCTTCTGGAGACAACAACAAGGGTAAAATCATTGGCAAAGGAACCATAGGTAACAAATCCAACTTTTCTATTGAAGATGTCTTGCTAGTTGATGGTCTAAAACATAACCTCCTGAGCATTAGTCAATTGTGTAATAAAGGATATATTATCAGATTTGAATCTAATGCTTGCATCATTGAAAAACCACACAAAAACATATCTATGATTGCATTAAAACAAAATAACGTATACACTATTGACATCAATGATTTATGTAATGAAACATGTTTTTCTGCTTTAAATGAAAATGCTTGGATATGGCACAGAAAGATTAGGTCATGCTAGCATGAAGCTAATCACTCAAATATCATCCAAAGAACTTGTAAGAGGAATTCCTCATATCAAGTTCATCAAAGATAATGTATGTGATGCCCCTGCCAATTAGGTAAAAAAAATTAAGAGTAGCTTCAAATCTAAAAATCAAATAAGCACCTCTAGGCCCTTACAATTGATCCATATGGACTTGTTGGGACCCATCTCCACATCAAGCCTAGGAGGTAGCAAATAAACTTTAAATCATCGGGATGACTATAGCGATATACATGGACTTACTTCTTAAAACAGAAAAGTGAATGCCTTAGATCTTTTACCAAGTTTTGCAAACTCGTTCCGAATGAGAAAGGTTCTATGATTTCAATCATTAGAAGTGATCATGGTGGTCAATTTCAAAACCATGATTTTCGGAATTCTGTGAACTCAATGGATATAACCATAATTTCTCTACTCCTAGAAACCCTCAACAAAATGGAGTTGTAGAAAGAAAAAATCGAAATTTACAAGAAATGGCAAGAACCATGTTGAATGAACACAACCTACCCAAATATTTTTTTGGCGGGCTTTAAATACTGCATGCTATATTTTAAATAGAGTTCTAGTGAGACCTCTACTAACCAAAACTCCCTATGAGTTATGGAACAATAAAAAACCCAACGTTTCATATTTTAAAGTCTTTGGGTGTAAGTGTTTTATCTTGAATGAAAAAGACAACTTAGGAAAATTTGATGCTAAATCCGATGAAGGGATCTTTCTTGGTTATTCTACAGTTTCTAAAGCCTTTCGTATCTTTAATAAAAGAACTCTAACTATTGAAGAATCCATTCATGTTGTTTTCAATGAGATTTCTGAAATCACAAAAAATGATCTTGACGATGATGTTAATTTTGATTCCTTGAATTTAAACGAAACCCCGTCTCCAACTAGCAACTTGGACGCATCCACTTCTCAGATTTCCTTACCCAAGGATTGGAAGTATGTAGATGCTCATCCTAAGGAGCTAATCTTAGGAGACGCATCAAAGGGGGTTCAAACACGATCTTCTCTTAAAACCTTTTGTGCAAATGCCGTCTTTCTCTCCCAAATTGAACCCAAATGCATTGATGAAGCCATGAAAGATGATTCATGGATTATCGCAATGCAAGATGAATTAAATCAATTTGAGAGAAATGAAGTGTGGAAGCTTGTTCCTAGGCCAAATGACCATTTAGTTATTGGTACTAAATGGGTCTTGAAAACAAACAAAATGAAAATGGTATCGTGGTTAGAAACAAGGCTAGATTAGTGGCCAAAGGTTTCAACCAAGAAGAAGGTATCGATTATGAAGATACCTTCGCCTCCCTGTGGCTCGATTGGAAGCCATAAGGATGCTCCTTGCCCTACGCTAGCATAATAATTTTAAGTTGTTTCAAATGGATGTTAAAAGCGCTTTTCTTAATGGCTTTATTTCAAGAAGTCTATGTTGAACAACCTCCTGGATTTGAAAATAATAGTCTCCCTAATCATGTGTTTAGATTAACTAAAGCTCTATGGTTTAAAACAAGCTCCAAGGGCTTGGTATGAGAGACTTAGTTCTTTTCTTATTGAAAATAATTTCATAAAAGGCAAGGTTGATACTACATTATTCATCAAGAACTTTGAAAATAATTTTCTTATTGTTCAAATTTATGTTGATGATATTATCTTTGGTTCTACTGAATGAATCTCTTTGTGAATCCTTTGCGAAAACTATGAGTCATTGAATTAAATGAGTCTAATGGGAGAGTTAACATTCTTCTTAGGTCTACAAATCAAATAACTAAGCAATGGCATCTTTATTAGTCAAACCAAATATGCTATGAGTTTGCTAAAGAAGTTCAATATGAATAACTCAAAAGCTATTAACACTCCTATGAGCACCTCCACTAAGTTAGAAATTGATGAAAATGGAGAAAGCTTCGATCAAAGAACCTATAGGGGTATGATAGGAAGTTTACTTTACCTCACTGCAACTAGACCAGACATAATGTTTAGTGTAGGACTTTGTGCTAGATTTCAATCAAACCCTAAAATATCTCATCTCTAAGTAGTTAAAAGAATACTCAGATATCTTAATGGTACCATAAATCTAGGATTATGGTACCCAAAATCAAAGGAGCTTGAGTTAACTGCTTATGCTGATGCGGACTTCGCTGGCTGTAGATTAGATAGAAAAAGCACATGAGGAACATGTCAATTCTTAGGACATGCCCTTGTTTCCTGGTCATCCAAGAAACAAAACTCGGTTGCACTATCAACAACCGAAGCTGAATATATTGCAGCAAGTGCATGCTGTGCACAAGTTGTTTGGATGAAAAATACCTTAGAAGATTATAAATTTCATCTTAAAAATATTCCCATTAAATGTGATAACACAAGTGCAATATGCCTAACAAAAAACCCTATACAACACTCAAGAACAAAACATATTGACATCAGACATCACTTTATACGAGATCATGTTACGAATCATGATGTAATCATAGAATTCATTGATACGAAACATCAACTAGCTGATATCTTTACAAAACCCCTAAGTGAAGAACAATTTGATTTCATAAGAAGAGAATTAGGACGTTATTGATTACTATTGCATGCCTTGGCATCACTTGATCAAATAACATGTTGGAAATTATGTGACAAATGTTTTTAAAAATCAGTAGCTTACTCATAACCGAATGCATATAAGAAGTTCATTTTTCAGTCTGAATGCTAAAAATGGGATTTTCGTGTATACTCTTATGAAAACTTTTTGAAAAATGACTTTCCTCCTTCAAGGAACGAACTATAACAAGGAAAAGAGATATTCAAAGTACTATATGTGTCATGCCTTCCTTTATGTGCGTGATAACCTGCTGGAATCACATCTACCATGCTTTTTGATAATGCTATCATGCTTTTTGTTGATGACAAAGGGGGAGAAACATATGAATTGATAAACACTGCCATAATTATGTCTATGTCATAGTTGAACTGCCATAATCATGTCTATGTCATAGTTGCAAATACTTGAGTTATGCTATAAACAATGTTATGGTTATGCCATCCTTGCATCACCAAGAGATATATGAACATGTGCTATAGTTTGCATTATGTCTTGAGTTGATATCCTATCTTGTGAAGTAAATGTAAACTTGCTAGAAAATCTCAAATGTGTGCATCATGTAATAGTCCTTCGTAGCTTTATATGATTACATGATGAATAGTTACAAACACAATCATACAAACTTGATGATGTATGTCAAGCCTTGACATCATTCTTGAAGAGATACATCATGATGGGTATCATGATGGGAGTATTGATAAGTTTAACTGATCTAACTTATCAATACGTCACTTGAATTCTTAGGTCTTGAATTCAAGGTTGACTTATCTCAACTATGGCATATAGATAGGGGAGTTAAGGATAACTCCATTATCAATTGATTGTCATCATCAAAAAAGATTGTTGAATCTCGGATTTTGATGATGAAGTCAATTGTCATTTGTTGTCTAATCTATGTGTTGAGATAAGTGTGCAGGATTAACTATGATGAAAGTTAGACAAGCGGCAGGAGTTGCACGAGTCAAGATCATGATCACGTTGGGAGTTCGAGTTCGACGGAAGTTGGACGGTCGTCGAGGGAGGTTCTGCGAGAACAGATCTGAGAAGTCCGAAAGCTTGCCAGCGAAGCTCGTCGAACTTCGCCAAGTGGATCGTCGCGCAAAGTCCGGAGTTTGCCAGATGTCCGCAGAAGAATCACCAAGGGTTCATCGGATGATCGACGGAAGTTCGCGGAAAACTTCGCCGGAAAAGCGATTGACGATCGGAACAAAGCTGCAGAAGTTGTCTTAGATTTAATCATAGTTAGCACGTTGATTAAGCTTGAAAATGGGAGGTGATCCCATTAGCTTAATCTTAGGGCAATTGGGCCCACGAAAAGATTGAAATTGGGCGAATGAAGCTAACCATTCGGACCACGATTGCACCGGCGGTTGCAACCGCCAGGCAGGAGGTGCAACCGTCGGGGCTGTGTCTCCTAGCGAGGCTGGGCGGTGCAACCGCCCGGCCAGAGGTGTAAACCGCCCGAGCTCGGTCTTCGAGCTAGGCGGGCGGTGCAACCTCCCCGACAGAGAGGTAACACCGCTTTGAGCTCGGTCTTCGAGCTCAAGCGAGGTGCAACCGCCTCAATCGAGAGGTGGCACCGCTGGGGCTCGATCTCGAGCGGACTTCAGTGGTGCAACCGCCCCAGAGAGGTGCAACGGCTGGGCTCGATCTCAGAACTCGCCGGTGCGGTGCAACCTCTCGATCAAGAGGTGCAACCGCTTTCCCTCGTTCCAGGATTTGATCGTTTTGAGCTCCAAATTTGAACTGGGTTGGGGCCTATAAATACCCCACCCATTCAGCACTGAATAGATACAGATCCACACCGAATTCTTGATCTTTTCAGTGATTCTAAGAGCTCAAATTTGTGTAAAGTCCAAAAGTTCTCCTCTTTCTGTTCTTCAAGTCTTGAGTTGTAAAGAGAGGAGAGAAAGGATCTGTAAGGGTTGTCTCCTGAGCCCGTCAAAAGGAGAGAAACTGTAAAAGGGCAGTTAGCCTTCGCCCATTGAAGGAAGGCAGCTAGTTGACGTCGGTGACCTCGTCGAAGGAGGAAGCCAAAAGTGGAGTAGGTCAAGACTGGCCGAACCACTCTAAATCTCTGGTTTGCTTTTACTTTGAGCACTTTATCATTACTGCAAACCTCCTACATTGCTACTGCCCTCTGCGTGTTTAAGAACGAGTCTCTAAGTTCTGATCTTTCCGAATCTGGATTCAGACGTAAATCGGTGTTTTCGTACGATCTTTACACTGCAATTTACGCTTACGTTTTGATTCCATTTATAACTGCAAATTGCTTTCTGCGTATTCATAAAACGCTTTTCAAAGTTCAAAACTACGTTTAGACGTAAAATTACGTTTAGGCGTAAAACTGCGTTTAGGCGATAAAACTGCGTTTAGGCGCAAAATTGCGTTTAGGCGTAAAACTTCGTTTAGGCGCAAAAACTGCGTTTAGGCGTAAAAACTACGTTTAGGCGTAAAACTGCATTTAGGCGCAAAACTGGTTTAGGCGTAAAACTGCACTTAGGCGTAAAACTGCACTTAGGCGTAAAACTGGTTTAGGCGCAAAACTGCGCTCAAACGCAAACCGCGCTTTTTAGACGCAAACTGCGCTCAAACGCAAAACTAAACAGAAGCGCAAAACTGCGCGCTTAAACGCAAACTGTGTTTAGACGCAAACTGCACTTAGACGCAAACTGTGTTTAGACGCAAACTGTGTTTAGACGCAATCTGCGCTTAGACGCAAACTGCGCTTAAAAGCAAACTGCGCTTAGACGCAATCTGCATTTAGACGCAAACTGCATTTAGACGCAAACTGCGTAAACTACAAACTGTGAATCGACATTTACATCGAAATCGTTTTTATCGGACGAACGCGGCTTTTGTTTTTAAATCGCTGAAAGTTTTCCGCTGCACTTATTCACCCCCCCCTCTTAGTGCTCTCGATCCTAACAGTTCGTACGATAAAATTGATTTACGTCTAAACACGATTTAGAAAATACTAAACTTTGAAACACGATCGTAAATTCACAGAAGGCAGTAAGCTATTAAGGAGGTTTGCAATAAAGATAATATGCTTAAAGTAAATGCAAACCAGAGAGCAGTGCGATTTTAGAGGTGTTCGATCAATCTTGACCTACATCCACTTTTGGCTTCCTCAACCGACGAGGTCACCGACGTCCACTAGAGGCCTTCCTTCAATATGCGAAGGCCAACCACCCTTTTACAGTTTCACTCCTTTTGACGGGCTTAGGAGACAACCCTTACAGAATTTTCTCTCCTCTCTTGAAAGATCAGAACTTGGAAGAAAAGAGGGAGAAGAACTTTTAACTCATACAACACTTTTGAGCTCTAAAAGTCACAGAGTAAGATCAGGATTTTGGTAGTTTTGGTTGCTCTTTCATTATTGAAAGAGTGGGGTATTTATAGGCCTCAAAGCAGTTTGAATTCCGAGCTCAAAACTATCAATTCCCAGAATTCCGGGGTTTGGCGGTTGCACCGCCTAGCAGAGCTCGGAGACTGAGCCCCTGGGCGGTGCCACCGCTTGTCAGGGGCAGTTGCACCGCCCAGCCAGAGCTCGGAGATCGAGCTCAGGCGGTTGCACCTCTGTCAGAGGCGGTTGCACCGCCTAGCCAGAGCTCGGAGACTGAGCCCTGGGCGGTGGCATCGCCGACCCAGGCGGTGGCACCGCCGACCCAGGCGGTGGCACCGCCGACCCAGGCGGTGGCACCGCCGACCCAGGCGATGACACCTCTGGCCAAGTAATCTGGTTCCGAATGGGCTGATCCATTCAGCCCAATTTGGGTCTTTCAAGGGCCCAATTGCCCCAAGATTAAGTTAATGGGATCACCTCCCATTTCTAACTTAATCATCATGCTAACTACGAATTTCTTAAGACATTTACTGCAACTTGCTCCGGTGCGTCAATCGCTTCTTCCGACGAGCTTCCGTCGATCATCCGATGAACCCTCGGTGATGCTCCTGCAGACTTCTGACAAACATTTGGACTTGCGATGATCCACTTAGTGAGTTCCGATGAGCTTCTTTTGGCAAGCTCTTGGACTTCTCGGATTTGTTCCCGCAAAACCTCCGATGACCGTCCGGACTTCCGTCAAGCTCTCGAACTCCCAACGTGATCATAGTCTTGACTCCGGCACAACTCCTGCTACATGTCTTACTTTCATCGTAGTTAATCTTGTACACTTAAAATAAAACTTCAATCGAGACAATTAATCCTAAGCAATTAACTAAGTTGTCCGGCATGTCATTGGTCCATCGACTCTTTATCCGATTCTTCGGCGCATCGTCCTCTCCTGCGACCTATTGCCCAATCGGCTAGTTGACTCCACAATTCCAATATCCTTGGTGCAATACCCACTCTTCTTGGCCCAATGCCCAAGTCCACGCCTCGAAGCCTTCTGTCGATACGTCGACCGATCCATCGGCCCGACGTCCAATCTTCTGACATGTTCCTCCGGCACAACATGATTTTTCCCGCTTTAATTTTCTCATCCTGATTGAAGCATCCTACGTCACTCAAAACGCAAATTAGAACATAAACACAATTATCAATTGGTTTCATCATCAAAATACGAGATTCAACATGTGTTACATAGGGAGATCTCTTGGAGAGGGTGAAGGAGGTCAAGCACCCTCCTCTCTAGCGGTGATCCACACAGTAGGGCTGAGACGACACTCCTCAAAACTGTTGAATCTCGGATTTTGATGATAAAACAAATCAATATGTGTTTATGTTTTAATCTATGTTTTGAGTGATGCAGGATGCTTCGATCAGTATGAGATAATTAAAGCAGGAAAAATCATGTTTGGATAGAGGAATATGTTAGAAGATTGGACGTCGGGCCGGTGGATCGGTCGACATATCGACAAAAGGCTTCAGGCTATGGATTTGGGCATTGAGCCAAGAAGAGCAGATATTGTGCCAAGGATGTCGGATTTGCAGATTCAACTGGCCGATTAGGAAATAAGCCGCAAGAGAGGATGATGCGCCGAAGAATCGGATGAAACGTCGAGAGACCAATGACATGCCAAACAACTTAATTAATGCTTAGTATTAATTGTCTAGATCGAAGTGTGTTTTTACATATGTAGGGTTAACTATGATAGCAAGGCATGAAGCAAAATGAAGTCCCGGAGTTAAGGACGCGATCACGTTGGGAGTTCGAGAGTTTGTCGGTGTTGAATCTCGTATTTTGATGATGAAACCAATTGATAATTGTGTTTATGTTTTAATCTATGTTTTGAGTGACGTAGGATGCTTCGATTAGGATGAGACAATTAAAGCAGGAAAAATCATGTTGTGCTGGAGAAACATGTCAGACGATTGGACGTCGGGCCGGTGGATCGGTCGATGTATCGATAGAAGGCTTCGGGCTGTGGACTCGAGCATCGAGCCAAGAAGAGTGGGTATTGTGCCAAGGATATCAAAGTTGCAGAGTCAACTGTCCTTTGGGCAATAGGCCAAAGGAGAGGATGATGCGCCGAATAATCGGACGAAGCGTCGAGGGACCAATGACATGTCGGAGAACTTGGTTAATTGCTTAGGATTAATTGTCTCGATCGAAGTTTTGTTTTATATGTGCAGGATTAACTACGATGAAAATAAGACATGCAGCAGGAGTTGCACCGGAGTCAAGACTATGATCACGTTGGGAGTTTAGGAGTTCGACGGAAGTCCGTAGGGTCATTGGAGGTTCTGCAGGAACAAATCCGAGAAATCTAGGAGCTTGCCAAAGAAGCTCATCGGAACTCACCAAGTGGATCGGTGCAAGTCCAAGAGTTTGCCGGAAGTCCACCGGTGCATCGCCGAAGGTTTGTCGGATGTTCGCCGGAAGTTAACCGGAATATTGCCGGAAGAAGCGATTGACTCACCGGAGCTTGTTGTAGTAAATGTCTTAAGAAATATCGTAGTTAGCATGTAGTTTAAGTTAGGAATGGGAGGTGATCCCATTAACTTAATCTGGGGGCAATTGGGCCCTTGATAGACCCAAATTGGGCCGAATAGATCAACCCTTTCGAACCAGAATTCCTGCCAAGCGATGGCACTATTAGGGTCGGCGGTGGCACTGCCCAAGAGATAGTCTCCTAGGAAAGCTGGGCGGTGGCACTGCTTGGGCTTAGTTTCTGAGCGAAACTGGGCGGTGGTATTGACTAGGCTTAGTCTTTGAGCAAGACTGGACGGTGGAACCACCCTAGTCAGGCGGTGGCACCACTAGAGCTCGGTCTCCGAGCTCTGTCAGGCGGTCGTACCGCCCAGTCTGGCGGTAGTATCGTCAGGACCCCGAAAATCTAGGAGGTGACATTTTTTAGCTCCAAATTCAAACCATTTTGGGGCCTACATATACCCCACCCTTTCTTACATGAAAGGGCACCAAAAATCCAATCTTACTCTATGATTTTTAGAGCTAGAATTTCTCCTCCCTCTTTTCTTCCATGTTTTGATTTTTCAAGAGATGAGAGAAAATTTTGTAAGGGTTGTCTCTTAATCCTGTCAAAAGGAGTGAAACTATAAAAGGGTGGTTGGCCTTCGTGTATTGAAGGAAGGCCTCTAGTGGACGTCGGTGACCTCATCGGAGGAGGAAGCCAAAAGTGGATGTAGGTCAAGATTGACGGAACCACTCTAAATCTCAGTTTGCATTTGCTTTATGTTCTCTATCTTAACTGCAAACTGCCTCCATGGCTTTACTTTAACTGCACTTTGCCTAATCTAATTTAAAGCAACTTCCGAATCGGCTTTCATACCAAAATCACTTTTTTCGTACGAACGTCGTATTTTGGTTTGCAATTACTTTATGTTCTCTATTTTAACTGCAAACTATCTCTATATCTTTACTTTAACTTCAACTTTCCTCTAAACCGATGAACGAATGGTCGGATTTGGAGAAGAAGTATTTTTCTTTAAACGCAAAGGCTATGAATGCCTTATTTTGCACTATGGACAAAAATGAGTTCAATCGGATTTCTATATGTGAAACAGCTTTTGGTATTTGGCGAATACTTGAAATTACGCACGAGGGAACTAGTAGAGTTAAAGACTCGAAAGTTAACATTTTATTGCATGATTTTGAGCTTTTTCGAATGAAGCCAAGTGAAACCATTGTTAACATGTACACCCGTTTCACGGATGTCGTCAATGGTTTAAAAGTTTTTGGAAAATGTTCCTCGAATTTTGAACTTGTTAGTAAAGTTTTACGATCACTTTCTAATGCTTGGGAATCAAAAGTAATGGCAATACAAGAAACAAAATATTTAAATATTTTTCCACTTGAAGAACTTATCGGTTCATTGATGACATATGAAATGGTGCACAATGCACATGATGAATATGATGAACATGATGATCAAAACAACCTTCCAAAGAACAGGAAGGATTTCGGACATAGAAAATTTGAAGACCACTCAAACATAAGCTTAAGTGATGGTGAACTTAAACTACAAATGAAACAAAAATTAAAAAGCAAAAATAATGGAACTACATGCTTTGAAAGCAAGAAGAAGAACAAAAATTAGGATGAATCGAGCTCCTCCGAAGACAAGGAGAAAATCAAGAAAGGCGAGGTGGCAAACTACGCCTTAACGACATTCAATGATGAGGTAATCGAAACCCCCTTAATTTATTTTAAATTACTTGATGTTTTCCATGATGCATTTTTTTTAGAATAATTATTTTTCTTGAAAATTACATATTAAAAAAAATAAAAAATGAAAGAATATGATCATGCTCCTAATTTTGACAGTAATAATGAAAATTACATGTTTTATGTTAATGGAATAAAATGTTAGATTTAAATCTAATGATCATATGTATGTTTTTCTTAAGAAGAAAAAATGTATCTCTTGATTATTTCCAATTTTGATTAAAACCATGCTTGATGTCTTAATGAAAATATTAAGAAGTTTAATATCATGCTATATGTGGTTAAAAGTAATAATATGTATCATATTGATTTCCATTGTTAATTCTCGATTTTGATTAAATAAAATCATGTTTGAAGAAATGCATAATGATGTAATATTAAATATTTTGATACCATGATTGACAATTTTATGCATGAGATTTTAAGTTATATATGATGATAAGCATGTGTTATTTTCATGAGTGTATTTGAAAAACATATGGCAAAACCATATCCGAATGCATGAAAGTGTTAAATTTCATTTTCGGATTTTCTTGATCCTAATAATTCATTTTTGAGAATCTATTGATTTTGATGGTTTTATGATGAAATTCATTTTTCGATCCTAAACGTTGATACATGTTTTTATTTGGCATAAAAAAAAAGAATATGCATGTATGAAATAAATTACTTGAATTAAAACAACTAAAAAGTGGAAAGGTTTCTTCTTGAAAAATTTATTTTTTCAACTTTATTGATTTTTCAAAAAGGGAAATTAATGAATCTATTTGTATTACTTTTGTGAATCTCTTGAAAATGATATTGATTTGATGATTTAAATGAGCTTTATCCTGATTTTTTTAAATTTGTAAATTTAGATTTCTTATGCTTAAATCAAGATTTTATATGCATGAATTAATATCTTGTTCTCTTACAAGCTTGAATGAATTCTATATTTTTCATGATCTCCTAAGAATTCTTTATGTTATTTATTTAAGAGGAGATTTGTTAAAATGAATCACGGTTTCTCTTGATTTTTCAAAATTATAACTTGAGTATTCATTTTATAAAGCAAGATTGTTTATATGTTCTTTCATGACATCTTTCAGGGCTTATGACTTGAATTTTGTTATGTAAAATTCTTTGAATGTATGAAATACATCTCATCACCTAATAATTCTTCTTGATATTCCTTATGTGATGATATGAATACATGAAATATTCATTAATTTGTTTTGATGTATACCAATAAGAAGTTTCGATCATGCATGGTAGGATGTAATTTGATAAAATTGGTACCATCTTGATGTGAGATAAATGATGTTTTGGAATCATGTATTAATGATGATTTTATATTTTATGATTTGGTATGAAGCATTCAATGATGAAATATTCATGAATTTGAAATGATGCATCCAATACTTATGACAACGATGTACATGATGTGTATCATTAATGCTTTAAATGATGAATGTTTGGTATCATAATTAACATGTTGATAAATGCTTAAAAATTTTAATGTTTGAGTATCATGTATGATATGCTCATTAATGATGATTGATTTATTTTTTGGTATCATGCATGAAAAATAAGGTTTTTGAAATTGTGTATGTTTTAATTTGAATATATAATGATGCACAAATAAGATTGATACTTACCTTTGTCATAATATGAAAATTGATATAAGGGTCTTCCCTTCATTTTGATAATGACAAAGGGGGAGCAAGAATTTCTAGCATGAACATCATGAAAAGAGGCAAACTAGCTAGCTTGCACAATTCAAGACAAAAGCAAAAATTGCACTTCTCAAAAGAGAAGAAATTGCTTTCTTGAACATCACTGATAATTGCTAGTTTGAAATCTCAAGAAGAAGCAAAACATGCTAACGTGCACATCTAGCAAACTTGCATATTTCAAGAAGCAAGAGTTGCTTTCTTGAATATCTCTAAATTGCTAGCTTTGCATGTTCTAAAATGTTGTAACATTGCTAGCTTGGAAGATGTAGAGCTTGCTATTTTGAACATCCTAAAAACAAAAATTACAAAAGTGCTATCTTGCCCATCTCAAGAAGCAAAATATGCTAACTGGTGCATCTAGCAAAGTTGACAAAATTTATATATTTCAAGAAGCAAGAGTTGCCTTATTGAACATCTCTAATTTGCTAGCTTGTATGATGTAGAAGTTGCTATCTCGAAAGAAGCAAAAGTGCTATCTTGTATATTATAAAACTTGCATATCTAAAACTAGATAGCTTGAATGTTCTAAGCATGATGTAACACTTGCTAAATTTTCTAGCTTCAAAACTGCATAATGATAAAACTTGATATTATGTTTTTCATTCCATAAGTTGAATTAATACTACAAACACATTAGAGTTGGAACTTCTTTTTGTTAATGACAAAGGGGGAGAAGTATGATGTTATGCATAAGTTCATGATGACGTGTTGCCAGTATTCATGATGAATATTGTAATGACTTGAATTCAGTTTGAATTCAATGTTCTATTAATATGGCATATTGATAGGAGGAGTTTGTTTAAACTCCAGGAGTTAAGTTTAACTCTGTCATCAATTGATTGTCATCATTAAAAAGGGGGAGATTGTTGAATCTCGTATTTTGATGATGAAATCAATTGATAATTGTGTTTATGTTTTAATCTACGTTTTGAGTGACGCAGGATGCTTCGATCAGGATGAGAAAATTAAAGCAAAAAAAATCATATTGTGCCGGAGAAACATGTCAAAAGATTGGACATCAGGCCGGTGGATCGGTCGACGTATCGACGGAAGGCTTCGGGCCAAGAAGAGCGAGTATTGTGCCATGGATATTGGAGTTGTGGAGTCAACTAGCCGATTGGGCAATAGGCCGCAAGAGAGGACGATGCATCGAACAATCGGACGAAGCATCGAGGGACCAATGGCATGCCGGACAACTTGGTTAATTGCTTAGGATTAATTGTCTCGATCGAAGTTTTGTTTTACATGTGCAGGATTAACTACGATGAAAGTAATACATGCAGAAAGAGTTACACCGGAGTCAGGACTATGATCACGTTGGGAGTACGAGAGTTCGACGGAAGTCTGGACGGTCGTCGGAGGTTCTACGGGAACAAATCCGAGAAGTCCAGGGACTTACCAAAGAAGTTCATCAGAACTCGCCAAGTGGATCGTTGCAAGTCCAGGAGTTTGCCGGAAGTCCGTCAGAGCGCGCCAAAGGTTCGTCGGATGTTCGCCGGAAGTTCGCCGGAAAAAGCGATTGACGCACTGGAGCAAGTTGCAGTAAATGTCTTAAGAAATATCGTAGTTAGCATGTAGATTAAGTTAGGAATGGGAGGTGATCCCATTAACTTAATCTGAGGACAATTGGGCTCTTGTTAGACCCAAATTGGGCTGAATTGATCAACCCATTCAGACCAGAATTCCTGCCAGGAGGTGGCACCGCCTAGGAGATGGTCTCCTAGGAAAGCTGGGCGGTGCAACCACCCAGGTCAGGCGGTGGTACCGCTTGGGTTCAGTCTCCAAGCGAGACTAGGTGGTGGTACCGCCCTTGTCAGGCGGTGGTACTGTCTGGGCTCAGTCTCCTAGTGAGACTGGGCGGTGGAACCACCCCAGTCCGACAGTGGCATCGCCAGAACTCGGTCTCCAAGCTCTGTGTCACGCCCCCTCAAATAAATATCCATGATATTAAAATTTTCACCACAAATCTATTCATCCAGGATCCAAATACACATTTGAGGACATTGAAAAACATTCTATCAAATTCACATCTATAAAACCTGTGCAGTTTATAATCATATATCGCATCACTCGATAATTCACATTTATGGCAACCCAAGCCAACTTGACAAACATGAACAATATTTATAAATCCATAAGCTAGATAAATTATATAATCAGAACTCCAACTATTCACCACAAGTTCACATCATCATAAACTAAACTTAACATTCTGAATTTCCAAATAAGAGAGATCTTCTAACACTTTTACGCAGTATATCCATTTCAATTCATCGATAACATTTCATTTCATATAAAATATACCTATACAACAATAACATAATAACCAACAAGACTTGCCCATAATTCTGAATAGCTCGCCGGAAGTTCGCCGGAAAAAGCGATTGACGCACTGGAGCAAGTTGCAGTAAATGTCTTAAGAAATATCGTAGTTAGCATGTAGATTAAGTTAGGAATGGGAGGTGATCCCATTAACTTAATCTGGGGATAATTGGGCTCTTGTTAGACCCAAATTGGGCCGAATTGATCAACCCATTCAGACCAGAATTCCTGCTAGGAGGTGGCACCGCCTAGGAGATGGTCTCCCAGGAAAGCTGGGTGGTGCAACCATCCAGGTCAGGCGGTGGTACCGCTTGGGGTCAGTCTCCGAGCGAGACTAGGTGGTGGTACCGCCCTTGTCAGGTGGTGGTACTGTCTGGGCTCAGTCTCCTAGCGAGACTGGGTGGTGGAACCACCCCAGTCCGGTAGTGGCACCGCCAGAGCTCGGTCTCCGAGCTCTGTGTCACGCCCCCTCAAATAAATATCCATGATATTAAAATTTTCATCACAAATCTATTCATCCAGGATCCAAACACACATTTGAGGACACTGAAAAATATTCTATCAAATTCACATCTATAAAACCTGTGCAGTTTATAATCATATATCGCATCACTCGATAATTCACATTTATGGCAACCGAAGCCAACTTGACAAACATGAACAATATTTATAAATCAACAAGCTAGATAAATTATATAATCAGAACTCCAACTATTCACCACAAGTTCACATCATCATAAACTAAACTTAACATTCTGAATTTCCAAATAAGAGAGATCTTCTAACACTTTTACACAGTATATCCATTTCGATTCATCGATAACATTTCATTTCATACAAAATACACTTATACAACAATAACATAATAACCAACAAGACTTGCCCATAATTCTAAATAGCTCGCCGGAAGTTCGCCGGAAAAAGTGATTGACGCACTGGAGCAAGTTGCAGTAAATGTCTTAAGAAATATCGTAGTTAGCATATAGATTAAGTTAGGAATGGGAGGTGATCCCATTAACTTAATCTAGGGACAATTGGGCTCTTGTTAGACCCAAATTGAGCCGAATTGATCAACCCATTCAGACCAGAATTCCTGCCAGGAGGTGGCACCGCCCAAGTGATGGTCTCCCAGGAAAGCTGGGCGGTGCAACCACCCAGGTCAGGCGGTGGTACCGCTTGGGCTCAGTCTCCGAGCGAGACTAGGTGGTGGTACCGCCCTTGTCAGGCGGTGGTACTGTCTGGGCTCAGTCTCCTAGCGAGACTGGGCGGTGGAACCACCCCAGTCCGGTAGTGGCACCGCCAGAGCTCGGTCTCCGAGCTCTGTGTCACGCCCCCTCAAATAAATATCCATGATATTAAAATTTTCATTACAAATCTATTCATCCAGGATCCAAACACACATTTGAGGACACTGAAAAATATTCTATCAAATTCACATCTATAAAACCTGTGCAGTTTATAATCATATATCGCATCACTCGATAATTCACATTTATGGCAACCCAAGCCAACTTGACAAACATAAACAATATTTATAAATCCACAAGCTAGATAAATTATATAATCAGAACTCCAACTATTCACCACAAGTTCACATCATCATAAACTAAACTTAACATTCTGAATTTCCAAATAAGAGAGATCTTCTAACACTTTTACACAGTATATCCATTTCGATTCATCGATAACATTTCATTTCATACAAAATACACTTATACAACAATAACATAATAACCAACAAGACTTGCCCATAATTACTCAATAGCTCTCCACCTCAATGATTCAAAATATCTCAAAGAGTGACAACTTGACCTGAAAGATTTATATAACAACGGAGTGAGCTAAAAACAGCTCAGCAAGTGACAAAGCAAATTCAGAACAAAAGGAACGGTTTCAAATAAGTAAGATATCATATGTGTCATGTCATTTAAAACCCATTTGGTTCATAACAAATGGAGCATAGAGTAATTGAAGCATATCAATAGCATACGAGATGTTCCAGAGCATATCAATGGCAATTAGGACATTTCAGGACATATCAATGCATAGCAAATGGAGCACAGAGTAATTGGAGCATATCAATAGCATAGGAAATGTTCCGGAGCATATCAATGACAAATGGAACATTTCGAAGCAATACAATAGCAAATAAAACATTTCGGAGCATACCAAAGACGTATGAAATGTTCCGGAGCATATCAATGACATATGGAACATTTCGAAGCATATCAATAACAAATACCTAACAAAAGCTCAAACGTCGTCTTTGACGTTGCATTCATATCATTCTTATCCAAAGCATGTACATAAACACATAACCAAAGCTCTGGATATCATATCAAACATACAGAAGGTGAAGTGGGACCATAACATAATATGGTACATCCATTTCTGAATGACCACCAAATATAAGTCTCCCACGTTTGGGAGCTCCATGCACCCACGTCTGAGTGAAGTCATAGGGGGCCGGCAGAGCATCTCAGGCTCTATGCATAACTCCCTTCACCATTTCTGGCGAAGGTTCATAATATCCCACAAACACCAGAGTACAAAAGGATAGTATGAACAATGAATAGCATATATCGGAAGCACACGCGGAACAACAAAACGTACATGTGCCTTTACGAGTCAATCCGAAGTAAGCAATAATCTTTCACAATTATATTCAGGTTTGAAAGGAATTGAAAGCAAGGGCACATATGGAATCCAAGCAATCACATACAACTCAATTCAAATAAGAAGATTTGATGAATTCAATGTCCAAAGGAATGAAACTGGAATAGGCACATATCGAAAGCAAATGCGGAACAATAGGATATACATGTGCCTATATGAGTCAATACGATAAAGAATAAACGTTACACAACAATTTTCAAAAATGCAATAATTTTAAGGACAAGAGCATACAAGAATTCAAAGCAGTAATATAAAGCTCAATTGAATACGAAAGCTAAAGGATATCAATTTCCAAAGGAATGAAACCAGAATATGAGAAATCGACCAAAGCTCGATTTCTGGCAGAATACAAGAGGCACATTGAACAAATGATTCAAACTATCAATCGTGCTCCAATTTACTAAGAAATGTATCATTGAATTATACTTTCAAATAAGACAGGCTTCATATGAATTGAACTGTCCAATAGAGAGAGTTACAAATAATTTGGTAAACAAGGGTCGTAGAACAAAATCTCTGTTTGGCAGAATTCATAATGTCAGATTCAATAGATAACTGGGCAGGTGTTTGGATTTCAAATCTTTCAATCCATATATCAAAAGAAAGATCTACGAGTCTAGTTTCCAATGAAATAAGCTTTGAATAAATCACGTTTGCAACAGGGACTTTTAAGCAGTTCAGTATCAAAAGGTCAGAAATTACGATCCCTATTTTGCAGAATCTGTAGGCTCATTTGAAACAGAAGTTTGGGCAGGCAAACTTACTCCGAATTCTTAAAATAAGCTATCAAAACAATGGTTTATGAGTCTATATTCTGATCAAATAAGTTTTGTCCCAATCAGATGTCAATACATTAAGTTATAACCATAACAAGATAGAAAGGTCAGAATCTTGGAAGTTGCATAGATTTGAATCGTTATGTCTAAACAGGAGATATATCAAATGCCTAGAACAATTCAAAGTTCCTCGTATTCAAAGCAAATGTAGAGATAAAATTGTAATAAGGAAATATCAGGACATTTGCAATAGGAAAGATTAGAACACTTGCACGAGGAAGATCATAATACTTGCAATAAGAAAAATTAGAACAATTACAGGAGAAACAATCGGGAAACTTGCCTTTCAAAGATTTTGATCCAAAGATCCAAAGAAGGTGTCAGTCCAAATCCTTTTACTTTTCCTCCACAACTGCAGCTGATATAGAACATAGAGGCATAGTCACCTGCTCTCTCTTACTCTCGTTCCTTCGTTTCTTTCTCAAACACAGCTGCCACCACCGCAGCCGCAATCACGGCCACAGCCCTCTTCTTCTTTCACTGCTCTGTTTACTCTCTTTCTCTTCCAGCTGCAGCTGCCACCGCCGTAGCTGCCTCCCCTTCTCCTCTTCCGCTCTTCTTCCCTTTTCCTTTCTCTTCTTCTTCCTTTCCTTCTCTTCTTTCTCGGCTGTACTACTGCAGTCGCAACCTTAGCCACGGCCGCAGCCTCTTCTTCCTCCCCTGCGCATCTTCCTCTCCTTCTTCTCTTCCAACTGCAGCTGCCATCGCCGCAGCCGCAGCCCCTTCTTCCCCTTCTCTTCTTCCTCTCCTTCCCTTCTTCCTTCCTCTTCGTCTTTCCCTGCCACAGCTGCAGCTGCCACAGCCGCAGCCGCAGCCGCAGGTACTTCTTTCCCTTCTCCTCTTCCTTCTCCTTCCTTTCTTCTTCTTCTCTTCTTCTCCTTCCTCTTCTTCTCCCCGACGTACAACACCTCCTCTCCTCTGTTTCCTCCTGCAGAAAACAGAGGTGCCGCCACTTCCCCCGCTTCTACTTCTTCTCTTCCTCTTCTTCTTCTTCTCCTTCTTCTTCTCCTCTTCTTCCCTTCTCCTACCCGACACCTCACCCCTTCTCACTGCAGCCCATTTCGCAGCCATTCTTCTCTTTTTTTCTTTTTCTCTTCTTCTTTTTCCTCTTCTTCTTCTTCTCCTCCCCAACGCCCCAGACCTCGTCTCCTCTGTTTCCGCCTGCAGGAAACAGAGGTGCTGCAGCCCTAGCTGCTTCCACCTCTCGCTCCTCTCCCACTTCCCTCTCTTTTTCTTCCTCTTCTATTCTTCTCTTCTCCCTCTTCTTCCTCCTCTCTTCTTTTCCCTCTTCTTCTTCTTTTCTTCTTTTCCTCTTCTTCCTTTCTCCTCCCCAACGCCCCACAGCTCCTCGCTGCAGCCCTTGCTGCAGCCACCTCCTCTTTTCTTCTTCTTCTACTTCTTCTTCTTCTTCTTCTTCTCTTCTTCCCTTCGCCTCCCCGACGCCCCCACACATGAACTCCTCTGTTTCCTCCTACACGAAACAGAGGTGCCGCAGCCCTAGCTGCTGCAGCTATCTCTCTTTCTTCTCCCTCTTCCATCTCTTCTTCTGCCTTCTTTTCTTCTCTTCTCCCTCTTCTTCCTCTCTTCTTTTCCCTCTCCTTCTTCATTTCTTCTCCCCACGCCCCACAGCTCCGCTCTCTGTTCTTTATTTTCGATTTTCTTTATTTTTTTTCTTTTTGCAACTTAACAGTTTAGTCCTTGAAAGACCTATATTTACATATAGGTCCTCCAATTCACATATAAATCCTTATTAATAAATTTTCAAAAGTGAGGGATATTACACTCTATCAGGTAGTCGTACCACCCAGTCTGGCGGTAGTATCGCCAGGACTTCGAAAATCCAGGAGGGGATATTTTTGAGCTCCAAATTCAAACTAATTTGGGGCCTATATATACCCCACCCTTTCCTGCATGAAAGGGCACCGAAAATCCAATCTTACTCTGTAATTTTTAGAGCTCAAAAGTGTTGTAAAGGCTAGAAGTTCTCCTCCCTCTTTTCTTCTATGTTTTAATCTTTCAAGAGAGGAGAGAAAATTCTGTAAGGGTTGTCTCCTAAGCCCATCAAAAGGAGTGAAACTATAAAAAGGTGATAGGCCTTCGCCTTTTGAAGGAAGGCCTCTAGTGGACGTCGGTGACCTCATCGGAGGAGGAAGCCAAAAGTGGATGTAGGTCAAGATTGATCGAACCACTCTAAATCTCGGTTTGTATTTACTTTCTGTTCTCTATCTTAACTACAAACTGCTTCCATCGCTTTACTTTAACTGCACTTCGCCTAATCTAAGTTAAAGCAACTTCCGAATCGGCTTCATACCGAAATCTCTTTTATCATATGAACATCATATTTCGGTTTGCAATTACATTATGTTCTCTATCTTAACTGCAAACTGTCTCTATATCTTTACTTTAACTACATCTCGCTTGATCACAAGTTAAAGTGATTTTCAAATCAGTTTTCTTACTAAAATCGTTTTTAACGTACGAACATTGTTTTAAAAAATCGTCCAAAGTTTTCCGCTGAACTAATTCACCCCTTTTAGTGCTCCTGATCCTAACAATCGGAAGTCTGGACATTTGTTGGAAGTTCTGTTGGAACCAGCCAAGAAGTCTCGGTGCTTGCTAGAGAAGCTCATCAGAACTCGCCAAGAAGATCATCGTGAAGTCTAGGAGCTTGCCGGGAGTTTGCTAAAACATTGCCAAGAGATCATCGGAGGTTCGCCGGAAGATCGCCGGAAGAATAGACTTATGGACTTGTTCAGCTCAGATTATGTCTTAGATATCATAGCTACCTAGTAATTGGGCTTGGATTTGTGCCAACCTAATTAAAGGCCAGCTAGGCCCATGTAAGAACTATGTTGGGCCCATGTAAGAATTGTGGGCCCAATAAGAGGCCTAAACAGTGCCCCAATAAGTCTCACCGTCGTGACATAGTCTTTGAGACTGCGTCAAGCGGTGGTACTGCTAGTCTGGGCGGTTGTACCACCCCTGGTAGGGTGCCAGGCTATGGTACTGCCAGTCTAAGTAGTGGTACCACCCAGGATAGTGTCAGCGACGACTAACACTAGGCAGTGGTGTTCGGATCAAAAGCACTAAGAGGGGGGGAGTGAATTAGTACAATGGAAAACTTTTGTCGATTAAAACGAAGTTCGTACGATGAAATCATTTTCAAAGAAAACCGTTTTGGAAAGTTCTTCAACTTAAAAGTAAACGGAAGTATATTTGACATAAAGCAATGGAGGCAGTTTGTAGTTAAGATAAGGAGCAGAATGTAAATGCAAACCAAGATTTAGAGTGGTTCGGTCAATCTTGACCTACATCTACTTTTGGCTTCCTCCTCCGACGAGGTCACCGACATCCACTAGAGGCCTTCCTTCAATAGGCAAAGGCCAACCACTCTTTTACAGCTTTACTCCTTTTGACGGATTAGGAGACAACCCTTACAGATTTCCATTCCTCTCTTGAATAATCAAAACATAGAAGAAAAGAGGGAGAAGAACTTCTATCCTTTTAAAACACTTTTAAGCTCTCAAATTCTCAGAAAAAATGTAAACTTTCGGTGCCCTTTCATGCAGCAAAGGGTGAGGTTTATATAAGCCTCATTTGGTTTGAATTTGGACCTCAAAAGTGTCATCTTCTGGATTTTCGGGGTCCTGGTGGTACCACCACTAGAACTGGGCGGTACTACCACCTAACATTGCTTGGAGACCGAGCTCAGGCGGTGGTACCATCGTTTGACTTTGCTCGAAGACCAAGCTCAAGTAGTACCACGGCCTGATAGGGGTGGTACCACCGCTTGACTTCGCTCAAAGATCGTGCAACTAGGCGGCGCCACCGCCAGCCAGGAAATTTGGGTCCGAATGGGTTGATCCATTCGGCCCAATTTGGGTCTATCAAGAGCCCAATTGGACCCAGATTAAGTTAATGGGATCACCTCCCATTCCTAACTTAATCTTTATGCTAACTATGACATTTAAGACATTAATACTGCAACTCGTGTTCCGTTGCGTCAATCACTTCCTCCAACAAGCTTTCGATGAACTTCCGGCGAACATCTGACGAACCATCGGTGATGCTCTGACGGACTTCCGGCAAATTCCAAGACTTGCGACGATCCTCTTGACGAGTTGTGATGAGCTTCTTTGGCAAGCTCTTGGACTTCTCGAGTTTGTTCCCGCAGAATCTCTGACAACTGTCCGGACTTCTGTCGAACTCTTGAACTCCCTGATGAATCTTAGATTTTGATGATGAAGTCAATTGTCATTTGTTATCTAATCCATATATTGAGATAAGTGTGCAAGATTAACTACGATGGAAGAAAGACATGCAGCATGAGTTGCACCGGAGTTAAGACCATGATCACGTTGGGGGTTCGAGAGTTCAACGGAAGTCCGGACAGTCATCGAAGGTTCTGCGGGAACAAATCTAAGAAGTCCAGGAGCTTGCCAAAGAATTGTCGCAAGTCCAGGAGTTTACCGGAAGTTCGTTGGGGCATCGCTGAAGGTTCATCGGATGTTCGCCGGAAGCTCACCGAAAGAAGCGATTGACGCACTGAAGCAAGTTGTAGTAAATGTCTTAAGAAATATCATAGTTAGTATGTAGATTAAGCTAGGAATGGGAGGTGATCCCATTAACTTAATCTGGGGGCAATTGGGCCCTTAATAGACCCAAATTGGGCCGAATGGATCAACCCATTCGGACCAGAATTCCTGCCAGGCGATGACACCGCCAGCGTCGGTGGTGGCACCACCCAGGAGATGGTCTCCCAAGAAAGCTGGGCAGTGCAACCGGCCCAGTCAGGCGGTGGCACCGCCAGAGCTCGGTCTTCGAGCTCTATTAGGCGGTTGTACCACCCCAGTCATGAGGTAGTACCGCCAGGACCCCGAAAATCCAGGAGAATACATTTTTGAGCTCCAAATTCAAACCAGTTTGAGGCATATATATACCCAACCGTTTCCTGCATGAAAGTGCACCAAAAATCCAATCTTACTCTATGATTTTTAGAGCTCAAAAGTGTTGGAAAGGCTAGAAGTTCTCCTCCCTATTTTCTTTCAAGTTTTGATCTTTCAAGAGAGGAGAGAAATTCTGTAAGGGTTGTCTTCTAAGCTCGTCAAAAGGAGTGAAACTATAAAATAGTAGTTGGCCTTCGCCTATTGAAGGAAGGCCTCTAGTGGACGTCGGTGACCTCATCGGAGGAGTAAGCTAAAAGTGGATGTAGGTCAAGATTGACCGAACCACTCTAAATCTCGGTTTGCATTTACTTTATGTTCTCTATCTTAACTGAAAACTGCCTCCATAGCTTTACTTTAACTACACTTCGCCTAATCTAAGTTAAAGCAACTTCCAAATCGGCTTTCATACCGAAATCACTTGTATCATGCGAACGTCGTATTTCGGTTTGCAATTACATTCTATTCTCTATCTTAACTGCAAACTATCTCTATATCTTTACTTTAACTACATCTCGCTTGATCACAAGTTTAAGTGATTTCCGAATCGGCTTTCATACCGAAATCATTTTTATCGTACGAACGTCGTTTTAAATCGTCGAATGTTTTTCGCTGCACTAATTCACCCCCCCCTTAGTGCTCTTGATCCTAACACTCCCAACGTGATCTTGGTCTTGACTCTAGCACAACACTTGCTGCATGTTTTACTGCCATCGTAGTTAATCCTGTACGCTTATCTCAACATATGGATTAGAACCAAATGACAATTGACTTCATCATCAAAATTCAAGATTCAACAATCTCTCCCTTTTTTATGATGACAATCAATTGATGATGGAGTTAACATTAACTCCCCCTATCTATATGCCATACTTGAGATAAGTCATTCTTGAATTCAAAACCTTTGAATTCAAGAGACTTATTGATAAGTTAAGTTTATTTAACCTTATCAATACTCCCATCATGATTCCTTTCATGATATATCTCTCTGAAATGATGTCAAGGCTTGACATCCATTTTCATGTCTTATATTTCAAATATGAAAGATAGCAATCGTAGCAATTCATCATATGGTAAGATATCAACATGTAAAATTGTGATGTAAGCTCTTAATATCTTAACATAATGTAAACATTTCAAGTGTATAGCAATCATAGCATTTCATCACATGGCAAGGTATCAACATTGTAAAATTGCGATGTAACCTCTTGATATCTTAACACAATGCAAACATTTCAAGTGTATAGCAAACATAGCATTTCATCATATGGCAAGATATCAACATTGTAAAATTACAATGTAAACTCTAGATATCTTTTCATTAATGCAAACATTTCACGTGTATAGCAATTATATCATTAATTTACCACATATTTTAAGATATCAATATTGTAAAATTACGATGCAAGCTTTTGATATCTTAACATAATGCAAATATGGCAATTATAGCAATTCTATCATCAATTCACCACATATTTCTCCCCCTTTGTCATCAGCAAAAGGAGAACGATTTAAGCAAATTTTAAGCATAAGTATGGTAACGATTCATGTCATAAAAAGGTTCATGTCAGTTTTCAACAATAAGTGATAGGATACCAATTATACAAAGTTTTCAAGCAAACATGACATGAAGATAGCTTTCATTGCTTCTTCCCTTTTATTTGTCATTAATATTTTGCATGGAGGAAAGTCATTGTGAACTTACTTGAATTAAGTTAAAATGATAAGAGATTAAATCATACTTCATTTTAAAAATCCTCATTTATCAAAAAGGAATTCATAAGAAAGAATCATTTCATCAAATCTATTTCTCGAAAAAATAATTTTCACAAGATAAATCTATGAGAGATGCATTTGTTAATTGATTCCATATGTCAAAAATGAATGATATGAAACAAACTTGATATGACATAGGCTTATGAAAGCTACATTAAGTCCGGAAGAGAAATAATAAATCATGTATTGTTAAGATCAAGAAAGTCCGAAAGTGAAATTTAACACATTCATTCAATCAGAGAAGGTTTTGCTATGAATTTTTAAACACAATCATGAAGGTAAAACATGCTCATCATCCTGGAAGTTTTGTATCCAAAACACATAATTTTTAAGATGTTACTAAGGCATGTAATCATGTAAAATTCTTATTATAGTAATTAAGTGATTAATCATTGAATCAAGAAAGTCCAAATAATAAATTTAATAAGTTCATGCATTCGGACACATCAACATTCCTAATTCTTTTCTAATGAAATCAAATGGTTCTTTACTTAAAGGCTTTGTAGAAATATCAGCCAATTGATGTTTAGTATCAATAAACTCTATAATTACATCATGATTAGTGACATGATCTCATATAAAGTGATGTCTAATATCAATATGTTTTGTTCTTGAGTGTTGAATGAGATTCTTTATTAAACATATTGCACTTGTGTTATCACATTTAATAAGAATATTTTTAAGATGAACTTTATAATCTTCTAAAGTGTTTTTCATCCACACAATTTGCGCACAGCATGCACTAGCTACAATATACTCAACTTCGGTTGTTGATAGTGCAACCGAGTTTTGTTTCTTAGATGACTAGGAAACAAGGGCATGTCCCAAGAATTGACATGTTCCTGATGTGCTTTTTCTATCTAGTCTACTCCCAGCAAAATCTGCATCAGTATAAGTAATTAACTCAAAATTCTCAGTTTTTCGATACCATAATCCTAGATTTGTGGTACCTTTAAGATATCTAAGTATTCTTTTAACTGTTTTGAGAAGAGATATCTTAGGATTCGATTGAAACCTAGCACAAAGTCCTATACTAAACATGATATCTGGTCTAGTTGCAATGAGGTAAAGTAAACTTCCTATCATACCCCTATAAGTTTTTTGATCGAAGCTTTCTCCACTTTCATCAATTTCTAACTTAGTATAGGTGCTCATAGGAGTGTTGATAGCTTTTGAGCTATTCATATTAAATCTTTTTAGCAAATCTAAAGCATATTTAGTTTGACTAACAAAGATGTGCTAGTCATAGGTGCCCAGCAAGCCAATCACGTGAGTGATGGCACGTGTGACTTAATATAGAATCTTTTTGCTTAATATATTTTAGTATATATCACTTTAGAACTATTGCATAAATGCATACATATATTGTGATGTCCTTGGATTTGTGCAATGGGAATCGGATCGTGATGAGATCACGATAGTGAGATCGATTCACCTTTAAACACATATCCTAAATAATCCCAGTCATAGGTTACTCGAGAGGGATATCGTGATAACCGAACAAACTGGTGTGCTGTATACCCGTCCATATGATGGATGCAGCTGGTCTCATAGCTGCTTTTGTAGGGACACTAGGGATACAATCTGAGTGCTCATTGGAGAATGAGTTCATTGATTGATCCGCTTACGGAATCTTTGGATGGTTGATGATGCCTTATTGTCGGACAGGTGATTCCGTAGTCCTAGTGGTGTATCTCGGTCCTTAAACTTGAGACACCAAGGATGTCCTGTATGAGTGCTTCACTCTTTGATACCGCACTTATAGGTTTGGTGTCCCAAATCTAGTACAATTGGTCATTGGGAGTGGTAGTCGACCTTTACGAGGGCTATTGAGTGTCGATAGAGGATCATCCACTCTCGGCGTCATGAGAGGAATATCCCATATGTTCTTGCTCGGACAAATCCCGGCCGGGTCATTCGGGTTGAGAGAAAAGAGTTCTCCGGAGAATCCGATTAGAACGAGACTCGAGAAGAAACCGTGTGGGTCTGACAACACCATGCTCGATATACGGTCTCTGGTATATTAGATGGATGAGGGACTATAGGTACACGGTAACTGAGGACAGACAGGTCCAATGGATTGGATTCCCCTGTATCGTCTGTGTTGAATCTCGAATTTTTATGATATAATCAATTGATGGGTTAATTGATCTAATCCATATTATTGAGTTAAGTGTGCAGGATTAACTACAGTAACCAGAAAACACAAAGCAAGGATACCGGAGTCAAGTTCGATGGACGTTTAAGAGTCCGAAGAATCGTCGGAGATGTTTTGGAACCAACCGAAAGAAATCGGGAACCCGTCGAAATTTTCGGAAGTTCACAAGAGATCGTCGAGGTTCACGGAGATTACCGAGAAGGCTCGACTACTCATTAAAGTCATCACAAGTTCGGGAGCTTGCTTGGGAGTCCGTCGGGAGAAGTTAAATTGAAAAGCTTCGCTTGAATAAGACTTCGACGCTCACGGTTGAAAAATTGCTTAGGATGTGTTTTTTGTTATGTAGTTAACATGTAATTAGGATTAAGATTAAGAGATAATCCTATATCTCGTTAGGGGCCAACTGGGCCCAAAATTAGACTTGGTTTGGGCTAAGTTTGAAGCCCAACCAAATAATCAAGAGTCTCAAGCGGTAGCACCGCCGGAACTAAAGTATGCATCGCCCAAAGCACCCAAGAGCTGGGCGGTGGCATCGCTTGTCAAGTGACAGTGGCACCGCCAAAGACTATCGGCGCCGACACTTACAAAGGTGGCACCGCCAAAGATCGGAACTCCACGAGAATTCAAATTTGGAGCCCAAATTTGAATCCTCATTAGGCCTATAAATACCCCTCAAATCTCAGCTGAGATTACAACTTTTAGAGAAGCAATTGATTGAGAGAAAAGTCTTAGAAGAGTCTTTGCTAGTCTTGTTTTCAATTTGCTAGTGTTCACCTCCTTCTTTCTTGCTGAAAATCTATAAGAGAGTGAACCGCTTGTAAAAGTTGTAAGAGGGGTATTTACCGTTCCCTTTCAAGAGATTTGCTAGTGGAAGGTGGGAGCCTCATCGAAGAGGGGCCTCGCAAGTGGATGTAGGTCATTTGACCGAACCACTGTAAAATCGGCGTGATCTCTGGTTTGCATTTACTTATTGTCATTTATATTACTGCAAACCATTTGCACTTTAATGTTATACTGCTTTGTCTCCATCTTACTTATATCTTCTAGTTAAAACGCAATCGAAACGGTTTTAAACGAAAACGTTGCTTTTATCGTACGAAGTTTCTGAAAAGTGTTTAAATCGTGAAAAGTTTATCGCCTTCACCGCTGCACTAATTCACCCCCCCTCTTAGTGCCGCTCCGATACTAATAGTCTGGGGACTACGGCGTAGTGGCTTAGTACGTCCGTAGTTGATGAGTCGAGTAAATTATTACAGAGATAACAATTCATTGAGTTAGAAGGAGTTCTGACAGGTATGACTCACGGCCAGCTCGATATTGGGCCTAGAGGGTCACACACATACGGTAGGCATTGCGATGAATAGAGGTTCGGATATGAGATATCCGACGGAGCCCTTGTCTTATAGGATGCATATCCAATACCTACTAGGGGAAGACCCATTAGGGTTTGACAGGGGACCTCTATAAATAGGAGGGATTTAGAACCCCATAGGCTAGAGAGTTTTTGTTTGCTTTTTCCTATTCTCCTCTCCATCTCCACCTCAGAGTAGATCTGGAGTTTTGAGGAGCGTCGTCGCAACCTTGCTGTGTGGATCACCGCTAGAGAGGAGGACGCTTGACCTTCTTCACCCTCTCCTAAGGATCTACAAGAAAACAGTGATATACGATCTCCCTAGGTAACACAATCTACTCTATACGCAGTTTCATGTTTCGCGGATTTTTGCGTACCAATCTTCGCACGACGACGAACATCTCTTTGGGAATCGAGGATTTTGTTTTTCTTGTTCTTCCGCTGCGCATATGATGTCGCCCCCAAGGATTTCCCAACAAGATGCCATTGCTTAGTTGTTTAATTTGTAATCCTAAGAAGAAGGTTAATTCTCCCATCAAACTCATTTCAAATTCAAGGCTCATAGTTTTAGCAAAAGATTCACAAAGAGATTCGTCTGTAGAACCAAAGATAATATCATCAACATATATCTGAACAATGAGAAAATTATTTTTAATTTTTTTGATAAACAATGTAGTATCGACCTTGCCTTTTGAGAAATTATTTTCAATAAGAAAAGAACTAAGTCTCTCATACCAAGCCCTTGGGGCTTGTTTTAAACCATATAGAGTTTTAGTTAATTTAAACACATAATTAGGGAGGCTATTATTTTCAAATCCGTGAGGTTGTTCAACATAAACTTCTTTGGAAATAAAGTCATTAAGAAAAGCACTTTTAACATCTATTTAAAATAACTTAAAATTATTATTACTAGCATAGGCAAGGAGCATCCTTATGGCTTCTAATCGAGCCACAAGAGTGAAGATTTCTTTGTAATTGATACCTTCTTGGTTGAAACCTTTGGCCACAAATCTAGCCTGGTTTCTAACCACGATACCATATTCATTTTGCTTGTTTCTAAAGACCCATTTAGTACCAATAACTAAATGGTCATTTGGCCTAGGAAAAAGCTTTCACACCTCATTTCTCTCAAATTGATTTAACTCATCTTGCATTGCGATAATCCATGAATCATCTTTCATGGCTTCATCAATACATTTAGGTTCAATTTGGGAGAGGAAAGCGACATTGGCACAAAAAGTTTTATGAGAATAACATGTTTGAACCCCCTTAGATGTGTCTCCTAAGATTAGCTCCTTAGATTGAGCATCTACATACTTCCAATCCTTGGGTAAGGATGTTTCGGAAGTGGATGCATCCAAGTTGCTAGTTGGAGAAAGGGTTTCATTTAAATTCAAAGAATCGAAATTAACATCACCATCAAAATTATTTTTCTTGATTTTGGAAATCTCATTGAAAACAACATGAATAGATTCTTCTATAATTAAAGTTATTTTATTGAAGATACGAAAAGCTTTAGAAACCAAAGAATAACCAAGAAAAAATTTTCATCGGATTTAGCATCAAATTTTCCTAAGGCATCTTTTTTATTCAAGATAAAACACTTACACTCAAAAACTTTAAAATATGAAACATTATTTTTTTTGTTGTTCCACAACTCATAGGGAGTTTTGGTGAGTAAGGGTCTTACTAGAACTCTATTCAAAATATAGCATGTAGTGTTTACGGCTTCGGCCCAAAAATATTTGGGTAGGCTATGTTCATTCAATATGGTTCTTACCATTTCTTGTAAATTTCTATTTTTTCTTTGTACTACTCCATTTTGTTGAGGATTTCTTAGAGTAGAGAAGTTGTGATTGTATCCATTAAATTCATAAAATTCTTGGAAATCACGATTTTGAAATTCACCACCGTGATCACTTCTAATTGATGAAATCATAGAACCCTTTTCATTTTGAACAAACTTACAAAACTTGGTGAAATATCTAAAGCATTCATTTTTGTGTTTAAGAAATAAGTCTATATGTATCTACTGTAATCATCTTTAATAACAAAGGCGTATTTGCTGCCTCCTAGGCTTGATGTAGAGATTGGTCCGAATAAGTCCATATTGATCAATTGCCAGGGTCTAGAGATGCTTATTTGATTCTTAGATTTGAAGCTACCCTTAATTTATTTTCCTAATTGACAAGCATCACACACATTATCTTTGATGAACCTGATATGAGGAATTTTTCTTACAAGTTCTTTGGATGAAATTTGAGTGATTAGTTTCATGCTAGCATGACCTAATCTCCGATGCCAAAGCCAAGCATCGTCATTCAAAACAGATAAACACATTTCATTACAAAGATCATTGATGTCAATGGTGTATATGTTATTTTATTTTAATACAATCATAGATGTGTTTTTGTGTGGTTTTTTAGTGAAGCAAGCATTAGATTCGAATTTGACAATATATCCTTTATCACACAATTGACTAATGTTCAAGAGGTTATGTTTTAAACCATCATCTAACAAAACATCTTCAATAAAGAAGTTATATTTGTTACCTATAGTTCCTTTGCCAATGATTTTACTCTTGTTGTTGTCTCCGAAGGTGACATAGCCTTCGTCTATGGTAGTGAGCTTAGAGAATTGAGATGGATCTCTGGTCATATGCCTTAAGCAACCACTATCAAGGTACCATCTTTTTCTCCTAGCTTGTGATAGTAAATATTTCTACAAGAAAGGATGATTTTTAGGTACCCATTTAATTTTGGGTGTCTCAAAAACTGATCTAAATTGTTTATCATGTTGCATGGAATTTATCATGGTTCCTTTAGGAACCCAAATCAATTTGTTTGGACTAACTTTTTTGAATGGACATTGATAAGTTTTATGTCCATGTTTGCAACAAAAGTTGCATTTGTTTTAGTGTGATATATGCAAGATAGGGCCTTTAATGAAGGTGGTTGGATTTTGATGAGGACTTTCCACAAATCCGATTCCACTTCTTTTAGGAACGTGACTCTTATTTGTAAGGATCATATTCAAAGACTTGCTACCAACCTCAAATTTTTTCAAGGTGTCCTTAAGTAGGAAGTTCTCCTTTTGGAGAGTTTCTAGATCATGACATTTCGTACGTGGAGCAAAACTATCATTATGTTCAGTTTTTAATTTATCAAAATTATTAATAAGAATATCATGCTCCTTTTTTAACAATTTATATTTTCTACTAATTATTTTGCATTCATCAAACAAGTCATGAAAAGCATTTAACAATTCATCAAATGATAAATCTGCATTAATTAAATTTGTTACCTCCTCTCCGATGGCCATTAGGGCATAATGAGCAACTTGCTCGGTATTGGACTCCTCTTTTTTGGACGTGCTTGAGTTATCCCACATTACTTTGAGTGCCTTCTTCTTTGGTATTTTCTTCTTCGCTTCGGGACAATCACTTTTATAGTGTTCCGACTTCTTGCATTCGTAGCGAATAACTTGGTCCTTTTTTTGTTCAAGTTTATTTTTAGTGTCATTTTTAAATTTGTTTCTTTTAATGAATTTTTTAAATTTCCTTATTAGAAGTGCAAAGTTATCATCAAAGTCCTCATCACTTGAGTTTTTTCTCAAGTGGTCTTCTAGAGTAATGACATATCCTTCTTGTTCTTTGGAAGAATATATTCTTGCTTTGCAAGTCATTTCCTAGGTCATTAATGACCCGATTAATTCTTTAAAAGGGAAGTTATTTAAATCTTTAGCTTCTTGAATAGCAATGACTTTAGGGTCCTAACTCTTTGGAAGGGATCTTAGAATTTTATTGACGAGCTCAAAATTAGAAAAACTTTTACCTAGTCAGTTTTGACAATTGACGACATCCATGAAACAGGTGTACATATCGTCTATGGTCTCACTCGGTTTCATTCGAAAAAGTTCATAAGAATATACTAAAAGATTAATTTTTGACTCTTTCACTCTACTTGTGCCTTTGTGAGTCATTTTGAGTGTATGCCAAATATTAAATGCTATTTCACAAATTGAAACACGATTGAACTTATTTTTATCAAGCGCACAAAATAAGACATTCATAGCCTTTGCATTAAGAGCGAAAGTCTTCTTCTCCAATTCATTCCAATCGATCATTAGAAGAGAAGACTTTGAAAATCCATTTTCAACAATATTCTAAAGTTCAAAATCCATGGAAATAAGGAAGATCCTTATTAGGGTCTTCCAATTGGTGTAGTCCGTCCTATTGAACATGGGCGGATGTGTAATAGAGTGACCCTCTTGGTTTTTGATGTATGTCATCTCTCTTAGGTCTTAATCTAATTGAGAGTGAACCCCGCTCTGATATCAATTGTTGGGATCAAAAGCACTAAGAGGGGGGGGAATTAGTTAGTGCAGCGGAAAACTTTCAAAATAAAACGATGTTAGATTGATGAAATTATTTTCATGAAACCATTTCAGAGTTCTTCAAATTAAGAGTAAACGAAGTATATTTGATGTAAAACAACGGAGGTAGTTTATAGTTAAGATAAGGAGCAGAATGTAAATGTCAACCGATATTTAGAGTGATTTGGTCAATCTTGACCTACATCCACTTTTGGCTTCCTCTTCCGACGAGGTCACAGACGTCCACTAGAGGCCTTCCTTCAATAGGCGAAGGTCAACCACCCTTTTACAACTTTACTCCTTTTGACAGGCCTAGGAGACAACCCTTACAGATTTCCACTCCTCTCTTGAATGATCAAAACATAGAAGAAAAGAGGGAGAAGAACTTCTAGCCTTTTACAATACTTTTAAGCTCTCAAATTCTCAGAATAAATGCAAGCTTTCAGTGCCATTTCATATAGGAAAGGGTGAGGTTTATAAAGGCCCCAACTGGTTTGAATTTGGAGCTCAAAAGTATCATCTCCCGGATTTATGGGGTCCTAGCGGTACTACCGCCTGACTTCACTTGAAGACCGGGCTCAATTGCCTAACAAGGGCGGTACCATCACTTGATAGGGGCGGTACCACCGCCTAATAGGGGTGGTACCATCGCCTGACTTCACTCAGAGACCGAGCTACTGGGCGGTGCCACCGTCAGCCAGGAAATCTAGGTCCGAATGGGCTGATCCATTTTGCTCAATTTGGGTCTATCAAGGGCCCAATTGGCCCCAGATTAAGTTAATGGGATCACCTCCCATTCCTAACTTAATCTTCATGCAAACTATGACATTTAAGAGATTAATACTGCAACTCGTGTTCTGGTGCGTCAATCGCTTCTTCCGGCGTGCTTCCGACGAACTTCTGGCGAACATCGGACAAACCATCGGTGATGCTCTAGCGGACTTCCAGCAAACTCCTGGACTTGTGATGATCCTCTTGGCTAGTTGTGATGAGCTTCTTTGGTAAGCACCTGGACTTCTCGGATTTATTCCCGTAGAACCTCCGACGACAGTCCGGACTTCCGTTGAACTCTCGAACTCCCAACGTGATCTTGGTCTTGACTTTGGCGCAACACCTACTACATGTCTTATTGCCATCGTAGTTAATCCTATACACTTATCTCAACATATGGATTAGATAACCAAATGACAATTGACTTCATCATCAAAATATGAGATTCAACAGGTGGTACCGCCCAACGCAGGTGGTACCGCCCAACGCAGGCGGTGATACCACCCATGCCCGGGGAACCTAGGATGGAAAAGTTTTAGGCTCCAAGTTTGAATCAACATGAAGCCTAAATATACCCCTCTCATCCTTGGTTAAAGCACACAAGCACAGAGAGATTAAAAGAGAGAAAACGTTGCTATGATCATAAGTGTATTCCCTCTTTCAGCTTAAACTTAGATTTATGTTTAGAGAGGAGAGTGAGTGCTTGTAAGGGTTATTTCCTAAACCCGATAAAAGGAGAAGAGGGGTGTAAAAGGTTTTTGGCCTTCGCCTATTGAAGGAAGGCCTCTAATGGATGCCGATGACCTTGTCGGAGGAGGAAGCCGAAAGTGGATGTAGATCACGTTGACCGAACCACTCAAAAACTCTAGTTTGCATTTACTTCTTGCCATTTACATATTGCAAACCTCTTTAATAGCTTACTGCCTTCAAATCATCATGTATGCTTTAAAGTTAAGTTTTCGAAATTGGTTTTTCATCGGAGACGGTTTTTATCGTATGAAAGATTTTAAACCGACGATATTTTTCCACTACACTAATTCACCCCCCCTCTTAGTACCGACCTCTTGATCCTAACAAAAACTCCAGGCTTACTCTGAGGTGGAGAGGGGGAGGAGAATAGAAGAGGTAAGGAAAGGCTCTCTAGCCTATGAACCACTGAATCCCTCCTATTTATAGAGGTCCCCTATCAACTTAACCCTAATGGATCCGCCCCTATTAGGTATTGGATCTTCATCCAACTACCCAAGCCTCTTAGATTAGTTGATCTCTATCCAATAAACTCTCATGGGATTTTATTGGATCTTGTCCATGGGATTCAAAAATTTAGAGACTTAGTGGATATCCAATAAGATAGGGGCTCCGACGGATATCTCATATCTGAACTTCTACTCATCGCAACGCCATCCATATGTGTGTGGACCTCTAGGCCCAATATCGAGCTGGCCATGGGTTATATGCTAGTCATAGGTGCCCAGCAAGCCAATCACGTGAGTGATGGCACGTCACCAGATGATTATGGACCACAACCTAATATGATTAGGCCCGACCCAGTAGGCCTAATTACTCACAAAAAGATCTATGTGTGCAACGGTGCATCTCCATGCCTTGTGATCGTCCATTTCGTCCTTGTCGGTTCCGTTGACATCTTGATGCATCTTCATGCATCACGATCGTCCGTCTCGTGGGTCCTGCTATCGCATCCACGCTCCCGCTGTGCCTCCTCATGTGATTACAACTTAATCATAGGCACATAGGCCCGACAATAAACGAGAAATATAATGGAGGTTCGCAGAGACCTCAATAATAATAATCACAGTACACACATCACACACGGTCCATGATCATCCGTCCACACATCATACATCACATGTATAAATAATCATCATCATGTAGGACTACTGGATAATAATAATAAAAATAATAATCAACTAAGCCTTTTAATTAATTAATATTTTCTGAAATCGGGGACATTATAAGGAATTTATGAATTCATAGAGGTATTTTCGTAATTTGGACAAAAGACCGAAAACCGGAATTTCTCAAATTTCGAGAGGCAAAACTGTCTTTTGCCCGAAAACCCTAATGCCCTTTCCCCTTTTTCATTGCTGCGGCCAGCCACCCTACCGTGGCGGCCTGAGGCGGTGGGCCTTTGCCCTGCTCTTACAAGCGCACCTTGCCATTGGCGGCAGCGCTACCTGCTGGGGTCGACGCCTTTCGGACTCGCCGCCTCCATGGCGGTGCTGTCCCACCGGCGACCGCCCACCGTAGTGGGTTTCGCCAGCGAGAGCAATGCGGCCGCCGCTGCTGCCTGGCGGTATGCCCCCGTCCTCTGGCGCCTCTGCCCGGTGGGCTGCCTGCCCTCACGACAAGCAAGCTGCTGCAAGAAGGCCCCGGCCCGGCCGCGGCCCCTTTGTGCCGCCCGGTTCGGCTTTGCCGCGCCGCGAATCGAGGGCAGCAACTTTTTGCTGCCCTTCCTTGTTTTTTCGTCAACAATTTTGACGTCAAAATTCTTCCTAAACACAACACACGTGGTTCAAAACCCATCATTCGCATGAAGCAACTCACTCACGATACCACTTGTTGGGGAAATCCTTGGGGGCGACATCATATGCGCAGCGAAAGAACAAGAAAAACAAAGTCCCCGATTCCCAAAGAGATGTTTGTCGTCATGTGAAGATTGGTACGCAAAAATCCGCGAAACATGAAACTGCGTATAGGGTAGATTGTGTTACCTAGGGAGATCGTATATCCCTGTTTCCTTGCAGATCCTTAGGAGAGGGTGAAGGAGGTCAAGCGTCCTCCTCTCTAGCGGTGATCCACACAGCAGGGTTGCGACGACGCTCCTCAAAACTCTAGACCTACTCTGAGGTGGAAATGGAGAGGAGAATAGGAAAAGACAAACAAAAGCTCTCTAGCCCATGGGGCTCTGAATCCCTCCTATTTATAGAGGTCCCCTATCAAACCCTAATGGGTCCTCCTCTAGTGGGTATTGGATCTGCATCCAATAAGACAATGGCTCCGTCAGATATCTCATATCCGAACCTCTATTCGTCGCAATGCCTACCATATGTGTGTGACCCTCTAGGCCCAATATCGAGCTGGCCGTGAGTCATACCTGTCAGAACTCCTTCTAACTCAGTGAATTATTATCTCTGTAATAATTCACTCGACTCATCGACTACGGACGTACTAGGCCACTACGCCGTAGTCCCTAGACGATACAGGGGAATCCAATCCATTGGACCTGTCTGTCCTCAGTTACCGTGTACCTATAGTCCCTCATCCACCTAATATACCAGAGACCGTATATCGAGCATGGTGTTGTCAAACCCACACGGTTTCTACTCGAGTCTCGCTCTAATCGGATTCTCCCGGAGAACTCTTTCTCTCTCAACCCGAATGACCCTGGCCAGGGATTTGTTTGAGCAAGAACACCTGGGATATTCCTCTCATGACACCGAGAGTGGATGATCCTCTATCGACACTTAATAGCCCTCGTAAGGTCGACTACCACTCCCAATGACCAACTGTACTTGATCTGGGACAACCAAACCTATAAGTCTGTTATCAAAGAGTGGAGCACTCATACAGGACATCCTTGGTGTCTCAAGTCTAAGGACCCGATACACCACTAGGACTACGAAATCGCTGTATGACAATAAGGCATCATCAACCATCCAGCATTCCGTAAGCGGATCAATCAGTGAACTCATTCTCCAATGAGCACTTGTACTGTATCCCTAGTGTCCCTACACAAGCAGCTATGAGACCAGTTGCATCCATCATATGGATGGGTATACAGCATACCAATCTGTCCGGTTATCACGATACCCCTCTCGAGTAACCTATGACTGGGATTATTTAGGATATGTGTTTAAAGGTGAATCGATCTCACTATCGTGATCTCATCACGATCCGATTCCCATTGCACAAATCCAAGGACATCACAATATATGTATGCATTTATGCAATAGTTTTAAAGTGATATATGCCAAAATATAATAAGCAAAAAGATTCTATATCAAGTCACACGTGCCATCACTCACGTGATTGGCTTGCTGGGCACCTATGACTAGCACTCCAAACCCAATTGAGTGCCATTATTGATCGACGGATCATGACTCGACGACGATGACCCACTACTGAAGTGCTAATATAGTGGGCGAACCTACCAGTAGAAGATGCCACTTGGGAGAACTATGACGACTTGAAGATCAAATTCCTAGAATTCATAGATCCTTAACCTCAAGGACAAGGATGATTTGAAGAGGACGGATCTGTTAGGACTCTAGCTAGGAGAGTCCTAATTAAATTTTATTGAAAGGGGCATTCATGTAAAACCTATCTCGTCGACCTCTATTAAAGAAGTGAAGAGGCCAGCTAGGGTTAGGGTTAGTTGGGAGGTTGCTTCTTAGAGTAGGAGTCTTATTAAGAGTTGGTTAAATGTAGGAGTCTTGAGTAGGAGTCCTATTAAGAGTTAGGGTTTAGAAGCCCTATAAATAGTCATGTATTCATCATCTTTTGACAAGCAATAGATGAATCTTTTTAGTAGCCTTTGAGCAGTAACTTGGAGGAAGGAACCCCTATAGAGTTCCAAGGAGGCTAATCCCTTAAAGAGATCAACCTAAGCTTAGAATCTATAAGGGTTCTATCAAAGTGGTAGCATACAGATTGGACTTACTTTCGCCGAAATTCTAATCCATCCAGTCTTCCATGTGTCATTGGGATTGGAGTGGCACTAAGAGAGGGGGTGAATTAATGCAACGGATTAAAACTTGTAAGTTTGAAAAGAATTAGTAAATGCTCAGGAGATTTCGATTCGATAGTAACTTGAGTAAAGTGAGAAGATGAAAATGAAAGATTGCTGTAGTGTAAATAACAATTTTAGAAAGTAAGAACTCACATATTCAAGGAACACACCAATTTAAAATGGTTCTGGTCAAAATGACCTATCCATCCACTTTAAGCCTTCTTCAAGAGGCTCCCAACTTCCACAAAATAACTTTGAAGGGGAAGGGACAAATACCCTCTTACAACCTTTTAAAAGTGGTTCACAGCTCTTACAGATTTGCAAAGAGAAAGAGGGAGGTAAACACTTAAGCTATTGAAAACAAGACTTGCTAAAGACTTTGCTAAGGCTTTTTCTCAATCTCTAACTTCTCAAAGGTTATCTTCTCCACTGAGAATTGAGGGGGCATTTATAGACCCCAAGAGGATTCAAATTTGGGCTCCAAATTTGAATTTCTTTTGGGTTTCCCAGTGCTGGCCGGTGCCATTGCTTGTTAGTGGCGGTGCCACCGCTATTAGTGTTTGACATTGACATTGTACTAGCCGTACACCACCCAAACCGATAGTTTGCTAGCAGTGCCACCACCCGAACTCTCGGGTTCAGGCGATGCCACCGCCTGACTATTTCAGCTCACTAGTTGGGCTCTAAACTTGGCCCAAACCAGTCTCTAACATGGGCCCAATTGGCCCCTAACCGAAGTTATAGGATTAACCCTTAATCCTAACCCTAATTACAAATAAATTATGAAATTAAGACATAGGCCTAAGCAAGTGTTTAACCTGCAATGTCGAGTTTTCTTCCGGTGATCTTTTCGGTGAACTTCCGGCGGACTTCCAATACACCATCAGATTTCTCTCGACGGACTCCCAATAGGCTCCCGATCTTGTGGCGAGTTCAGCGATTCTTTAGCAAGTAGTCGAACCTTCTCGGTGATCTCCACAAACCTCCAACAATCTCTCCGTCGAACTTCCAAAAACTTCGACAAGTCCCGATTTCTTCTCGGTTGGTTTTTAGCAAAGACTTCGGAATAATCTTGGGACTCTCGGCGGACTCTTGAACACCCATCAAACTTGACTCCTAGAGACTTGTTTATATCTTTAAGCTATCGTAGTTAATCCCCGATACTTAAAACAAAACTTTGATCGAGATAATTAATCCCTAGGCAATTAATCAAGTTGTCCCATATATTATTGGTCCCTCAACACTTTGACCCATTCTTCTAAGACATCGTCCTCTCTTGCCTATTCTTGAATCAGCCAATTGACACCACAACTCCATTATCCTTGGCATAATCTCTGCTCTTCTTGGCCGATGTCGAATCCATGGCCCAAAGCCTTCTGTTGATAATCGATCGATCCACCGCCCGACGTCCATCCAATCTTCTAACATGTTCCTCTAGCACAATATGATTTTCCTACTTTAATTGTCTCATCCTGACGAAGCATCATACATCACTCAAAACACAGATTAAATCATAAACACATATCAAGTGGTTTCATCATCAAAATACTGAGATTCAATAGTGTGATGTTTAAAGCTCAAGTTGGACAAAATGAGACAACCCAAAGCCATCTACTAAACATGACTACCCAAGGAGAACTCGGACCTAGTTGAGTGTCATTATTGATTGATAGATCATGACTTAACAAGTGATGACCCACTACTAAAGTACTAATATAGTGGGTGAGCCTACCAGTAGAAGATACCACTTGGGAGAACTATGACAACTTGAAGATCAAATTCCTAGAATTCATGGATCGTCAACCTCGAGAAAAAGGCTGATTCGAAGAGGGCAAGTCTATTAAGACTCTAGCTAGGAGAGTCCTAATTGAGTTTTATTGAAAGGGTCATTCATGTAAAACCTACCTAGTCGATTCTTATTAAAGAGGTGAAGAGGCCGGCTAGAGTTAGGGTTAGTTGGGATGTTGCTTCTTCGAGCAGGAGTCTTATTAGAAGTTGATTAAAAGTAGGAGTCTTGAGTAGAGTCTTATTAGGAGTTAGGGTTTAGAAGCCCTATAAATAGTCATATATTCATCCTCTTTTGATGAGCAATAGATGAATCTTCTTAGCAACCTTTGAGCAGCAACTTGGAGGAAGGAACCCCTATAGAGTTCCAAGAAAGCCGATCCCCTAAAGAGAACAACCCCAAGCTTAGAATCTACAAGAGTTTTATCGTAGTGCCTTTGTGTGTGATTTCGAGTGTGTATCAAATGTCAAAAGCAGTTTCGTGAGTAAAAACATGATTGAATTCATTTTTGTCTAAGGTGCAAAATAGAGCATTCATAGCTCTAGCATTAAAAGAAAAAGTTTTCTTCTCTAAATCATTCTATTTGTTCATTAGAGTAGAAGACTTTTGAAAACCATTTTCGATGATATTCCATAAATTTAAATCCAAGAAAAGCAAGAAAACTCTCATGAAGTTTTTTTCGATAAGTGTAGTCCCGTCCCATTGAACATGGGTGGACGAATGATAGAAAATCTCTCTTGAAAAGTTTAAAAGAGTCATTTCTCTTGGGTGTTAAATCAAATGATAAAGACGTGGCTCTAATACCAACTATTCGATCAAGAGTGGCACTAAGAGGGGGGTGAATTAGTGCAGTGGATAAATTCATCACGATTCAAAAATTTCTATTGATTAAACCCATTTCGGAAATATATTAACTTGAAACCATATAGGAATGTAGTGAAAAAAATAAGAAGGTAAAGCAGTTTGTAGTAAAGGTAAATTGCTCAAAAGGAAATGCAAACCAATTTATAATGGTTCAATCAAGCCTGACCTACATCCACTTCTGATTCCTCCTCTATCAAGGCTACCGGCTTCCACTACCGATTTTCTTTCAATTACCAAAAATCAACTACCCTTGCAACTCAATTCTTCTTTTGACAAGTTCAGGATAAAACCTTTACAACCCCCTTCACTCCTCTCTTAAACAAGACTAACACATAGAGCTTGAGAGGAGTTCTCACAAGATTACAATAGCATTTTTGTTTCTTTTTGCTCTCAATTCTTATGTATGTTAACTAGGGATGAGAGGGATATTTATAGGCCTCTAGTGGATTTAAACTTTGAGCCTAAAAGTGTCTAATCTCCAGTTATCGAGGTACTAGTGGTACCACCTCCTGTGTTGGGTAGTACCATCCGTTAAGATCGGAGCGGTACTAAGAGGGGGTGAATTATCAGAGGGATTAAAAAACTCATAAGTTTGAAATCGATTTAGAAATATGTAGATATTTCGATTCAACGAGGGATGACTTAGCTAAAAATAGCTCGATAAAGGTAGTCAATAGTAGGGAGATGAAACCGAATGATTTATAGCTAAGTAAAGAAATGGTTCAGAAAATTAAACACTCACATATTCAAGGAACACCATGATGTATAGTGGTTCGGTCAAATGACCTACATCCACTTTTTGAAGCCTTCTTCATGAGGCTCCCAACTTCCACTAGCAAATCACTTTGAAGGAAAGCACCAAATACCCCTCTTACAACCTTCTTACAAGTGGTTCACACCCTTACAGATTTTTCAAAGAAAGAGGGAGGTGAACACTTAAGCTATTGAAAACAAGACTTTTGCTAGAGCTTTTTCTCACTTTTTAACTTGTCGAAAAGGTGTTATCTCTCACGAGAATTGAGAGGTATTTATAGGTCTGAGAGGATTCAAATTTGGGCAAATTTGAATTGCTATTGGGTTTTCCAGTGTTAGGTGCCATCGCTGTTAGTGGCAATTACCTGCTATCGGTGTTTGACATTAACAATGTACTGGCGGTGCCACTACTAGACTTCTGGGTTCTAGGCGGTGCCACCGCTTAGTCCTGACAGTGTCAAGGCGGTGCCACCGTCGAATCTCTAGGTTCAGGTGGTGCCATCCCAATCCGGCGAAGTAAGCACCGTCCCAGTCAATGGTGCCACCCAAGATAGGATTGTTCCAACTCAATTGGTTGGGCTCCAAACTTGGCCCAAACCAAATTAAACTTGAGCCCAATTAGCCCCTAACTAGGTTCTAGGATTAACCCTTAATCCTAAACCGAAATTATGTGCAAACTATAAAATTAAGACATAGCTCTAAGCAAATTTTAACCGACAATGTCGAAGTTTCCTTCCTAGCATGCTTTCCTAATTTTAACTTCTAGTGGACTTCCGATACACCCTCGGATTTCTTCTAGTGGACTCCAAGCAGGCTCGCAGTCTTATGGTGAGTTCAATGAGTCTTTGGCAAGAATCTGAACCTTCGGGTGATCTCTCAAGAACCTCCGACGATCTTTCCGGTGGACTTCCTAAAACTTCGGCAAGTCCCCCTTCTTTCTTTCGGTTAATTCCAACAAGACTTCCTGATGATTCTTTCGGACTTTGGTGGACTCTCGAACACCCATCGAACTGGACTCTCGTAAACTTGTTTTATGTCTTCATGCTATCAGAAGTTAATTCTGCACATGTAAAACATACTTCGATCTAGATAATTAATCCTAAGCATCTAATCGGGTTTTCAACATGCCATTGGTCCCTCGACTCTTCATCCCATTCTTCTACCATTGTCCTCTCCTGCGGCCCTATTGCCCAATCGGCCAATTGACTCCACAACTCGATATCCTTGGTGCAATGTCCGCTCTTCTTGGCGATGTCTCCATTCACGACTTCGAAGCCTTTTTGTCGATCGTTGGACTCCATCCACCGGCCGACATTCAATCTTCTAACATATTCCTCCGGCCCATTTTGATTTTTCTGCTTTAATTGTCTCATCTTGATTGAAGCATCCCAAGGCCACTCAAAACGCAGATTAAAACATAACATATATTGATTGGTTTCATCATCAAAATCTGAGATTCAACAATCTTCCCCTTTTGATGATGACAACCAATCGACGATAGAGTTAACCTTAACTCCTGAGTTTAAAACAAACTCCCCTTATCAATATACCATATTATTAGAAACTCTTGATTCAAAAAATCCAAAAACATGTCATGATAAAATCATGACATATAATCAACATACTTCTCCCCTTTATCATTAACAAAAGGAGAAGTACCACAATCAAGGTTTATGATATATAAGTTCAACTCATTGCATGAAAAATATAATATTCATTTTTATCATCATGCAAGTTTGCTATCATCGTGATATACATGGTAGTACGGTAGCAAGTTTACATATATACAAGCTAGCAAAATTTGTTTAACATTTTAAGACACGCCAAGCTAGCAATTTTGAGATGTTCAAGAAAGCAACTCTTGCTTTTGAAATATAAGTTTTGCTAGATGTGCAAGTTAACTTTTGTTTCATGAGATAGGCAAGATAGCACTCCTTAGAGATGTTCAAGATAGCAATTTCTTCTCTTTTGAGAAGTGCAATTTTTACCCTATTTCTTGAATTGTGCAAACCAGCAAATTAGCTTTCTAGCATATTTTGCTCCCCTTTGTCATTGTCAAAAGAAGGGAAGACCCTTTACGTTAATTTCTAAATTATGATAAAGGTAAATAACGAGATGAAAATTCAAGTCTTGAATGTCAAAATAATTATTTTATCATAAATATTTCATCATTATGCATCATTATCATACGTTAAAGTATTGCATGCATAATACCAAATCATCATATATATTTTCAAAACATACAAACTCATTATTATATACATGATTCCAAATCTTCATTTATATTATTTCAATCATTGTTTCAATCATCACTATAACTCATCATGCACAAAATGTAAAATCATCTGACATGATACAAACATTTATTTTCAAAATATTTATCACTATTTTCATGTATGATAATAAAGTATTCATGATACCGAACATTAAATCAATATTTTTAAGTATTTATCACTTCATGATTGTTGGTACCAAACATTTATCATTTAAAGTATTCATGATACACATCATATGCAATACATCACATACATCATCATAATAAAAAGCATATGCATCATTCCAAATTATAAATATTTCAAATCATCATGGTATTAATCTGTCAAATTACATCCTGCCATGCATGATCATAACTTTTCTTTATTTTATCATTGTAAACAAGAAAGAATAAGGGAAGAACAAAATAGTGCCAAATATTTTAATTATTTCAAGGCATACAAGCCATAAATCCAACGGCATCATATCATAGAAGATAAGACCTCTTGAATGACAAAAGACATGATTCATTTTATCAAATCTCTTCTTTTTATAAATAACAAAAATTGTAAGTGTACAAACAAGAGATCGTGATTAAAAAAAATCTCAAGTAGTAAATCCAAGAAATTAAGATCATGATTTAAATACAAACTCATTCGAATTCAAATCGTCAGATTCATCAAAATCTCAACATTACTTTCAACAGATTCAAAATGGTATACATAGATTTATCATAGTAATCATCAAGATCAATAAGATAGAGAAAAATAATTTTCAAAAAAAAATATTTTCCTCTTTTTAGTCATTTCAATTCATATGATTTTATTTCATTTATGCCAAATAAAAATATGTATCATGTTTAAAACTAAAAGTGTAAGATTTATTATGACAAAGATCAATAAAGGCACTTTCATTATGTTAAAATCAATAATCCATAAATCATAAAATTCATCATGTAAAATTTTGAATTATAAAACTATTAAACATAATTTCAAATCAATATGCTCAAGTTTTTTGTATGAAAACATACATAATACTTAAAACAGAAAATGTAACATTTCATCATGATAAAATCGATAATCCATAAATTACTTAAAAATCACCATGCATAATTTCAAAATTTATTCAGCATGATCATTATGCATGACATTAAAACATGGTTTCAAAATGTTTAATATTTTTATTACATAATTTCATCATTATGCATCATCATATTTTTAAATTCGAATATACATATTTCAAAACCATACATTTCATTTTTCATGCATGATACAAATAAATCAATCATCATTATGAGCATATCATACATGATATTCAAGCATTAATGTTACATCATTTTGGCAACATGACCATAGCTTTTAAATGATGGTATCTAAATGTCAAAGTTCATTACATCCTATCATGCATAATCAATAACTTCTCATTTGTATTTCATGAATAATTTTATTTAATCTCATTAAAACATCAAGAAAAATTAATTGGGTAATGAGATAAATATTTCATGAATACATGGAATTGTATAAAAATCATCTTATGAGTGTTTCATGCATTCATATCATCACATGAAGAATATCAGAAAGAATTTTGGTGATGAGATGGGCAAATAGTGAACATAAATTTTGAATATCAAGAGACATATTATGATTCTTTTTTAATAACTCAAATAGTGAAAAATAATAATCATAATAGACAATCTTGATTTATAAAATAAAATTTTAAGTTATAATTGTTAGAAATCAAGATAAAAATCATAGTTAGATGAAAATCATTCAAAATCATCAAAATCACTTTCAAGAGGATCAAATAGATTCATTAAAGTCAATAAGATAGAGAAAAAGAATTTTTAAGAAAAAATACTTTTATCTTTTAGTTGTTTCAATTTATGTGATTGATTTTCTATTAGCATGCTCAAATATTTATTCTTATGTTAAAACCATGCATCAACATTTAGGATCAAAAAAAATTTCGTCATGAAAACCATCAAGATCAATAAACCACAAAAATCATCATGTATAACTTTAAAATCTCATGCATAAAATCGTCAAATCATGGTATCAAAATTTCAATATTTTCATTATAACTTTTATGCATCATTAAGTATATAATCGTCAACATACTTACACTATTTAATATAAGCATGCCTATTTCATTTTATGTCAAATTAAAACATGCATCATCATTTTTTTTAACCTAAAAAAGCCACTTTTATTATCGTTGAAAATTGATAATCCATAAATCATAAAAATCAATATGCATCATTTCGAAAGAAAACTCATTACGCATGATCATTATGCATTACTTCAAATCAAACATGATTTCATTTATTTTCAAAATATTCATCATGATAGGACATACAAGACAAATAAATCATTAAACATAAAGGATATTCATCAATCATGATTTCATTGAGCATAAGGTATTTTCAACCAAAATCATTTTGTTATTTGTTGTAGTCATGCATTTTTCTTTTTAGGTGAATCTATCTTTTCATGCTTAGTTTTCCATACAAAAGACATACATCATCATTAAGCATGATATTAAACTTTTTTTAATATTTTCATTAAGACATCAATCGTGGTTTCAATCAAAATCGAAAATCATCAAGATACACATTTTTTTCGTCTTAAGAAAAACATACATATAATCATTAGATTTAAATATAACATTTTATTCCATTAACATAAAACATGCAATTTTCAAAAAATAATTATTCAAAAAAAAAAATACATCATGGAAAACATTAAGTAATTTCAAAAATAAATTAAGGAGTTTTAGATTACCTATTGTTGAATGTCGTTGAGGTTTAATTTGCCACCTTTTTCTTGATTTTCTCCTGCCTTCTGAGAGCCCTGATTCATCCCAATTTTTGTTCTTCTTCTTACATTCAAAGCAAGTAGTTTTGTTCTTTTGTTCTTTATTTTTTTGTTTCATTTATAGTTTAAGTTCACCATCACTTGAGCTTATGCTTGAGTGGTCTTCAAATGTTCTATGTCCCAAATCCTTCATGTTCTTTGAAAGTTGTTCTCGAGTTCCCTTTTGTCACATTGTTTATTTCATATAGGTCATTAGAGACCCAATAAGTTCTTGAGAGGAAATGTTTTAAGGTCCTAGCCTCCTGAATACCCATAACTTTTGGATCCTAACTCTTTGGAAGGGATCTTAAAAATTTTAGTTACTACTTCAAAAGTTAGAAAAACTTTTTACCAAGAGCTTTGAGTCCATTGATGACATCCGTGAAACGGTGTACATGTCTCCGATGGACTCACTTGGTTTCATCCTGAAAAGTTCGTAAGATTAACTATGATAGCAAGGCATAAAGCAAAATGAAATCCTCAAGTCGAGAACAAGATTTCGTTGGCAGTTCGAGAGTTCGTCGGAAGTCCAGACGTTCATCTGAAGTTCTACTAGAACCAACCAAGAAGTCCAAGAGCTTGCCAAAAGCTCATTGGAACTCTCCAAGAAGATCGTCATGAAGTCCAAGAGCTTGCTAGGAGTCCATTGGTATATTCTTAGATATCACAAAAGTTCACCGAAAAGATCGCTAGAAGCTCGCCGGAGAAACCTTGACTCATCAGACTTATTTAGCTTAGTGTATGCCTTAGAATTCATAGTTAGCATAGTAAAAGAGATTAGAATTAGGCCAACCCAATTAGGGAACCAGTTGGGCCCATGTAAGGACTATATTAGGCCAAGTGAAAGGCCCAAACAATGATCCAAGAGGTGGCACCGTCAGGCATAGTCTCCTGAGATCAAATGGGGCAGTGGTACCATCACAGTCTCGAGAGGCTATCGTGGCAAGGTGCTTGCTAGTCTAGGCGATGGTCCAAGGTGCGATTCGTGTCAAACCGACACTAGTGGTGGTACCACCCAACACAAAGTTGTGATACCACCTATGTTCAGAAACCTAGGATGAGACATTTTTAAGCTCCATGTTTGAATCAACTTGAGGCCTATAAATACCCCCTCTCATCCCTGGTTAAAACATATGTATTGAGAGTGCAAAAAAAGAAAGAAACGCTACTACAATCTTGTGTGAACTCCTCCTTCTTCTAAGTGTTAGAATTGTTTTGAGAGAGAGGAGTAAGTGGGGTATAAGGGTTATCTCCCCCAACCCGGTAAAAGGAGAAAGAGCTATAAGAGGTGGTTGGTCTTTGCCTATTGAAGGAAGATCTTTAGTGGATACCATGGTCTCGACGGGAAGAGAATCGTGAGTGGATGTAGGTCACGACGACCGAACCACTATAAAAAATCTGGTTTGCCTTTCTTTTGAGCAATTTACTTTAATTACAAACCACTTTACTTGTTTACTACTTTCAATATGTTTACGAACATGCTTTCAAGTTAAGCATATTTTAGGACTCCATTTTCAATATACCTAAAGAATTTTCAGAATCGACATGATTTTTATCGCTACACTAATTCAACCCCTCTTAGTCTTGGACTTGTTCTTAACAAGTTGATATCAAAGCCATGTTTTTCTTATTTGGTTTAACACCCAAAAGAGAAATAGCTCTTTTCGCTTTCAAGAGGGTCACTTTTATCTGTCCTCCCATGTTCAATGGGATCTGACTATTATTGGAAAACTCGAATGAGAGTTTTCTTGCTTCATTGGATTTAAATTTATAGAATATTATCAAAAGCAGTTTTCAAAGGTCTTCTATTCCAATGAACCATTGAATGATTTGGAGAAGAAGTCTTTTTCTATAAATGCGAAAGCTATGAACGCTTTGTTTTGCAATCTTAGACAAAATGAATTCAATCGGGTTTCTACTTGAAAAATGACTTTGATATTTGTCATATTCTTGAAACCACACACGAAGGCACTAGTAGCGTAAAAAGTTTCGAAGATTAATCTTTTTAATGCATGATTTTGAATTGTTTCATATGAAACCAAGCAAAACCATTAGAGATATGTACACTTGTTTTACGGATATTGTCAAAAGTACTTGGTAAAAGTTTTTTAATTTTGAACTTATAAATAAAATTTTATGTTCTCTTAATAAGAACTAGGATTCAAAAGTAATTGCTATACAATGGGCAAAAGACTTAAACAAGTTTCCACTTTCGAAGAACTTATCGGGTCTTTAATGACCTACTTAAATGACCAATGTGGCACAAAACAAACTTGAGAACAACCTTCCAATGAACAAGAAGGATTTCAGACTTAGAACAATTGAAGACCACTCGAGCATAAGCTCAAGTGATGGTGAACTTGAACTCCTCACTATGAAAATTAAAAATTTTATGAAAAAAAAAAATTAAAAGAATAAAAGAACATAAATACTTGCTATGAACGAAGAAGAAGGGAAGCACTTTGGGATGAATCGAGCTCATCCTAAGATGAGGAAAATCAACAAAAGGTAAGGTGGCAAACTATGCCTTAACGACTTTCAATGATGAGATAATCAAAACTCTCCTTAGTTTATTTTAAAATTACATGATGCTTTTCATGAGTTATTTTTAATTTAGTTTAATTATTTTTCTTGAAAATTTCATGTTTAATAATGTAATGAAAATGCTAAAAAATTATGATCATGCTAGTAATTTTAAAAATGATAAAAAAATTGTCTGTTTTATGACAAAGAAATAAAATGTTAGATTTAAATCTAATGATAATCCTATGTATGTTTTAAGAAGCAATAATGTGTATCATATTGATTTCCATATTGTCTCTCGATTTTGATTGAAGATGCTCTATGATTAAAAAAAAATGTTTAATTTTGAAGTAATGCATATAGGATCATGCTTAATAAGTTTATATTTTCAAATTATGCATGATGATTTTTATGATTTAAGGATTATCGATCTTTCTTGAAGTAATGAAAATTCTTTCTTGTTTTTTAAATTTTGATGCATGTTTTATTTGGCATAAATGAAAAGGGCATGCTTATATGAAATCAATCATATGAATTGAAACACTAAAAAAGAGGGAAAAAGCTTTCTCCTTGAAAGATTTCTTTTTCTCTACTTTGTCGATTTTAAAAATGAGAGATTCTGAATCTATCTATATATTTTTGAATATCTTGAAAATGATTTTGATGTAATGATTTGAATTTGAATGAGCTTTATCTTGATTTTTTCGAGATTTATAAATTGAAATCTTTTATGAATCAAGATCTCTTTATTTCATCTCTTATGTTTCTCTTTGACATTTACTAAAGAGGAAAATAATTCAATTCATAATCTTGATTTCTCGATATTTGATACTTGAAATCTTTGTATGAATGAAGATCATCTTCTCCTTATTTCTTTTTTTATCTACTATCTAAATGAATCATGAATTTTAGAATTATAATTTTTATGAATCATAATGAATTAAGAGATTTTATATGCATGAATTGAGATCTTATTCTCTTACAAGATTAAATGAATTTTAACTATATCATGATCTCTTAAAATTATTTTCGTTAATTATTTAAGAAAGATTTGTTAAAATGAATCATGGTTTTATCATGATTTCTCGAATTTTAGACAAGATCTTTCATTTTTTATGATTGAAATAATAATGTAATTATGAATGATGATTTGATATTATGTATGCAATACTTCAACTATGATAATGATGCATGCAATGATGAAATATTCATGATGAAAAATTGTTTTGCCATTGATGACTTGATATTTCATCTGTATTATTTATCCTTTGTCATGATTTGGAAATTGATACAAAGGAAAAATAATTACAATATTATATTCTTCCCTTCTATTTGACAATGACAAAGGGGGAGCAAAACTTGCTAGAAAGCAAAATTGATAGCTTGTACTTCTCAAAAGAGAAGAAATAACTTACAATCTTGAACACAAATAAGAATTGCTAGCTTGCAATCTCAAAGAGAAGCATAAGTGCTATCTTGCCCATCTCAAGAAGTAAAGGAAGGCAAGAATCGCTTAGCTTGCACACTTCAATAAGAATGCTATCTTTGCATTTGTTTTTGAAAACTTGCTAGCTTGCATACTCTGAAATGATATAAAATCTGCTAGCTTGCATGTTTAAATATGATGTAACACTTGCTAAATTTGCTAACACAAATTGCATTGTTGATAAAACATGAGATTATGTTTATTAATGCAATGATTTGAACTTGCATATCTTAAACACTTGATAGTTGAACTTCTACATTTTTTTTATGACAAAAGGGGAGAAGTATGATGATATTATGCATAAGTTTATAATAACATGTTTCTTGGATTTTTAAATCCAAGAGTTCTATCAATATAGCATATTGATAGGGGGAGTTAAGGTTAATTCCGTCATCAATTAGTTGTCATCATAAAAAAGAGGGAGATTGTTGAATCTCATATTTTGATGATAAAACAAATTGATAGTTTTTATGATTTAATCTGCATTTGAGTGATACAGGATGCTTGACTGGAGAGATAATTAAAGTAGGTAGAATCATGTTGGTGGAGAAAACATGTTAGAAGATTGGACGTCCGAATCAAGGATCTATTGATGTATTGATAGAAGGCTTGGTCATGAAGTTCTGGGCATCGGGCCAAAAAGAGTGGATATTGTACTAAGGATATTAGGATTTGTGGAGGTCAACTTGTAGGTGGACAATAGGCCTGTAAGAGAGGACGATGCATGAATAATCGGACAAAGCATTGGACCAATGATATGTCGGAACAACATGATTCATTCTAGTAATAATTATCTAAATCAAGTATGTTTTATATGTACAGGATTAACTACAATAGCAAGGGCATAAAAAAGCAAAAATGAAGTCCCCGAATTAGAGAACGAGAGTTCATTGGAATCTAAACATTCGTTTGGAAGTCCTGACGTTTGTCCTAAGTTCTCATTGGAACCAACCAAGTCCGTGGAGCTTGGCTAAAGAAGCTCATTGGAACCGCCAAGAAGATCATCGTGAAGTCCAGGAGCTTGCTGGATTTCGCTTTGAACATTCTTAGAGATCATCTGAGGTTCATCAAAAGATGGCAAAGCTTCGCCCGAAAGAAACCTTGACCATCGAGGACTTATTTAGCTGGTGTATGCCTTAGAATTCATAGTTAACACATAATTGAGATTCGGTTTAGGCCAACCCAATTAGGGGCCAGTTGGGCCCATGTAAGGACTGTGTTGGGCTAAGTGAAAAGGCCCAAATAGTGACCTAAGAGGTGGTACCGTTGTGGCACAATCTAGAGACGGCGTCAATAGATGTTATCACCGGTCTCAGGCGGTGGTACCACCTAGACACAATCTCCCAGAGGCTGTCAAGTGATGGTACGACCAGTCTAGGGCGTGGTATTGCCATTGTCAAGTGTCCATGGTACCGCCAGATCAAGCGATGGTACCGCCTAATCTTTCAAGTGGTCGCGAACTGTGGCGGTGGTACCACCACCATACCTAGGAAACCCAGATGAGACATTTTTAGGCTCTAAGTTTGAATCAACTTGAGGCCTATAAATATCCTTCTCATCCCCGGTTAAAAACACAAGTTTTGAGAGTGAAAAAAAAGAAACGCTACTACAATCTTGTGTGAACTCCTCTCCTTCTTCTGTAATTGTTGAATGATTTGGGAGAGGAGTAAGTGGGGTGTAAGAGTTATCTCCCAAATCTAATAAAGGAGAAAGAGCTGTAAAAGGTGGTTGGTCTTCTCCTATTGAAGGAAGACCATTAGTGGATATCGGAGTCCTTGGACGGAAGAGAAATTGGGGAGGATGTAGGTCACTACGACCGAACTAATATAGAAATCTAGTTTTGCTTTCTTTTGAGCAATTTAATTTAACTACAAACTACTTTTACTTGTTTTACTGCTTTCAATATGTTTATGACCATGCTTTCAAGTTAAGAATATTTCTGAGATTGGTTTTCAACATATGAAAGAATTTTTTCAAACCGACGATTTTACCGTTGCACTATTCACCCCCCTCTTAGTGCCCGACTCATTCCTAACATGGGGACCACAGGTACATGGTAACTGATGACAAACAAGTTTAATTGATTGGATTCCCCTTGTATCGTTTGGGGACTATGGCATAGTGGAATATGCAACCAGAATCGATGAGCCCAGTAGCCACTATCTATTGGATATACAATAAGCCCCTAAATTATTGGATTCTATGGATTGAGATCTAATAAGAGTCAATGACAGATTATTAGATAGAAATCCATTAATCTAAGAGGCTTGGGTAGTTAGATGGATATCCACACCCAATAGGGCGATCCATTAGGGTTAAGTTAATAGGGGACCCTATAAATAGGAGAGAACCAATGGTTCATAGACTAGAGCCTTCTGATTGCCTCTCCCATTCTCATCCCCGTCTCCTCCTTCGATAGCGTGCTTGGAGACTTGAGAAGCATCGTCACAACCCTACCGTGTGGATCACCGCTAGAGAGGGGGGACACTTGACCTCCCTTCACCCTCCTCTTAGGGATCTGGAAGGATTCAGGGATATATCTGATCTCCCCAGGGTAACACAATCTTTAATATACATAGTTTTAAGTTTACGAATTTTGTGCATTATTCTTCTTATTTATGACAAACACATCCTTGGGAAATTTTGGATTTTGTTTTATATTCTCCCTCACTTTATGTGATGTCGCCCTAGATTTCCTTAAAGTGGTTTAAAGGAGCCGTTGTTCATGCGAAAGATTGATTTTGAACTATGTGTATTGTGTTTTTGAAAAAGGTTTTGATGTCAAAATCATTGACACAAAAGGAGAAGGGCAATACTATTGTTGCCCTTGCTATCGTCGTAGATGTGGTCAAACGCTGCTTGCAGTGTTGGTGCCTATATGCTGGTGGTTGGATGTCGGTGGCCCCATCTTGTGGTAGGTCATATAGTGTCCACGAGCAGGCTTGCGCCAGGGCTGACCACCATAGGGCAGGTGCCCATAGAGGTAGCGATGCTTGCAAGTGTTGCGCCCACGATGCAAAGGCACCATGGGGCAACGATGCTTGCGGGCGCTGCACCCACGAGTAGAGGCGTCGTGGGGCAACGATGCTTGCATGCACTATGGCCTTGAGCAAAGCCGCACTCGAGGGCAACGGTGTTCTCAAGGGCACTAGCTTACGAACAAAGCCACATGCGAGGGCGACGTGCATGTGGGGCTCACCACCGGCGACACCGACCTATCCGAGGTGGCACCACCGATAGGGTGGCGTTAACAAACGTGAGGCAGTGAGGGAACTAGGGTTTTGGGCAAAAGACATTTTACCCCTTTGGACTTTCAGAAATTCTAGTTTTGTCCTTTTGTCCAAATTATGAAAATACCCTCATAATTTAGAAAATTTCCTATATATCCTTAATTTCATAAAATAATAATTAATTAAAAATTTTAATTGATTATTATTTTTTATTATTCTATTAGTCCTACTTGATGATGATGTGTAAATGTGATGTATGATATGTGGACTGATGATCATGGATCATGTGATGTGTGTACTTGTGATTATTATTATTAGGGCATACGAGCCTCTATTTTATTTCTCATTTATTGTCGGAGCCTACGTGCCTATGATTAAGTTGTAATCACACGAGGAGGTGCAGTAGGAGAGTGGAAGCGATAAGGAACCCACTAGGTCGAGACGGACAATCACGATGCATGAAGATGTATCGAGATACCGAATTAAACTATTGAAGACGAGATAGATGATCAAAAGGTATAGAGATGCACCACTATACACATAGATCTTGATGTGAGTAATTATGTCCACTAGCTCGGACCTAATCATTTTAGGGTTGTGGCCCATGATCATTTGGTGTGATTACTCATATGATATGTAATTGCTTATATATCTACTAGATATATATATATATATATTTTATTTATTTATATACGATGTAGATATATATTAAATATGTATGTGTGTGACATATCATATTATGAGATCAAATCAAAATCTCATATCTTGACAATAATAAGTTGGTAAACATGAGATAATTAGATTAACCCACATGACCTTCCATCGTTATAGGTAAGGACCAATTCTCGATGTAGGTTGAGTTGGTTGAGTCTCTCGAGACTCACTTATATCACGATTCGCTATCTTGCCAATGACATAGAGATGTAACCAATGATTTGAGGGCATGGTATGCCCGGTCATGTCCCTCGAGGGTATATTATTGAATTAGATGCATCTTGTAATAATGGTCTTGACTTAACGGAACATCATGGTTGGTCGAGTCTCTCAAGACTATGGTGGTTCTGAGACGAACAAGACATGAATTACAAGGAGTTGTGATCAAAAGAGTTGCCTACCTTTTGGGCTTATTGTGATTTGTCGAGTCCCTCAAGGTTACACTAAGATGCTAATTGGATCTCGATCCCCACTAGAAGTCTATCGGAGACTTCCGCTTCACATGTTGAGGGTGTCACATGACCTCGTTAGTAAAAATAATGAGAGCAGATTAAGATAGAAGTTCATATCTTGATTATTAATTTTTTAAAATCTACATATTATTTATTTTGCTACATTATTTTTTCAGAAAATATCGATTCAAATCCTCACGTGATTGACATACTTAACGTCAACCACCTCACTAGTCCATATTATACGAATTGGCTTCGTAACTTGAGAATTATTCTCATGGTAGAGAAAATCATGAACATCCTTGATATAGTGATGCTCATGCCAGAGGAAGGGGCAAACGAGGATGAGATCGCTCGCTATGTGAAGTACATAGATGACTTCACTATTGTTCAGTATTACATGTTGGGCTCCATGACTTCTGAGTTATAGAGACAACAAGAAAAGATGAATGTCATATTCATTCTCCTATATGTCCACAAACTGTTTGAGGAACAAGGAAGGACTCAGTGATATGAGATATTCAAAAGCCTCTTCCGCGTTAGGTTGGCTGAGGGGACACCAGTTTAGAATCATGTCCTAAAGATGATCGAGTAGATAGAGAAACTCACAAGTCTAGGAATGGTCCTAGAGGACAACCTATATGTGGATCTTGTGCTTCAGTCTCTATCAAATTCATTTTCACAGTTCATAATAAATTTTAATATGAACAAGCTTGAGGTGACTCTTCCCGAGCTACTCAATATGTTGAGGGAGGCAAAGAGCACTATCAAGAAAAAGAAGCTAGTTCTCTATACTGATGAGACCAGAAAGAAAAGGAAGGCAGAAAAATCCCTTAAGAAGGGTAAGGGCAAAGGCAGATCGAGTAAAGAAAAGGTTACTAAGAAAGACCTAGCAAATGACAAAGACCAGTGCTTCCATTACGGTAAAGATGGGCACTAGAAGATGAACTGCAAAGAGTACCTTGCAGAGAGGGTGAAACAAAAGCTTAGAGAAGCTTCAGGTACTAGCATGGATGTAAGTGTCCAAGAGGAAATGAGATTATGTCACATCAATGAGGGAAAGATTCAAAAGTTACTAAAGGATGGATATCTAGATCCATTCAACTATAAGTCATATACAACTTGTGAGTCTTATCTTCATAGAAAACTAACCAACTCTCCATTTAGTGGGATTGGAGAGAGAGCTGTTAAGCTGTTGGAACTCATAAATAGTGATGTATGTGATCCCATGTCAACTCATACCATATGTGATTACTCCTACTTCATTATTTTTACTGATGATTTCTCAAGGTATGGATATATATACTTGATGAAGTATAAGTTCGAGGTCTTCGAGAAATTCAGGGAGTATAAGAATGAAGTGGAGAACCAAACTAGAAAGAATATCAAGACTCTTAGATCAGATCAGGGAGGTGAGTACTTAAGTACAAAGTTCACCCAGTTCCTCAAGGACTATTGGATTAATCTCCAATGGACACCTCCTTATACACCTTAGCTCACTCGTGTATTCAAAGGAGAATCACATTATTAGATATGGTGCAGTCCATGATGAGTTTCATGACCTACTAATCTCGTTACAGGGATACACTCTAGAGACTACAACTTACCTTCAACAAAGTTCCATTAAGTTGGTAGTATCTACACATATAAGATATGGAAAGGAAATAAACCCTATCTTAAAAGGTTGTTAAAATTTAGGGCTGCCTTGCATGTTAAAAACATAACCTGATAAGTTAAAATCTAGGATGGAGTGGTGTAAGTTCGTGGGATACCCCAAAAAAAACTTATGGGTATTATTTCTATCATTTCAAGACCAAAAGGTCTTTGTAGCCAAGCTTATGGTGTTCCTTAGAAGAATAAATTCTTGGTGGAGATTCCTGTGGTCTAGTGGTGTATTCACCTTAGACTTGAGACACTAAGGATGTCCTGTATGAGTACTCCACTCTTTGATACCAAACTTATAGGTCTGAAAGTTCTAGATCTAGCATAGCTAGACAATGGGAGTAGTAGTCAATCATCTGAGAATTGAGTGTCAATAGAGGATCATCCTTTCGGTCATAAGTTGACATCTCATGTATTCTTGCTCCACCAAACCCTAGCCAAGGTCATTTTGGATTATGAGAAGAAAAGAGTTCTTGGCGGAAAATCACAGTTAGAATACATCTTCAGTAGAAACTATATAGGATCTGACACCATGCCCTGTATATGGTCTCTAGATATTAAAATGAATGAGAGACTATAGGTACATGGTAACTAAGGATAGATAGGGTCCAAATGATTAGATTCCCCTTGTATCATTTGGGATCTACAACATAGTGGCCTAATTCTCCCATAATGATAAGTCAACTGAAATTATTATGAAAATAATTTATTGAGTCAAGGATTAGAGGAAGTATAACTCATGGCTAGTTAGATGTGGGCATAGGGTCCTGCGTATACGGGTAGACATTACTGACGAGTAGAGGTTGAGATAAAGAGATATCCGGTTGAGCTCTTATTTTATTATTAGATATCCAATAAGCCCTGAATTGATCATATGGATGAGATTAACTAAAACCAATGAGAGATAATTGGATTGAGATACACTAATCTAAGAGGTGGGTAGTTAGATGAAGAACCAATAACCAATAGGGAGATCTATTAGGGTTAAGTTGACAAGGGGATCTCTATAAATAGGGAGGATGTCATAGGCTCGCCAAGCTAGAGGTTTCCCAGTTTGTTTTCTCCCATTCTCTTTTCCCTTCTCCTCATCTCTAGTAGGTGTGGAGATTTGGAGATTGATTTGAGGAATATTATCATAACCATATTATTGTGGATCACCGTTAGAGAGGGAGGGTGGCTTAACTTTTCATCTACTCCTATAGAATTGTAACATCCAAGGATATACAATCTCCTGTGGTAAAACACAATCTCACACGTGGGATTTAAGTTTCATGGTTTGCATACCAATCTTAGCAATGCGATAAACACATAATTGAAAAATTTGGAATTTTGGTTTATGTTCTTCCTTCCATGATGTGATGTCGTAAACTAGATTTTCCCTACACTAACAATATATATAATAGCAAAATAGCTTTCTTGCATGAACAATGAGTTTAAAGTGTTGATATCAAGCAAGAAAATTAAATCTTGCCTAATACCTCAAAATAAAAGATGGTCTAATTAGTAATTTAAAAAGTGATAATTTTATATATAACAATCTATATTGATATGATAAAAAATAGTCAATCCAGACCAAATATAATATCAAACTCTAAATCTCTGGAGAATCAAATCTGACTAGAAGTTCATGTTCTCCAATAGAAACAGGACAAGATGACAAGATCAAGCTTGTTATCAAAGAATCCCAATAGTCATAATTAATGATAGCATATAATCTGTGGCCTATGATGAATGCCTAAGTAATAAACAAAATATTACAAAACAATACATAGATTAGAACTATGGTCAAAACAAAATTTTTACTTCTATTATGAGCATGAATAATAATTTTCTAATTCACTGATTTAGAGGCTCTAAATTGTATTTAGTGATAATACACTTGACTTTGGCTTTATTTGGGGAGGGTGGCTCTTTCTTCTTGTTCAAAGGGCAATCTTTTTTGATCCAACTTTATGATCCCCCAAAACACATATATTTGTTTCACTAAACTGGCTTACACACATGATCGAGTTTTATGGTGACTTCAAATCTAGATATCTTGATTTTATTACTATTTCTGATTCATTCATCTCTTGTTTTGTTAGTAAACTTATTCTTGCTATTCCTTACTTTATCTCTAAATTCTTTTTATTAACCCATCAAGCTCAACCTCTACTTCCAAACATATAAGTGGCAAAGAAAATCCTTTCATTATCGAGAACAATTTAGTACATAAATATCTTCCCTATCTAAAGATTATCTATTATTTTGCCACCAATGGATTAAGTTCATAATTGAAATATGAAGAACTAAACTTCTTAAATTATTCATTCCTAGTCCATTATAATTTGATGTCCCCCATCAACACTTTCATCCCACTCAATTAATAAAAAAAATAGATGACGAGGGGGAAGGATCAAATGTCCACCCATTCTAGATTTCTAAAAATACATCAAACAAAATTTTCATTGATCTCTATATAATTTACTAAACCTTAATATATTTTGCATATTAAATGATCAAATATCTTAGAGATCCTCAAATCATGCTCTTATACCAATTTATCAGCTCAATTATCATGTTTAGAGGTGTGACCCTGCCTTAAATCAAAGTAATATTAATGGTAAGAGCTAAAAAGTTTCATTGGTGACAAACATGTTAATGGTAAGAGAGATATAGCTACAAACAAACTTAGAATCCTATTGCAAGGTAGGGATACAAGAGTTCATGAATATTATCTCATTAGATATAGAATCAGAAATGTCATTTCATTCAAATATATTTAGTTAATAACAAATGAAGTAAAGTATATATTGGAGCATATCAATGACTAAAAGTATTAGGACATATCAATAACATATAAATTATTTCAAAGCATATAATGACATATAAAATATTTTGGAACATATCAAGGAAATATAGAAATCGGATTATATCAATGGTATGTGAACATTTTGGAGTTATATCGATCACATATAAAATGTTTGAACATTAATGACATTTAGAAACATTTCAAAGCATATCAATAGTATAAAATAATTCAGAGTAATAATAAATTAAATAAAATATTTCAAAATATATCAATAACATAAGAAGTATTTTTAGAATATATCAATGGCATAAGAAGCATTTTGGGAGCATATCAAAGATTAAATATGAAATGACTCAAATATTGTGTTTGACATTTGCATTCAATTCCCATTCTTATCTAAAAGTACATGGAGAAGCACATAGCCAAACCTTTGGATATTATATCAAACATATAAAAAGATGAAATGGACTATAATATAATATAGTCTATCTATTTCTGAATGACCACCAAACATAAGTCTCCCACGCTTAGAGCTCCATCCACCTCCATGCCGAGGTGAAGTCATATGGGACCAACAAAGCACCACAGGCTAGCTTTAAGTGTAACTTCTTTCCCATTTCTAATAAATATTCATTATCCCACAAATATCAGAGAATAAAAAAGAATATTATGAATAATAAATTTGTGATAGCATCCAAGGCACATATGGAATAATGAAACGCATATTGCTTTTATGAGTGAATCTGATGCAAATATATTTCTTAAAAATACATTCAAATTTGAAAAGGAAATAAAACAAAAGTATGCAAAGGTTCCAAGTAATTAAATATATGGCTCAATTGAAGAAAGAATGCTAAATGAATTCAATGTCTAAAGAGATAAAACTGAATAGGCACATTTGACGAAAAGTTTTGTTCCGATAGATTGCAGGGGGATATTGTATAGGTAATTTAAATGATCAATTATGCTCTAATTTAATTTTAAGAAATATGTCATTAAAAATATATTTTAATTTAATTTTTAAAATAGGTTTCATATGAATTGAACTTTTCAACATATTGACCAAAAACTTTTCCAACAGGAGGGGGTTATAAGTAGTTTAATTATCAAAAAATCAAAAATTCTGATCCTTATTTTATAAAATGTGTAGGGCTAATTGAAATAGAAGTTTGGGTAGACATTTGAACTCCAAATCTTTCAATCTAAGTATCGAAAGATAGATCTATGAGTTTTAGTTTCCAAATAAGTTTTGTAAATAAGAGTTTTCAACAAAGAGTTATAAACAATTTAGTAACAACAGGTTAGAAATTTTGGTCTCTATTTTACTTGAACTTAGGGGTCATTTCAATTAGATGTTTGGGTAGGAAAATTTACTCCAAATCATTTTAAATAAAATTATTAAAAAGAAAGATTGTAAAGTTTATATTTAGATCAAATAAGTTTTGTCTAAATTAGAAATCAGTACAAGGATTTATAGTCAATAGTGTAGAAGGGTCAATCTCAGTTTTCAAATTCAAACCTTTATATCCAAACAAGAGATATCATATTGCAAGGCTAGAACTATTCAAATTTCTCATATTCAAGGCAAAGTAGGATAAATTTATGGTGGAAAGGATTAGAACACTTGCCTTTCAATGGATTTTTGATCCAAAGATGTTTTAAACCCAAATCCACTCCTTCTACTCTTCCTCCTTCTCCCTATTTTCCTATCTTCTTTCTTCCTCCACAGCTGCGGCTCATGCAGAGCATATGAGAGGCATGGTTGCTTGCTTCTCCCTCTTTCTTCAGCTCCTCTCTCCTACAGTTGTGGTCACAACCCCCTCCCTCTACTTCCTTCTTCCTCCCCCTCTCTTCCTCCTTCCTCTTCTTCTTCTCCTAACTGCAGCCCCTTCTTCCTCTCCGACTGCTCCTTCCTCCTTCTCTCCCAGCCATAGCCTTTAGCCACAAGCCTTCACTTCTTCCTTCCTTTCTCTCTCCTTCTCTTCTTCTTTCCCAACCACAGCCTCTTCCTTCTTTTTTCTCTTCTTTCTCTCCTTCTCTTCTTCCTTCCCTCTTCTTTCCCATCCATATGCATCCTTGCCATCTTGCCCCTTCTTTTCATTCTTTTCTTCCTCTCCTTCTCTTCTTCTTCCTCTTCTTCTTTCCTAACAACAGTACATACGATTCGTAGCCCCTTTTTCCCTTCTCTTCTTTCTCGCCTTCTCTTCTTCCTCCTTATCTTCTTCCTTCCTCTTCTTCTTTCTATTGAATCTCAGTTTTGATGATATGAAAATAATTGATAAGTGTTTATAATTTGATATGTGTTTTGAGTGGCGTGGGATGCTTCAATCAGATGAGACAATTAAAGCAAGAAGAATCATGTTAAATAAGGAAAACATGTTAGAAGATTAGATGTCGAGATCGGTAGATGTATCGAGAAGACTTCAGGGCATGGATTCGGGCATCAGGCCATGAAGAGCAGATATTACCACAAGGATATTGGAGTTGCAAAGGTCAACTCGCCGATTGGGCAATAGGCATGAAGAGAGGATGATATCAAGAATCTGACGAAGCGTCGATGAACCAATGACATCTTGGGACAACATGATTCATGATTAGTAATAATTGTCTAGATTGAAGTGTATTTTATGTGTGTAGGATTAACTTCTGATAGCAAGGCATAAAGCAAATGAAGTCACAGGTTAAGGCGATTTAGTTGGGAGTTAGAGTTCACCGAAGTGGGATGTTAAATCCCGAGGAAGTTATGCCCGGTGATCCGAGGGTCAGGAGCTTGTCAAAGCTCATCGAACTGTAAGAAGATCATGTTGAGGGTCCAAGAGCTTGTCGA